>JAIUSX010000068.1:0-1250000 GCA_026573805.1 Hesperophylax magnus | reverse complement strand
AATGATGACTTACAAAAAAAAACATAAAATTTAAGAAGTAAGTGTTATTTTTGTCGGATAGATAATTTATTTTTCGATGTTTTCTTTAGTCCGACAAGATACCTAATAGATAAGAGAGTGTATTTTTGGTTTTTAAAGGAACTTAACCTTTTTGTGAACTTATCAGCCTTTTGACTTAACATGTAAAAATATCGAGTAAAGTGAGATTTTCGGTAAAATTACATTTTTTTTTCACTTTATTCGACATTCCTGTTATTAAAGATAGAAATTTTATTGATTATATCAACCAACCTGACTCGCTACTCTGACACTCATGCAAGTCCGAACAGGGATTAGCAGAGAGTTATCAATTTCATTTATATTATTTTTTTAAATTTTATATTATAGAAACAAACAGTACATTAGTTACAGTGATAAAACAATTTATATATATTAAACGTTTCAAGGTGTACTATGCTATGTTTCCTTTTAATGTCTCATATGTGGTATGTATATTAGGTAATTACCTGATGACGTATAGGTGTATGTATGTGTGTGTTTGTACGAAGTGTGAGTGTGTGTGAATAAGTATGCGCATTGAACAGTTTATATCATTGACATCGTGCTCCTTTTAAATATGGACAATGAATCCGATAAAAAATCGATGTTAGAGTATAGACAAATATTATTGAATTAGATTCTATATTTGTTTTGTAACTAAGCGTGTGGAATAGCACAGTATTTAATAGCACAAAGATTATGTGAACATTAATCAGGGGCAGGATTTCGGAATAATCAATTTCAGTAATTAAAATTCTACATAAATTTATGCTAAATCAGCTACTGCTTGCCTTTGTTGTCAAGATTGCAATGTATATTCAAAATAATTATTGAATTTGTACACAAGGTATTTATTAGGATTAATTTGTATTGTGGATTCTATATTTTTGAAGCATATTCCTAATGCAAGAAATAGCATTACGATTAATGAATTATACCAACTCAAATTAAATTTTAAATTTTTATTGTATTCTTCTCAGCCTTTTCGACTTCAATTTTCGTTCATTTGCACTTCATATATTAACCTAACACCTTTTAACCCGCGTATTCGCACCATACGCATAATTTATTTATGAATTAACTTTGAAAAGGTAACTTCCTGTTTTCTGGAAGTCAGGGGTCAAGGTGTAAATCGTCCTCCTTTGTAGTGACTTCTTTCTGGCACCAAAAAGTGTTACTTGTAAGGATGTAGTGGGGTTCGATTTTGGTTTGCAGTGAAACACATTCGTATTTTACTGATGGTTTGTTAGGAAATCTGTCAATTAATTTCTTTAAAAGCCTGCAATCCCGTTTTTAACAGGAATACGAATAATTTGACCAGATCAATAATATTTTATATCAATAAGTTATCTCCGTGTACTTCCGTTAAACCTCACGTAATCCTCGGTGTAACCTCGCCTCTCCATATATTGGGTTTTCCAATAAGAGGTGTTATTCTGAATAGCCCGATATTTCGGTAGATGTTACTTAAAGCTGTTATTTTTTAACATTTGACAAGTAGATACTTCGTAATTAATAAAAATGGAACGATACACGCTTCAACAACGCATTTAAATTATTAAAATTCACTTGGGTGAATCAAATGCAAATCATCTTGAGTGATGAGGCCCATTTCCACCTCGGTAGCTTCGTCAACAAGCAAAATTGTCGCATCTGGGGCTCGCGAAACCCAAGAGTCATTGTTGAAAAGCCTCTTTATCTTCAACGTTTGACTGTTTGGTGCGGTTTATAGTCCGGCGGAGTCATTGGACCTTACTTTTTCGAAAATGAGGCTGGAGCAACAGTTACGGTGAATGGATTGCGCTATCGAGAGATGATTAATGATTTTTTATGGCCGGAATTGGATGGTATTGATCAGGACAACGTTTACTTTCAACAAGACGGCGCTACATGGCACACAAGCAACGAAACTGTTCATCTTTTACGATTGAATATCAAAATAACACTTATAGGAAAACCCTGTATTTTCATCCCTTCTCATTATTATTACTTCTATCCACATTCTCAAAGTATTTTCATCTCAGACAAAATTGCTAAGATATTGAATATTCGTTATCCAAATAGTTTACTAAAAGGAATGTAATTTCATTAACGTAAGACAGCTTTATAAGCATTAAAGATTATTTTTAAATATTTATACAGGGTGTCCGGGGGTAAAGTGCACTTACTTCGGGAAGTGATTCCACATGATGGTAGAAGTAAAATAGATGATTGAATTAAAGTAATTGACGGCCGGCATAGTCCAGTGGGAACGCATTGGACTGCCATTCCGAAGGTCGCGGGTTCGAACCCGGCGTGCGCAAATAAATTTTATTTGATTGATTTGTGTTATTTCACAATTAATTAATTAAAAATAATATATAGTATATTTGCGGCACGTTCCAGAGTGGAAGATACTACCAGTATCGCCCTGGTGTAAGACCACCATTCAGAATTGAAACGTTGCTCCAAATGGCTTTAGCCGTGTTTAGTGACGAGATCTGAATAGCCAGGTACTTCCCCACCTTCCTCTTTCCCTTCCCCACTTACCTTCAGCCTCACAACATCCCCCAATTGGGGATGCCATAGTCTCACTGGCTCCAGACGGGAGCAGTTGGGACTCTTGTGAGGTATTCACTATAAAAATAAAAAAAAGATGAATTACTTTTTTCAAAAACTTTTTTTCCCCATACTAAAATATTTTTCCATTGAAGAATATTTATTTTCCCGTACGAATAATTCTACTTTTTCACCTAAAAAAAGTAAGAATTTCAAAAAAAAAATCTACTTTTAAAATCATTTAGAATCACCTACAAAGTTAGTGCACTTTACCCTCGGACACCAATGATTTAAAAACGAACACAACAAATTTGTTCTGTTAGAATTTTCTCTGGTTTGAACTTTGCGTCAATTCAAATCTTCTTTTGGTCAAAGAAATTATTTTTATCAGGCTTCACTTATATTTAATAGCCTTCCAGAACATATTAAGTAATCTTATTCCTTGAATACTGCTAAAAGATTTTGAAATTATGTGAGTTAGCCGAGGATTGCCAACAATTTTACATCTGTGTCCTTTTTTAAATCAATAGCGTAATACATTACCTTTTTTAATCTTTGTCCTTTTCAAATTAATAGCATAATATATTAAATATTTTTTTTCTTTTCATTTTTCGTTACATAATATTTTAAAACAAATATTAACACATATTCTTCCTACATGTTTACTACATTATAATAGATTAGTTTCCTTCTGCTCAGGACCATTATATGTGAGAAATATTAATATAACAGTATTAAAAATTATTTTGCATATACGCATACTTTCCGACGTTGAAAAAAATTATATTTGAAAATTTACAGTCGTTAATATAAGAAATAAATTTCGGTACTATCCAAATTTGATGTGGCTTAGGTGTTTAGCTTAGAAAAGTTCAATTTTCAGTCAAACCAATTTTCTTTCGTTGAAAATGGCTATTTCCTAGCCCGAGTGATGGGACAACTAGGTTGAAAATTTAAAATAGATGTATTATAAAAAAAAATATTATTATTAATTAATAAAATTATTAACCACAACTAACTAGTCCTAATGAAGTTAAAAATTGTAATGTAAAGAATAAAACCACGTGAAAAATAAATTTAAAAAAAAACTATTGTATGGACATACTTCAAGTAATTTTTAGTACTATTTAAATGTGTATAGCTACCTCATAATTTATTTCGAAGTAAAAATAAATAAATAAATATCTCAAAATGGGGAGACTATATTTCTCTGTTCCCCAAAGAACCTACCTTCTGCGAAGCACGTTCTGACTATTATTTTAAGCCCCCACATACCCAATATATATTGATTTATAACAAGTTTCTTGTTAACTCTTTATGTTTTTGAGTACCAAATAAATTATTTATTTTTTTACGACAATAATCTATACATTTGTTATGCCGAAACGTAAATTGTATGAAATTCTCTCGATAGAAAAAAATAAAAAAATAAGCTCCGAAAATTATTAAAAACATGTATGTTCTGTTATTTAATATTTATAGGAATGGAAAAAATCACAGTGTATCTTTAAATGCAACTAATTTTTCGAGAGATTTTTGATATATTTCAAACGAGTCGTGTTTATCTTATGCTTAATTATTATCGTTTTTTTTAATATTAGCGCGCTCCCTATAACATTCGTATTACATATCTCCCTTTAAAACGATCTTTGAACGCTTAATACGGGGCCTTAAGGCCCTTTACACCATCGATCAAATTCAGGTAAAAATATTTCAAAATCTAAGCCAGTTTTAACCCGTAAATGTATAGAATATCAAGGTTTTTTCAGGTTTCCCGAATATGCACCGGTCCGAAAGGATCTTTTCTTTTGAGCCTCTTCCATTGTAATACCGGTAGTACAAGGACAGCACACCTACCTGACGCTTGTGACCTAAAGATTGCAGATATGAGAATCTATCAAATAGATCGTTTCTGCACAGTCAAGGGTTTATTCAGGTATTTTGGGGCTCCAGAAAAGAAGTGGCTGCCAATATCAACAGTGGGCGCACTTGCAATTTGTGCAGGGTAACCATTTGTGAACTATTAAAATATAATCATTAACGTTAACTAAAATAATTCATAAAATTAGTTTTCACTATTTTTGATTTTTTAATGTTTCTCTTCTATAGAAGCTAGCGCTTGTGACTAGAAGAGTGGTGAGTATCAAGATGAAGAATATTTAGTGTTTGTAGTTATGATTTAAGGAAATATGAATAATAAAATTTATAATTAATTAAAAAGATAGTTTCATCATTTTGGTACTTTTACATTGAACTTCTCTTTAATGGCTTTTAGTCAGTGTTTATCGTTTGCGATTGTTCTGATATTTTCGGGTAAGCTGTTGATGTGTTTTTTCCCTTGATATATGTAATGATGTTGAGCAAAAGTGGTACATTTTTGTGTTGGAAATATATGTTTTTGACGAGTACGTCTTTTAGTTAAAAAACAGTGATTTTGTTTTTCTTTTACTATTTGAATTATTCTCTTTTTCCGAACAAGATAAGTAAATTTTAATAATTTAAATTATTTAAAAATTAGGTGTGTTGGATAATCTCTTGGTTTTTTCAATATAATTTTTATAATTATACTTTATAAAATTTCAACAGGGAGTAGATTTGTTTTGTATGCAGCTCCCCAGCTGATTACAGCGGATTGGAGATTTTATTGTACTATAGCGTGGTAGACCGATGTTAGATTTTCCAATGAGAGAAAATTACAAATTTTCAAAATTTTATAAATTAATTTTCTCATTTTGTTGACGGTAAGGTTCATTTGATCTTTCCAGCTTAGGTTTTTGTCTATTAATATTCCTAAGTATTTAATTTTATTTGAAATTTTCACTGTGGAACAGTTATTTTTATTTTGTTTTTTTAAATTATTGTGTATAGTTATGTCAAAATTTTGTGAAACGTCATTTGATTTTATTACAGATGGTATAACATGAGTTTTTTCGCTATTTAGAGGTAGTAAGTTTATGTCAAACCAGTATCTTAGAGTATTTATGTCTTCTGTTGCTTTTAGTTTTACTAATTCCCATGTATTGTCACTTTCAATGATTACTATATTGTTAGCATAAGAGGTCATGATACCATGAAGTGATTGAGAAAATATCCCGTTTTCACATAAAATGGAATAATATTGGACCCAGTACTGTACCTTGTTGGATTCCATAATCAGATGTATATTCATCGCAATAGATATTGTTTATTTTGACATGTTGAGAGCGATTATTTAGGTAGCTTTTTATCGAATTTTCTACATTCTTTTTAATGTTCAGATTTTCTAATTTTTCCTTAAGTTTTGTGTGGGATATACTATCGAAAGCTTTTCTCAGATCTATGAAAAAAACCAACATATATGCTGGTATTTTACAATGTATAGCCCGCCTAGCTTTTGAGAGGCTAACTTGATGAATTATATGTTATATTTTGTAGTGTATAATTTTCATCATATTTGATTTTGTACGATTTGTGGCTTACGTCGCGTACGACTTTTAGTTAAAAAACATTTATTTTTGTTTTTATTTTACTATTTGAATTATTCTCCTTTTCCGAACAAGATCAGTAAATTTTACATTTTGTACGATTTGTGGCTTACGTCGCGAGTACACTTTTATCAAAATTTGGTCGCTGACGTGGAAAAGCATTGAAACAGTTGAAGAGTGAAAAAAAATGATAATCATCTCACCAAATACATTACTTACCCTAAACATTGTAATTCAAAAGTTTGAATGTTAATATTGGTAAATTGTCGATAATATTAAGTAGATACTTAATATTTATAAATCCAATGATGTATGGTAACTCAAGCAAACAAGCTATTAGTCCTCCCTTGTTAAAAATACAAATTAATTTCCAAGAAATGTTGCTACATTAAGAGCACATCCTTTGATGATCGGCAACATCGTTTATATAATATGATTACCTGGAGGCTGTGTTTCGAATGATGCTGAGAATTCTTAAGAATTTTCGGAAATGGCTAATAATTCCTTGAAATTATTGCCTTTGAATTAGACGCATTATTGGCAATAATTGATCGTAAATATCGTATTGTTGGGAAAATGATGTTCATTAATGAAATATATAACTAATTGACGATTGAAGACGATAATAACGTTCTTATTGTCTTCAATCATCAATTAGTTTGGAATAAGTACCATTTAACCTTTTTGGCTTGGATTTTTTTCTGCCCAAATCCAGTGAATATGGCATTCCCAATCCTTAATGGGTAGAAAAACCTGTAGCGTTGTGTCATATGCGTCTTCTATGAATGAATAATGGATAATTCTACCACTATTTCTAGTTTTAAATTCAAAATTGAAAACAAAAATATCTTATATTTGATTGGCGGGTTTGGGTATTGTCGCACTGAAAACCACCGGTGGATTACAAACACCTCTACCATAGGTCACCCCAAGTGATTCGCTACGTTTGGTGACTCATTAGGGGGACCCGAATTCACGAGGTTTGTCCGGGACTGCGGCGGATGCGTCTGTCCACCAACTGTATGGCAGGCCGGATCGGGAGAGACTTGTTGAGGGAGACCTTTTGACCTGTTTTTTTCTGTTTTTTAAGCATCATTAATCATTTTATCTGATCTTCTACCCCCTATCATAAGCACACTTCATGGTATTTTTAAAAAGGATTGACGGTATAAGTAATACGGTATTACTTATATAGTAAATCATTTTTAAAAATATCAAGAAGTGTTGACTATAAATTGGGCTGTAGTCTATATAATATTACAAACTGGTGCTTCTAAATGTTGATTGTCTGTAGAGCAACATTTGGAACTCCCCAGTACATTAAAATCCAGTAAAAATTTATAAAACTGAAAGTTCATATGTACAAAAAACTTTTTTCTTATGATAACACAGGAATTTATTTCTCAATTGATTTGGGTAGAATTGCCAAAAAGTATCACCTGTGTATTACGCAATATCAAAACGATCGAATAAATTATTATGACTAACGTGAGAGGACATAAAATCACTGTACCAAAAAGCAACAAAACTACTATTCGCCATTTCGCGGAGCAGGTGTGATACATAATGTATCAAATTTAAAAGAAAAATCTTTACAAAATGTGCAGTATTAATAATTATATATAAAACATGTTTTGTTAACAAATAACAAAATAACATTATGAAAAATTAAAGATTATTGTCGTCTCCTATTTTTGTAGGTTCTTATGTTCAGATGACCCCAGGATGCCATTGTAATCTCTTAAATAGGGGATGCCTTAGTACCACGGGCTCCGGGCATTTAGAATTATTGTGCAGTATTCACATAACATTTAATTAAGTTAAAAAAAAAAAATTAAGAAATTGCCAAATAAATAATTTTGAGAATCGCGTATGTGTATTAACTACTACAAACAAGGAATATATATACTGGTTTAAATTGTGAAATGAAAATAATGTTCTGGGACAGTTTAAGCTCAGGTCTACGAAGAAGACGGAAGTAATTAAATTAAATATGACACTTTGGACTTCTTAACTGTGAAATAAAATTATTTGACGGGTTATTACACAAGAGTCGCAATTACTTGAAGGACAGTCACAAGTCAAAACATTTGAATCGGTCAAACAAATTAAAAAAAAAATATCAGCCTTATTTTAAGAAAAAATTATTGTTTCATCATAAAAAAATATTTTATTGCATTATTTATTCGTGAATTTTCGAGTGTTTTTATTTCGCATTGTTTCCACTGCCCGGCTTTGCCTGTAATGTCGAGACTCGAGAATAAATTATCATCATAATTGTTTTATTTACAAAAAACCTTTAAAAATGCTTTTCAAATGAGCCGAATCAAGTTGATGCAAATCTTCGTTGGTATAATTAAAAGTTGTTACATCAAAATCTTTTTTTATATAATAATAAATAATGAATAATGTGGCGTCTGAACGTTCTTCTTGAAATTCATAATTTAATTTTGTTTTCGCGAATGTTGAATGTGAAAATTAACCCACTTCCCGACATTCGATCGAGCTGAAATTCGGCAAATGGACTTGTTTTTAATGATACTGCATTTTTTTAAACTTTTGGAGGCAATCGCTCGTAGAATAGAAAAACGCTTTGTTTTTTTACAGGCTGATTTTTAACACACACGCACGAGTCCTTGAGGAAAATAATTTCCCTTACTGCCTATCTCATCTTAAGGAATGCTGCGCGGAGGGTCTTTTTGTAGAAAGGAAGGAGTAAACCTGGTCTTGAAAAAACTCAGGTTGAAAGAGGAAAAAACACAGAGGTCGTTTATTATTTTTGTTTTTTTTTTTAATGCGAGAGAACTATAATTATTTCAGAAAAAAATGATAAGTAGCTAAATGTTTCAATTTAACATTCTGTTTTCCTATGTCCTATTAAAATTATTTTCACGATGTTTTTCTCGATTTACAAATTCACCGATGTTTCCTCGACTTCATGATGTGCGAGCGCCGTATGATTAAGCGCTGGGGCCCCATGAATAAATTAAGGGACCACAAAATTTTGGCAACGCTGCAGCATTAACGAGAAAAATGTGTCGACTCGACTCCTCTGGGTGTAATTAAACCTGATGACGTCATCAGATATTAAAATTGGGCCTCTAATGGCCTACATATTTCAGATGGCCCGGAGTGAATTGCCACAGTAGTCGGGTTAGTTGGGAAAGCGACACATTTTGGCCAGATGTAATATGAGACTTCCAAATAGGAATAAAATGTAATGGACTTTGTTTGTTTCATAATGGCTTCGAATAAAATGCTAACTAACTAGTGGAATATCACGCCATATCCTTTTTCCTGGATATTGATAGTTATTGCTCGTTAAAATAACATCGACATTTTACCGGATTCACTGCTCAAATTTAAAAGTGGTGTCATATCAATAATATTATAAAAAGATCAATGCGTATATACTCGGTAAATACTGAATATATATGCCACATACGAAACATTACAAGGAATATATCATAGTTACCCAACACGAAATATTTAATATCTTTAAATTATTTCCTCACAGAAAAAAAATGTTTGTTTCTATAATAAAAAAATAAATTAATATAATTAAGAGTAATTGGGTCGGAAAAACGGCACGTTGAGAAAAAATATTGGTAATCCGGTTAAAAACGGGACTTCAGGCCGTTTCCTTAAATTTTTTTATTAAATTCGTAATAATATCGGAACACATGTTCAATGCACCTGCGTTTGTCTTAATAAATATATAATGACGAAATGGGAAATATAAGTGTTTTTTTGAACACGTGTATAACATCGTGATAATACATTGTTCTTATTTTACTAAAAGTTTATCAGGAAACCTATCAATTCATTCGTTAATGGCCTGCAATCCTGTTTTTATCCGGATTACGAATAACTTAATAACTCTTAATAAATTTTCAATGTGTTTTGTACCCCTTCTCTGTGCGGGCGGCGTGAATGTCATATTTATACAAATCGACAGTTTTATTCCAAGACTGACGAAATTTCATTTTGATAGTTTTAATTGTTTATTATAGTTAAATATTTTTTTTCCCATTTCTAACTTAATATAAGCCAAATAATATTAAGACATAAAATCTCGTCCTAACAATGGGCTTGTTGTAAATAAGCAGACGTAGCTCAGTGGTCCAGAGCACCTGACCGGAAATCAGAAGGTGCGGGTTTAATTCCCGTCGGCGGCATTCATTTTTACATGGGAAATATTTTCAATTTGTATGGATATTTCAGGCGACTAATTATTGCTTACAATAATTTATAATCCTTTGTGCTATGCATAAAAAAACCTTGTCGTATAAACATTAGTTTATCATTATAAAAAAAGTCAAAATATTTCACCAACAAATGTAGATATAATATGTCTCGACGCCATCTAGTGGGAAATTTAGCACAAAGCTATTTCTGCAAAAATAAAGTTAATTGTTTACAGGAGAAAAAATATAATAAGCAGTATTTATTGATTGAAGTTCAAGTATATATTGAATTATTTGGCGTGTCGGAAATAATCCGAATGTGTTTCCTTGAGTTTTTTTTTCACTTGACATTCATAATAAAATGAAGGTAACTGTCTATATCTTATTTTAAAATCCTGTGTAAAGCTCGGGCAACTCCGGGGACTTCATCTATTTATTAATAATACTAACCTGTGTAAAACTCGAGAACTCCGGGGACTTCATCTAGTTATTAAAATCCTGTGTAAAACTCGGGCAACTCCAGGAACTTCATCTAGTTATTAATAATACTAACCACTAGGTAATAATATTACAACTAACATAATTAGGTAAATACTAACCGCTTGAATTATCTTCTAATTTAACCCACAAAAGTGCCAACTATTCCCAACTACTGGAAGATGAGTATGAATATAAATAACTAACTCTTCTACAGGTCTTTTTATCTAGTTTAAATACAATTTTATTTTTACGACTTCTTCAAAATGAAGAAATATATAGAACATTTAAAATTCCCATTTATATTAAGCACGATTTTGTTTTTACGACATCTTCAAAATGAAAAAATAAATGGATTGTTTAAATTTCTTCTAAAATACCGAGTTATATTAAGCACAATTTTGTTTTTACGGCATCCTCAAAATGAAGAAATATGTAGAACATTTAAAATTCCTTGGAAAATTCCTAAGCACCTAATTGTACTAAGCAGAATATTCAAATATGTTAACTTTTGAAATTTCGAAATCATCATGCGATACGTTCACCTTGTGAAAGATCTCAAGTAACCTAGTAAGGTTAAACAAATAGACAAAATACAAACGTAAAATCTGATAAAACCGTTAAATACTAAAGAAGTAAAAAATCAAATACTAACGGTCGATATTTCGACAGCACAGAAAATTATTGTCAAAACCTTCAACATGCTATTATGATAAACCAGAAAACACACACCTACTTGAAGCCATAATACATTGTGGCCACTGAAAAGATATCAACATCCCGAATTCACTATTATGAAAATACAATTTTCGAAATATATACACGGTGAAAGCTTCCCGTGGAATTTTAAAAGTTCTTGTCAATAATAAACATTTCTTTAGGTAGATTGGCCCCATTCTGTGCAGAAAAGGACTTTATTTTAATAATCTAAATGGTACATATATATTTTATTTTTTTATTTTCAAAGATTAATATTAATTTTGAATTGAAAATTTAAAAACAATTTGTACATTCAACACAACTTTCACTAATAAAAAACAAAGTTTTCTACAATACTTAAGATCTTTCGACGACAAAATAGGTTTCTAAAAATTAAACCTTTTTTAGTTCTAAAAATATGAAAACACAAATTATAACATTGTAACATTGATATTAAATAAAAAAAAAACAAATACGTTAAAGTTTGAATTAAAAAGGTATATATTGCCACGGCCGAGAATCGAACCCCAATCAACTGCTTAGAAGGCAATTATGCAGATAATTACACCACCAACAATTGTAAGAATAGCGGCATAAACTCATTATTATATATACCTACTGAAAATAATAATATTTATGTATTTTATAATGTTGCGTACATCAAAACAGAAATTGAATTGTTTATATTTCAGAATTAAGAAACGCAGTATGCAAAAATAGTGTTTGTTTCCTTATTTCCATTTTACAAGAAGACAATAGTCTTGAAACTAAATCAAACAATTTTATTACTTTATTCTGTAATGAACTGCTAAACCCAAATCATTTGTGTAAGCCTTATTTCATAGTATATTAAGACACCTCCAAGATTTCCTATAACTTCGGTTTATTCTCACAATACTTCAGCCGACGCATCTACCCTTCTTCATCCCCTCGGTCTAAGGGATGAAGACGCTTCAATCCCGGTAAAGTGAAGCCCTCAAAAGCCTTCGGAAGTCCCCACGAAGGGTCTAAGTGTAGTTCTTCTGAAGGCGCCTTTTGACATAGCGGTTTGGCAGACGTTTTTTATCAGGGGATCTGTAGGAATATTTTAATGTATGATCATTTGCCACAATAGGAAACTAATGGATTTCAAACACGCACGCTTGAATATATATTTTTTTTATATATCGCCTTATATCTTCCTGGAACCTCTTTTATAACTTATTTTACGGTACCTACCTAATGTCACTTTGCATCTAAGCCTTACTAAAAAAGCTGAATTCTGTCATTTAAGACCTTACAGTAAACATTTGAAGATGGTTTGAATGGGAAATATGTAAATACGAATGTTAGAGGGAGCGCGCTAATATTAAAAAATAAATTATACTAATTAAGCGAAAATGGTGAAAATATTTTATAAAACCCGATTCGTTTAAAATAGAGCAAAAATCTCAGACAAATGCTTAAGTTGCACTTAAAGATACACTGTGATTTTGTACCTATAACATATTAAATAACAGAAAAAAATTGTTTTTAATAATTATTGGGCTTACTTTGCGATTTTTGTCATCACGAGAATTTCATATAATTACGGTTTCGGCATTACAAAGGTATAGATATTATCTTCAAAAATAACATATATTTTTTTAGAAATTCCAAAACAAGTTTTCAAGTGTTAAAAAAAAAATTATAAATCGGTAGAAAACTCGGAATGTGGGGGCTTAAAGTGTGAGCTCTGGAGTTAAGAGAAATTGTAACATTTTAATTATAATTTTTCGGTCAGCAATATATTTGTCCAATAGAGTATAAGTCACCTATTTGGTCACCACAGTACAAGGTTCATTCTGATTCTACAAATTTTGAAGATATGTAAATTTTGAACTTTAAACTCCTATTGAAAATATAAGCTACAACAGTCTAGTGAAAAGTCTAAAATTGAAAAAGCTGTCTGACAGAAGTTTGTTATCTGCTATTTGGGATTTAGTGTTTTTTTTTCTTTATAAAATTGATTCCCTTATTGACAGCCCTGTATTATTGCAATTAATTTCATTCGATTACCAAATACACAAATTAAAAATATCTTTCACTGCATCAGTAATGACAATAGCTTAATTTATAATCTCCATTTTATTACGCATTCACAATTTAGGAATCCAATATGCCAATAACCAATGCTCTAGAACCTTCCAGTAGCTGCCGCTACAGTACTATGCTATGTTGCGCTACTTCCTTCATTATCCAACGTTTCGATCAGCGTTTCAGTGTCCATGTTTGAGTGTAATGTCTGCCCTGATTACGGACATTGTGACTCTATCCGAAACGTTCAAGATGAAAATATTTGTTTTATACATGCTTCTAGTTACCACTTGGTATCGCCCAAGATTCAAACGTATTTCGTGACAGGTGTCTTATTTTACATTTATCACTAAAATGGATATTTCAAAGCTCCATCCAAAGTTGAATTTATAATTTCAGAGACAAAAATGTGTTGAGCACAAATTTCATGAAGCTAGAGTCCCCATTCGTGAATTTTCATTACTTCAGAAAACAGATTATTTAAAACGAATACGACAAGTTTCAGCATAGCCGTGCAGATTTCTCAATCCAATGGGCTTACAGCTGACGCAAGAAACGCTGAAAAATAAAATTCATATGTCAAGAAATAAACTTCGACAAATTTCATTTCCCTCCCGGCGAATGATTGAAAAGATTTGTTAATCATGTGGCGTCGCGACGTCTCCGCACCGACGCGCGACGCTGGTATAAATATTCATCGCGCCCGTGTTCATTAAAAAAGTTTTCTTGCACAGAAAGAAGCGAACGTGAGAATTTTTTATTATGCTTCTCAGCATCGCTTGTGCCAGCAATAATAACGTTGACATTTTATTTTAAAAATTGAGAATAAATGAGGATTCGTTAGCGCCGGAGCACCTCTACAGTTACTGTGCTATCCGGGGTGCATAATTCATAAGCCATGACAATCGGGTACATTAGTGACCGGATACTGACTTGCTAACCACCTGAAGTTATATGATAGTTTTGTATGAAAATTATCCCTAACATTTTACGTGCTTTCTGGAAGATAATTTTACGTGTTTTCTGTTAAGAAATCAATCAATTGGGGTGTGACCGCACGGAAAAAAACGAGTATCTATTGCTAATTTATTAAGAACCTCTTTAAATTATTGGTAATCAAATTAAAAATGTCATTGCAGGCCCTTATTGAATAACTTAATAGGTTTTCTTTGAAACTTTTAGCTAAATACGAAAATATTCTCACGATGTCGGAACACGCGTTCATAAAAAACCGTAATATCTTCGCATTTCGTCATTATAAATTATCAACAATAATGTAGGTGCATTTTTTTATTTTATTTTATTTTATTTTTTTTATTATTTTTATTATTATTATTTTTTTTTTAAATTTGAATACCACACAAGAGTCCTAACTGCTCCCAATCGTCTGGAGCCTATGATACTATGGCGTCCCGAATCGGGGTATGTTGTAAGGCTGAAGGTTGTGGGGAGGGGAAGAAGATGGGAAAGAACAAACTGGTGAAGTACCTAACTATTCAGATCTTGTCACAAAACATAGCTAAAGCTATTACATTTAACGTTTCAATTCTGAATGGTGGTCTTACACCAGGGCGATACTGAGAGTATCTTCCACTCTGAAACGTGCCGTAATTGTACTATAAATAAATAAATAAATATTAACAGTTAATATTATAGCCCTGACGAAGCTTGACATAGGTTGGCTGTCAGTTATTAATTCAATAAAAAAATCGTGTATTACAAAGTGTGATTCTTAATAATGTAGCAGTAATCATTTTTCTCCGTGCGTACGCCCAAATGGAAAATGATTTTCAATTATCGAAATTCTTACTTGAACAGGAAATCATTTTCATTGTAATGTCTAAGGCAGGATTTATAAATTTCCCAATATCAATTGGCGACAACCGTTTTTTTTTAAATCTACGGGGATCATTAAAATCTTTTTATCTTCCATTTAGAATGTTTCTGAACATGTTATTTATACGGTGTTTCATACTGAAATAATTTTTTTGTGTTAATAGTAATAAATGTTTCAGGAGTATGTAGTGAGGTTGATTAGAGTGAAAGAGAGGGTGATGATGAGGAAGAATGTTGGAAAGTATCGGTCTATTTAGATTTGGTTACAAAACACGCCTAAATACAATACAAGCAACGTTTCAATTCTGAATGGTGGTCTTATACCAGGGCGATACTGAGAGTATCTTCCATGTCGAAACGTACCGCAATGCATATTATTGTTAAACAACACAAATGAAAAACAAAAACACTTTTTTTGGGCAAGTCGGGATTTGAACCCGCAACCTCAATAATAAATAATTACTCTTAGTACTTAAGTAAAATTATTCATTATATATTCATGATTTTTGGAAGTAATAAAGTCGTCAAACAAAAGTTTACAAATAATCCAACCAATTCATAAAATAATTTTGAATTACTTTCGTGCAAATCAAAGCAAAATATTTATTTTTATATTTTTTATAGAGCGGAGACGGTTTACATATAGTTCCCGTGAAGACTTGGCCGTAGGCCCATTGTACCTCATCTCCCATTTTACCTCATCCTTTATCAGTCATCCGGTTCTTTTTATAAAATTCACCAGGGTTGTCATTGGATATGCGGCTATGTCTTCTGGTTCCACAATATGTGTTCCCAAGTCCCATCTCTCCTCTCCAATCCTCCTTAGTTCCCTAAAGGCCCCACAAGGGACGAGAGCCTCATCTCTCCTCTCCATTGCCCTTTGGTTCCGTTAAGGCCCCACAAGGGAAGAGTTCACAGAGATGGCCTCATCTCTCCTCTCCACTCCTTCTTGGTTCCCTTAAGGTCCCACGAGGGAAGAGGATCTCATCTCTCCTCTCCGCTCCCCGTTGGTTCCCTGAAAGCCCCATGGGGGAAGAGTCCACTTACCGTTGGTTCCCTAACGCAACATAACCTTTCTCTCTATTTTTTTTAATTAAAGCAAAAAATTGCGCTACTAGCAATCTGCTTGTGTAATTAAAAATTAATGACAGTGGAGAATGTACCCCAATAAGTAACTCCGTCCCCTTATGCTAGGAAGAGCGTTAAAATTTTACATTAACTCGGGATGAAAAATATTATGGAAGTACAAATAATGGGGTCACTGAGAAGAATATTTTTCATGTCTGGGTGAAGGATGAATATAATTATTCTATTTTTATTGGAATGACTTTTCTTTTAACAACTTTTAAAGGTTGTTCCCGTGATAATACTAATAAATCTAAACCAAACATGAAACAGAACGAGACACAGAAAAATAAAAAAAGTAACGGTCTCAACTAGGAATTGAAACCAGGATCTCTGTCATATCGGGAAAATTCCTTTAAACATTAAATATTTAGTATTCATTTAGACTTTTAGGAAAAGTCAATATGTATCCAATATAAATGAAAATAGGATACGTTTCTTTAAAACTTTTTCTTGCGTTCCCACAAACAGTTCTCTAACTCGTGGAAGGAGATTATAAATAATTGATTCTTTGTGATAAATCAGGGATTTATTAATACTCCGCATATTACAATGGTGACTCGATAGTCGACCTAACTAGAAGCTGGCTACATGGAATCTGAAACACTTAGTTTGTCTGGGAGGATTCTAATTGGTCTTGGCGACTACTGGCTACTAGCTGCCATCTTGCGGACTTCCACGCAAGCTCTATGCACTGCCCTCTATGAGTGCATCTGTGAAGCTCTTACTTCCCAACACTTTGTAATCATTCAAAAAGTTGCCTGCCAACATTATGAGAAAAATTAGGTGCAAGATAGTATTGTTAATTCTGAATTTAAAACATGAGATAGACGTATAATAATTAGCCCTCAGCGGCCGGGGGTTGGAGGCATTGTCCCAGTAAGAGATTTTTTTTTATATATATATATATATTCAATAATATTATTAAACTGTCTAGCAGTTTGATAATGCCTTCAGAGGGCAAAACAGCTGTCACGCGTAATAATAATTACACAGCAGAACTTGTTTAAAAATAAACTGTTTTTATAAATCTAATAATAATATTACTGAATATATAAAAAAAATAAAAATGGAGTTCTACAAATTAACCCGTTCGTGCTCAACTTTATTTTTTTTAAACTTTTCTTATTATATGTCCATTTTAGTATTCGATTAGACTTTAATAATGATGTAGTATACAATTTTTTGATATAGA
Source organism: Hesperophylax magnus (assembly GCA_026573805.1). Classification (NCBI taxonomy): domain Eukaryota; kingdom Metazoa; phylum Arthropoda; class Insecta; order Trichoptera; family Limnephilidae; genus Hesperophylax; species Hesperophylax magnus. Next base: position 1,232,385 of record JAIUSX010000068.1, on the reverse strand, counting down.
AATTAACCGCCCCAAAAATGAAGCGCTGGGCGCATTACCGAGCATAAAAAAATGTTAGGAAGTTGAGAATAAAAATGGGATTATAGTATAAAATGAATCTATCAAAAAGTATAATAATGACAAAATCTTACAACTAAGCACAACATTCTATAAACTCTAAGTATGAAAATTGACAAAACGGTTTGTGTGACAACCAACATCACACTTCCTGCACTTCTTAGTCGTATTTTTGTGGCACTCGGCACAACGAATTTGTGTAAGACTTGATACTATCAAATGCCCTACACCATCCAGCCTGACTCCATCTGGGACTCTTCGTGTTTTTGTCGTTTGCTTCAGTGGTCTACCGATAGAACGTGCTGATGAATATCGACCAAGGTAAGTTCGAGTAACTTCTCGAATAAATGCCAGGTAATCTAAATATTCTTTTGCCTGACCGGCTGGAGACAATTTGTAGAGCTGGATTGCATTGTTCTTGGATGCATTCAAAGGCTACATCAAAAGTTGCCAGTACCATTTTTTGCGATTGATACTTATCCTATAGCAACCGATGTTTTGGTCAAGTCGATCCACTCCGCCCATATACTTGTTATATTGTAGAAAGCACGACGGCTGTTGGATTGCAACTCTTCTCTTTTCACTGCTAGACCATCGTTGAGCCGAGCCTAACGGGGTGACTCCTTCGCAGGTAGATGCTACAGTAACCACATTGTTGTCGTTGTATTGGACCAAGGAGATACCTGATATTTGATCAGTCAGTTGATAGTTACTGCCACGCGCTTGCTTTTTCATTTGTGCAGTATCTTTCAGAGGCGCCTTTTCAGCACGATTCATACGAATGGTACCAGTAGCTAGATTGCCTGCTTCTTTGAGGTAGGTAAGCAGTCGGAGAGACGTAACAAAATTGTCCATATAAACATGGACTTTTTGTCCTGCCGGTAACTTTGCAATAAGGTTAGTTACCACAGAAACTCCAACGCCTAACTCGGGATTAGTGTTTCCTGTACTCGCGCTTTGGTAAGGTTCAGCTTGTATAAGGTAACCAAGCCGTGAAGCCATGCACCAACTATTGAACCCAAACCGTATTGGTTTGCCATGTATATGTTGTTTGGTGGTGTGGTGTCCATAATAAGGAATCATTGATTCGTCGCCACTCACTTCCGGAAATTGTGGAGAATATGCCATCCACTTTTCATTCAGTATCTTCCACAATGGCCTGACCTTTGTGAACTTGTCCTCAGCATCTAAAGCAGCATTGTCACAAACATGAATGAAGCGCATGATTTGCTCAAATCGGGATCTGGAAATTGATTCAGCAACACCAGGGTGGTAAGTATCTCAGCCAGTATCCCAATACTTCTATTTCTGGCATAAACACAATAACCACTCAACAAAAATATGCCTATAACCAGGCGCAGTCCTCTTTTGTCACATCAAAATTATTGTTGCCAACAAAGACTGCATATTTTTTTGAGTTCTCAACAAACATATTTATGACTTCTTCATCATAAAACAATTCAAACCACTCCACTGGTGATTTGTTAGTTTTCAAGAAATTTGGTTGTGTCCATTCTTGTCTACTGTACTCTTGTAGGTCCTGTTTTTTCCAATCTCTTTCCACTCTTATATTTCTACTTCTCGGCGGCAGACTATTGTTTGATGTCGATGCCATCTCCGACAGAGGTATGTCGGCATCGCTGTCACTCTCGTCACTAATAACAGCCTGTTCTATTATTTCAGACTACAAGCCACCTCCGCTTTTCCTGGTTGTTTCCAGTTGTGCTTCCGCTCTAAGTTGATTGCCAGACAACCGATTCAAATCACCTACAAGGGCGTCTTCTTCATCACTGTCCTCATCACTGAGCAAATGGTTACACGGCGGACAAGTGTATATTGTCCCTTCTATGATGTCGTCATCTTGCTCCAGTATATCGGCCACCGTCAAGCTGAAAAAACAATTTAGGGACAATTATAGTATGCTGTTATGATATTATTTTTAACAATATTTGATAATCTTTATGTACAACTGTGGAATATCGAAAGAGACACTTCTAAAATGTGTACACTGCCGCGCTCACCGCCCTTAAAATGGGGCGCACAACAAAACTGTCTAGATTGATATCGGAATAAAGCCTAATTAAACTATTGATATTATTATTATTTTATAGTATACATATTATTATACAATGACATAATGTCGAATTTGCGGCAAAACTATGGAAATAAATTACATTTACTTACTTTTTTCTCCACGACATTGCTACAAGGACCACTATGACACTTTTGACGTGAATAATGAAAAAAAAATGGCGTCTCGCGCGTAAAAAATATCTATTAGTGTTGTAAGGAATCATAATAAATAAATTATAAGTCATAAAAAACAAAAGCATGTGAAATTGTTTTAATCGGAAATTACTAGCCGTTTTAAAAATGGGGCGTTTGACACTTACGGGTTAAACATGATAACAATAAATGTAAGAGATCTTGGTTTCGATTCCCAGTTGAGACCATTACCTTTTTTTCTGTGTCTTGTGCTTTTTGGTGGTTTGTTTAGATTTATTGGTATTATCTTCTCCTTCATCGATAATTTTTCTGACTGTTGTTTATAAATTTGCATAAAATTTTTAATTTCGGAAGTCGTTCTTCGCACCTACCTAAACTTATGTAGAAATTGTATTTCTCCGTGGAAGTGTGTCCCCATAATATTGATCTAAAACGCCAGTCACAAAGATAAATAAACTTTCGAAGAGTGCACAAAGGAAAATCTTGCAGAATGTTAAAGTTTTAAGTTTTACACGAGTTTTACTTGATTTCTTAGGATCGTTAAACGATCATATCTACATATTTAAATCCCTAACGTTTGTCTGAGAAATCATATGCTTCAATAATTTTTCTGCGCAAAGATAAGATATACCAGAGTCACAGATAATTTTGGTATCGACCTGGTGAAAGACAACAATTCAGAATCAAAAGGTTACTTGAAATGGTTTTAGCCATGTTTGGATACCAGATCTAAATAGCCAGATACTTCTCAACCTTTTCCTTACTCATATCATGCTCTCCCTTGCTCCCTTTAGTTTCAGAACTGTAGTATACTATTAATTCTATTTACTATACACTTGATTATCTGGAGATTTCAATAATTACTTCGGTTCGTCTGAGATTACGAGTTTATTTACTAACATGAGATATTTATAACGAATATCTAACTGGACTTACGTCCGTTCTAAGTTATATGAACTGTTTTGAGCTGTTCGCCTGAAGATCGGCTAGCATCGATTGTACTCTTAACAATTAGAGTATGGCCGACATGTTAACTCTGCCATGTGTCGCTACTGCTACCACCTATAGAAAGATTAAGAAATTATTACTCCATAATAGACGTATCGATGATCTTAAACTCTCGGCTACGGAGTAAAATAAAATAAATATAGCTATCTATTTTCTCACAAAACAACATAATACGTCAATATATCTTTTCGATTGAATATATATTTTCCCGTCTCCTATTAAATATTTGAAAAAAGGTTTATAACAGATTTATCGAGAATTATCAAACGATCCTCCCATTTTCTCTGCAGAATTTCTAACTTTATACAGAAAACTGGATTCTGTGAAAAAAAATGCATATCATTTCATTGCAAGCTCAGGGTATACACAGTTTTTTCTTTACCTTATATAATAAAGGCGGAATAACTGCAAAACACTGTAGGTACGAAATTTTTTGACATTTAAAATAAATTATTTCCTTGATAAAACAACACCATTTATTTATTATTCTTCTAATACCCTGTCTTTCAGAGGTCGAACTCCATTAGGACAATCTTCATTCTGCAGAAAACTCGAAAAACTTCACTCAAAACTTTACTTTATGACGTTTTTCACAGAATTTGAACAATTTATCAAATTTTTATGTCGAAGTTCTATTCAAGTTCTGCTATTATCCAAGTTCTGTGAAGCAACTGGCTCATGATATAATAATAACAGAACTTGAAAACCTAAAACCTTCACAGTTCACAATTGTTCGAATTCTGTGCGGGTTATTGCATTATTGTTATTGTTATAATGTTATTGTTTGTTACCCTAGGTAGTCGCGTTTATTCAAGCCATTCAAAGGCACTTGGTTTGCACTGTTGTTCCAATAATTTTGTTCTTGGATTTAAAAATAGTATTTTGAGATTGTAGTAGAGGTTAAAACGTTTTGTTTAATTAATTCAAACACAGAGAAAACAGAGCAGATGTATTAAACGTAATCAATGTTTTAAGAGCCATAAAAAATAAGCCAATATTATATGAATTTTGGAGCATTCCGCTGGCTCTTGGCACAACGTAATAAATATAGCATATTTAATGCATATATCCAACAATCAAAGATGCATCATTATTTGTAAATATATTATAAGCCTACGGTATAAAAGAGTATTGCTTAACCTAAACTAAGGTGTGTGGATGGTGTAGAAGCAAATACCGCATCATTGGGCGTAAGGAACTGTATAAATTTGCTTAAAATAAATATGAGAACCACGCTATCTAAGTAGAAACAGAATTGCATATAAATGTGAGAAAACTCTTAGATATTTCCAAGAAGCGGCCAAGGATCTTCAAAGGTTGTAGCTCCGATGATGATGATGATAAAATAAGGATTTAATTTGAGTCACTTTCTCAATTGTTTGATTAAATCCTTGTAAAACTTGTTAAGCAAAATTCAAAGAAAAAAGCCTCAAGATAATCAATCTCACCAGACATTCATTAATGAGAGTGCGCTGTTTGGTCGCCTCTAAAATTCAATGGGTAACATTTCTCGACGAGGAGAGTACCAATTTGACGTTGATTTGTGAAAACATAAGACTTTGTGAATAATATCAAAGAAGTCTCCGCTGAAAAATAATTTTAATCTGTTGGCAAGTCATCCTTTTTTGTTACTTTGAATGAAAGTTATTAATTGTTCCCACAAATTTGACCAAGTTTACGCGGTTTTACGCATTTACAAAGTGAAGTGAGTTTTATAAATGTCACCTGCGTAAACTCTCAGACGCCAAAAGCCTAGATGGTCAACAATTTGGTTCATAAAATGTTTTTTCAAATAATGTGTATTCAAAAATTCTAATTTTGGGTAGGTGTTTATTATTGATGAATGATGAATGGTATTGTTTAGTATTGAAACAGTTTTGGATAATACCTACCATTTGTCCCATCATATACTATCATAAATATCTACTATCCATTTCCTTCCTTAAAAACAGCAAAGAAGAAGATGATTTGTTGCATTGTAAATTGTCGCTAGTACAACATTCGTATTCGTGTCGTGTAGCAAGAAGGTGTAATCGTCGTGTCCTATTCGTATATTCACATGCTTTGTGTTATGTTTGCAAATATCAAAATCATATTAAAGATTATCTCGTTTTGGAGGAAATTTCACCCTGTGAACAGTGCAAGTTCGTCGAGAGCCCTATTGCCGGGATTCATTGGAATTCAAGGTAAACTGTTTCCATAATTCCATATTTCTCGTGATTTTCAAACCCAATTGAATGAGTTTTATACCGTTGTAATCTTGTGGATTTGATTTACAGTTTATTTTCGTGTAATAGAACACGTTACAGGTGTTATGGTTTAAGTGTTTTTGTACTACGAAAAAATTAATGTTTTTCCGTGTAAGAAATAAAAAAGACACCAATATGTGTAATTATTGTATTTAAATGTAAAATGCCGATTCTCAAATTCAAATAAGATATTGATGCATCTATTGCTAGATGTATTGATAGTAGTCTGAGCTAATATAAGCAGTGTAAGTTTAATTCAAGAGCCAGAAAGGTTTAAAGAACAACATTTGGTTCAAGAACCTTTTATCCTGTTTAAATATGTTTCCTTTTAAACGTCTTCTTATCATTGGTGTGAAAGGTGGTATCATTTCTTATCTTCAATTGTTTTTCGTTCAATCTTTGAAAAACAGAATTAAATCCAAATACTTAAACTGTTTTTACAGCAGTTATGTGGTTTTCATTCACCCTCGTCCAAATATATAAACGCGCGGAGATGCGACGAGAAATAAGAAAGGAAAAGATGCTCACTGAAATTTGTGAAAAGATGGTGTGAAAAAAAAATAAAGAAAAGGTTTGAAAGTAGAAGAAGTAACTGGAGAATGGTGACAAGAAACAAGGTCTCCAGTTCGTTAACTATTCAAATTAGGTTCCCGCCGCTTTCTTGTATCCATCGCTTTGAATTATTCGAATTTCTCAGTGAGCTGGAATAACGAAATGCTGGGTACATATTTTTTTTAAACTTTCCAAAGTAAAATAATTTTTTTGATCATTTTTTTGCGAATTGAAAAGACATTCTTGATTTTTTTTTTTTTTTTTTTTATTTTTTTTATTTATTATGAATATTTAAAGATACAAGTTTTATGCAGTCCCACAAAGCTGACACACATGACGGCTTGTCTGTAGGTTCTACAAATAATATATATAAACATTTTTAATTTTTAATACATGTATGACACAAAATTATACAATAAACAATATCACAAAATAATATATCTCAAAGTACCTACCTATATACAAATTATTTAGGCAGGTACGTTGAGATGTTCAGGAATACATCAATAATAAAGTTCAGAGATACATTGATTCATCGCTTATTAGCCAACGCTTAGTGTTTTTGGGGCAGGGTCTCTCATTATTCTGAGGTTTAAAATAATTATTAAATTTATTGAAAATCTCTGGTATTAAGTATTTAAGCGTTCGGCTTCCATACTTATTTGTTACTCTTGGAATAATGAGGCCCTTATTTTCAGTGAATCTTGTTGTATGATTATGCACCGGTTGCTTTTTATATTTGCTATCTCCCTCATTATCCATTATAATAATGTACCAAAGAAGACCCTTTATTGGAAGTAGGCCCTCAGAACCATACAGTAGTTTTAGATTACTTCTTTGTCTGTAAATATTCGGTGGTACAATTTTTTTTATTATAGCAATTTGTAAGTTTTGTATATATTTAATATAAATATTGCTTGAGTGCCCCCAAGTTCGTATGCCATATCTGAGTATGGATTCGACCATAGAAAAATAAATTATTTTAAGAGTACAATGAGGCAAAACAAATTTCAGTTTATAAAAATTACTTGCAAAAGATCGGAGCTGGTTACAGATTTTAGCCACTTGTTTATCCCATTTAAATTTATTGTCTACTATTAGTCCCAGATAGGTATATTCGTTAGTAAAGTCAATTGTTTCACAGTGGCAAATATTTTCAATTTTTCTATGAATACATTCAGAATTATGAGCAATTATTTTAGGTATATTACATATTCCCAGGTTTGGTGATTTTACATACATACATTTTGTTTTTTTAACATTAATAATTAAACCAACATCATGAGCCCATTTAAGTAGCTCGTTAAAGTCACTTTGCAATTGTTGAATAGCTATAATAGGATTTTCATTGGATACTACAAGTGCAGTATCGTCAGCAAAAATGAATCTAAAGGCCTTTTTAAAGAGTTTTGACATAACAATAACATATATAATGTACAATTTTGGACCTAAAATTGATCCTTGCGGTACTCCTGATTTAATATGTCTTCCTTTACTCATATTATTTAAAATCTTTACGTTCATTTTTCTATTGGTTAAGTAGTTTTTAAAAAAAGAGAGGAGTTTACCCCGGATTCCAATGTTTTCAAGAACCTTAATTAATTGGATATGGCTGAGAGTGTCAAAAGCTTTTGAGTAGTCAATAAAAAGCACCAGTACATGTTTTTTAGAATTAAGCTGAGAATTTATAAAATCAGAAAATTTTTCCAGCAATTTATCACAACTTCTTTTTTTCTGGAACCCGTACTGGCATTCATCTATAATATTCAAATTATTCAAATATTTATCTAAATTTATCGAAATATATTTTTCTAAAATTTTTTCTAGTGCCGGGAGAATAGAAATTGGCCTGTAATTGTTAATTTCGGAGTGATCTCCATTTTTGAAAATAGGCCTTACAATGCTATTTTTTAATTCATCGGGGATGAGGCTCGTATCGATTATTCTGTTGATAAAGTGAGCAATAACAGGGCTAAGTAATTTGACATGTTTTTTTAAATCAAACATACGAATTAGATCTATGCCCGGTGACTTTGAATTTTTCATACCTCCGATAATATATTCAATTTGCTTAGCATTAGCTCTAGGTAAGTACATTGAATGCGGTAGGGATTCTTGCAAGTGTTTAGACGCTCGGAAATCACATTCATGTAACAACTTATTAACTCCTTCATCAAAAAAGTTAGCAAAATTTTCTGCCACTGCATCAGAAGATTGTGACTTTAGGAAATATTTAGATAAGACTTCATCGCAACCAGATTTATTTTTCCTACCCAAAATTGTATTAATTTCATTCCATGTTTTTTTAATGTCCTTGAAACAGTGATTAAATTTGTTATTATAGTATGCCTTTTTTGTGTTTAATATTTGTTTATTAAGTTTATTTCTATATTTTTTGAAAGCGATTTCATATATTTTATTATTAGGCGTGTTTTTCCACTTTTTCCACATGGCATCTCGTATTATAATACTTTCAGCGAGACTGTCATTCATCCAAGTTTTTTGGTTATTTCGAAATTTTTTTGTTTTTAATTTTGTAAAGGTACTTTTTTCATAAATATTTTTAAAAATCGATTTTAATTCTGCATAAATAATGTTTGGTTCAGACAATTTTAACATTGCATTCCAATCGGTGATTTCGATCAATAAATCAATCCTTTTGTCCGATAGTGCAGTGTAATACTCTTGGTGCGATTTGTCGACGGTACATTTATCATAGTAACAGAAGTTAATACTAGCTGCAGTTGGGTAGTGGTCAGCTATTATTGAATCGCATACGCATGAACTGATTTCGGTCGTCTCCTTCACTCTTACATAGATATGGTCTAAACATGAAGCCGTTACATAGTTAGTCAATATCGCTTCTCTAGTCACATCATTTATACATCTGGTCATTCCAAAATGAGACATGAGGTTTTCATATTGCATAGTTATGGGTTCGTGTACATTTAATAAGTTAATATTCGTATCACCTAGAACCAATACGGATTCTTTTATATCAATATTTCCCAATATTGTCTCCAGCTCATCAAGAAATAATTTTTTTTTAGTAATAGGCGGTCTATATATTGCTAAAAGATGTAAGCGAATATGTTTGTTTACTGAAATAGTTCCGTAAATGCATTCAAAATTATTAGTCATAATATTTATTTTTTCAAATGTAAGGTGATCTTTCACATAAACAATAATACCGCCACCCGATCTTTTTGTTCGACAAAAATGGTACGAATTAAATCCCGGTAATTTATAAAGATTTATATTATTTTCATTTATAGACGTTTCGCATAGCGAAATTAAGTCGATGTTTCTCAAAGAGCTAGAAACAATTAATAGGAAGGTGTCCCAATATTTAGATAAAGATCGTATATTTAAGTTAAGGGCAGTTATTTTATTATTTCCTAACACATGTTTTTTTGTAGCCCAGTTTTCAAAAATTGACGTGCGTTCATAATCTATTTCTGCTGTGTCAAAATCACAGTTCAGTTCACCCATATAGAATAATATTTTAATTGGCAGCAATAATATATAAACATGTATTGGGATTTATAAATATAAATACGATAGATACATAACAATATAGCAGTAAGTATTTCCGATATGTTCCAGGTTAGATTATAGTTTTGTACAGAACAAGGTAGGTTTACTAATTGGCACCAATAATTACATATTGAACTTTTTCTGCACATACGAATACACGAAGAGTGCGCGAACATCAATATAATCATAAATATTTTAAATTGCAGCAATAATTTATAAGCATGTTGTAAGAATTTAAATAAACATATAAGTTGATAAACATGAAGTGGGACCACGAATATAATACCTCTACATATATGAGTACAATAAGTATATTGGAGCATTAGAATAAATTTCAGTATGCTCTTGTTAACACTTTGGCAATAGGACAATACATTTAAATATGTGTTTAGTGGTAATTTTCGCATGGATATGAAAAGTTTGTACTTGAGAAGCAAAATATAAAAAATATTATTTTTAGGAGAAGGTGATAAGAAGTAGTAATATAAAATAATAGTTATTAACATTATTTTCATTTTTAAATATAATTTTTTTTTTTTTAAGTACTAACATACCTAGTCATATTCTATACGACTTTGGGCGATGAACATCATCTTTTTGAAGTAGGGGCAGGTTGGGTTATTTGCTTTATGGTTAGTATTTAGGTTCATCTTGAGATTTTTGTTTTGGAAGATACAATTGCTGCACTTTTCTTCTTCATTTTTATTTGTACATTCCTTCCATTCATGGTCCTTTGCGCAATGCAAACACGTTGCACTTTTTTCTTTGTTGAAGCATTTGATTGCCGTATGTCCAAACTTAAGACAATGGAAACACTGCGTTATAGGGTTTGCATCTTCTACACGTGTTCTGTTGAATCCAATATTAATTTTTTCCCTTTCGATGAGGTGGGTCCTTAATTGTCCGCTTGTTTCCAATATGTAGTTCGTAAGTCCATTTTGATTTTTAGGTTTGAACATTTTTATTAATTTTATCGTGTTTTGTGGGTTATTTTCCATAATATCTTTTAAACCTTCATTTTGTGTTTTTAAGGCCTCAATTATTACTTCTTCAGATAAATCTGCTTGTAAGTTTCTAACGAAAATTTTTGGTTTTTTCTTTTTTAATTCTTCTGCGACCATCTGTTTTTTAAGTGTTTTGTTAATTTCTTCTGTTAATTTTTCTGCGTGGGCTTTTGTCGGGCAGGATATTATAAGTTTATTTTGTGCGGCTTTACGTACTCCGTTTACAGCGATTCCCAAATTTGCAATTTTAATTTTTTTGACAATTTGGTCTTTTATTACGTCTGCAGTCATGTTGTCATTTTCACTTTTTATAATTAGTGAATATTTAGATTCCGGGATTTCTTTTAATTTGCTTGCGTAAGTTTTTCCTCCCATAATACTCGGATTTTCAATTTTTTTCTCGAGTTTTTCAATTAGTTTGGATTGTAGAGAAAGTATCTTATTTATCATTTCTGTTTTTTCTTCCGTCCATTTTTCTTCAAGAATTTTAATATTAGCTTCCAGGTTTGTTTTTGCTTTAGCGTCTTGTTTAGTTGATATGCTAGCTATTTCACTCTTTATAATCTCAAATACGGACAGCACGTCCATAATGAGTTAGGCTAGATACCGCTTGCGCGGTTCTACTATTGCGCTCTCACTCCCGCCAAATACTTTAGAGGACGTAACAACTTTCAGTAATATAGTTTCTTACTACAATACGTCCACTCACTACCGCTGACGGCGGCTGAATGATTCATTAAAAAAAATTCATCAACCCTTTTGCAGAATTTGTTGAATTTTTTAAATATATTCTGTCTTTTTTAAAGCGGTTTCTTTAATTGTCTGCATTGTCTTGTTAAAAATAAATGTTTTGGTTTTTCTTTTAATATATTAACGTCATATTTCCTGGAGTTAGTGGGTTTGAGTCTCTCACCGACTAGGGTGACTAATCCCTTTCCAAAAAGATCTTTTTTATCTTACACAATTTCACTTTCTTAAAAACGTTTGTAAATCTAAAAATGAAAAAGAAAAGACAGAAAAAAAATATTGCAAAAACTGATTAATTCTTAATTTCCGCTTGTTATCAATTTCATCTGAAATCCACGGAACTTCTACATTGCATTTGAAATGCAGAAATTCTGTGGGTTTTAAAATAACATGTTTGTAATTTCTTGAAAAACATTTATTGATTATTTTTTCAAGACTTTTATATTGTATAATTTTCGTAAACAGCATTCGAAGCCAATCTTTTTTTATTCGTCTTTATTTTTACATAACTACATGGGTAGTACCGGTCTCGCTAGGAAATCCGGTGCTCAGAGCAGATACAATTTACAACACGGTATTAAAGTAAAAAATAGTTAAACATAAAAAAGCAATCCAAATCGTAGTATATTATATACGAATTGAATTTTCAATCTTTACATAGTCAGTTAGGTAAAATTAAATCGTCTCTATGTTATTAAAAATATATATTTTTAGATTAATAGTTATAGAGTAAGTTCAAATTATATTCCATTGATAAAGAAAGTCTTATTGTCAACACACCTAAGCGATAGATTACAAAATATTTATTATACTTATGTTCCATATTTTTGGAAAATAATGAATAACGGGAAAAAGCATCATAATCTTATAAAATCTACGGGAACTTGACTTGCTTCGTACCAGCGTAAATTTCAAATTCGAATTAAATCTACCTATTAACAATAATTATAATTTCTCATGGTAATAATTCAAGCAGATTCCTTGAGAAGTTATGTCTCCAGCCTCCCCATCCGGCCGTAATAATATTTGGTTGACAGATTTATAGTGATAACGATTGTTAATTATTGTTAGTCATGACTTGAAATACTGTATCTAGGTACAATACCTCCGGTACCTTTGGGAGTTAACACTGCGAAAGATGTAATGCGGCGAGCTCCGTAAGTTATCTGTTTGCAGCTAGCAAGCGAACGGCTGTGAAATATTAAGATAGCAATAGCATGCAAGAGTTGTAAGCTACTGTTACTGCTGACCATGTTTATATTTAAAGTGTGCCCTGCTGATAAGTTGGTCTAGATTTGTTCATAATAATTAAATGTAGCTTCGTTTTGTTAAAAAAATAGAATAGAGGTAAACAATCAGTTTCCTGATAATGTCGTTGGGAAAGTGGTGCGGTACCTACAATGATAGGCTTGGAATAAACTAGAACTAATAGGTTTGCTTTATGGTAGCTGTTCTGAAGTGTACATATTATAATTTTTTAATTATTTGTAATTATCCCTTTCAAGGGAGTGGATAGACCCTGACCCCGCAATCAGTCAAACTAAGACAAGCTGGAGCATTCACCTCATAACCCAGGGGCGCCTCCCCCAACGTTATGAGCGTTCACGTGGAATAATACTACAAGCATGATGCCAAACCATATTACCCTTAGAGTCTTCAGTAGTTTCTCTTCTTCAATTCAGATTTCTTCATAAAAACTCTCGTTGAATAGGTTTTGTTTGTTCGCTACCAGGCTAATAATAACGCAAATGCATGTTGAGACAGCACTATGATAGTATGTTAAACTGCCTAAGCCATCTTATTATTATTTTGAAATGTGCATAAAAGTTTAATATTTACATTTTACTTTTTATTTCTCTTTAGATTCTACAATAATATATATTTGTTATTAAGTGTAAATGTGTGTAGATACTAAAAAAACACTGGAGGGTCTAGTATAGAATCGTTCATAAAAATTAGTAGTGAGTTTTTACGCGTTTTAAACATATTTTTTACCCCATCTAAAAATATCTTTACACAGCATCCCCGAAAATGGTAAAGATGAAAATTATTTTTTCAGGGCCACCTATGTAGAGCTAATGTAAAAAAATCTGGCTATCCAATCAAAAGTAAATCTTAGCTAAATTAAGCATTTATTTGTATCTATACACTACTAATCGAGGATTATCAATATTATTTAAGCAAATCAAAGTTAGGATTGAAAACACTTATAACTTATGTATAGACATACCAATAATTATTGATATTTATATATGTAAACTAAATACCCACATTTGTGTTGAAGTTTTTAGAAGGATACCTTTAAGACATTCAGTGAAATCATAATAAACATTTTAATTGATCAAATTTATTTATGTTATTATTATGTAAGTTCTGAAAATATTTCAGTTTTTTTATTAATTTACTTCGAATTAAAAACAAATTAAATGGAGTTCTAAGGAATAAACACAATCAAAACCAATAAAAATATATTTAAAAAAAATCTCCTTAAGTATTCAAATATCTAACTTGTCTAAATTAAGCATACTTTTTTGTCGTTGTTCATAACTTCTTAACTCACGAGGAAAATAATTTTGTGAGCCCACGTTAATGAAGTTGATTGATATCACCTAAATTTATGTAGCTATTGCTGCAGTGTAAAGTAAAATGAAAGACAGAAGTGCCTATATAAATTTTACGATGCACTAGCTGAAGTCCCCGGCGTTGACCGGACTTAACAAAGAGTTTTTTGATATCTAATGCAGACAGTGAAGTCAAGTGTGCAAAATTTCATTAGCCCCTGAATAAAACTGTAGATTTGTATAAAAATCAAATCCACGCCGCCCGCCGCTCGCCAGTTCGCCACAAACAGACACTCTTCTTAATATATTAGAAAAGCTAATAGTTAAGATTATGACCTATTCAGTATTAAAGCTTGGCATCTTTCAGACTGTAAATATAACAATAGGTGATTCCCGAGTGCCGACTGTTTCAAAGGGTGATTCAATACCTGTAAAAGCGGACAAAAGGTGATAAATTGGATCATCCCCTCTCCCCCTCTGAGAAAATATTAAATTATATTCCTGATTGCGAATCTGCCTCTAATGCCAAAATATTAAAACAGCTACCTCAACAATGCTTCAGTCGAATGCCATTTAAAACACTCTCGACGTTTCAATGTTGGAAATTGGGGTGAGAATAAAGAAAAAAGAGATAAAGAAATATCTTCGTTTTTTAAATCAAGATATGTTTTTAAATATTGAGATAACAAAATTTTCTTGTGTATATTCTTAGGTTTGAAAATTTGACATACATCAATGGAAAGCTCTGGGCAACCCATATCAAAGACGTCATCCGGCATCCGAAAATAAATTTTGTTTAATTAATTTGTGTTTTTGATAATGGTACCGTATTCTATTACAGGGAATGGACTGTAAACCAAATCAACAAGGTTGCAAAAATTTAAAGCACATTCAATTGGGTTTGAAAATAACGGGAAATCTGGAATGATGGAAACAGCATACCTTGAATTCCCATGAATCCCTGCAGTATGGCTCTAGATAAACTGGCACTGTACACAGGGTGAAAATTTCCTCTAAAACGAGATGATAATTTGCAAAACAGAGTACAAAGCATGTAAGTAGAAGTGACTCCAATTCACGACGACACAACGTATGCACCTGCTTGCCACACGACACGAATGCGAATAATACTGATTTGCGACAATTTACAATGCAACAAAAATCATCTTCTTCTTTCCAATATGGTTAAGGTTGTTTTCAAGGAAGGAAATGGATAGTGGGTATGATAGTAGGTATATGACGGGAAATTATGGTAGGTATTATCCCAAGCTGTTTCAATACTAAACAATAATTATTATTTCTCCAATCATTCAATATAATATTAACAATTTTCAAACGAAAAATGTAAAACAGAAATTTTCTGAAAAAACTAGGAATTTAATCTTTCGATCTACCACTGAGCTAATCCGACCATATCCCTTTCATCCTATTTAACTGCAGCATGCTACCAATGTTCTATTCATTTACTAAGTTTAACCTGATCCAATCCCTAGATACGACCGTATCATTTTTTGATTTTTCTGTTTCACATTTTTTCCTTTAAGAGTTATTAATATTATCTGCAATCATTAAATATTACAATTGAGGTTTTACTCAATATATTACTCTTCAACAATAAATATCAAGAATGATTATTTTATTTTAAATAATTTATTTATTTTTTATTAATACCCCAAACTAGGCAAATGCCCGTATTATGGTGGTAATAAATAAGAAAATATAAAAAGAAATCATAAGAAAATATAAAAAACATATAAAATAAAATATAAACACAATTATACAATGTTGTCCATCTATCGTTATACAAATGGTAAAACAAAAACAAAAATAATAAATATATATGCGATAATATGGATAAAGTCGGAATGAATTCACTTAATGGTCTTTCTTCAGTCAGACAATAATTTCTTTCAGGAAGCTTTCCGATTTCATTGTGCCACATAATATATTATTTATGTACAGAATATTTCAATGCTTGAAATGGATTAAGCCGCGTTTAGTGACCAGATCTGAATAGCCAGTTACTTCCCAACCTTTCTCCACACAAATTACTTCCTCAACATACCCCTATTATGGATGCCATAGTCTCATTGACTCCAATAGTTTTAGAGCAGTTAGCACTCTTGGGCGGTATTAGCATAAAAAAGTTGTTTAAATCAATTTTCCGGATTAAATTTGCAAGCTTCAGTGAGGTTCGAACCGCAATATTCAATTTAATTTCAAAAAATATTATGTTGTTCTCTAGTTTTACTCCGAATAAATAAATTCATTCACTTAAGTTCAATACCGCGTATAAGCTAATAACTTCTAAATACTTTTGTCGAAGCTTTCAGGTGTACACTACAGTGCAAGCCAAATTGATTAGTGCTTTCAAATTTAAAAATTGACCAACACACCGCCTGTACTCGG
The DNA here is from genome assembly GCA_026573805.1 of Hesperophylax magnus. Lineage (NCBI taxonomy): Eukaryota > Metazoa > Arthropoda > Insecta > Trichoptera > Limnephilidae > Hesperophylax > Hesperophylax magnus. Next base: position 1,216,035 of record JAIUSX010000068.1, on the reverse strand, counting down.
TTAAAGTAAATACTTTGAGTGAACCATCTCCAGTACACAAATAATAATAGTTAATAATAGATAGTTTTGTTGGCCCTCCTGAACATTTTTACAAAAATTGTTCCTCGGTATCGGATTTATACCGACTAGAGGACCCCCTTAATTATAAACGCGGTGTAAATATTACGCTGCGCGTAAGGTTAGAAAAGTTATACAGTAGACTTATTACCATGGCGTTTTTGTGGTTAGAACGGTCTCAAAACAGGCTCAAGGCCGGCTTTACCGCGCCAACATTGAACGGGCATGTAATAATCTAATTACTATCACAAGTGATATGGTAAAAACATATATATTTTGGATTGGCAGAGGAAAGACGAAAGTAGACTGATTTTTTCTTTTTTTGTGAAAAAACCATTTATCATCGTGTGAGAAATGTGAAGATTCGCAAAAAATGCTTGGCTGATGTAAGCGTAATGAGTAACATTAAAAAATGATGAAAGAAGAAGTCTGAGACGTCCGAGGAAGACATGGCACGATAAAATGAACCAGATACTTGAGTCGGGCCATATCAAGGGTTAGAATAACAGAAGTGCGTATAACACGATGTCTGAAAGTCAATAAGGTAAGTAGTGTGCCAAGACCGAGCTGTTTGACGATCCGTCCTCTCTGCCTACCCCTGCGGGGAAACGTGAAGAAAAATAGGTAAAATTTATATGTAAAATGAAACCAATTAATAAAATTTGAAAAAAAAAAAAATAATACAATAAATAAATATAAAGGGAGAAACGTAAAGTGTGTAGGTAATTGAGGGAACAATTTTTTTATTTGTATTTTTTTAAATCTACTGTCACCACAGAATAAAGCAGAATACACTGTGATCAACTGTGACTGAATAGCTAGTATGTATGCTTATATTTTGAAAAAAAACTTCGTGTAGAAAAATTTTAACTAAATATTGTTGATCGGATTATCGCTTTCCTAAACATTCTAAATCAAAGTGAAAAATTTATTTAATTCGTTGTGCGTTTATATATTTTTTAAATTATACATTCAAAAATAAGGCCACAGCAATTAGCGCAAAAATATTAATCGCGATCTTAATTATTCTCGTAGTTCCATTTTTTTAAATATGCTTATAAACTGGTCCGCTGATTTAAAATCCAAGTTTTTGACCTTAGCAAACCTGTGCTCCCTCCGCCATTTTGAAAAAACCTGTCCCTTTTTCCCAAATATCATAACAAATTTTAAAATCTTATAAACCTCAGTAAAACGTTTCGTGTTTGTACTTATATGTTTTGCGAGTACATGTAACATTTTCCCAGCAAAATTTAATAATTATAAAAAAATAAATTATTCAGATTATTTTAATCATAAACTAAATTATGAATTTGTGCAAAATAAATTTAAACCCGATAAATATAATAATTTCTATGTATGATTCTCATCAGATAAATCCTTTGAGGCAACTTAACCATCCTAAATCTCTCGAGCAATGAAACTTGTGGAATTATCTGGATTTTCCGGCAAGATGGAGCCTTTCAGCCCTGATAACACTACCCTCTACCCTCTACCCTGTAGTATCCACCTACCCCTAGCACCAAGCAGCGCAGACAAGGCAGTGGAAATAATATTATTATGAATGGGGCCAGCGATGAAGGCAGATAAATACTCTGCTAGACGCGGGTGTAGATCCGAAAAATGATAGCAATTATTTAAGTTAGAAGATTCTCTTAGTAAATTTTACAATTTTTTATTTTATTTTATGAAACTTTCTGAAAAGTTACTTGATATGATATACAAGTCGAATTATTATTAGTGCGTAGTAATAATTTTAATGAGCAGCTTGACTTTATGCAAGCTTTGCACGACTTATTCATCGAGCCCCAAAATATCTGAAAAAACCCTTGAATTTGTGCAGAAACGGGTGGTCTGATTGATAGATTCCCCTCTCATAACAAACGGATTGCAATTCTTAGGGCACAGGCGTCAGGTAGTTATGCTGTCCCTGTTCTTTAGTTATTACAATGGAAGATGCTCCGAGGAACTAGTGTCATTGATCTCTTCGGAACCGGTGCATAGTCGGGAAACACGAAAAAACGCGCCTGTTGACGTGAATAAGGCTAGAAGTGTGTGCCAATACCGAGTTGTTTGGCGGTACGTTATCTCTGCCTACCCCTGTGGGGACATATATCACGTGACACGTTTGACATTTGTCACGTGAAAACGGATCGTTTTCAAGACTCGTACTTGAGTTTAACAGCGATTTAACGATTTGCAAGTCTCTGTGTTTCCTCCATGCGAAATTGTACTACTCTCCCTTAATTTACCTTTTTTTTTATTCCTTTTTTTTTTTACCCTTAATTTTTATTCCAAACTAGCTTTTATTAACATTTTAGATAGAGGATTCAATGCTAAGCAAAACCAAAGAGGACTCAATGAGTCTCCTTGAAAAATCCCTCTTTTATCTTTTGATTGAAATGCCCGGTATTACTATTTTCTTACCTTTTAAATTGATAAGTAAATTGGTATTCCAAAAGGACATAATATTTTCCAAAAAGCTAATAATAATGGGGTTAGTTTTATATATATTTAATATTTTGATCAGCCACGAGTGCGGTACACTACCGAAAGCCTTTTGGTAGTCTATATAGCAAGTATGTAAATTACGTTTTCGAGTTTGAAAATTTTATTAAATAATAATATAAATATATTTTATTATTATAATTTTTTATTCAATAGCTCCAGACAGTAAGCCCTGTGAAAATGATTTCCCTCATTTAAGCGAAAGGAAGAAGAGTTAATTAATTAGTAATTTGTAAACGTAAATGCAGAATTATTTACGTTAAAATAAATCTCTGATTAGCAATAGCAACAGTATTTCCTTGTACACCGGTGCATCAGCTAAAAAATTGCTGATGGCGAATTTTTTTCCGCAAACTTGCTATTATTTAAAAAAAACCCTTTACACCCCCGCATCTAGATGTAAACGAACCATCTGCTTTGAGATCAGTATGTTTAAAGTTTAGTAGCTAACCTTAGATATAATGCCCAGTAAAAAATCGATCATCATCTACATTCGTATTTCTTCCTTTATTTAGGTACTTAATTTGCTTTCCTACCTTAACCCTCATCCTTGACCCACCTCTCAAAGTAACCCAACTACGTGGCGATATAGGTACATGGTTCACGTGGTTATACAATTTTTTGCACATACAACAGTTTTTGTGAAGGCACATAAGAATAAAATTTGATTTGAAAAAGCCACCCCGTCAACTTTCCAAGTATTCATTACGTATGATATCTTTCAAACTTTTAAACTGTTTACTGTTTCCTTCAATTAATTGGATGCATTGAGCTCACAGCAGGAATCACAAGGACTGCTATTGAATAATATGAATTACATAAAAAAATATGCAAACATTATAATTAATTCTCGCAAATGAATTCATTTATTTATTTTATTTATTTATTTAGAATTTACGGCACAAGTGCCATTTACATACAAAGTTTTTATTTTATTTTTTTACATATACACAGTGCAGTATTAAATTTTAATGATAAAAATTAAAGAATTAAATTTAGTAAAACATAACAAATAAAATGACAGTAAAGAAAGAAGCAATGACAATAGCCTGTTATGTAGTGACCTCATTAAAATAAGTGGCGTTAAAATGTGTTATAAGTGCAGCTTTATACTTTACAAGGGGAATATTAAAAGTATCTGCGATTTTAGCATAAAAATTCCAAAGTGTGTGCAATCTATTTATAACTGAGTTATATCCCGAGACTGTGGTATAATTGTCACAATAATACATACTAGAGGACCTTGATCTAATGGTAGGTACATGAAATTGAATCAACATTAATATGTCAGGGCTATCCAACTGATAATTTATAATTTTGTATAAAAATATAAGATCAAAAATTTTTCTTCTATCACTTAACTTAAGCCATTTCAATGAATATAATAAGAAATCATAATCTATTGTTTCTAAAGGAATTCCAAGCCAAAAAATTAATACACCTCAAAAATTTGCGTTGGACTCTTTCAATGGCATTAATGTGATTATTAAAGACAGGTGACCAAATTGTAAAGTTGTATTGTAGAATACTTCTAACGAGAGATGTGAACAGAATTTTTAATGTGTTGATATTTTTAAAATCCTTGGAAATTCTTACTATAAAACCTAACATTTTCATAGCCCTGTTAGCGATAGAAGTTATGTGAGATACAAAGCAGAGTTTTTGATCAAACATTATGCCTAGGTCAAGTAATTGGATTTCAGAGATTAAGTCAACATTACACAATGAATAATTATACATTATTGGGTGTTTGATTTTGTGGAACCTCATAACTTCATTCAAATATAATGTTTTCATATTGACGTCACTTTAAGGGTTCCCATTATCTATTTATCCGAGGTGATTGGATTAACAACGGCCAAATTGTCTGCAACCACGTCCATAATAATAAATTACTTTTATGTTCTTCTTTTTCAAACCGATAGCTTTAATCAAATGATACAAGCAGTTTTAGCAGAAGACACGACGTTTGCTGTTTTTCTCAAGCGAACAAAACGATACTGGAGCCCATTTTTGGCACTATATCAAAAACGTTTTCTAGGCTACATCCCGTAGATACTGCTTTCTAGGCATATTACAGTGAAGTGAAAAAGTCTAGAAAAAACACATATGTGTGAATTTCATATTTTATTATATGAGGAAGCAATAATTAAAATGATGTTGTGATAAATTCTTCCAGGGTATTTACTTCCACGCCATCGATTCGTAATCATTTTTTCAAGTTAACTATAAATACTTAAATCTAAAAATGTATAATATATCAATCGTGCTATACAACAAACTGTTCACGTTTATTTTTATAATTATGTTAACAAACTTACTTACACTACGTTATTATATTAACATCAAACTGCTTCGTACAACTTTCGATATATCATTATTTCTTTCACACTTCTTCATTTGCACCATGTATCGATATATTAATTCAGCAATGTTCTGCAAAACATTGCAAATTTTTTTTCTAATCTGGCGTTATAAAAGTTTTGCTAAATAAGAACATACTTTACAACAAACTGTTAATGTTTATTTATCTTTGAAATAACTTAATGAGTAAACCCGCAAATTGTAATATTTAATTATTAAAGAATATATTAGCGATTCTAAAACGTAAATATGAAAGAGAAAAAGATACGATGTTTCAATTTTTCGTTTAAGAATCGATAATATTGTCTTTAGTAATGTAAACGTTTATTTTTATAAACATCAACAAAGCTACTATACATCGTTCTGTTACTACTTTCATGGTACTTTAGGTACTTATTTTGTGTTCTTATTATTCACAATTATTGAAGTACTTTGTACAGCAGAACCCTCTATGATAATTTGTACTGTACTTTCTTACATCTTTTAAACTAAGTTTATTATTTATTTATTTATTGTTCTTTAACGCCCTATCGGGCTTTTACATAGTAAATTGACAGTATATTTATGTAAGTGTAACATAATACATGGATAAAATAGCATAACTAAATACAAAAAAAATAAAAATCAAATGATAATACTAAGATTAACATAAAATCTAAAATAAAGAAATATTGTAAATAAAGCAAAGTTCCATGTATAAAGTATGTTTGTACATTGTACATTCGTATATGCATATAATTATTCATGTTTGTTGCAAAACCAGTAAGACTGAAAACAGTAAAATAATTTACTCGTAAGGTAATTAGAAAACAAATTTATGTAATATACCGATATGTATTATAAAACAAATGTTTAAAAAAAGATGAAAAATAATGTATTTTGTATCTATGGAGAAAAAAACTAATAAGTAATGGCAAAATAACAACGCCGTAATTGATATTGAATTTAAATAATAGTACTTGAAATGGTAAAGTAAATCAAAGTATAATATACATATCAAGTATGACCGTACGTGCATACAGTAATCAATATGCGTCCAAAAAAATAAATAACAAATAAACTAAGGAGTATGTGAGTTAAACGTAGGAAGGTATAGAAACAAGACGAAGCTAATAACTAGCAAATAGGTCTGAAATTAGTTTACTTTTGAAACTCACAAAGTTATTAACACCAAATATATCAATAGGTTCACAGCATTTGTTTGCAAGGTGATGAATTCTTGGAATTGGTGAATACATAGAGTAGTTAGTATTGAGGTTATTGTTACATTTAAAAGTGTCCTTGCTTCGAGTTTGTCTGGCAGGTGCAATCATATAAATTAATTCCAATAATTCAGGGCTGTCAATGAGAGATTTGATAATTTTGAATAAAAATAATATATCATTAGAACTCTTCTATCCGATAGTTTGAGAAGTCTGGTTTCGGTACGTAAGTTATTATAATTTATAAATTCGATGGAAATATTCATTTTAAAATTGATGTACCGAAGAAATTTATTATGTTATGTACTATACACTTATTATTGTGCTCTTCAACAACTTACATATAACAATGCATACATCCAAAAGCCTTTACGTTACCAATAAATATAAATTACAAAGCGATACCTAGCGGTAACCAGATTGGAAATTAACTGTTTTTCAGTTGAGCAAAACAATTATCTACTTTATCCTTTTAAATCAAGCTATATATAAAAATATTGCTACGATCGCATCATGCAAACTTTTTTCTCACAATTGTATGATATCGGAAATATAACTTCCAAAAACCTAATAACCAAACTGTGGAATTGCTTGGACTTCTATTTCGTAGCAAACCGCTCCACAACTGTTTGTTTGTAATCGGCTTATGAGGCAATTCCATTATAGATTCACAAACCAACCCTCCGCCCCGGAATTCAATATACCTCCCTCACCCCCACAAACACAGCCTGCGACAGGGCTACTCCTAGCATCGTCTTCTGTGGCGCATTACTGCAGCTGATTTACATGGAAACAATGCAATCGGTAGAGGCAGTATGTATGTGTTCGATGTGAAACTGATCGGATCACGACATGTCTATTGTCTGTATCGACATGTAATAATTGGATTATAAATACCTATTCTAGGCAGAGTAGCACTTTCCTTAACTAAGCTAATTACTAAATTCTGGAAGTATCGTTTTTTTGCCTTAATTTATAAAGTACAAAAAAGTCAAAGGGCAGTTTTACCATTTTGTGGCATGCGGGAAAAGATAGTTGCTGAGCTTTCTGCGAATGAAGTTGAACATGTCGATTGTCAATGCAGAATCGTTAAGCAGTTGAATCATTCTGTTGATTGGCGCATTCTGACAGGAGACTTCGCTTTCAGAGAATAACAAAAGTGCATGGGATCTCCCACAATACTTGTTAGGCACATATAAGTTAACCCTTTTGAACACAGGTGGATAAAGTATAGTTTGCTTACGTGCACTAACAGAACATATACTTAAACGCAGAATGTTTTCGCGAGTGTTTCAAACATTGAATTGATAAGCTGTCGACTCGTTTCGATTGACTCTTTATTTGTATAGACAACATAATTTCATTAAATAATTAAATGCAGGAAATAGAAATACAGATAATTTATTATAAAAAGGGAAAGTTATGGTTATTTAAAAGAAGAATTAGAACCGGGTAATATTAACATTGTTTCGTCTTTAAAACAGAGAGTTATCTTAATGCATATTTACTTTGTTATCGATTTATTTATATTCTGGAACATAGAAGAACAATAATTACTACAGTAATTAAATCATATTCACTGATGATGTCCATTGTACAGCTGTAAAATTCTTGATTCTTGGCTGCCAAGTCATTATTTTAAAAACTAAAGAAATGCAAAATAATAAGGTAGGTAATATAATTAGGCAGTAATGTTATAATAATGATCATCGATATTCAAAATAAATATTGTCATCAAAGAGCCAATTTTGACGGCTACACCAAAACTAAACATCTAAAACCATATTATTTACCTAATTATTGAATTTAATTTAAATTACTGAAATTAAGACCCTAAGAGAATCATCGCGCAATACTGTGTCTCTTCTACATTGTAACGCTTTTCGAAACTTTGACTAAACAAAAAGGAAGCGCAGCACGGCATTACAACCCAAAAATTAATCACGATAAGCCATTTTGTTTGTTTTTTGACATTTTAATGGTCCCCACTAAACGCCGCTTCTAAAATCGTTTCAAATTTTCAACAAATTCTGTTTGGCTGATAAGTACAATCGCCATGTCGTTATGTATGCTTGTAAAGTGGAATCATTTAATGGTTTTGTGATAATAAAAGATGCATTGATATTTTAATGTGATTTAAATCCAAATAAATATTGATCCTAAACAACGTAACAAAGAAAATATTTACAAATATAATTTAAGTAGTAAAATTCCACTTGGAAAAACCATTTATATAGTTAATCCACATAAACCTATTTGTGAAACCCCTGTCCAATGTTTGCTATCCAACGTTTCCGCAATTTAAGCTGGACGTTCCACAAAATAATTTCCTGCTGGTTCCGCGGTCGAGCGAACTGCGGAATGTGGAATTTACGCATTGTTCCGCAGATCTGTTCCCCGATTAAGGTAATGATGAATTGTCTTGCCCGCTGTAGAAATGCAGCACACCATTCCAATGATCATTATAATTAATAACAAATTCATTCTGCACATTAAATTTTATAGTTTTAATGAAATACATTTTATGAGAAATCTCTTTTAAGTACTTTAAATATATTATTTAATTTTTTGGAATAATTTAATGAGTAAAACCTAGAATTGTAATATTTAATGATTGAAAACAATGTTAGCGAATTTCAAACGAAAATTCGAAACAGAAAAAAACAGAAAAGGGTACGGTGGCATCTAGAAAATGAACCCATGACTGCTCTAACCACTGACTAAATTCGACCATATTCCCGTCGGTCATATTTAACTGTATCATACTTGGACTTACAATTAACTACCAACATTATCAACATTTTTTTAAGAGGAGGCTACAAGCCAAAACTGTGTATATTCTTAGAATGCCTTATATCGACACGAATATAGGTAATAGGCATTAAAATCGCTTGACAAACAGAGTCTAGACATGATCGATTTCATGCACAAAAGTGTTTTTTTTATTTATTTTGTAAAACAATTTTATAAGATAGTAAAAATTTAATCAAGGGAAACTGTCACACATAATCTTGACTATAATATTGTTTATTTTTTAAGTTGCTTATTTTATGCGTCAATACATATCCATTGAAAAAAAATGTAGTTAACATTTATATTCTTTATGGAGTAATCAATTTTTTTATTTGTATTCTACTCAAGGAAAAACTTCAATTTTTCTAAAGCATATTTTTTGTATTCATAATGGAAACCAATTCGTTGTAAAGATTAATTGAAAATAGTGATTTAGCACTAAGCTTCGCCTTAACGCATATTAGGTATTAATGTCTGCTATATTTAAGTGTGAATGCAAGATTTTTCCCGAACTAAATGCTATCTAGAAAGTATCTTGGATGTCCTAGATGCGACCATATCTAATATTGTATTCAATCATTAAATATTATTTCATGATCTTGTTGATCGAAACAGTTGAATTTTTTCCTCAACTATGTACTTATTATTTTTTTAATTTTATCCATAACAGAGAGGAAAACTTCAATTTAGAGCAAGCTCGTAGATTGTAAATTCCGTTATGTTGTATTTTGTATGTTGATAACTTCGTTATAAATCATTATTAAATGAAACAGTTTGCTTGTATAATAAATCTAAGCAGCCAGAGCTATACTTAACCCTAGAGTGGGAACGTCTTTCCGTAAAACGTTAGTGGGCGCGTGGGGAGCATTTTGCCGCTGGTTTTTGTGGACTATTTTAAGTAGGAATACTGCAATTTAATTAATTTATTTTCTCAGGATTTAAGTAAAACACAAATAAAGAATTACGAATTGACATATTTATTGAACTCTGTTAAAGGAACTTTTGTTTTCAGTCGACTTTACAAAATTTAAATTAACTTTTTAAAGTTATCCTACATTATCCTTCTACAATATGATATAAAAAATGGAAAAAAATAACTACATTAAATATTTTCGAAATCAACAGGATATGCTTTGGCGATGCCTTTTTTATGCCCTTTTTCGTGCGCCTATTTTTCTTTGATGGAAATATTCTGCATTTGCCTTTCTTCTTTGAAGATGATAGTTCTATACGAACAAAGCGAGGAATTTGGTTCCTCAGAGGAATATTTAAAGTGTCTACAAAAGACCTTGCGGTCATATATGGCTTAACCAGGACCATCGCAATATCCTTCAAGTACTGTCAGCGTAGCATCAAGTGTTCAGTATTGCCTTTGTAAATTATTTGGCTATTTATACCGGCATTCATCATTGAAAAAACAACCTCATAACGTAAATATGAATTTTATTGAAAATTCTGGCATGGTTTTGGACACGTATGATACACTGAAATAAAAGGGCTTTTCTAGTTTTTACAATAAAAATATCATAAGATATAGTCTACATTTCAACTTTGTAAATAAATAACTCTTATTTACTTTAAGCATAATAGAATGTCGAATTGCTATAGACTTGCGATTATAATGATACGTAATAGAACATTCAACTTTTCATTCTACCCACAATACTGTAATTTATTGGTGAACTAAGAGTGTCCGACTACTTATTAGTTTCTTTATTTAGAAGTACCCACTATAATACTCACAAGTAATTCTTATATTTAGTTGTAAGTATCACTTGTATTTTTCATAATAAGTGAATAGTTTTCATTTTGAGAAAATAAATGTACTAAACTGTAAATAATATAGAGCACAATTTTTGCTTACGTAAGTAGGCGCGCAGTGAGCAAATCGCCGCCGGACGACACTTGGTGGTAACAACCTACTTCTCAAGCAGCCCACTGAGTACCGATGGCGTCCAAACTTTCGGCACGGGTTGCGAACGATAGTGGGGGTAGCTACTAAAAAGCACAAAGTTTAAGCGCAATAGATTTAAGAATTATCAACGTTTTTTGCAGAGGGCGGCGAAATGCTCATAGCGCGCCCACTCTAAGGTTAATTAGACTAAAATATAATTACAATGTAAATAATATAAAGTAATCACTTAAAATATTCGAAAAATAGAGGCGGGTTTTTTTGAACATGAACTGCAACAATAATGTCAAAACTAATTCGTTCTATGCAAACTCTGTTATTTTTGTTCTCCGTTGGTCATCTCACTAAGGAATCCCCGTGTGATGAACCACGCATACACAGCTTGGGTAACCAATATGCAGGAAAAACACATATTTTTAATTACACGGAAAGAACTTGCAAAAAAGTATTTCTAATATTTTTGAAATTGGTAACTAGTTAAAATTTTGTTTCATGTGATGTTTCATGTTTTTGTTTGGTAAAAAATATTTTATTTTGAATTTAAAGGTACTTGTACAGTTATTTCATAAATAAATTTCGAAAGAAAATTTCGCCATAGTCGTCTCCGTGACTTGAGCAAGACCACTGGAGGAATGATAACCATTGAATGAATAAATAATCTTAAACTTTTTTTGTATCTATCTTTTTAAATTGAAGGCCTTCGTGGTCGATGGGTAAGGCACCACTCGACTAGCAAGCCGGAGGTCGCGGGTTAAAAACCTGGCGCACGAAAATAAATTTTATTCAATGATTTTTTTTAAACTTTTTTTTAAACCTCTTTATTGAGTTATATAGGCCGACCGGTTTTGGTTACACTCAACCTTCTTCAGGACAATGGAAACATAAACTTAATTAAATACAAGGTAAACAAAAGGAAAATAGAAAGAATGTGCGAGAGGGAGAGAGCATCACAAATAGGCTAGGTAGAGGAGTAGGAGAGGGGTGTACCACAAAGTGTTTGCTTTCTTCGATAATTTAAATTTATTTGACCAATTTGTGTTATTTCACAATTTACTGATTTAAAACACATATATATATATATATATATATATATATATATATATATATATATATATTGCAGTATGTTCCAGTTTGGAAGATACTCTCAGTGTCGCCCTTGTGTAAGACCACCATTAAGAACTTCAGAAACGTCAGAATTGTCTTTGATCTTATTTGGTGACAAGATTTGAATTGCCAAGTACTTCCACACCTTTCTCTTCTCCATCTCCTTTCCCTCCCCACTAACTTCAGCCTCACAACAAATCCCAATCAGGGATGCTTTAATTTCTTAGGCTCTAGGCGGTTGGGAGCAGTTGGGACGTTTGTGGGGTTTCACATCCAATCATATATTTATTCTATAAATTGATGATTAAATCTTGGTTTGTTAAGATTCAATTGATTACTGAATCTCGATTTGTTCAATTGATGATTGAATCTCGGTTTGTTCAGATTCAATTGATGATTGAATCTTGGTGTTCCGACGTTTAATTTTCGCCGTCCGTCAGAAGATTCTATTTTGGTAAAAACTAACACCTTTATCGGTTTTTGGCAAAATGATATGTTTGAAAAATTGTACCGTCTTATATATTAAAATAGTGTATAATCTACCTTTTATGTAGTTTCCCTAGGAGAGCTCGAAGAAATGTTTTTTTTATTGTCCCCTTCGGCAACCATGGCAAACGAGAGGATAATTTATCTTAAAATAATTTGAATAAATTATAAAACGATAATGTTTTCACTACATAATATCATATTACGTTTATCTCATTTGATTTCATTTTAATAGAAGCGTGGGTATAAGCACAGCTATGACGTGATTATTGTAGCGCTACCTTTCTATCTACATAATAGAGTGAATTATGAAGAATTCCATTTTTTTAAACATCCACCAAGATTAATTAGGTGATTTTTACCTATATTGACCAAAGGCTGCAGTGAAAAAAATATATTTATCGAAGAAGAAGGTAACTCTTACAAAGAAAATAAAAATAAAACATATTGGGATGGTCCGATGCTCTGTAGGGAACCTGCTTGGCGCGAGTGTGTTTAAGTTTAGAATTACGAAATGCAATACTTCGTTTGTGAGAAAGCACTATAAAATAATACATAACGGTCTGAATTGGGAATCAAACCCAGGATCTTGGAATAATGTATTTATCTTTTTTTTATTTTTATATTAACTCCACACAGGAGGCCCTGAAGAAAATAATTTCCCTCAGGGCCTATGTCATCTTTGGGGATGCTGTGTGGAGGGTCTTTTTGTGGAGAGGAAGGAGTGAACATGGGTCTTGAAGAATCCCATATTGTAGGAGGGAGGAAATACAGAGGCCGGCAGCTCGTTCCACAGCCGAGCTGTTGAACTTAAGAACGAATCGTAGAAGCGACCCGTTCTCATGTGACAAATGTCAACCGTGTACAAATGTTGGGCGCGCGTTTGGCGTGTATCCCGACTACGCACCGGTTCCGAAGGGATCAATGACGCTAGTTACTCAGAGCATCTTCCATTGTAATACCGATAGAACAAGGACAGCATACCTACCTGACGCCTGTGCTCTAAAGATTGCAGTCCGTTTGTTAAGATTGGGGAATCTATCAAACGGACCGCCCGTTTCTGCACAGAGTCAAGGGTTTTTTTCAGGTATTTAGGGGCTCCGGACCAGAGATGGCTGCCAAATTCGGCAGTAGGGCGCACTTGCGATTTGTACAGGGTCAGCAGTTGTGTACTATTAAAGTATCTGCGGGCCCTGTACAGTACGCCCAGCTTCTGAGAGGCCAACTTTACTCTGGCTTCGATGGAGCCCCCGTACCTGAACTGGTCACTTATAGTTACACCAAGCATATCAATGGAAGGCCTGTTCGGAAGATTGCTTCCGTTGAAGGAGACTAGATTATCATTTGAATCCCTTTTAGACGTAATCAGACAGGATTGGGTCTTTGAAACATTAAATTCGACGAGATTATTTTTATTATATACTCGACCATTGGGACCTAATTATTATATACACATCGTTTTGAAAATTGGAAAAAATAGTTGTAAGATAGTTGATGATGAATTAGATGATGTTATTCTGAATTTGAAATATGAGTTCGATAAATACGACGTATAATAATAAGGTCTCAATGGTTGAGTGAATAAAGACGTTGTCCCGGTAAGAGATCCAGGTTTCGATTCTCAGTTGAGACCGTTATCTTTTTTTTTATTTTGAGTATTATTCTGTTTCATATTTTGTTTAGATTTGTTAGTATTATTTTCTTCTGAGAACCTTCACAGAACTTGAAAATAATTTTTTTAATTTGATGAATTGTTCAAATTCCGCAAAACAACCCGTCCTTATACTTTCTTGTGAGATTTTTTCAATTTTTATGGGTGTTATCCTTTGTGCTACGCATAAAAACCATTTCTTGTTAACATTGGTTTATCATTATAAAAAAATAATATTTAAACTACATAAAAGAAGTTGATTAGCAAACACATGTTTTCTGTTCTTTATTTGCCATGACATATTATTATAGTTTATTACAGGTGTTTTTAATATTTCAACCGCCAGAAAAGACACATGTCCGTGTTGTTGTGGTCGCATGTTGTTAGTTCTAAGTAACATTAGATGCATTTTGGCGTCATTGCCGTAAGCACAAGGCGTCGGCGTCGTTTTAGAGACTACGTCGCGACGCGACACGCGACACATCGGTTCAATTTGTCCACCATGAATAAGTATCGCCAAATGAACCGTAAACCGTGAAATGATGCTAACATGAGTTTCAGAAGTTTTAAAACCGGAACGTCTCTAAACATAACCATATTTTAAAGTATTTACTTTGTTTTATCGTGAGTACCTTTGAGTTTTAGTTTGCGTCGAAGGCATATTAAAAAAATGTTTGATACATAAAATAAAGTGTTTAGAAAAATATATTTCCTTCGGCCTGTGTCATATCTGAGGATGCTGCCTGGATAAGTTTTTAAGGAAAGGAAGGAGAAGAAGTTCTGTGAAGGAAAGAGGTATGAGGGGTAGGTAGGAATCTAGGGATCAACGTGTCCAAGAGTAACGACGTAAGAATCCATCCCTCCCGCTGCGGTGCAAGACGATGGTTCAAGAGATAATGGTTGGAAAGGTCAGAGGGTGTCCCCAAATTGGCTTTTTCCGATTCTGCCCGTCAGGCAAGAACACACCTAAGCATAGGCAGAAAACACACCTAACCCGATGAACCGGGTACCCCTGCTAAGGCACCCAACATAATAGCGAACTACTCGGGATGACCTAAGGCAGTTCTGTAAATTATCCAATAACCAGTTCCCGGCGGCGGAACCAAAATCCGCCTCCAAAATTAACTTAATAATAGACTAGCGAAGGTCTACATTTTTATCCGTCTGAATTCGAGAGAAATTTTCGTGACCCGTTAGAGATAGGTTAACTTGCCCAAAATAAATCGTATTGACTTTTTATGATTAATTTGTGCAAAGATCTTTGACTAAATTTTGTTTTAACCTTTCAAATACATCAGAGACTTATATCTCGTGATTCTGACAAAAAAAAACGAAAATTTTGAAAACGTTCTTTGAAACGCAAGACAGATATGAAGATAAAATATGGACCGATATGAAATGTATAGACCACATTTGGCGCCGAACGATCGTTAAATTGTAGCTGTTACTGGCAATTTCCATTTATATAAAACGAAATGTCTCCCCGTAATGGGAAAACATTAAAACACATCATTTGGCCAGGACATACCAATAAATTCACACTTATCCTTTAATATCAATTAAACGGTTTGCCATTTTCATACAATAATCAATATAATTATTATGAAATAGAACTCAATTGTCTACCACGCCAAGCAAAATAATAGAATCACAGTTTTATCGAAGCACTTTCATCTTTAAAGATGACAAAATTCAGTCGAAATATTTTCACTTCAAAACAAATTTTTTTAATGAAGAATTTCGCGATTGAACTGTAAAGTAGGTTTGGAATCATACAAATATCACAGTACTTAATCTGTTTATTCAGAAAAACAGGTAAAGTAACTATTGTCAGGTTGAAATCTTATTAGTTGTAAATGTATTATTGATACCGTATTGAATTAGTCTTACATTATTCTATATTGACAAATGTAACACCAACTCCAATCAAAATAGATTTTTTTTTAAATTTTGGTGTCTCTCTTGATAGCAAGCGTTCTTTTCGGGATCACATAACTGCAATCGTTAGTAAATCCCTCAAACTACTTGGTTTCATCACTAGAATCACTTCGGACTTCAAAAACGTAAATACCCTTAGAACTCTTTACTGCTCCTTGGTTCGCCCCCATCTTGAATATGCTCGTGTTTTTTGGTCTCCTTTTTATGCTGTCCACATTCGATGCATTGAATCTGTTCAACATCGGTTCTTAAGAGGGATTGCTAGGAGGCTAGGTTTAGAAAAAGGCAAATACTCATGATGAAATTAAACTAACTTTAAACCTCTCTCCTTTGGAAGTCCGTCGGGAAAGAAATGACCTCATTTGCTTCTTCAAAATTATAAATGGTATTATTGATTCACCTACTCTACTGCAACTCATTCCCTTCAATATCCTCTCGCAAATACTCAGAAATAATAAACTGCTCTTCCTCAACCATCATTTGACAAATTATGGATATTATTCACCATTGTCCAGAATGTGTAGACTGGTCAACTCAAGTCAAAACCTTAACTTTTTTGGGATAAGTCTGAATGATTTTTTCCAGTCGCTAAACAAGTGACGGAATATTATAAGTGTCCTGTGGTCCTGACCCACGGCATATTTTTGACTTGATTCGACTTGTCACTTTATTTTCTTATATTATATCTACCATATGCAAAGATATTAGAAGAACGAGATGTGCTATGAGCAGTTCATACTGTGTGGAATTGCTTTGCCGAGTGTCGCCGGTTTTGTTCACCAATACTACTGCATACCTTCGCTTACGCTAAGGCATCGCTAAGGTATCCGCACTAATACATAGAACAGATTTCTGTGCGTGCACGTCCCGATACCGTTCAAAGTACCCTAACTAGTTAGTACTCCGCCTACGATCCGGCGGCCAACATAGCATATCTCGTTCTTCTAATATCTTTGACCATATGTCTTTGCTTTCATGTACCTTTGTCTACTCCTGAATTTTTCATTTTACTTTATTTGTGTTATTATTTTGTAACTTGGACGATGTCCGTTAATAAATAAATAAATAAAATGAACTTATGAACACAACCTGCAGTTGGTACTACAAAAAACTTATTGGCGTATTCACTTCTAGTAACTATTGTTACAGAAGTTCGTTGTATCACATTTGAGGTGTGAATAGAACAAAATAATGATGATTATAATGATTGTACCTTATTTTTTCTTAAATTGCTAATTTATATATTTTTTTTTATTTCATTTGCAACATTCCCCCATCCCGCTACAACGCCAAAACCTGTCTCCCACTTTATCCGTCCTGTACACTTATAAACACATAAATATATTCTTGTATAATTCAATACATAGGTTAATTACATTAGTTCTACTTCAATTTTAAAACTGTTTTATACTTGTTACTGAGTTCGAAATGTAAATTTGTTACTAAGTTTTGTTTTTCATATATTTTAGTCTACATTCACTAAATACTTAGTTGTATATTACCAATTTAACCACCTGTGAACATTTATTATCGGTCTCATTCTTTTTCATCCTCCACTGTACATTATATTAATATTAAGATTGTTAATTTTCCTTAAATCAAAATTTTCCGATTTTATGTCCGTATCAAATCTTCCCCATAGGAAAAACTAAACCCTTCCACACAATTTTCCACAAATGATCATCTAGTCAATCAACATTATGCAAGTGCATTATATAAGCAAAATAAATACAAAACAATACAAGAACAACGCGTCTACTCACCAGAGATCAAATGGGAAAATAATTCACCGACTCCAGATATTTTCATATCAGAGGGTTCGGCTCGGTAGAACTTCTAACAGGGCCTATAAATCCTACTGATCCCTCAACATAAATATTTAAAAAATCTTTCGTTAACCTACGTGTATTTAAAATGACTGATTTTTCCATTTTTATATATAAATTTTTTGATAGATCTAATACGCCTAAATTTTTAATGAGAGAGCTAGGTATAATGCCAGTAGGCGATATAACGAATGGTAATATTTTTATAGTCTGAGAATGCCAAATTTTTTAAATATTAATAAATTAATATTATGATTATTAAAACAATCATTAACTCCAGCAAAAATACATACACTCTTAGGATAAGTGAATTATGCTTCTTTTTCAAAATTGTTAATTGAGAGATCGATTGTTGCGAACTTCTAAGTCTGATCAATTTAAGAGTACTTACTCGACGTAGTAGACATAAGGACTTATTTTAATGTCACCATTCATAAACAAATTACGTTAGCAAATGAATATTCCAATGATATAGGCATTTTGAATGAAACAATTCCGATGTTTAGAACTTTGATAAATTATTATTTTTTTTTTAAATATGTTTATTATTATTATTATTTTTTTTTAAATTTTATGCAATTGTAAAAGACCTTAACCTAAGAAATTTTTGGCAACCATTGTTTACAACCCGTTTGTATAAAATTGCAAACATTTCAAAGTAACCATTGACATTTAAAAAAGGTAATAAAATATTCGATATTTGTGGGTTATTTAGATCGTTTTTGATGTATTAACAAAACACCACCACATCAAAGTTGCTGACGTAATTCGGTCCCTAACGCAGCGCTGTTGCGGAGTATTGTCAAGACTGTCGAGAGATTGACATCTGTTGTGACGTAATCTGCTTTTAAATCGTATTTATAACTTTCTTGGCACTTCAAAGCGGGCCCATTTTTACAAGGCAAAAAAACCTACTCCACAAACACATTCGTTTACTGACGTCTAAGAATATTGAATAATATACATGTTGAATAAAATTGGCGAATATTGTTAAAAAGATTTACCGGACGGTTAAGGCTCTCGACTAGAAAACTAGAGGTCGCAGGTTCAAATCAGCGTTCGCAAGTAAATTTGAATTGATTAGATTGTGTTATTTCAAAAATTACTCATTTGAAATAATACACATTATATTTGCGGCACGTTCCAGAGTCGAAGATACTTCCATTATTGCCTTGATTTAAGATAACCATTCAGAATTGAAACGTTGCTAAAAATGGCGTTGGCCGTGCTTGGTGACCAGATCTGAATAGCCGGGTACTTCTCCATTTTTTTTTCTTCCCTATCTCCTTCTCTTTCCCACTATTTTCAGTCTCACAAAATACTCCAATTAGGGATGCCATAGTCTCACTGGCTTTAGACGGTTGGGAGCATTTGGGGATCTTGTGCGTTAAAAAAATCGTAAAAAGTTCTTCAATGAATGAAGAAGTATGAGACCTAAATAGGTGTTGCCTACCTCACAAGCCTGAGAAAGCAGTGACAAAAAATAACACCTTCAAACTACAACAAGTAATTAAAGTAAAAATATATATATTTCTCGAAGATGGAGGTAGCGGTCAATCCGCATGCATACATAACAAAGGTGAAACAAAATATAAACATACCTCCTTTTAACTATAGAAGAAAATGGAAACAAACTCAAAAAATTATTAGTCATATGGTGAATAAAACAAATAATTTCACATATGGCAAACGAGATCACGAAACAACACAAACAAAACAATACAATAGTTACATGCGCTTCTGCCGTAAAAAAGTATTACCACAGACACGCCAAGAAAAAAGATTCCCAATAATTATTAGAAATGCAGATCATACATAAAGAGAGTTGCCAATAAAAATGTGCGGTGAAAAAATGAAGACAATGTTGGTAGTTCTTATTCGAAGTATGATACAGTTAAAAGTGACCGAGGGGGATAGGGTCCCATTAGCTCAGTTGGTAGAGCAGTGTCCCGGAAAGACAAGGGT
Source organism: Hesperophylax magnus (assembly GCA_026573805.1). Taxonomy (NCBI): domain Eukaryota; kingdom Metazoa; phylum Arthropoda; class Insecta; order Trichoptera; family Limnephilidae; genus Hesperophylax; species Hesperophylax magnus. The sequence goes on along the minus strand of JAIUSX010000068.1, from coordinate 1,196,232 downwards.
CCTGGGTTCGAGTCTTAGATGTGACCGTATCCTTTTCTGATTTTTTCTGTTTCAGATTTTCGTTTAGAAATCACTAATATTGTCTTCAATATTTAAAATTAAATTACCTTCAAAAATAACCCATATCATCCATTTTCTGTATAATGTATATTACTTACCTACTTAAACTATTTACATTTTTATTACATTTACCAAACATATATTGTAACTATTTTTTACTTTCCCGTTATAATGTACTTACTAAAACACGTAATACCTATCATACGATTAATTAATTATACACAAACACAAACTAACGCTTCTATGGAAAATTAGTATTCATATCTCCTAATATGTTATTACAATTTTATATGTAATTACTCTAATTTTATATTTATAGATATAAAATACATATTTTTTTAAATCCTCCATCAAAGTTATCAGGACCTTCTAAGATGTAGGTATTGAAATTGAAAAGGACCCAAATAAGTTTATTTTGAAAATATTATCATCATCATCATCACTTTTGGCTTTACAACCCCTGGTGGGTCTTGGCCTCCTCAAGAGTCCTCCTCCTCTCATCTCGGTCCCGCGCCAGCTCTCTCCAGTTTCAAAGCTCCAAGGCAGACAAATCTTTGAGGACGTTATCGCTTCATCTTAACCTTGGCCTTCCCAGGCTCCTTCTCCCTATCGTCTTGAGCTCAGAAGGGACTTAGGTTTTTGATGCTCGGTCATTCTCTCCACATAACCTAGCCACCGAAGTCTTCCCAGTTTTATGAACTTTGTGACGTTTAGCTCCTTAAACAGAGTATAGAGCTCATTGTTATAACGTCTGCGCCAAAATCCATTTTCTAGAACCGGTCCGAAGATGCGCCTCAAAATTTTCCTTTCAAAAACGTCCAGTGCTCGCTCATTCTTCTTAGTTAGAACCCACGTCTCGGCTGCGTACGTAAGCACTGGTCTAATTAGTGTTTTGTACACTAATACCTTGGTGGTTCTGGAAAGCAGTCTGGATTTTATTTGTTTTTGTAGGCGGAAATAGCAGCGGTTTGCATTCACGATGTGCTTCTGGATCTCCTCTGTAGTGTTGTTATTGTTTGTTATCAGGGAGCCCAGGTATGTGAATCTTGGTACCGTTTCAAAATTTTGGCTTCCACATACGAGAGATGGGGTTTGTTGGGTACATCCTACGGCCATGTATTTGGTCTTCTGCTGGTTTACTACAAGACCCATATTTTTGGCAGAACTTTCAAGATTTATGAAGGCGTCTTGTAAATCATCGGGATTTTTCGCAATTATGTCGATATCATCAGCGTAAGCCAATAGTTGCACAGAGTTGTCAAATATCATTCCTCTTTTCTCAATGCCTGAGTCACGAATAACTTTTTCTAAAGCTATGTTAAATAAGGAGCAGGCCAATCCATCTCCTTGTCTCACCCCGTAGAGCGCTTCAAATGGTTCGGACAGATCACTGCCAACCCTGACTCTTCACGTTACTGGGGACATTATCAGTTTCACCAGATTGATCAGCTTACGCGGTATTCCAAACTAACTCATTGCATTATACAATGCGTTTTTATTAATACTATCATACGCGGCCTTGAAGTCTACAAAGAGGTGATGAGTCTCGACATTGTATTCTAACGTTTTTTCTAAGATCTGTCTCAAGGAGAAAATTTGATCAATTCATGATTTGCCTGGCCTGAAGCCACATTGGTAGTTGCCAATAATTTCCTCAGACATTGGGAGCAATCTTTTGTATAAGATGTTAGACATAATTTTATAGCCGGTATTTAACAACGTTATCCCCCTATAATTACAGCACTCGAGTTGGTCGCCCTTCTTGTGTAGTGGACAAACAATTCCTAGTCTCCACTCTTCGGGCATCTCTTCTTCTGTCCATACTTTTTGAATTAGGTTATGCAGGTATTGAGTAAGCTCTCCACCTGCTGCTTTAAATAATTCAGCCACCAGCTCATCTGACCCGGGGGATTTGTTGTTTTTCAGCTGTGTTATTGCCTGCTTCACTTCCTTCAGCGAAGGGGGTTCAGTATTGTCATTGTACGAGTCATCTCCCATGCTCTCCACCGTGTTGTGCTCCACCTCTGCCGAGTTGTTATTGAGAACCGTATCAAAGTGTCTCACCCATCTCCTCAGGATCTCAGGCTTTTCACTCAGTATCACTCCGTTCTCGTCCTTGCATATATTTATTTTTGGCTTAAACTCAGCTCTCATGTTATTTACTTTTTTGTAGATAAGCCTACTCTCATTCTTAAGCCTGAGTGCTTCAGCCTCTCTAATTTCTTTTTGTAAATATTCACGTTTCTTTTTTCTGTGCAACTTCTTTTCTCTCTTCCTTGTTTCCCTGTAGGTGTCCATAAGTCGTCTTGTGCAGTCTTGTTGTAACGTTTTTTGGTAGAGTTCATTTTTCTTTTTCGTTACTTCTGCGCAGTCTGAGTCAAACCAATAGTTTCTTCTGACAGGGGTTTCTTTACCCAGGGATTCGAGAGCAGCTGTTGTTAAAAAGGTTTTTGCAGGTCATCCATTGTGAGTTGATATCATTTATGAGCAAATATTATAAGCAATAATTAGTCGCCTGAAATATCAATGCAAATTATTGCGACTGTGTGGAAATGGCGGGTGTTGAATTGCGGTTAGTTTCTTTAAAGTAATTTCTACAACCAGAAAACGAGAGATATGGTCTTATCTTTCAAAAATACAGCCAAAATACTTAACCCAAAATCACCTATTTATATTAGTGAAGTGCTTACGCCTTATTATAAGGAATTGCTGTGGAAAGCAAAACAAAAGGCTAAAGAAACAAAATTCGAATTTGTGTGGTTTAAAGCCAATAAATTACTTGTTCGTAAGGGTCCGGGGGAAAAAATCATTCAAATCAAACATGAAAGTGACATTAAAAAAATGGTATTGTAGATTTTTAATTCTAGAGAAAACCCTTATTGTAATGGATATTATTAAAAATGGACTGTATTACCAATTATAGGACGTCAAATCCTAAATTCTGTAAAAATGTACTACAAACACACTCATCCTCTCTTCAAATCTTACAGCAAAATATTAGATCAATTTCCAAGAATTTTGACGAATTCTTGTTACAACTTGATAATATTGGAACCTCTTTTCATATAATTATTCTTACTGAATGCTGGATACCAAAAAATTATGCTCCTAAAATCTTGAAAGGGTATGATCACTACAGCACTTCAATACATACTAAACAAAATGATGGAGTTGTTGTCTATACCAGAACTGACCTGATTGGTTTATCTGTCAAGGAAATCCAAGTTAGCGGTGCAAACTGTTTGCAAATAACTCTCAATAATGACACATGTATCTTAGCAATATACCGTTCTCCATCCTCTTATAATATTTCACCATTCCTAAAATCAATTAATAACTGTTTAACTGAATTATGTAATATTAAAAATTGTATTATTGCTGGTGACCTCAACATAAATATTCTGCCCACAAACGAACATTCTCAGTGCCAAGAATACTTAAATACGCTCACATACCATGGATTCCAAAGCACCATAAACACTCCTACACGTGCTACATTAGACTCCATTTCATGCATTGACCACATCATGGTAAAATCCAACTGCCCAGTAATATCTATTGTATATGAATCTACACTTACCGACCACTACACCACTATTCTTTCCATACAAACATGCAACAGAAAAGACAAACATAAAAACACAACAAACAAGAAAAAAATCATTCAAATCAATTATGATTGTGTTCGTCAATCTCTGATGAGTAAATCGTGGTCAGAATTACTTAACATCATAAATCCAGAAGACGCCTGGACGTACTTTATCAATCACTTACAGACTACCATTAACGAACATACAAACATAATTATAAAACATATACCAAATAATATTTTACCAATTAAGCCATGGATTAACCACACTATTATTAAATCTATCCGTAAACGTAACAAACTCCACAAAAACGTTATTAACAATCCTTATGATATACAACTTCGAAACTTTTATAAAAGATATAGAAACATTTGTACCCAAATAATAAGAAAGGCTAAAGAGATATATTACAAACAGAAAATAGAAAACTGTAATAATGATCCTAAAAAACTTTGGAAAACACTTAAAGAAGCCACCCACTCTCAACCTAATCCTACGAATGACTTAAAACAACTAAAAGTAAATGATAAAATATTAAGTTTTTCTAGTAATCCCGATATTATTGTTAATCATGCAAATAAATACTTCTCAAAAATAGGTGAACAACTCGCAAAAAATATCGATGTAAACCATACCAACTCCAGTTCACTAAGCTGTAATACAAATTTGCCCAACAACTTGCATTTTAGTCTAAAACAAATTTCAAATGAAGATACTAGATTGATCATAAACTCATTAAAAAACTCGTCTTCAACTGGCTTGGACGATATATCAAATATTGCCTTAAAAAAACTTGTATCAGAAATAACCACTCCCTTAACATATCTTATTAACCTAAGCATCCTAAAAGGCCGATTCCCTGACAAACTAAAACACGGAATCATTATCCCAATACATAAAGGAGGCTCTAGAGCGGACATAACTAACTATCGTCCAATTACATTACTAAATTCACTATCTAAAGTCTTTGAAAAAACTATTAATAATCAACTAATCGAATACCTTGAACAAAATAACATACTATCACTCAACCAGTTTGGATTCAGGAAAAATAAAGGCACCTCCGAAGCCCTGGCAACAGTTACCGATTTTCTAAATGAAAACTTAGACAAGGGATCAAAATGCATATCAATATTCTTAGACCTGTGCAAAGCATTCGATACTATCTCTCACTCTAAACTTTTACAAAAACTATCTAATATTGGTATAAATGGTGATGAACTTACTATTATTAGCGATTACCTGTCAAACCGAAAGCAAAGTGTGAAAATCAACAACTGCAATAGCAATCAATTACCAATTAGCTACGGCGTGCCTCAAGGAAGTGTTTTAGGTCCTAACCTGTTCTTAATATACATAAATGAATTATGTAATCTTCAAATAGATGCCAAAATTGTAAGTTTCGCTGATGATACGATTCTCCTATTCAAATCAAGCAATTGGAATGATGTATACATAAAAGCTAACAAGGGCATAACTGTGGTTAAAAGATGGTTAAACAATAATACACTAACAATGAATGTGACCAAAACTAAATACATTGAATTTAGTATTAATCCTTCCTTAAGAAACCCAGAAAATCAAATTAAAATATGTGCTTGCAACCTGACAAATACGATAATATGTGATTGCCCTTATTTAGAACAGGTAACTAAAATTAAATACTTAGGTATTATTTTTGACAGCAATTTAAAGTGGAAACAACATATAACCACTACAGCAAACAAACTTAGAAAATTCATTTACTTTTTTAGACAAACTCGCAACTTTCTCCACCTAAGCCAGCTCAAAACAATCTACTATGCACTTTGTCAATCTTTAATAGAATATGGTATCATAGCATGGGGAGGAGCAAACGCTGCCGCCATTGATCCAATATCTAAAGCTCAGAAACTTATAATAAAGATTATCCACTACCAATCACAAGCAGTTCGGATGAAATCTTTAGGAAAATCTGTGTTATGGACATTAGGCAACTTTATGCCAAAAACATACTAACATACCTCTTCAAACACAAAACTACTTTTGACAATATCCAAACTGCTCGTGATACTAGAACCAAAGGACATAATTTCTTACAAATCCCTTTCGCTAAAACAACTTTTGGCCAGAGAAATTTTAGATACTTTGCAACAAGGCTATATAATGCTCTCCCACTAGCCATTAGACTGAACGAATTTTTTTTGAAATATAAAACAGACATCAAGTCTTGGATCAACAGCCAAGACAGATCCATGATCAAAAATTTTATAAAAATCCCTACATAAGTATGTACTCCAACTAGATGCTGGTTAACAAATTTATCATTTTTTATTATTAATTATTATTTTTTATCTTTTTCACAATGTCATTGAATGTAATGAAATATTTTATGTATCAAAAAATATGTAAACATTAATTCATGTATCAAATACGTCTGTCTCGACACAGGTTTATCCTAGTGAGACAGACATCGAAAAAAAAAACCTGTAAAAAAACTTTATATTGATAATAAAAAAAAAATAAAAAAAATAAAAATAAAAAAATTGAAAATATCTCCTGAGTAAAAATAAATGCCGCTGACGGGAATTGAACCCTCACCTTCTGATGTCCTGTCAGGTACTCTGAACTACTGAGCTACATCGGCTTATTTCCAACACGCAAAATAATTCAATATGTTATTATTATATTTTTTCACCTGTAAACAACCACTTAAAACTTAAAACTTTTTATGGAACATTCTACTGCGAATTTTTAGATTCACAACTATTTTTATTCCACAATATCATTTTCATCTAGTTTTATAATACTTTAACTTTAAAAAAAAAAACAATAATTAAAATAATTTCGTTCGCAAAAATTAGGAATTCAAAGATTTTGTGTCTAATTTTTAATTGGAAAAGTTTTCAGGCTGAAAATGTGTACAGGTATATTATATTTAAAGCATATTTAGTTGGTTGGTATGAAAGAAGTAATCAAACTTACTCGCCGGAAAAATAATCATAAAATATAAAAATATTTTGTTTTGGAAAATAATTTCTTCAAGTAATTATTTTTGTTACAAAGAAAAAATATGCAAGACAAAATATAGTCATTTCCAAAGAAATTAATTTCGTATAAGTCTCAAGGATAGTTGCTTCATGGAACAGTTTTATTTTTTATTCAATTTAATAATTAAACATTGTGGTTTATACTGATAGGTAAAAAAAGAGGTAGCCCAGCAAAGCTGCCACATGGCTGCTTGTCTGCCTGTTCTTCATTTTGTCTTCTCTAAATAGTATAAAACATAGCCTTTGTTTTCGGAAAATCGAGTGCTGTGACTGTGCACTAGGGGTTTTTTATAATTACTTTCTCGACAGTTATCCATAAGGAACCAGGACCTCGATTATCGATGAAGCAATTCGAGTGGGTCGAACCAATCGTTGTTCGATTGGAATGCTTTTTGACATTTGGCGTATGTATGTATGTACCTTGGACAAGAATCAAGAATAAGAGTTCTACTAATGTACGTTCTTTCGATGGCGATTGCGAGCGGTCTGGATTGGAGAAGCGATACTTCATTGTAAGTATACCATATAAAGAAGTTCTTTCATTGTAAGTATACCCTCTGAACAAAACAATAGTTGTACATTGCTTCTTTGTCTGTATATATTAGGTGTGACAGTTTTTTCACAATGGTTATTTTTAAATTTTATATATATTTTATGGTGACCGAATAAATCATCACATCTTTAAAAGGTTATATAAAGTCATGGAAAGTGATGAAACAAAAACTTTATTATTTAACAAGCAATAATTATTCGCCTGAAACACTCATCCACATTGAAAAATCTCCTGATAAAAGATACATGACGCCAACGGGACTCAGCAGTAATTGTTGAATGAAACACTAGTATATATTGAATTATTTTGCGGATAAGAGATAAGCCGCCATAGCTCAGTGGTCAGAACTGTCGACCGGAAATCGAAGGGACACGGGTTCGAGTCCCGTTGGCGTCATGTATCTTCTATCAGGAGATTTTTCAATGTGGATGAGTGTTTCAGGCGAATAATTATTGCTTGTTAAATAATTGTTACCCTTTGTGCTATGCATAAAAAATCTTTTCTTAAACATTAGATAATACAACAATATATATATAACATCATATAATACAACAATACTACATGTAAACAGTGCACGGTTTTGTTTCTGCTCCAGTTTAAAACATAAATAAGAATACTTAATTTTATACCTGTGCGTATAGGAAGTACTAAATTACAAGTGCAAATCGAGTTTTAGTGTAGTGATAGAATTCCAAGTGATTCCAATCTCGCAGTTAAAAGATATATCAAAAACAAAATAATTATAAATCTGTCATCAGAACTGTCGATTCGTCAGTTCGCACTTGCTTCTAGTGTGTGTGTACGTAAAGTTACCTTCACATTTACGCATACTATCCCGAGTACGTGATCAGGGCAGCTAAACTTTTTCATATATTATATTTCTGCTTCGATCTACTAATTATGGATTCGTGTGATCCCTACCATTTTATTACGATGGCAAGTAATATAATAAACTCTATGAACAGTACCATTATGGATCCATCGAATAAATTTACCAAAGAACAAATGGCTAAATTAACTCCTAAACTTTCGGAACTTTTGGGGAATATTAGTGTTGTTGGTGCGAAAGTGGGCTTCCTGGAAGGAGAGCTGAAGGCCTATACAAATATCTCACAACAGAAGCCACCTCAGGTCCAACCTCTACCTAACACCATACAAGACCTACCTGGAATTTGCGAAACATTAGCGGAAATGGAGGAGAGAAAATTACGTTCTAAGAATATTATAATGTTTAATGTTCCTGAGTGCTCAACTGGTACTCAAACTGACTGCATGAGGGAGGATAAGAACAAAGTTTTGAGTATTCTAAGCAAAGTTGAAAATGTTGATACCTCTGAAATAAAAATGTTCCGTTTAGGTAAAAAAGAAATGGATAAAATACGTCCGATCAAGATTGAACTGTCAGACCAACATCAAGTGAAACTGGTTCTTCAAAAAAAGGCGATAGACTACAAAAATTTCGGTATTAAAACCAAAAAAGACTTAACATGGGTTCAGCGCCAAGAAATTCAAAATGTATGGAAGGAGTTAGAAAATCGGAAAAATAAGGGAGAAAATAATTTAACCATAAAATATATTAACAACTCACCTAAAATTATCAATGTTCAACCAAAAAACTCCAGCCATATAAACGCCTCATCTACTACCAGAACGTCAGGGGCATCAGAACAAAATTAAAGGAGTTCAGAGTAAATGCTCCATCTTTCTCAAATGATGTCATCATACTCACTGAAACATGGCTAACATCATCAATCTTCTCAGCGGAGCTAGGACTACATAGGCACCATGTCCACCGAGCAGACCGGAGTCACCATACTAGCTCCAATACAAGAGGAGGTGGTGTCCTGATAGCGGTCCGCAAAAATATTACTTCGAAAGTACTCAAAATCAAAAATACTGATCTGGAACAATAGTTCGTATTATTAAGTGGTGATTTCAAGAAAACTATTATTGGAACTGTTTATATTCCTCCTAATGCCAACATATCAATCTATAAAAAACACTGTGAAGATGTTGAGTTAGTAAAAACAAAATATCCAAATCATCAAATAATTATTTGCGGTGATTATAATTTACCTAATTGCAATTTCAACGTTTTAGACAGTAATTTTAATTCAATACCAACAACCGCCTGCGAACGAGCAATTCTAGATATGTCTTTACTTTTTAATTTAACCCAATATAACCATGTACGTAATATTAATAATCGTGTTCTTGATCTAGTTTTGTCAAATGAAAGCAACGTAATTATAAATGAATCATTAGAGTCTATTCTTCCGATAGACAACCACCATCCCCCACTAGCAATACTTATCTCTTGTACTAAAGAAGGCAATAAAAATAATTCAATTCCTACGTATAACTTTAAAAATGCCAACTATAGGAACATAAATGATCGTCTCCACAAGGAAGATTGGTCATTTCTTAAAGAAGGCGACATTAATCAAAATATTGAATCATTTTATTACTTGCTGAATAAAATTATTACAGATCTCATCCCACTCATTCATTTTAAAGAATCAAAATATCCGAGATGGTTCAATAAAGAACTTGTTCAATTAACTGCCCTTAAAAAAGTTTTACATAAGAAATATAAAGAAGACAGGTCATTATCAAATTATATTGAATTTAAAAACGTTAGAAAAGATTGTAAAATCTTATCAAAAATGTGCTACAATTCTTTTATTATTAATGTTGAAACTTCAATAAATCATAATGTAAAGTATTTTTGGAACTATGCAAAATCAATGAAAAATAACAACTTTGGTATACCCGCCAACTTGGAATATGCAGGTAAAAAGGCCAAAGACACTCAAAGTATCGCTGACCTTTTTGCTGATTTTTTTAAAAGCGTTTATGAATGTGAGACACCAGTTTCTGCTAGAACAGTATCAAATTTTACTACTGATCATAATCTTAATTTATCTTTTATCCACATAGAATATAATGATATATTGACTGAACTAAAATTACTAGATCAAAGCAAAAGTGGTGGACCAGATAAAATACCTCCTGTATTTTTGAATAATTGTGCTACCAATCTGGCGTATCCTTTATATTTGCTGTTTAATCAGCACCGCTCCGTTCGAAAGCAATAACGTACGGAAATGGCGCTTTGAACATCGACAGGCTGGCACCGTTTGTTTGAGACACGGCGCTCAGTCCTGCAAATCAACAGGATACCCGACAACACCATGCTGTGAGTCTCTTACATTTCCTATTACCCTTGAATGTGTCCGCTAATAACCTAAATTCATCCACGCTGCCTGCCGATCTAGAGAGAGTGAGCTGTTAATTATTTCCCAGAGAGAGATTAGGGAACCCTTGTTGATAATTCCAGTTTAGGATGTAATAACCTGTGTACTGTTGTTATTCACCCATGTAATGTCCTTTAGCCGCTCAAATACAATGCTAATTCATAAAAACCTAACCTCTTTCATTTGGGCATAACAATCGTATGGGAGTGTTTTGTATAGACGGTGGGATATGGATTCTCGAGCCACGCGCTGACCCCGAACCCTGACTATGAGAGAGACGTCTCATGCCCCGCTTCTGAGCTGGCCGAGGGTAAGTCAGGACCCCCCCAGGTCCGACGCGCGACAAGCGTTTATGAATGTGAGACACCAGTTTCTGCTAGAACAGTATCAAATTTTACTACTGATCATAATCTTAATTTATCTTTTATCCACATAGAATATAATGATATATTGACTGAACTAAAATTACTAGATCAAAGCAAAAGTGGTGGACCAGATAAAATACCTCCTGTATTTTTGAATAATTGTGCTACCAATCTGGCGTATCCTTTATATTTGCTGTTTAATCAGTCTTTACGAACAGGATGTTTTCCTACTAAATGGAAATTCAGCTTTCTTACGCCTATTTTTAAAAAAGGCGATAAACACGAGGTGATTAATTACAGACCGGTGTGCCTTTTATCAACAATTCCTAAAGTTTTTGAAAAAATTCTTCTTAAAAAAGTTATTTTCCGACTAAACCACGTCATTTCTCCTAAACAACATGGTTTCTCTACTGGAAAATCTACCCTTACTAACTTGTTAACCTATCAAAACTATATATCTGATTCCATGTCTAGTAAATGTCAAGTTGACTCTATTTATACCGATTTTAGCAAGGCGTTCGATAAAGTCAATCATGAGTTATTGCTGAATAAACTCCATAAATTCGGTATAGGTGGTTCACTATATAAGTGGTTTAATAGTTACTTGACCAACAGATTACTGGCTGTTAAAATTGATGGCACACTTTCATACAAATTCACTGCTACGAGTGGTGTTCCCCAGGGATCACACTTAGGTCCAATCCTGTTTTTATTATTTGTCAATGATGTATTGTATATTTTCAATGATGTTCAAGTGTTAATGTTTGCAGACGACCTGAAATTATTCAAAGCAATCAGAAACATTAACGATTGCCATATATTGTCAAATAACTTGTCAAGATTAATTATATGGTGTCGTGATAACCGCTTGCAACTTAACAAAAGCAAATGTCAAATTATGAGGTTTCATCGAATAAAGTATCCAATACTTTTTGATTATTCCATTAACAACATGTCGTTAGTATCTGTCTCGGAAATTAATGACTTAGGTATTTGGTTTGACACGAAACTTAACTTTATCAAGCATATTGAAATAATAACCAATAAAGCTTTGAAAATGTTGGGATTTATTTTAAGGGTATCTAGTGATTTCAATAATGTAAATACTGTAAAAACATTATATATGTCACTAGTAAGGAGTCATGTAGAACACAATTCCACGGTTTGGTCCCCAAATTATGAGGTTTATTCACATGCGAATGAAAGAATCCAAAATAAATTTTTAAGATATGTAAATTTCAAAATGGGCATTCCTAGAGAAAACCTAAATTACGATAACTTACTTTGTTCATTAAATTTAATAAAATTATCTGATCGCAGAATTATTTCCGATTTAACCTGTTTGTATAAAATCATTAATTCAATGTTTGATACCCCTGATTTATTATATGTAATCTCTTTTCATACTCCAAGCAGGTCGGTTTCAAGACAGTACCTACCATATTATTGTAGCAATTCTATGTCAACGTCCCAATATCATACTCCTATGCGACGGATTCAACAACTAGGAAACAAATACTCAGATGTTGTTGATATATTTAGTACATCAATTTCAATATATAAGCATACCCTATTGAAGTTTTTTTTTTCATCGAGTAGTGGAATATTTTAATAAAGGTATTTAATTTGATTTGACTAACATTTAATAATTTTGTCAACTGAAACAGAAAAAATATTTTGGATTTTTTATATGTTGTGCCTGCATTCTGTGTAGATCAAGTTGAGTGATATTTTGACTTTATATTTATTTTTCTGCAATTGTATTAATAGTCGTTTCCTGCACTATTTTCATGTATAATTTCGTAAATATTTTTTATATATATGTATGTAAAAGCCTTAATAGGCGTGAAATAAATAAATAAATAAATAAATTAGTTTACCAAAAAAATAATAAAAACTTTATTAACTGGGTTAAGTAGGTTAGGTTAGCTTAGGCTTAATTTTTTTTTCATCGTTTCGTTTCAATGACTTTATATCACTTTTTAAAGGTGTGTTGAATGTCGATGAGTTGATTTATCATGGAACCGTTGACAGAAAATTTAAATGAGATAAGTAAGCTATTAAAATGTGAAACTAACTAAGAGCTATGACCATTGATGTGCTATGACGAATAGTTTCTTTACATTACAATTCATATTGCCCCATAGCACACTTAAACTTATATATTTTGGTGGAATCTGTCCTTAGATACGGAATAAGAACGTGGGAAATAAAAGTAATACTTATATAAAATATGGTTCTCACGTTCTTATTCCGTAACTAAGGACAGATTCCACCAAAATATATAAGTTTATGTGTGCTATGGGGCAATATGAATTGTAATGTAAAGAAACTATTCGTTATAGCCCTTAGTTAGTTACACATCTTAGTGGCTTACTTATCCCATTTAAATTTTCTGTCAACAATTGATCCTTAGTACCTAAGTTAATTCGTCAATTCAATTTTTTCACACAGGAAAGAATTTTAAGTTTTTCGATGTATAAAGCAAAGAGTAATTACTTCTTTCGTGGACTTTATATCGTAATGTCGTTGGTTAATGTTCCATAAGATTTCTGCTTAAATTATTTTTGTTTTATCAACTAAATTTGTTTATAAACTGTAAAAATAACAAATTTTCTAGTTTCGCCTGACAAATGGATATACTGAACCGGTCGAAAATTAAAATAAAATTTAGTTATCATAATGTAGATTTTGTTAAAAAGAATTAGCACGACGTTATTTGAATGTTATAATTGCGGGTGATGGATGACTCTAAAGCAGTAAAGTCACCAAAAATACTTTTTATAAACTTAATTTTTGTTGCAGTTTTTTCTGATTATTATTAACACTGTGATTTTATAATTGTTTCAGGTAAGAGAAAATCTTCTACTTAACTATCGAGCGATATCCATGAGTTTGCCAAAAATCATGTGTTTGATGGGTTTTGTCTCGAGGCTGAAACATTTAAACCAAGAAGTATGGTAAGTCAAATCTTCAATTTATTGATTACGGTGACAAATTTAATTTATAAAAATGAAATTATTATGGTGTGCCACAATTTTCGCGCTTTATTAGAATTTTTTATCATGTATTAACTTTTGAAAGAACATTCATGAAAAGAATACATTTCTCCAAAGGCTCTGGTTTTTAGCAAAAGCTTTTGGATCCAGCCCTTAGGCCTACCCATCCTGCACATTCTTCCACAAAGACTTGATTTTTCCTCGGGCTGTCTCTATATAGCTCCAACTCTGAGTCATCCACTTCGTACCTAACAGTTTTTTTGTGTCCTCTCAAATATCTTTATTTCAAAACGACCACCAATAGCAGAATTATGGAACCTAAAAGATCTCTGATGGTTTTAAGCCCTTTATTTAAATAATTTCGTGAATTAAAGTGAATAATAATATATTATAACATGCAAAGTAGCTTATTTGACTAATTATAAAGTAGTTTATTTGTCTTGGACTAAAATTATTTGGACGTATTGCTTGCTTAAACAAATAAAACAGAAAAGCAAACCATCAACGTACATTTAATTTCCCCAACCGTGACGAATAGTTCCCAATTTATTTCTTTTTTTACACTCAACTTACATCTCCTACTTCCTCCAAAGTTCCCCTCTTTTTGGCATCTCTCGGATCCCAAGCGGGTACTTTATTTATTTCCGTTAATGTATTGCATTTGAATTGTTCCCTTATAAATCCGAGCCAAAGTTTTAGAGTCACAAATAAACACTAGACTGCGATTAAAACGAAAAAAAGATACAATACAAGTTCTTTGAGTAGTTGGGGACAAATGTCTTTGAAAACGTAGCAGAGAAATAAAGATCCTTTAAATAATGGGGTTTCTTAAGAAGAGGGAAATTGTTAAATAGTTCAAGGCTGACTTTAAAGATGTTTTTTTTTAAATTGGTTGAAAATTTTTAATGAAAATAAAACACAATTTACTTAGTGCTACGATTTTATTTTGGATTTTTTCTACAGTAGCTGGATAATGGCATCTCAACAAAAATTAGAGCTGTGCTCAAAACGTAAATGTTCAAAAAGTATAATATTATATAAATTAATAATTAATATTATGTATATAGGGTTGATTTGGAATTAACTAAGTATTTTTTTATGTGAATACCGCACAAGAGTTTTGACTGCTCTATGGCTCTAAGTAAAACTATGGCATCCCTAGTTGGGGTATTTTGTAAGCTGGAAGGTAGTGGGAAAAGAATGAGATGGGAAAGAGGAAGATGGGGAATTAACTGGCTATTTAGATCTGGTGACCAAATATGGCTAAAGCTATGTCAAGCAATGTTTAAACGCTATATGGTGATCTTTCACCACTGCCACAATGAGATTAGCTCTATTTAATTTAATTGTTACACAGAGAAAAATTACTTTAAAAATTGTCAATATATTAATACACGATATATTATTTTAATACTAATTTTATTAAAATATTATTTAAAAAATCTCTTCAAATTATTCGTAATCCGGCTAAATACAGTTTGCAGGCCTTAAATGAATAAATTTACATGCTTCCTAATAAACTTTCAGTAAAATACGAACGTATTATCACAATAATATTTCCGCATTTCGTCATTGTACATTATCAACGCCAACATACATGTACACGTGTTCCAATAAATCAGGAATTTATTAAAAGTTTATTAGGAAACGGCCTTAACCGAATAACCAAAAATTTTAAGATTTTTTTAATAATTTTGCCATAATTATTTTTCACCGTGTAGGTTAGGTTAAGTTAGATTAATCCACTGAACAACAAATCTTTTTTTTTCTCTTATTTGTTTTTGGGGTGTTATGCCACACATCTGTCCTTATGATGGACACTGTAACGTTGTCCAAAACGTTGGCTAAAGAAGGAGTTAGCGCAACACGGCATAACACCCCAAAAACAAATAAAAAAATGGTTTTGATCGTAAAAATCTTAAATCATATTTAACAAAACATTTAATCAATTCTTTGTTGGAACTTTTTCCTGCAATGTTGAGTATGTTAAAAGTGGAACATTTCACTTAGGACGGGTTGTTTCAGAGAATTTGAACAATTCTTCAAATTTCAAAGTTAATTTTCAAAATATGTTAAAGTTCTGTCAATATTTCAGTTCTGTTAAGTAACTGTCTTTTAATGATATAATAACAGAACCTGAATAGAACTTTTACGGAACCCAAAAATGAACGTTGAAATTTGATGAATTGTTCAAATTCTATGAAACAACCCATCCTTTATCTATACATACCATCAATGTATTTGTTGAATTCTCATAGTAAAATTAATACTTACTTACCAATGCTTCTTTTGTTGACATTTTTGTTTTTATTTTTCGTACATTTGTTACTAAAATTTTTGTTTATTTTTGACTACCGGTCACGAAACGACCGTGTCATAAACTTTCATTTTTTAGGTTTAAATTTAATGTTATTATTATATTAAGTTTACATATATGTATTGTTTTAAATTATATAATTGTAAAGCTGCACAACTTGATACAGGAATGCTCTAGTGAGATGTTCAGAGTACGTTTTTTATGTTAAATACTATTTTTTTGAAAAAAAAAAAAAATTAAAACGATTAATATTGCATTTTAAAATGTCAAGGCACGCTGTTGCCAATATTTCGTTATAAATAAATATTGCGTCGATTGGTATTCCGCCCGATTCAATATTATCATTCCCGATCAAATTAATTAATATCGTGTTTCTTAAATCTAATTACGTAATCTTGGCGGCAATATTTTAGCCTGCTGCCAATTTTCTACTTGTGTATTCGGGCGCCATTCAAAAGGATTCAATTCTAACTTTAATACATTTAATATCTAGGGATCACTATAGAAAGTAACATGAAATTTAAGAAACAAATCGAAAACTGTGTAAAAAGAATTAGAAAACTTACTTACATTTTTATACAATTAAGAAATATCCTAAATCTTTCCAATATTAAATTGGTTTACTTTGCTTTTGTACAGTCTGTGTTGCAGTACTGAATAATCGCATGGGGAGGTATCTATATGAATTTTCTGTATTCGATAGTAACAACACAAAAAATGATAATAAAAGTTATTATTAAAAAACCAAAAATTTTTCCAACCAACGAACTTTTTGAAAAATTTAAGGTCCTACCGATTTCAAAACTATTTCAAAGAAATGCTATTTTAAAAGTTTTTAAAGGTTCTGAAAGGTCCTCAACTCGAAGTATAAGACCTAGAAACATCTGGGAACATGTATGCAACGCGACAGCTGCACAGCACCATCATGAATATATTGGCCCAAAGTTATTTAACGATTTACCGGATACAATAAAAAGTGAGAAAAATTATTTTAAATTTAAAAAAAACTTTCGTTCTATTTTTACAGAGAAGATAGACTTACTTTTATCGATGGTTTTCAGATATATTCTGTTGCTTATTTCTTTTGCTTATATTGTTGCTTATATTTTTATTGATTTTTCGTTGATTTTTGTTGATATTCTGTTTCTATAATTATATGTAATTTTCTTATTGTACAATATTTTGTAGTATTTTACAGTATTTTTGAAAATATTCTTTTTCCATTTTTGTAACTATACATATTATTATCTATATATATAAGCACATAGAGTAGCTCCCCAGTTTGACCCGAGAATATTTCTCTACAAATTGGGTAAACAAAAAAAGTGATGTCTGATATGAAATGTAATATATTTTTATCTATTGAGAATATTTACTTTTTTTCTAAATAAATAAAAAAAATAAGTTTTGTGAATATCAAGATTATTTGGTAAGACCGCTGAAGAGATAAAGCGATAAAAATGGTGTCTATATGGAGTGTCAGTGATGTCGGAGTGTCAATTTGTCTGAACATCTATTTGAATTTACCTTTTGGTTTCATAAATGAACGAATGCATATCTTTTAAGTGGAAACTGACCCACTTCTCTACAGTCAATCGAACTCGCTAGATATACTCATTATCGATGACAATAAACGCATACATAAGCGGACAAATTGGATGACTTTATAAAAATTCAGCGGTTACTATACGAAATAAATTCTGGTCCTACCCAAGCGGGATTTGAAGAGTAAGAGCAAGTCCCTAAGGAGGAAGGTTCAATCACCAGGCAAACAAAAAAAACTTTTTTCAAATGCATTTATAAATAAAAATAGATGTATTATTATAGTAAATAAAATTTTACATATTAGAAAAAATATATTTCTTCACTTCTGTTAAAAATTCTGACGTCATACGTACCTCGGTTTTGTTGGTTAACAGTAAGATAAATCTCAACCGGGTCAGTATTAAAACAATACACCCAATTTAAATATGTTTCAAAAAACATGAATCTTTTGCATTCATTTGTAAACCACGGTAGTGACCCATGTGCGTATACGAATCGCAACTTGGCGAATCGAACCAGTCACATCGAGTTTGAGTGTCTCATGGTTTTAATAGTTTTTAAATAACGTCTATGTATCATTATAATATATATATATTTTTTTTTTTATAGTGAATACCTCACAAGAGTCCCAACTGCTCCCGTCTGGAGCCAGTGAGACTATGGCATCCCCAATTGGGGGATGTTGTGAGGCTGAAGGTAAGTGGGGAAGGGAAAGAGGAAGGTGGGGAAGTACCTGGCTATTCAGATCTAGTCACTAAACACAGCTAAAGCCATTTGGAGCAACGTTTCAATTCTGAATGGTGGTCTTACACCAGGGCGATACTGGTAGTATCTTCCACTCTGGAACGTGCCGCAAATATACTATATATTATTTTAATTAATTAATTGTGAAATAACACAAATTAATTAAATAAAATTTATTTGCGCACGCCGGGTTCGAACCCGCGACCTTCGGAATGGCAGTCCAATGCGTTACCACTGGACTATGCCGGCCGTCAAATTCAGAAATATATTCAGAATCAGCGATTGGTGATCAATATAAAAAGTGTTTTTTTAAACCATAATAATTTTTAACTAAAGTTCCTTCTTGTCATTAAGGTAGGTACCGAAGTTCATTCCAGAATTGTAACTATTTTCAGTATTTTAACTTTTGAGATAGCTTATTCAAAATAGAAAAAAATATGTTTTTCGTTGATTTAAATGCTTGTGTAACTTTCTTCTACCGGAACATGGAATTTTACCATCTATTATAAATAATGTATAATTGTATTGTTGTTATTTAGTTGTAGTTTCTATACCGCCCACCAGAAATCGATAGAGTGTTTAGATCTAAGTTATTTCTGTCCAATCGAGGTAGTTTTAAGAATTTTTCATAGATGGCAGTACTTCCACTGTCTGACAGAGATAGCATTTCGGTTGTACCCGAATGATTCCAATCACAGCCGAGATTAGCCGATTCCCAGGTAAGGAGCTCACTTCGAGATGCATCCCACGTTAGAATAGCCTCTGATATAACGGATGAATTCCCTCCTAGAGATTCTATGTAATTGTCTCACGATAGTAAAGTACTCGTAATCTTTGATGAACCAAAGCATTGAATACTCCCAATCTCTAGTGGATTTCATACCAAGACGTTAAGAATACAGTTCACCAGTATATAACTTTTTATAATTTTATTCCACGTAAAATATTTATTTAAAATATTATTAAAGTTTGTTACATAACACAGAACTGCTGAATCATTATTTTCATTAATTACACTGATTTTTTTTTATTTGATGTGACAATAATAATTTCGTCTTTCATAAGCATTATAAAGTTATTTTTCCGGCCTTTTTCCTGACGTGAGACGTGAGTACTACGTTCTCAATGTTAACGTGTTCATAATTTGAACACAGAGTAAGAATATATTAACTCATAAAAGCGTAATTCAACCTAACTTCCATCCTTATAAAACTACCCTTACATTTTAGCATGGAAGCTACAAGCATAATACACTGGCCAGGGTAGACTTGAATTATGGCAGCTTGCTTCATTAGAGGCGCTGTAAACGCAGCCTTAATGATCTCGTACACCGTACACCCTACACTCAAGCCTCCGACTCGTACAACCTACTTCTATACACTATAGACCCATGCAGCCTATAGCCTCCAGCCTTCATCTCGAGTGACAGCTGTTGCGCGCTTCCGTCTCAACCTACTTCCGACGGATGTGTCGGATTTATTATAGACTACATTAGGCACGATAAACAATGATTTTAGCTAGAATTGACGTATGGTGCGTTATTTGTGTGTATTTGTAACTGCGTTATATTACATTTTGAAATTGAGTAATTTGGGAAGTATGTTTATGAGAGATGGGAAGGCTGATAGAGGTATTTGAAAAAGGGTAAATGCAAGAAACTTCATTAATGGAGGACTGAACGGGGTTGGCGCTAACGAAAAACTGTCCAATGAAGCGAAGCTAGCAGTCCACAATAGAGTGCTGGTACCTACCCTTATGTATGGTAGTGGGGCATGGAAATGGCGGACAAAAGATGAAAGCAGACTGAATGCTGTAAAAATGAAATCCCTCAGGCGTATGGGTGGTAAAATCATGTATAATCGTATGAGGAATGTGGAGATCCGCAAAGAATGTAAAGCTAAAGCTAAATTAAGAATGGGATGCTTAGATGGTTTGGGCATGTAAAGCAAATGAACGAAGAAAGGAGTATTAGGAGAATATATGCAAATGTGAATGGGTAGGAAGAAGTTGGGGACACCCATGGAAGACATGGCGCGATCAAATCAGTCCGATACTTGAATCGGGTCATGTCAAGTGTCAGAATAATAAAAGAGTATTTGTGATACGACTTATGAATGTGAATGAGGCAAGGAGTGTGTGCTCTCCTCTTGTTAGGTAGTAAGTTGATTAACTTTGTGATGGAAAAAAACGACAACATAGCCTTTGCTTATATCTGATTTGAGTGATAGTGTTCCGTCACGCCGATTTGCTTTTGACAGGCCGTGTGCTGACAAAGAGTATGGTCAGAATTTGAACTGTACTGTTTGAATTCACACACGTCCACTATAATCACCGCGCATCGAAACGTTCGTCTTGTCAAAACCAATGTGTGTACTCTCGCCGGTTATTTATCGGAATAATCCCTTAAACGTATTTTATCGCAACTATCGCAATCCAATTCAACATATCGAGTGCTACCGTTCAACGATCACCGTCCCAGAGCTGATTCTGGAGATGCAAATTTCGTTCGCCACCCGGTAAGCTGACTGTGAATTAACCTTACAAATTGTGTTATCGCATTCGCCTGTCATAAGCCACAGGCTTTATCCATGCTTTATCTGTGTGGAATAGCCCTTCAAAATAAGGCTATCCCAACCCTTGTTCGTTCCTCGAACAGATAGATTTTCTCAGTGTCGCCCGTATAAAAGACCACAATTTAAAATCAAAACGTTTCTTGAAACAGTTTTAGTGGTCAGATCTGAAAAGCCATGTGCTTTCCTATCTTCCTTTTTTCAATCTTCTTCCCCTTTCTTCTCACTTTATCCTCTGTTTTGAGCAACATTTCGATTATGAATAGTGGTATTTCACAAGTATAGAAATAATATCCACAGAAGGTGTGAAAATTAGTTAGCATTACAATAAAATAAATTTATGAATTTAAATAAATATCCATAACCTATAAATCGTTGTTTTTAATTACCAATATCACTTAGAATTTATGAAAAGTTATCATTTATTACGGAAAATTAATTGGCTTTCAAAAATACAGACAGTATTTCCGAGTAATTAAAGTAATATTTCACTGGAAACAATGTTTTAGGTTCCTAGAAATGAATTAATTATTTTCAACTGTTTCCATGTCACCAAATTTGAGGAGCAGTCCACGGATGACATCATTTTATGATGTCGACTGTAAAATGAGAAAAGGAATAAACGGACCTTAGTAGCCATTTTTTCAGTTAACTTTGTTGTTGGACATTGTGATCTATGTATGTCACCCTAGAATTTTTTTTTTATAAAATGTTATTTTGTCTGTGCTTAGGATTTTCCTTTGTTTGTATCAGCTAAATGGCTACCGCATCAGCCTTTTCGAGGCATAGATAAGTGACAACACCTCGATTACGTAGAGTGTGTTTTCTGACAGTGTAATATCAACGACTTAAATAGGAATTTAACTAATGGACCTAAAATTACGCCTCATATAGTAAAAATCCCCCATTCCTCTGTTGTTCACTAAAATTAAGTCAAAACTCTATCGCCCTCTGTTGAGCTCAACCGCTCATCAACAGTCATGGGAAATTCATCTATCTACGTCAAAGGCCGCCGTCAGTCGTCAAATAAAAAATTAGCGTATTTATTTATGTATTTCAATTCAAACGGCACAACATATTCCACTAACATAAATATTAAGTTAAAATGTAAAAAAACATATGTACAAATGGTAAAAATGATATTTTGTAAGACAATAATAATGATAACATAACGACAATAATAATCCAAAAAAGACTTATTAGTCGATGATGACAAACTATACAAACCCATAAATAACCTAAATGATTATCAAAATACAAGATGCCTTGAATAGCGTAGCTATCTATAATTGTCAGAATAAACAATTCGTCCTATAGAGATTAACCGAAACCACGTAACGCTAACGGTATACGGGAGGTTCATCACAACATGACTCCTGCTCGTCCACGTTTGCACACTCCAATACAAATAATATGTTGATCAGTGGGCTCTCGGTGTACCGCTTCTTTACAGTGCTCGGTTTTTATCGATTCTTTACCGACCGGTGGGTAGACGACCGATCTAAACGGTATTTAACCAAGTTTGAAAAAACGTTCGAGCGATTGCTTGTCATTATGATGCAAATTATGGAATCTAAAAATACAGGATAAAAGATGATATCTAGGTACATACATTAGCTTTAAGCCACTGAAAGGAGTTTCATAAGTTTCCATATTAATATTTTGAGGAATGGCATTAATTAAATCTTATGGCAAATGTATAAATATGACGTTCGAACGGTTAAGACGACACAATAACCCAAAATAAAGTTGGAATCTTAATGACGTAAGTGATGAAGGCGTGCACAAAATTATACGATGCACGGCTCTGGTGTATTAGACGGACATTTGGTCGAATTTGCCCTAGCAGGCCAAGAATATTGATCGTTCTTCGAATTAATTATGATAAACTTAGTACTAGAATCTCAGATGTTTCTAACTGAATATTAATTACTAATTCATCGATTAAAAAGTTAAAATCTGGTGCTTACCGTTCATGTTATTAGTGAAAAAACTTTATAAATTTCCAAACTGTTTTACGTAAAATATTCCAATGGCAAGGTACTGTTTTTTTATCATAGTATAATATGATTGAATGTTTGTTTGTTCGCTATCGACTCGGAAACTACTGGACCAATTTCGCTAAAAAATTTCAAAGATTGTTTTTATAAGTGTCAGTAGTGTTTCGATAGTAGTTTGAATGGTTGAAGGTCGGGGACGTCCGAATAAGACTTAACGAATAGAATAGACGAATAAAAGTCGGTACATTGTAGTTTTCAATAGTAAGAATGTGGATACAGCTGTACTTCAGGCTTATAGCCGATCATTATTATTTTTGATTTGGTTTAATCCTTTCATAACCTTACCCGTTCGATACTTTGTCACCAGGAGGCGAAAAGTACCGATCAGTACCTTTTCTACCGCGCAACTGACCACAGGTTGCCAGTTAAATTTTGTGTTAAGTGCAATTCGCCGTAGAGTTTTTGTGTTTCAGAGAGAGGGTACCAAAAACAAGGTAGGGTTTTTCGATATTCTGGTGGCATTCTCTAATAGTTCCATTCTGTTCACCTTTCTATTATTTCATCCACAAGAAACGCCCGAGTCAAATATAGGTTCCAGCTACTAAAACAGTAGAACACATTAGACTTAACGCATTATCTTTGAACTGGAATGAAATATGGAGCTATATAATGTATTTTTTTGTGGTTATAATGTGGTATACAGTAGTGAATGGTGGAAGTGAGACACGTGGCACGATCAAGTGAAACAAAAACTTTTCAATCCTTTAGAATAATATTATTTTATCTGATAGTATTATGACGCTAGCGTCTGGACGATCTAGGCCCTCTGATTGGTCGAATTCAAATCGTATGTTTCGGGTAAATCCCGAATAGGAGGTCTGCAGGCAAAAATAGACCACTCTGCCCCTCAATTTCAACCAACCGTAAGGTTAATTTCGGTTTGCAGGCGACCGGATCCAAAAAAATAATACTCTAAAATTAAGACCCGATTTCATACGGAAATATAATCGCTTCATGTAATACGAGATTTCTTCAAAAACATCGTTTCTGCTCATATAATTTTTGGATAATATCGAAGAAAATATGTTTTAGAAAGTTCATAATCAATTGGATTAATTATATTACAATGAAAATTGTCCAGAATTACGTGATAATGTTTGACGTTTATAAAAAATAACGCGTTCCAAGGTCCTTGGAAAATGGCCGATACGCACGCCAGCTATAGTTTCCCGGATGGCCAACAGAGCGCACCTCTGGCGGTATAAGAACGAACCAAATGATATTTAAATATGCAGCTAACAATACGCAGAGTTATGCAAAATTACTTGACCTTTAACAAGCGTTTAGTAAAAAGATTTCTTCTGGAAGCTTATCACTTTGTGATGGCATTATTTATTTTATTAAAACACAAATAACTTTGTTTACAACACTTTATTACATAAAACCTCTACATGTTTCATAAACGAAGTTCACCTCATCAGGAGTAAGTATACATTGAAGTCAAAAAATAAATATAGATTACTAATTATAAAGAAGAAGTGGAAGGAGGGGGGAGGGGTAAAAGTGGGCGGAGTTTATCAGTATTAGGAATTACAATATCGTTAGACGGGAAAGACCAGTTGAGTGGGAAAATATTTAAACGAGGGTTTATAATTTTTTTTGCTTATTAATTATATCTGATTTTATATTGACATGTTTTCTTATTTCTAAAATTTCCAAATTTATATTTGCGATGCTTTATATCCTGTGTGAAGTATTTTAACTCCTTCCCGTTTCGTGTTTTAACAATATATATACTCACCCTCTCTCTGAGAATGACCCAATATCCACCTATTAAATGTAACTGATGTTAGCATCACTTAAACTGGGCGAAGTCCAACCAAGTGCCGCCCGCAGGGCCTAGTAGAAAAAAACCCGCCGAGCGGGTTTTTAACTGCTATTATATATAATTACAGTAGTAGTAAGAATTCAAACATTGTCACGTTATTTTATTGAATCCCGTAATAATTTTCTGTCTTTTTTAAATTTAGGTACACGATGTCTAGTACGCATTGTATGAAAACAATTTTTTTATTATTTATTAAATGTCTGTGATGTTTATTTCTGAATAAAACAGGCAATTTATTTTAATAGAAGCTTTCAGAACCTCGTAGTATCGTCGCTCTGAATTCGATTTCATTATACATTAGAATAATAAAGAGACTGAAAAGGACACAGAGCAAGGATGAAAAAGTGATGAACGAAAGAATCTGTCAAAAATTAAATCAATGTCCACGTGTTCTTGAGGCTGTAGTTTGAAATTTAAAAATTACAAATAAATTGACACTGTGTGTAGTATTTTCTTTGATACTGATCAGATCGTGGCAATCTTACATTTCATATAATATAAGATTTTCATTTATCTTAATTCATCTTTTATCTTTTTAAATACTTAAAAAAAAATAATTTCCCGTTTTTTCACGAGTTGGCGCTAGTTATTAAATAATTGACTAAAAAAGATCTGAGGAATTTCACTTTTCTAAACTTAAATTTAATCTCAATAATCTGATGTGGTTTTTGATGGTGTTCATTATTCAACCTCCTTATAGAACCAGTAAATGGTGAAACTAAAAATTTTCAATATCCAATCTTTTAGCTCCCTGATTTTGAGAAAAGCTTTTACCCGTGGAGTAGATTTGGTCGCTTTTCGGAACAGTTCTTAGAAATCGTTCTGTCTTATTTACCGTCGTAGTTAAAAATATGAATTTAACAATGTTAGGAATAAAAAATATAAAGATTTTTTTTCAAATATAGAAATTAACAATACACCTATATGAAACTGAAGGTTCCGATTGCAATTTGAAAAAAAGAAAAACAAAAAATTTAATTAATTATTCTTATATGAAACGATAGTAAAAGAGATAACAGTAATGTTTTTAATGCATTTTTCTAAACAAAATGTATTTTTTAATCGTTATCATTTATTTTTGTCCAGTGCTTAGACCAAAAAACGTAAGCTGAGTAATTTTAATGTTTGATTTAAAAAATTTAAAAATCATGTCTATTTTTAGTAATGAAAGCGTATTCCACCTTTCCAAAACAGTTTTTACTTGGGTTTGTACTTTATTGAGAAGTGCAAATACACACAAATTCTCCGACAGCATCTTAGTATAGCTTAGAGTATAGCGGGCAATATACCTGTAGGACTAAAGATTTGAGAAAGGCTAAAGTTGTTTATGCTGTAATTTCACAAATTTAAAGAATTATTTGTACTGCAATAGAGTGCAATACTAAAATTTGGCTTTAAATAATGAGGTTAAAATATTTGAGTAAAATACAAAACTTTGTAAAGACCAGTGGCGGTTCTTCCCTTAGGTCAGTTGGTGTTTGACCCACCAAAAATTATAAGACAACAATAATAATAAATTATGTGCATAAAAAATATTGGTATTATTTTTAATTTATTCGAAATGTACTGCGAAACGAAACGAAACGATAGGCGGTGATTAAGCAGTGAAATCTGTTGTCTCTAATAGAAACTTTCATTCACAAGTTCACATGATTTAAAAAATGTCTCCTTTGGCATCTTCTGTCCCTATGCGCCCCATAGAATAAATGAGATAGCACTATGTATTTCGTCGAAGTAAAAATTAGGTCCCGAAAAAAGCTTAGGGTTGCTTAGGTCATGACCGTGATTGAGACAGTACGATGAATATTATATGTTTTAAAGAGATGGTTACTTAAACTTATGTCGGTTTTTATTTTAATTTTAAACGCTTGTTGTCTATGGAACATTGGTGGTTTTTCAATTGCTTCGCACCCAGTATCTTCGGATACTGCGGGCCCAACTACATTGAATCGTAATCTCTGAAAAATAATTTGGCGTAACATGGATTGTGCAGTTATTTCCAATTAACTATATTAACTTAATATGTATTTAGAGTCGCGAACTTTGTATGGGCATTTATAACAATATCAAATAAAGATTAGTCACACATTTTTTTCAAATGACCTACCACGCCTGGATCGCTAGAGCCGCCACTGGTAAAGTTCACCATTTTATCAAAAATAAACGACATGTTTCAAAACCAATGGTTTCTTCGTCAGCGTACTGGACACCTACGCCAGCGACATTAACCATAAATGATGTCATCCTATTTGGGAGTACCTTGGATAAAGATTTGCAAATGAAACTTCGCAAATGTAGTCGGACAACTGACGGACTGACTGGTTGGGCGAGTGGCTTCCCTTTTTATTAAACTGAACATGTACATTTACAACACGTGCTAATGTGCAGCAATTATTCATATCTCAAAACAAGTGGGTAACGCGTTATAATGCTGAAATTGTATTACTAAGGTCTCATGGTTTTTTTGTGCAAGTAATTCAGTCTTGCAAAATCAATATGGCACGTGTACGATGATTTATAATCTTATCAAGGTGAGTCATTATTTCTTATTCATAAAATTTCAGGTAATAAGCCTCTGCTTTCCGGTACAGTCTGTATTAATATTTTTTTCATTCCACAATAATTGATGATTACACTTACGAAACAAAGCTTTTTTATTGGTTAAAATCATTTAGGACTCTTTTCAATGTAACACGTTCTCGTTCGCTTTTTTATGGCATTAGAAAACAATCGAAGAGTCAAAGATGAGAAAAACATAGGAAAATAAAATATAATTGGACATCTTTATGTCGTGTTATTTGTGAATAATAATGTTGTTTGTCTCGGAAAAATAATGATTTGCTAACAAACATGCGGAGTACCTCTCTGTTTTATTTATCCTTTGATGGAACGAATCAAAGATACTACATACTTCACTGAACAATATCAATCTAACATGCTCATTATATTTTCTTTTTTCCCATGTAATTAAAATGTAGATAGAATGCTAACTTATAGGTAGGAATGTAGGGATCAGTCTTGCTAGGAGTGACGAACGAATGATCTATCCCTCCCGCTGCAGCGCAAGGCGATAGGTCAAGACAGATCAGTTAGAAAGGTCAAAGGGTCCCCAAACCAACCTCTCCCTATTTGGCACGCCACGCAGCTATTTTGAACACACATCACCTGATGAACCCGGCACCCCTACTAAATCACCAAACATAGAGAAGCATTTTGGCGACCTATGGCGGAGGTGTTGGTTATGCAATATATTCCCGGGGTGGCGGTACCCAAAACCCGCCTCCCAAATAAATATATTTCGCCGTTTTTTAAGACAAGCCATAAAGTACCCAATGTTGTTTAATATTTTGAACAGAAACATTACTATGTTTGTCAGTTTTTAAATTAAATAAATTTTTCATAAATTCAAAGAATCCCATGATTTTTTACGGGTCTGAGCTAGTTATCACATAAATAATAGGTAACCTCTCAATGCTACCCACTTTGTGTAAAAAAAAAAACACATCACACTAATTTCGTTAAAAATTTTGTTCAAAATTTGTCATCAAATAAAAAAATACTACTTTCCTTCAAGACCAACTAACTAACCTTTTCAAGCCCACTTTAAACAATATTTTTTAATATCTTTACATTATATAATATCATTTATATATTTTAAATAAATAAAATGTCGCCTGAAACACTCATCCACATTCAAAAATCTCATGATAAAAGATACACGACGCCAACGGGACTCGAACCCGTGTCCCTTCGATTTCCGGTCGACAGCTCTGACCACTGAGCTATGGCGGCTTATCTCTTATCCGCGAAATAATTCAATATATACTAGTGTTTCATTCAACAATTACTGCTTGTTACATTTTTTCACCTGAAAACAACCAACTTTATTTTATATGAGAAAGGCATTGTAAGTGCTAACTCTCTCACTAGATGGCGTCTAGACAAATTGTCTACATTTTTTAGGTGAAATACTTGAACTTGTCAAATATTAATTATCATTTTTATTGGTAAACTAATGTTTTTAAGACAAGATTTTTTATGCATAGCACAAAGGGTAACAATTATTTTACAAGCAATAATTATTCGCCTGAAACACTCATCCACATTGAAAAATCTCCTGATAAAAGATACACGACGCCAACGGGACTCGAACCCGTGTCCCTTCGATTTCCGGTCGACAGCTCTGACCACTGAGCTATGGCGGCTTATCTCTTACCCGCGAAATAATTCAATATATACTAGTGTTTCATTCAACAATTACTGCTTGTTACATTTTTTTCACCTGAAAACAACCAACTTTATTTTATATGAGAAAGGCATTGTAAGTGCTAACTCTCTCACTAGATGGCGTCGAGACAAATTGTCTACATTTTTAGGTGAAATACTTGAACTTGTCAAATATTAATTATCATCGTTGTGAGTCCCGTTGGCGTCATGTATCTTTTATCAGGAGATTTTTTAATGTGGATGAGTGTTTCAGGCGAATAATTATTGCTTGTAAAATAATTGTTACCCTTTGTGCTATGCATAAAAAATCTTGTCTTAAAAACATTAGTTTACCAACAAAATGATAATTAAATAAAATGTCACTTATTAATTAATCATTAATCAAACGAATGCTCAAAATAAGAAAGGAATATCCCCAGATTAATAATAATCATTTTAAACCTTCTTTCACTATATTTAAGAACACGTCGCAACTGTTAATAACACAGCCAATGTCAGAACGTTTCCCTAGATGAAGATAGGGCCAATAATAATTTTGTAAGTTATATTTGTCGTTTAATTTGCCTGCGTCGCGTCGTAAAATAATTATTTTCAAGCTCAAGGTAAGAGAGTACATGATTACTTTATGGGAGATATTAAGATGTGCCTAACTTGATAGTGTGATGATTTATATCTGAACGTATTTTACTACTTCGAGCAAATTGAAATAGCTATCAGAACCATTCTGTAACCAAAATATTTCCATTTATAATTTTATTTTTAGCTATCTAGGTTAAGAAATTTCTAGTATATTATTAATTTCATAAATTCATTTTTAAACTTTTATGATTTGTTGCATTTTATATTAGTTAATATGGCTCCTACAATCTAGCTTGAATCTCGCAATTGGTGCAGACCTTAAGAGAAAGCTACAAGCCAAAATTGTGTATATTCTTGGTTTACCCTAAATTAGTATCTGTACCCGAAATAAAAGACCTGTGGATAATATTTGACACCAAATTAACATTTATCTCCCACATTAACATTATAACCACTAAAGCGATGCAAATGTTTGGTTTCATATTTAGATCTTCAAAAGACTTCAAAAATTTAAAAACTTTAAAATATTGTATTCATCCATTGTTAGAAGCCATTTCGAATTCAACTCAACCATTTTGAATCCATTTTACAATATTTATGAAAAATATATCGAACGATTCCAACATAAATTTTTACGAATCATAAATTATAGATTAGGAATTCCTATAGAAAACATTAACTACACCTCACGGCTGAAAGTCATGAGCCTTACCACATTAAAAGAAAGAAGAATATGTTCTGATCTATTTTTTCTTTGTAAAATTGTTAATAACATGTTTGACTCCCCTGAACTTCTTAGGCTGATTGACTTTCATGTGCCTAGTAGAACGGTTTGTAAGAAGGTACCTTACCATTGTAATATTGCAGGTACCAAAGCAGAAATAAAATCAGTAATGAACCGACTGCACACTGCAGGGAATAAATATTACATGAACACCAACGGTACTGAATGTCTATCAGCCTATAAAAACATTGTTATTAAATCTGTATGTCTATCTTGATAGCTTTGAAATGTTTTTAATTTTTCGATATATCCAAATTTATAGGAATGTGCATCCTATAGTTTACTCTGTTTGTTGCTTTAAGTTAATATTTCTATATTTGTTACATATTTTATTGTTATATCTCTTTTACTCTCTGATTATATCAAATGTATTTTTAATTGTATCATGTAAAAGCCCTAGTTGGGCGTGTACAAGTAAATAAATAAATTGTAGGTAATAGGCATTGAAATCGCTTGACAAACGGAGTCTAGAAACGTTCGATTTCAAGCACAAAACTGGTTTTTATTTATTTTGTAAATAATTTTATAAGGAAGCAAAAAAGTTAATCAAGTGAAACTGTCAGAGATAATTTTAGCTATAATACTATATTTTTTTAAGTTGTTTCCTTTATGCGTTCATACATTTCAATTGGAAAAATATATTTTGAGTAGTTTAAATTTATATTTTTTATTGAGTAACTTCATTTTTCATTTGTATTCTACTCAAGCGAAATGATAGGAAAACCTTCAATTTATCTAAAGCATATTTTTTGGTATTCACAATGTGCACCAATTCATAATAAAAATAAATCAAATTAGTGATTTGGCATTAAGCTTTGCCTTAAGCTTAAGGCAGATTACGCTATACGTATAACGCATAACTTGGGCGTGACCTATACGTATTATAAATTGAGGTGTCACACTACGCCTTCATCAGGAGAAGGGGTCAGATCAAACGCGGAACTGCCGCGGAATATCGTTTCTTTCTATGGGATCTGTCACCTTGACAGATGACAGCCGCGTGATCACTGGGCTCCGTAAAATGATCTGACCCCCTCTACTCCTACGGCAGTAGGAGGCGCTTCATCATCGCCACGCCCACATTTATAACACATCATCTTTCAGGTGTGACAGTATGGAGAGCGATATGGAGTTATATTAAACGCTTTGATGCGTATAGCGTAATCTGTCGCCCCCTTGTGATTACCGGCAGTCCATTATAAAAAAATATTCCTTTTTATAGTAAACTATTTAGCGTACTTGTCCTTTTTTGGTAGCCTAATTTCATTGCACGTTCTTGTGTTATGTCAGTGATTTTCAAAGTATTTACGTATCAGGTTATTTTTATTTTATGCTTAAGTATCATCACGTTCAGCATCGGTTTGACTATTGAGTTTATATTTTAGTCACTTTTTAAAATCTATTTCGCCTAAGTATTATTCTCATTACTCTATTTTAGAGAACTTGGAATTTATTTTATATCTCAGAAAAGACTCGTTGAGCAGTAGTTAAAATATGTCTATTAATTTGCCTGTGCCGCTGCGTAACATCATTATTTCTAGAGTATCGGATGCCTAGAAAGCGGATCTGGTATCAAATAGTACCCAACCTAACCTGATAGTACGAAGTATGATGAAGCAGAGCCTAAGGTAAATAATAATAAAAAGTGTGTTTTTCCGCATTAGCGAGAGATGGGGGCGGCTTAATGAGGTCGGCGTTGGATAGGGAGCACTACCCTTAACCCCTTGGGACCAGAATTTTTTCTGCGGTGGAAATATTAAAGCATGACAAATTTCATCTCCTTTTTAAAAAATATTTTTTATTTCGATAGCTAAATCCTCGGCGTTGCGCCGCCTAGGTTTTTCCCAGTGTTTAAAAACATAATAAAAAAGGAGTTACAAAACATCAGATGTAGACAGTATTTTTCAATGAAGAAACGAGATAAAAATTTTAACACTTGACGATATAAATAAGAGGAAAATGACTGAAAACATTTGATTTCTTAAAATTTTGTGTAAAACTTTTGCTAACCCGGGGGCTTTTTATTAAAAAAATCAACACGGGCTCGATGAAATTTTGGTTTCGTAGTCGAAGATCTTAACCGATCAAAAATGGAGTGATTTTTATGCAGCAAACGTTTCGGATCGCCCTACAATGTCTATCATCAAGGCGTATAAAATGTAGAGAAAAGTTTTATTTACTATAAAACACCTACTTTAAAATATAGAATAAAAAATTTAAAAAAATATATATATATATATCTTTTTGGTGCTGAGAATTGAACCTTCCTTCACAAGGACTGGAGTCAAACGCGCTACCTTGCCAGATGCCGATTGTGTTGGACTGATATTTATTTCGTATTTTAACTGCTGTAATATCTTTAAATGCTTATATGTCAGCGTGTATGTGCGTAAGTGACAACAATTCTATCTACTTCAGTTTCAGCTCAATCAGATGTCGGGAAGTGAGTTAATTTCCGCTTCCAAGATTTGGATTTATTCATTATTGAAAACAAAAGTGAAATTCAAATAGATGTATTTAAAAAGAGCACGTAACATGACTATTAATTATAAAAGTTTAAATAATATGTTAATGGTATAACAGAAATATTGTTCCATTCAACATGAAAACAGTATTTTACTTTGAGTTATACATAGAGTCTACATTCCTTGCAATATCAATGTAAAATATTGTTCCCGTGCGGGAAGTAAGAAGGGGGGTGTGGCGGCTGTCGATGTCGTCCGAATCCTTCCGATCCCGAACGAACTTAACGATCGAGTCAAAGGTGACCAGCGGCCGCGCGCCGCCACGCAAATGCTTCACCTGTTTTTAACATTAATTGGTCAATTTACACGACTAGGTACTTACCGTACTTTCTGAAGAAAGGTTGTACCATTGCTTTTCCTATATTTTCCAGTACGATTTGTACAATATCTCAACGTGCATGTCGGCATTTAGAAGTTATCACCGGAGGCCTGTGCCTGGCGACATCGGGTAACCGACTGATACCCGTGATGTCTCACATCAGATAATGATCCGATATGCGTGGCCCATGGCCCATCCGATATCGATGACCTCCAAGACCTATTAAATCTTGTCAATAATGCTGGTGAGCAACTGGGCCTAACAATCAACGTCAATAAAACAAAATGGATGACATTTGGACGACTAGATCACTCTGAATCAGTGATACAGTTAAATGGTTGCAATGTCGAAAAGGTCGAAAGATTTAAATACCTCGGCAGTATTCTCACGGAGACTCTTGACCCAGATGTAGAGGTTAGGTGCAGAATTGAAACAGCAAGAACTGCGTTCATTAAAATGAAATCCCTCTTCTGCAATGATAATATCAGCTTAAAACTAAGGCAGAGAATGCTAAAATGTTATGTGTGGTCGGTCTTGTTGTATGGATGTGAAACATGGACCTTGAAAGTAAATACCATGAACAGGTTAGAGGCTTTTGAAATGTGGCTTCACCGGAGAATACTCAAAGTCCCATGGACCGACATGATCATCAACACAGAAATTCTCAGGCGGGCTAGAGCAGAGAGAGAACTGCTTAGATTAATAAAAATCAGGAAAATTTCATATCTGGGTCATGTACTTCGAGGGGAGAAGTATCACTTGCTCCAGTTAATATTGAAAGGCAAGATAGAGGGTCGCAGAGGGCCTGGTAGGAGACAAATGTCTTGGCTGCGAAATATACGAGAGTGGACCGGCATTAGAAGTGTGGAGGAGCTATTCCGGGCAGCGCAAGACAAAGAGACATTTTCCAGAGTGATCGCCAACGTCGGGGGGACCTGATACGGCACATAAAGAAGAAGATGCGTGGCCCATACTTTGAACGTAAAAACCGGCTCTATCTATATACTTCAATGTATTGCACGTAATTTACAACTCTCATTTAAAATCCTGAATTTAGTTTTTGCCGTCATTGATGAAAGAATTCTAAGATACAACTTTGTTTGAAAACAATTCGGGGTCTTATGGGGTTAAAAACTTGCCGGATGCATAGAAACAAATTAAACTATGAAATGACAAAAAAAAATTAAATAATTTTAATTTAATTAATACAGTGACAATATTTTTTTATGTGACACCTCACAAGCGTGCCCCTGTATTTACAGTGTGAAGATAGAGGAACTATGGCGCCATCCGGTTGTGAGCCGGGTTAAGGTAGGGGCTATATGAAGAGATTTATTGTTTATTTATTATTATTATTATGAGCTATTCTTGAAAAGGTTCGGATTATATGAAGGAAAAACACATCCTTGTAACACGTTCCACCTACGAGTTTTTTTAAATGTCTCATTAATAGAGTTCTAACCGATACATCAGAATTACTCCTTTTGGGACAAAGCCAGACCCTCATACAGTTGTCCCTTACTCTGTTTGTGATTGACACAAAGTGTTGTATATATATTTTTTTTGTTGAAGATATTACGGATGTTAATAAAGAAGTTAATGTTCCTGGGGATTTTTTTTTTTTGCGATTACGTTAATGAGTGAGTTTTATCGGAGATTTCATTGATTTCAATTCAAAGATATTTGATATCAAAGCATAGTTTTTTTGGACCAACCTGTCCCTAGTATTCGTTTGCCTGGCATTACTCTGTTATGATATAATGAAGCAGCGTAAATAGCGCCAACACAGACTGGAGGCAAAGCTTCTAAAACGACACGGAGCCGAGGCGGGTTTACTACGGAATATTTTCGTCATTGTTTTCGTGAGGTAAGGAATTGTAAGGAATCTGAATAGTGAAAGAAAGTCGTTGTTTAAAAGAGGTTTGGTGTGATTAAAAATAAT
Source organism: Hesperophylax magnus (assembly GCA_026573805.1). NCBI lineage: Eukaryota > Metazoa > Arthropoda > Insecta > Trichoptera > Limnephilidae > Hesperophylax > Hesperophylax magnus. Next base: position 1,160,939 of record JAIUSX010000068.1, on the reverse strand, counting down.
AGCATTCATATTTACCTGGTGGTAAGCCATATTTTTAAGCTAAATCAAAATATCTCTCAAAATGGATGTTGGTATCATTATTATTATTGCTGCAATCCTTCGAAATATCTTTTATTTTTTTTGTGTGTTGCACCTCGTAAAGACAAGGAAACTATATCACCATCCATTTGGGCAGCATTGTGTGGCAGGATAAAGTAGGGGATGTTAATGGGGGTCTTGAAAATGCCTGGATTATATGAAGGAGGAAAAAGCAGATGTCAATAGCTTATTCCACATGAGAGCCGACTTCTACGAAACAACTCGTTCTGATGCAGTCAACATCAACTGTGAAAGGATGTTCCTCTGGTGTTAGTCAAGTTAAGTTTACGTGCACCGGTGAACAGGGTATCAATGCTGCTTGCTTCTTCGCCCCTTTTAAAAACCTGTACAACAGACTCAGATAATAATCGGTCTGTTAACAAATGATTTTCTATCAGAGGAACCACCCTCCATTTCACAGGATCAAGTAGGTTTATCAGTTATATTGGGGCTCCAATAAATAGGTAACTGTCGGACTTACATGAGATTTGTACTGGGTTAGCAGCTGGTTCCTACTGAAAAATTTGCCAGCCCTATTTAAGACAATATTTGGGTATGTATTTCAATTTTCGATTTATATTGAAGTATAGCAAAAATAAACAATCCCTGTGATTGTTGATAGGTTACATTAGGTTAAGTCTCGTGCAATATTACTGCAGTTCCTCATGCCCTATAACGTGGTTTTTGCCTTTGGATGGTGTAGATGTGGACCTTATTTCAAAGGTCTCCCTATAATCTTAGTTCTTTGGGTGTGTCCTTTCGTCCTGCAGGTTTAGTGTCTCTTCGTGTCCTGCCCAACGGACAAATTCACTTGTGTAATTCACAAGTTGTGTAAGCGTCTACTTACATTATTCATAAAAGAAAGTATTTAATATGGCCAAAACCAATGAAAATTACATTGGTAACACGGTACACTATCCGAAAAATTAATCAGTATTATATATATCTAATTCGTCCGTTGACGTTTTGTTTAGTTTTTTTTCAAATCTCATTAGAGTTTTCTTGGTAGAATAATTTGCATAATTTTAATTTGATTTTATATGATTTGAGTCAGAACAAACCTCTTTCTGGTATAAATATTTCCTTGTAGTTTATGTACAAAAGATTCCTTTGCCCTGAGGGCGCAAACTAAGTATCCGAGAATAACGAGAGATTTATATTTCGTTCTCGTCGGAAGTCCGAAAATACAAAGACAATTATTATGATACTAAATTGAATGGAAAACCATGAAACCTGATTTTTTTGATTTTGTGTTTTTCTGATATTTCACATAATACATTAAAATTATCTGACAAATTCAAAATCCGAGTCATGTTTAAAAAATGTCTTGAAAACCTTTTTTAAAGATTTTAAGCATATTTTTCCCTGAGTTAAATGGCGTATTTGATATTGATTCAAATTAGACGGTCTCTTAAGGCTCTTATGTAATCCATGGTTATTATTACCTACATTATTCAACATAATTAATTTTAAAAAATCATTTGATTTATCTTTAATTTTCATCTGTGGGAAACTGGGATAATTGTCAATATTTTATTCCTATTATTAGTCAACTATATTATGCAATTATAACTGACAATTTGGAACCTATCGATTCAATATAAAATTGGCTTTTTCATATTAATAAAATAGTTTTGAATTGATATTATGAAAGACGTCTTTTCTATAGAAATTTTAATGAGAACGTTTTTTTTTTCAAGAACGCAATTTATTTGGAGATGTTAATTTGGATAAAATAGAATAACTTACTTAATTATATATATTAATAACAATACTTGGATGATATGAATGACGCCGTTTTTGAGAAAAATCACCTCAAGTTTACATAAATATAGGGTGAAGCAAAACAGACAGTTCAGTTTTGAAGAGCCGGTTATCTCGTGTGGCGGGAGCAGGATCCTAGGAGGGGTCTCACTTCGTCAGAAGGGTCGTGTCGTTTTCAGTCGTTACCGTGGTTTGGTTCGGACAACACCGGAAATTCGCCGTCCGCACGTTTCTTGAAAATGGCCGTTCTTTCGTCGCCACCCAGCGGGCCTTCCGGCTGCGATTTGCGACTTGTTTTTGTCAACGAAATGTTTTTAATGATCGGCTTCATACCTTGGACAACTCAAAGTTCGAATTCTGGAGGAAATCGCCGCTATTACCGTCATGATATAATAAAATGCTTCAGCAATCGCTTTCATTAATGCTGGGGGCAAGCATCTTCCCGATGCACGATCTAAACGGTATGATGTACAGAACAATATCAAAACTGCACAGTCTGTTTTGCACGGTCTGTTTTGACTCTTCTATATTTATATATGTAGATTTGTTTATCTTTAATCTTATTTTACGATAAACAATCTATTACAACAACTTATGCCAACTAACTAGATTGCGTCCACCCTTTTCATCAATCATCAATACACACCTATGTGTGGAAAGCATTTGACTTAAGAACGTGATGCTGGGTTATAATGAACATGTATAATTATTCATTTAAATAATGTAAGTCAGTTGAGATTAAGACTGTTCATTGGTTTTTAGAGAAATTTAGACATAAATGAATATAATATGCAACATCTTTTAAATGTCCATAATGTGGAGAAAAACATAATGAAAGTATTTTCCGAGAAAATTAAAAAATTAAATAAAATGGTGATTATTTATTATTTGTGTATTGCTAAATGATTAAGAATAATTATTCGTATCCTGCTTAACGAATGAATTTAACAGTTTAAGGCGATGTACTACGTCGTGTAATATTTTAAATTGGATAAGATAAGGTTTAAATTTCCGCTTAACACCATCCGCCTGTTTTGATTTATGCAAGAAAAAAACATGGCCAAAAAGTGCCTTTTATTTTATTTTGTGGAATTTCAGGCATAAATATTTAAATTTTTTCCAATCATTTTAAAGATAATTTAATTTGCCACATTACACAATAAAATTATAACCGAAAATGGGTTCGTAAGTAGGAGATTTTGAACTTTAATACAGTTTTCATAGGCCTTATACATTATTTTTTTCTGGGCTTATCAAAAGACTTATCTAAAAAATACGAGATTATTTCAAAGGCCAGGATGTATTCTACTCGCATTATTTAATTAAAGCATCTGAAACACTTCTAGGCGACCAAATTTTCAAACCAAAAACACATGATTTTGCATTACTACTTATGGCATCGCCTTAACAGTTTAGTATAACACGTTTCGTGTTACACTTTTAGTAAAATAGGAATATATTATCACGATGTCGAAACAAAATTATAATATTTTCACATTTCATCATTATGTATTATCAAGGCAACGCAGGTGCATGAACACTTTTTCCGTTATATTATGATTTTACTGAAAGTTTATGAGGAAACGGCATGCCATCCCGTTTTTAACACGACTATCAATAATTTGAACAGATTTTTATTAAATCAACCATACACACTTTTCTCCGTGCATGTGTGTGTAAATGATATTATATAGATACAAACACAATTCAAATTTTAACATTCTTTTTTTGTGTTAGAATCGACCCTCTACAAATTCCACCACAGCTCTAGAAAGTAAAAATGATATTTAAATAATAAAGAAATTAAATTAATTTAACAAGTTCAATATTTGAGAATCACGGTTTTTCGTGCCAAATAATTAAGCTTAGCCGGCTCGGCGTGGGTTAGGTACTGTACTGTTGTAGGTACTGCATGTAAATTGGTTTTTAAAATAGGTTGTTGGAACTTTGAAAATTCCAGATTTACACCCCGCTTTTCAGGAAATGTATCAAGCGGCTTTTAATTAAATTTTCCCATATGGGGACGCACATAATTTTCATCTAAAACATACCCGACGACGATGTAACCGACGACGCCCATTATATTGTTAAAGGGATGGTGGTAAGTCTGGAAACACTGAAAGGTCACAAATACTCAAATGTGACAAAAACTCAAATGTGACAAAAACCCAAATGTGACAAAAACTCAAATGTGACCAACACTCAAATGTGACAAAAACTCAAATGTGACAAAACTCAAATAGGACGAAAATTCAAACGTGACAAAATATTCATTTGATTAATAGGTATCCAATATATCTCCAAGGCGTTATGGTTTACGCATTTATGTTTTAGGCAGACGATCGTGATTTCCATTCCTGCTGAAGCACAGAAACTTTTTTGTGTTTTTTTTTCAAAAAGTCACCAAATCGCGTTTATAAAAATACAATTTTTCACGAGATACACATCAATTGTTGCATTAAATTAAATCACAATCAAGTAAACACCTCAGCACAGGTTCTCCTAGTGAGGTATTTTTCACGAAACGTGTAAATTTCATAGTGTCACATTCTCAATGCTACCTTACACCTTTGTAAATAACTTTTTATATAGTATTTTTGTCTGAAATAATTATAAATATATCACATGCTATTTTTAGTGCAGTGGGTGGTTTTGGTTTCAGTCTGTATTTGGCGTCAGTATATTTTTTAACAATTAAGTAGTCCGGGTTAAATCTTCCCCATAGGAAAAACTAAACCCTTCCACACACTTTTTAAATACAAAACAATACAAGAACAACACGTCAACTCACCAGAGATCAAATGAGAAAATAATTTACCGACTCCAGATATTTTCATATCAGAGGGTTCGGCTCGATAAAACTCCTAACAGGGCCTATAAATCCTACTGATCCCTCCTCATAAATATGTAAAAAATCTTTCGTAATCCTACATGTATTTAAAATGACTGATTTTTGCATTTTTATATATAAATTTTTTGATCGATCTAATACGCCTAAATTTTTAATGAGATAAATAAAACAAATTTTTAATTACTTCATATTATTATTCATACTACAAAATTTGAATGATGAGTACCTAAATGCAATCCTCAGTATGAGAAATCCCAGTGCGGATATCATGATCTCTATTGGTAAACAAATGAAGATAATTTAATATTTATTATTGTATGAGTGTATCACCTATTTACTACATAAATATGTGAACATGATTGTTTTTAGAAATATAAAAATGTAAATATGTAATGCGAGTCACGACTACTTTCGCCACACTTTTCAAATCAACTTTACGTTTACTGTCACGTTCCAAATGGCGTATTTTTAGGCCTACCGTTGTCAATACATTTTTCATTTAATTACGCAATTTTTTTTCTACATTTTACTGTCGAAACCAAATTAAATTATTCGCAACACCAAACATGCAAAACAAAAACATGTTTTTCAGTCGAAAAGTCGGAAAGAAAAATACATATTTTATGATTTCTTCAATAATTTCGGAGGTGTGTGCGTAAGTGTATAACATACGTCTACGATGTAACCTTCCTAAATACACATCTAAAAAATTCAGATGTAATTTTACTTATTCTTTATCGGAGGTTTGCTTTTATCCTGAAAGCTGTCACCCTGCAATTTATTTAGAATGAACGGTATAAGTTCAAATATATATAACTATATGGAAATAAAGGAGAAATTATAAGGTTATATAAGTTAACAAAAAAAAAATAATACACATTAGTGCAAAGGTAGTAACAGAAATGAAGAAGGAACAAAAACAAATAAATCTGTAATGCAGTGATCTCGTTAAAATATGCACTGCCAAAATGTTTAATCGTTATTTAATGGACGACATACATACAAGGCGTTATGAACACACTCCGAGTACAGTACAACCATGCATACAGAGCCTTATTTGGCCTCCCCTGGCGATGCAGCGCCTCACATATGTTCACAGAAGGAAGGGTGTATGGGTTCGCTGCTTTGATGCGCCACAGAATAGCCGGAAAGAGTCAGCGCTACCAGAGATCTGACAACACTCTTGTCCAGGCCGTTGCCCAGTGGCAGGGAGCGCCTCTACACCAGAGATGGAGAATTTCACTCAAGCCACCATAAAGTACTAATGTGTTTATCAATTTATTCATTATTTATTTATTTCTATATTAATTTTTTATGTTTTAACTTAAATGTAAACTTTTATGGCAGGCAGAGCATTGCACACACCGCTCTGTCCAGCTGAAATAAACATTATTATTATTACAGATATAATTTCAATAAAGGCATATTAAAAACTTCAGCGGACATAGTATAAGAGTTAGCAACGGTGTGTAATCTATTTAAAAAAGAATTGTAGCCTAAAACCGTAGTTTAATGTTATAATAATACCTACTAGGGAACGAACGGTTACGAACATTAAATACTATCAGGGCTATCCAACTGATAAATTACAATTTTATTTAAGCATACAAGAAAAATTGAGCTTAAAGCTGTAAAGTCCATTGTCTCTGTCTTAGATTTCAACGGAACAACAACCTTACATTGTACACCTTGCAGAGTAAAATAATATAAAAGTACATATGTGTCTTTATTACCAAGAAGAATAAATATGAGAAATTCGTCAACACAACACAATTACTAAAATAACAAAACAGTTTCTTGCTTATATCGTCGATGGTTTTTTTGCCTATAATGTGGATAATTTTTTGCTTATTTTGTCGATAGTTTTTTTCCTAAATTGTTGTTAGTTTTTGGCATCCACAAAACGTTTATCTTTTTTTATTTGAATGAATAGGTGGAATATGAAAAAATATCTACTATAATAGTCTGTTCATTGTCAAAAAACACATGCAATCATTTAAAAAATATGTAGAAAGTTAATGATAGAAAAAGTTGGAGGCATACATGTAAGAAGAGATTGCAAAATCAAATGAATAATTTTCTTACTTGAATCAGGTGGTCTCTAGATTCGGAATAATAGGAGAGTATGCATGAGACAATGTAAGAATCCGAATTAAGCAAAAAGTGTGTTCCAAGACTGAGTCATATACGATGGTTCAAGTTAGTTAGATAATAAAAATGTATCTGTTTAAAGAGGTTCCATGATAACTCAACACAGTGACAATTCAACACACTTTTAAAAATTGATATAAAGTCATTAGAAACGATGAAAAAAAAAGCTAACCTAACCTAACCTAACCTACTTAACCCAGTTAATAAAGTTTTTGTTTCATTACTTTCCACGACTTTATATAACTTTTTAAAGATGTGATGAATTATCATTGTGATGATATATCCGGTCACCGTTTGAAGGATATCGAAATATCATCAAAACACTAATCTCCATTGTATCTGTGTCCTGAGAAACTCAAGTTCAATGAACTCAAATTTGTTTTTAAAATAAGTGTTATTTTCAAAATTTTAACCGATTGTTTGAAAAATTCAGCCAAGCGATAAATTTAGTAACTACCTAAAAAAATGTGATGTTTTTAACAGACTATCCCGAGATTTTGAAGGTGCCTGCGCTAGGATTTTAATATAAGTAACGTTCATAGGTTACATTAGGTTGGTTTGGGTAATAGGTTATTTTAAAAAAATCGACTTGAAGCGTTGTAGAGTAATACAAATCACGTCACGGTTCAACGAAATTCATCGTCACGCCATAATAATGTGAGCGTTCTGTGAAAATCCTTGAGCAGCAAAATCCTTCAGGCCTTCAGTGAGATGTTGAGGGAAGGAAGGCGATCAGGAGCGTTGTATTCTGACGGCCAAAGCATTCATCTTAATCTTAATCCACATCCGTCACGTGGCTGTCAAATCGGTGAGACAAGCACGGCAGAGTAACCCCAACATAATAAACATTATAAATCTTATTGCCGACTGCGTATTTACTTACTTGTATTTATATACACAATTTGTTTTTGTTTTTTATCATGGATTCAAACAGTAGACGTGGTATCTTAGATACTAGTGTGAAGTGTAACTCACAGATGGCACTTTGTAACAGTAAAGTAGAGTTGTCGATAAAACAGAGAATGAGAGATTAGTACGATTGCTACGTCATGCGTCAAGGCCAATACATGTTATTTATAATATACTAGTGGACCCTGCAAAACGTTATTACTAATGTTTTTCTCGGGCGTCTCCAATTTCTTCCACCATTGACATTGTATACCGCAATGTTTACTGTTAAAAACTACATTACATCGACTTGAATAATTTTACTCCGTATTTTATTCCGGTGGAAAGATATTGCGTTAAGTATTCCTCGGACATCCCTGACTTCTTCTACCATTCAGTTTCACCAATAATTAACATTCCTGGCACCAATAAAAAAAAAATGAAATTTTCAGCAATATCTCTAGACTACTTTTCGAGTTTTGCATAAACAATCTGATTTTTTATTACAAATCCGTAGTTACACGGAGACTTTTCAGTACATTTTCCAAATGTAATATGTATGTAAAACCCTGTTAAAATCCGTTGCGTTCTTTAGAAGAAATAAGCGCACAAACAGACATACGCGAATAGTGACTTTATTTTATAATATTTAGAAATATAGATTATAGATATCACTAATAAAAAGTGCACAGTGTTTGTTGACCGGTGAGTTTTTTTTTACTAAAGAGTTGTGAGACACCTGGAGTTACAACAATCTGGCGCAGCCGGTAGGATAATTCAATTCGAAGAAACCTTTGAAAGGACGTCTTCTACTAAGGACCTAGTTGGGATCGACAGTTTCCGGAGTGTTTGGACAGTTCCAGTGTGTAAGGAGTCGACTTAAATTTGTTTGAGATATTTAAATTCGAGTTTTTGTTCTTGTCTCCGGAATCGTTTACTTTGACCAAATTTAGTTTGATAGTTCAAATAGTTATTTTTTTGTGTAAGACTCCGTTTTCTATGATTGTATTACCAACGTTAGATTTATGTTTCCTTTATTATATGTTATGTAAGCTTTGTAAAGGTTCAATCAGCTGCTATATTGAGTTATCAGTAAACGTATTTAATTACTTGATTTAATTGGTTTTTGGTACAAAAAGCGGCATTACTGATAAAGTATTAGTACAATTTTAATTGGTTTGAAATTTTGCCAAACGAAAATATAGTTTCACAACAGCCATTGGATAAATAACAAATTAGTCGTTGATTCAAAATATTCGTGGAATGTAAAATTAATCCTGAAAAGTATTGCTGCTATCAAATTTATTAATGTGCAAAGTTATTTCAGGAAAGTTTATGAACGTGCTCATAATTTGATATAAATTTTTGACAACTTTAATAATTTTTTCTCATTCAAAATATTCATAAAACGGCAGTGAATGCATTTATTAATAAATTGGTCAGACAACTATTCCGCCCGACATAAAATGTTTTTCAAATTGAAAATCAGCATTACTAAACTCAGCTGTGTCTAGGTGTATTTGAACTGCAGAAGAATTGAACATGTAACCTATGTGCAAATAAAATCGCGAAGACAACTTCGTTCCGAGAACTCAGTCAAAACTTATTGCTGAAGAGCAACATGATGTATGTTTCCCTTTTTTTGAGTACATGTATAATTTATATACAATATATATTACAGGGTTTTCCAATAAGAGGTGTTATTTTGATATTCAATCTAAAAGATCAATGGTTTCGTTGCTTGTGTGGCATGTAGCGCCGTTTTGTTGAAAGTTAACGTTGTCCAAATCAAAACCATCCAATTCCGGCCATAAAAAACCATTAATCGTCTCTCGATAGCGCAATTCATTCACCGTAACTGTTGCTCCAGCCTCATTTTCAAAAAAGTAAGGTCCACTGACTTTGCCGGACCATAAACCGCACCAAATAGTCACACGTTGAGGATAGAGAGACTTTCAACAATAATTCTTAGGTTTTCCGAGCCCCAAATGCGATAATTTTGCTTTTTGACGAAGCCACCGAGGTGGAAATGGGCCTCATTACTCAAGATGATTTGCATTTGATTCACTCAAGTGAATTTTAATAATTTTATTGCATTGTTGAAGCGTGTATCGTTCCATTTTTATTATTGACGTAGTTTCTACTTGTCAAATGTCAAAAAATAACAGCTTCAAAAGTAACATCTACCGAAATAGCGGGCTATTCAAAATAACACCTCTTATTGGAAAACCCCGTTTATTACCTATTGATTTTAGAATAAGATCATTGATAATTTTTTTTAAGTTGACCGTTTTGCGTTTCGTCTTGTTATATATTTCTTTGTACGTTCCGTTTCCTTTTCAAGATGATGGCCGCTTTAATGGCTCAGTAAAGATGATTTTGTCAAAAGTGAAATCGTCGTTTTTATTTGTACTTTCGTTTTCTCATTTTTAATATTGTGGTACCTACCCGGCCTGAAGAATGTATGAGAAAAATAAATGTCACTGAAATATGTAGACACGTTATTTTTTTGTGTTAATACCACACAAAGATTCCAACTGTTTCAAGACAGTGAAACTATGGTATCCACGAGGTATTTTGTGATGCTGAAGGTATTGGGGAGGGGATGTAGATGGGGAAGACGACGATGGGGAAGTACCTGTCACCAAACACGGCCAAAGTCTTTTCAAGGAATGTTTCAACCCTGAATGGTGGTATTACACCAGGGCGATACTGAGAGTTTCCTTAACTCTGGAAAGTACCACAAATATAGTATATAGTTTTTTAAATTATTATTTTGTGAAATAACCAATTATTAAAAAAAATTACTTGCACACGCCGGGATTTGTACCCGTGACCTCCATCTTGCTATTTGAGAGCCTAAACACTCAATCTCGTAGGCCGTCGATGAGATATTGTCTAATGTTAGGTTATGTTATTTCGTTTTCAGAAAAGTTTATGATACCAGAGAGTTTGGGTTCGGTTATGACATGTTTTGTTAGGTTAAGTTAAATGCATTTTGAAATATTTATACAGCATCCAGCAAATATCACTTTTGTAACCGTAACATACACAAGTACGAATGATTTATTTTATGACATTGCAGAATATATGCACAGTGACATCTGTTGTTGATCTATGCGAATACCCAGTAATAATGCACACCTGTTCTCTGTGAAATTGCCTAACTTCGTGTTACCTGGTAACAGTAGTAAAGCGGTACCAAGCGTATCCTATTTCGTAAAATAACACAGACTGTTTTGTATGGTTTGCCTGTGATAGCATGATGTGCAAATATTATTGATATACACGAAATACTGTTTCCCACACAGGAAGCCCTGAGAAAAATATTTTTTCTCAAGACCTATGATGTCTTCGGGAATGCTTTGTGGAGAGTATTTTTAATGAAAGGAAGAAAAGGAAGTTCTGGTAAGGAAAAGGTATGAGGGTTGGGTAGGAATCTAGGGATCACGGTGTCTAGTAGTGACGGACGTATGAATCTATCCCTCCGCTGCGGTGCAAGGCGATGGGTGAAGAGAGACCAGTTGGAGAGATCAAAAGGTCTCCCAAAACCAGCCTCTCCCGATCTGGCACGTCACGCAGGTGGTGGGCAGGTGGTGGGCAGTGAGCATCCTGTACACACCTCACCCGATCAACCTGGGCACCCCTGCTAAGTCATTAAACGTAACAAACCACTCGAACTACATCAGGGGTATTTTTTATCCAATAAATGGTTTTCTAGGCGGCGGTACCCAAAGCCGCCTCCCAAATTGTCCCAATTCTGAAGCAGTGAAAAATCTCAATCGGTAATCTCTGGTGATATGAAATTTATTTATTTATTTTATTTTTATTTTTTTTGTGTATTACAGACTGTGTGTCCATTTACAATACACATGTAACATGAACTACATATAGATGAAACGAAACAATGAAAGAAAAAAATAATAGAAATAACAAGTTATAGATAGTGATTTTTGGCATTGACATGCCTCTTGAATTCTTCAAGGCTACTATTAAAAATATCGACAGTCTTGGAGGCGTTGTTTAACAGCGCCATACCTCGTGTCATGCTATGCCGAGCCAGTACGTCCGTTCTGCCACGTGGGATACACAGCAGATCATGGTGCCGTCCCTGGCTGTAGTTGTTCGGTACGAACAACTTATAGCATTCCAGAAGGTATGGGCTATCTAATAAATTATTAAGAATTTTGTACGCCGTTACTTCAAGGGCCCCACTCCTCCTCGAGTGGAGACTTTGGTGGCGCGTTTGGACAAGCAAATCTTCGTGATGCATGAAATTTGCAATGTTTTAGAGTTTTGCAGCATTTGGTTGGACAGTAGACTAAAAATCAAAGATGGGGACAGTACCCTGCTACTAGCAGCAGTGTCTAATGGATAGAACAAAATAAATAAAATTTCCAACAAAACAATTTAATAAATTTCTATCGCCAATTAATAATCAATAATATGTAATTATATAATATATACTTAAAATAATCTTGCCAAATTGTAAAGACAAGTGAGTGGTGAGAAAATAATATGTATTAATCACTGCGGATAAAGCAAGAAGAAGCGCGATACGTTAAGTATTTTCTCTATGCCTCAAAAAAGGTTAGTTAGTACTAATTCTTAAGATTACAAACCTCTGAGACCTTGTAAAATGTGCTTTCATTCCTGAATTCCTATTATTTTCCGCCATGAAAGGGATTTTTCTCCAAGAAAACGTTGTTTGAAGGGGTTGATGTTTATTTCTGTAGATTCTGCGGGTTCCCGGAGAGTGTGGGAGGAGTAAGGAGAGGGTGGCAGTCTAGCCTGCCCTTAGGAAGTAATCCATCAAAAGAACAACGTCATTTTCCTTTCTTTCTTTAACATTTTATTTAGACCCAAAGGAACGACCCACAACAGGGGTGACAAACGGGACACATATCATTTCGACGGGTGAATAATGCCACATTTTTTTAGTATATTTGCCATATATCTTTGCTTATTTCCACACTACAATAACGGATTTTGAAACAATTTTTTTTAATGTAAATTAATTATTTCTTTCGTTATATTTAACTATTAAAGACAGAAAAATCAGAAATACATTCGGTCGCAATTCGCCTTGCCGGGGCTTGGTTCTTGTTTCTCTTAATATCTATTTTAGGTTGGCAATATGATTCCGTAAAATACTTAAGAACTTACCTAAAGCCTATCCTAAAATTGAGATTTCAAAAAGTCTCCAGATAAAGAGCAAGACCCTATTATTTAATTATTTATGTTCCAAAATCTTATCTTGTCGGAGGTTATTTAAGTTGGTAGTACAAGTGATCAAACTTTAAAATCTGGTTACTCTCTTTTTTAGATACCACTTCAAATATTACTAACATTATATTTTATTAATTTAACTTTTAAATTCATTCCGCTTATTTGCATTAAAATAGTTAAGAGGAACAGTGTCTCCATTGTACGAATTTAAACGTTCGATCGATATAAATAAAAATGTTAACGTGCGTTTGTTCGCATTGAAATTTTGACACAACGTTGCATTCGAATACGCGTGTGTTTTTATATATCTATTTTATATAGATGTCTCCAGTGATTGGTAAAAACGTGATTTTTTGAAAAACAGCGCCATCCATTCGACAAGAATGCTTCTTTTATTTTTTTTTAATAAAAACAGCGCCATCTGTTTGACGTAAAAGCAACACTCGCTATTGTTTTTCTAACTGCACAGACAGACTGAGCCACAGCAACGCTAGTTACAGCTAGTATTATATAAATACAGTGCACAAAAACAAACCAAAAATACCTAAATTGTAGTTATGAATTTTTTTCGAAAAAAAATTGATCATTGAAAATACCATATTGGGGTTTAATGTGAGGTTAAAGGAATATTTGGAGGGGTAGGAGATGGAGTGGAGGAGGGTGGGGAAGTATCAAGGTAATTATATCTTGTCTCCAAACATGGTGGAGCCATTTCAAGCAACGTTTTGATTTTGAATTATGGTCTTTCACCAGGGCTATACTGAGAGTATCTTCGACTGGTTCCAATGCAACTCAAGACAGTGGCAATTCAACACACTTTTAAAAATTGATCAGTCATTATATTTTTTTTTTTAAATCGATTAACCTAAACTAAAGTAACGTATTTAACCTTTTCATGACATTACATCATTTTTCAAGACTGTGTTGAAGTGTTGAAGTCCACTGTCCTGAGTTACCATTTTTATGTCATATATGACACGTTTTTAAAATTATGTATTAATATTTTTTTTGTATATAATATAATAATTAGTTTTACAATGAATTAAACCCAAAAACAATTAATAGTCTTACAATGGGTTATTTTGTATCTTACGATTTATACTGTTCTTTCATTAAAAGCATTTGCTTGTGAATGGAAGAGGAATGTTGTACATTTGGAAAAAAATATACATTTAAAAAAACAGTTTAATTATATATTATAATGCAAAGCATAGTTTTGTGAAATTGTATACATTTAGTGAAAATTTCTGTATGATTAGGTATATAATTATGATGACATCGTAAACATGATTATGGAATTGAATAACAAAAATGTTCACGTATTTAGAGAGAAAATCATTATCGCCCAAACAAAAATAATGTTGCAGAATTATTTGTACGATTTTCAGGTGGGAATAATAAAAGCAGTTTTTTTGTTAATGATTTCTCTTAAATATTTTTCGATAGACGTTAAAATTTGTTTTTTTACTGATTACTGATTTTTGATTTTATCCGGTAATTTATAAAAAAATAAACAGTTTTCTTGTTGTGTTTAATGGTGTCAGGCAAAATATGTGTTTAGTTTGGGGAATTCATTATATGCCTTTTAGTCACGAACAATTTTTGGTTATGAATGAGTATTTATCTTTTTTTTATAATTTGAACAGTTAATTTTTTTTACAAATATGTTCTTTAATTTAGGTTCTTCGATTACGCGTTCAGTGAGAAAGACTGGAATTTTTTTAAAAATAATTTTTACAATGTGTTTTTGGACAATTTGTTTCGCAGTATGTTCTCAAGACCTAAAAAATTCATTCAAATACACAGTCACGTCATTATTAAAAAATTAAGAAATCATTACCATTTAATGTGGGGAAAACAGATTTCGACCCACCTTACAGAATATAAAATCTACTGTTAAAATTGAAATTGCGCGGGGCTTAATAGAATCTTATAAACAAGCCGTCTCAACGTGGCCTAACCACATTTTGAAAATGGCATTGTACGCCGAAAAAGTTCTCTCAATAATAATTTAAAACTGAAATACTTGTAGACCTTAATAACGACATTTGTAAATTTGATTTACTTTAAGTTTAAATTAAAAGAAGAGTGTAACGAATTAAACACAAATATCTATATATATTGACAGGTGAAAGTATAAATACGTTTTGTAGAAAACAAAGCATTTATTTAAATATAATACTATATCAATTCTCTTAAACAAAATACGCATTTCACTGTAAGAAGTTTACCTCTTTATATTAAATTTAACCATTAAATCACTCGCACGTGTTGTGGCATTTGCGTAATATTTACAACAACTCACATTTATGTCATCAACCCGAACATTAATCAAACCATTTTGAAACTTAAAGTAAAATCTCTAAGCCACTATGCCACGAATGCCGTCTTAACAAGGTAAGGCATGGTTTTAATAAGGTAAATATTTTATAGACCTAAAACACATATTCTAGCCCTTATTTATTCAGCGAATAAACCCGCCCTCAGTAGCTATTTCCCCACCCCTGTTCGCCCAAAGCTCGGCATGAAAGCTGTGTTTTGGCGTAATTGAGATTTCGTTCCACAAACCGAGGCGAGAAATCTAATAGTCTAGTGGAAGTGGAACTGAAGAGTGTGGAATCTCGTGTTGTAATACTGGTGTAAAGGCCGCGAGCCATTAAAAAGTTCACAACAACTGGTAACGAGTTCCACAACATGTGCGTTCGTTTAGAGCACTGCGTATTCTGTGGAAGTGTGGAACAGAAATATGTGGAATATCTACGACCGTCTTGTAGACTAACAAGTACATGGTTCTTGTTATCGTAGTTTTGTTAATATTGAAAAAAATATTTTTACATGAAAGAGAAAATTTTTGCAAAGCGAGAACGGTAAAACAAATTGCACAACGTTAATGGGTTTTTCTTGAACTAGCTGACGTTTACCCGGCAATCCTTGACTTTCTCAACCTTCTATAAATATATTGTGTGTATTGTATACTTAGACCTTTCCAAAGAAATTTTCTAAATTATAGTGAAAACCCTATCAAGATCATTTGCGTGGCTAAGAAGAACTAGGCGCATAAACAGGCAAACGCGGGTTACGACTTTTTTAAATAATATTTATAGATTCAAAAGTTCTGTAGATTCTGTGGTAATCTGGTTCTGATTTCTTGAAAAAAATAATGTGATACTATAAATATATGGAATAAGATATTATGAAATATTATGCACCGTCTTTCAGATTATTTTTTTTTATAACGGTGTCTTCATATCTGAGAAAAAATGTACTTGCGAAAACAACTCTTTAAAATATGTTAAAGCTAGTTTTTGACAAAACAATGCCTGATTCAAGACAGTGTACTAACTATTTATTTATTATATTCTACGGTATAAACTATAGAACATATTATATCGGGATGTTCTGTATTAGCACCGTCCGAGTATTCATTTAGGCACAATCAAGTTTTAAAAATAATTCACCAAAGTTTGGTAATTAAACATAACTTGATTGACTGCCGTAATATAATACCAGATTATGAAAACGAACCAAAATCATTTTTAGAAAACGAATTTTATAAAATATATTATGATAAAACTATACTAACAGACCGAACGATTAGTCATAATAGACCCGATATAGTATATATTTTATATAGTATATATTTTACATGACAAAATTTAAAAAAATAGCTTACAGCATTGATGTCAAATTCCTGTAATATTCAAAAATCTAAAAATCTGTAGATTTAGGAAATGAGATAAAAAGAATTTGGAATTCTCAGACTTTAAAAATATTACCATTTGTTATTTCGGCTACTGGCATTATACCTAGCTCTCTCATTCAAAATTTAGGCGTTTTAGATCTATCAAAGAATTTATATATAAAAATGCAAAAATCAGTCATTTTCAATACATGTAGGATTACGAAAGATTTTTTAAATATTTATATTGAGGGATCAGTAGGATTTATAGGTCCAGTTAGGAGTTCTACCGAGCCAAACACTCTGATATGAAAATATCTGGAGTCGGTGAATTATTTTCCCATTTGAGTCGAAAAATTTTAAAAAAGAATTAAAAAAAACAAGCATAAGCAAATACCAAAAATATATATTTAAAAAAAAAAATTAACTGTTATATTTCATCGTAAAATGACGGCAGAAAGTATAATATTAGTACAAGCTCTAGAAGGATGTAAAATTAGGAGAAACAAGTATTAGTAGACTAACGGTAAATTAATATTGTTTGAAAATATATGATATTATAGCCTTCTTGTACCTAAATTCCGTGCAATTAAATTGATCCGTCACATCTGCGTATCTACTACAACCTTCATATAATCTAGGTTCAAGCGAGTGTTTGAAATGCTCAGTCCTGATATTATTAAATTTAAATAACATTTTGGAACGAGTAGCTGTCGTATGAATATGAAATTCAATGAGGTTAATTAAATCAGGACTGTCTATATACTATGTACAATTTTGAGCAAAAATATGAAACTAAATATAAACTATGTAATTAAAAAAATACATTTAAAAACTAGTATGTAATAAATTGAGGGGTAAAATATTTTACGTATTAGGATAGATTTACCGGAAAAAATAGCATATTTAGGTCTGAAAACCGAGAAAACCTTGAGGCACCTGGTATTTTTTTAATAAATATCACTTTGTTGTTTGAGATCAAGGTGTTATCGCATTTCAAATATCATTTATATCTTTTTTAGGTACTCGCAGACTCCGTAAAGCATGAATGGGACCTAATCTTATCAGGCTCCAAGTAAATTCAAATTTCCGAACTGAAGCAATACATAGATCTTGAGAACTGTATATAGTGTATATGTCTTGGTATAACAAATGTACCAATCTAGAAGACTTTTGCTTGACATAAGTAAAAAATTGTAACGATTTTAATTTTATTTATTTATTAACGACAAATGTATGGAAGCCACTTGCTTCTAATCAATCAAATTCCGCTGTAACTGAAACCGATGGCATAAACTATGTGAAATTCACTCTAACACTTCAGCGTTGAGCGAAGTACACACATGAATGGCTCTGCTCTACCACCGATGGCAAAAAACGCTAAACCGCGTTGGTGAAATCGAATGCAGTTTTTTTTGTTTCAGCGGTTCTCACTGAGGAATATTTTCTAAAAGAAGATTTGTTTTTTGTGTGTGTTTTTAAAAATTAAATTCGTATTTGTAAAAAGCATTAACTTTGGGGCTCGTCATAATTTACAATAATAAAACACAATTTTGTTTTTGACTACTCTAATTATTTTATTTAAACTCTACCGGTTTAGGGAGAACCCTTCCTTCATCAGGAGCACATTAAAAAAACTGATAATGATGACTGGAAGGAATCTTCCGAAACCGGTAGAGTTTAAATAAAATTAAAGTGGTCGAGAACAAATTGGGGATGCCATATTCTCACTGACTGTGGTTAGCAGGTTGCAGTCGAGACTTGTGCGTTATTCGTATTTATTTATTTTTTTAATACACTTAAGTACTCGTATTTCAACGTTAGCGACTATACCGGATTGCCTTCCTAACTCTAACTAAGAAGTTTCGCCATATTTCAAGTTAGCCGTCGCGAATTTAAATTATTGTTAAAACCGACAGAGAGTTTATTTGATTATTCAATTCATCAAACGAACTAAAGGCTCCGCATATCGGAACATCGATTCATCATGTGGATAAAAGCTCCGCCAGTTGTTGGCCGGTCACTCCGTCTTCCTGGCTCAGAGCCGCCAAGGGTTGTTGTGAAGGGTCCTTAACGTCGCTTGCCCGTTGTATTCTGGAGTATGGAGTAATTCTGTAGAGTGGGAGCAAGGCATGTCGAAAGCACGAAATAGATTTACTTGATTTCTAAGGAAAGAAATAAGTTTTTTGAAAACTTAAATACTTTGAAAGGAATAGAATACATATCACCAGAGTGAGAGATACTTTTATTACAGCTATTGTGAAAGACCAACACTTATTTGAAAAGGATTTAGCTGTTTTTGGTGACTAGGTCTAAATATTCATCTCTCTTACCCTAGAAAAATGAGTATTGCTGATTTATTAAAATCCTGTTAAAAATGTGATGGTAGGCCATTTCATAATGAAATGTTAGTACATTATGTATCGGAACACGAGTTGATGCAGCAGCGCTTATTCCGATAAATACATATAAAGACGAAATGCGAAAATATTGTAATTTTTATAATTACCAACATCCTCATAACACAATCATGTTTTTCTTATAGTTTGTTAGGAAATCTACCAATTCATTCGTTAAAGGCCTGCAGTCCCGTTTTTAACAATAATATCAATAATTTGACCAGATTTTTTAATAAATTAGCAATATTTTACATCAGTAAGTTTTATCAGTGTACTATCTCCAGCGTCACAACAAGTCCTAATTGCGGATGCTAAAGTCCCACTTGCTTCGATAGTTGAGTCTCTTGTGCCGTATTCATATAAATTAAATAAGACAAATGTACAAGCGATAGATATTTCCTTTCTCTTTTTTTGTAGTTTGACTACTTAACACTCCAACTACTAGTTACTTTTCTTACTGCAAAAAAGGTCGAGTGATAATTTAGACAACAAAGCGTTTTTTGTAGAGATCCTCTCTCACAACAAAATATATCAGGATATAATTACGCACACATTCAGAATTTCATAGTCAATGAAAATAAAAATCATGTTTTTCTAGCGTACCCACCCCCTGAGGCTTTTTACTTTTAGCAGGGTGTGAAATATGGGTTCCATGACATCTCAGGAGAGTGGCAATTCAACTCACTTCTGAAAAGTGGTATAAGTCATGGAAAAAACTACTTTTGTAGGCTAAGCTTTTTTTTTCAAAAGTGTAATTTGTTCAATTGCCATTGTTCTGACTTCCGGTACAGTGTACGGAAATATGGGGCAGAGAATGTCGTTAAATAAACTAATAACTTAATTTTCACAAGTAAGTTGAAAAGCTGCCCTCAAGACCCATTAATAACCGCATAAAATAAAAGATTCCTCATTCTGCGCAATTACCTCTCTCTACGCGTTGTGTCACCATTAAAAAGGGTCCAACAGCCCATGAAATAAACCCACAGAATAACAACGACCGTACTATTTAAATTAACTGTTTTTTGCAATCAATCACCATTAAGCTTGCGGCAGAGCCTTCTGGAACCTTTTCTCCCAGAGAGCCTCCTAGCTGCCGGCGGTTCCCAAAGTATGTTTCATGGAAACTAGAGGTAGACTTAAGAGATCATCCCACTTTAGACTGCTGTAAAATAAGGTTATTTTTTGTTTGGTTCCTATAAAAGATATTGATGTTTATCTTTTTGGGCTTCATAAAAATTCTCTTGAAATGTACCTATGAAATTTTATTTATCTATCACTGATAGCAGCACCCGATGATTTATCTGAAACACAAAAACAAAAAGATTTGAGTTCAATATGTTTGTGCCTACTGTCCAGATTTAATGTATTTAATTTGTTTTTAAAAATAACAAAATGGCGGCTGTTGAAAACAAGTCTCAAAAAATAATAGGAATTTGATTTTAAAAAGTGCCTTAATCAAAATTTTCAAATAATTCTACGTCCAATAATAGCCATACACGTTGCAAATGTGTATTTAAAATTTCGTAATGATCGGCTCAGTAGTTCTGGAGAAAAAGCGGTTCCCAGAAAAAAGGGTTTATTTTTTTTTTGTTGTTTTCTGATAAATCTATCAGCTAATAAGCGATACCAGCACCATACAGGATTCCTTGCGCTTGTTCAAACAGTTCATTTTCTTCAAACCTGGCATCTCGTCAAATAATGTACTGTGTTCCTATTGTTCTTATCCTAAAATTTCTATTTTCAAGAGTTTCAAGCTATTTTGAAGGGTTCCGTAGCCGAAAAGTTTGGGTATGGTTGTACTACCCTACTACCAGCATACCCACCGCTCTGTTACCCCGCTAATGCGCCCCCAGGGATTAGTACCTCAGATACTTCAATCGGAGGGAGATGGATCATTTGGTGGACACTTGTCAAAGTTCTCGTTGAGTAAGTCGTGTTCACGCCTTGTTGGGAGGCGAATCCAGTATCAGAGAAATGGGCTATTTTATATGTATACCTGCTGTTACTTATTTTACAATGTTAATCAATCGGTTTCTCGGATGGGTTTTTGTCACAACTATGTATATATCATCAAGTATAAAAAAACACAGATTGATAAAATTACAGTTATTTTTATAGAACCTACGGCAGTTTAATATTCAATCTTAAATTATGATATTTTGAAGTATTGGTCATGTTGACACCGGAATGGCGAAAGGACTTAATTTAGTCAAAATGAGTTAATTATACAGTTTGATCAGAAAAAAATTCTAATGAAAAACTGCATGATTAACTCAATTTGAATAATTTGTCACTTACGCCCTTTTGCCTTTCCGGCGTCGATATTATGAGGAACAAAGAATAAAAGTTTATCCAATTTATAATTCAGTTTTTTAATTGTTTTTTTTTACATTAGCTCCGCTTAGGAGGCCTCAAAGAAAATAATTTCCACCATGGCTTATGTCATCTTTGGGGATGTTGAATGAAGAGTCTTTTAAGGAGATGAACGAGGGGAAGTATTAGGGGTGAGTAGGAATCTGGGGATTAGTGTGATCAGGAGGGACATACGTACATATGAATCCATCCCTCCCACTGCCGTGAAAGGCATTGGGTCGAGAGAGTGCAGCTGGATAGGAAAAATGGTTTCCCTCAACCGACCTCTCCCGATTCATACATTAACTAAGTGGCAAATGTCGACCTAGTTGCGCCACTCTTGGCCGGCCATTAGAAAATTTCATAGAAAAACATGTAGTTTAACTGAAGATTGAACCTTCCTCCCAAGGCACTGGAGTCAACCGCGTTAAAAACCTCTCCAAATCCCGATCGGGTAGGACCGACATATATTTATTATATTTACTGTTGTAATGTCATTCGATTTCAGATAAATGCGTATTTGTTTGAGAATGCCACCAAAAGTTAATGGAAAGCATTGTCATCGACAACGAGTCCATGTGCCGAGTTTCAGCTCGATCGGTTGTCGGGTAGTGTGTTAATTTCATTCACTACCGAAAACCAAAGTGAATTTCAAGGTGTTAAAAAAGAGTACTTACACCTATCTCTTCTGTTATTTTTTCGCAGGCATAATAAGAAAAAGAGATGCTAGAACGAATGACTTCTTTTTGTTGTCACACGCTATTTGTTCCGTTAAATTCACATGTTACATGTATTATCTATTACATTACTACTTCTGACATTGTTCGACGTGAAACTGATAGCGTCATATTTCCTTGGGCGTCCAAGTGTTCGAATGTTTAAGAGTTCATCAATTTAACTTTAGAGAAAATCTGTTTATGTGACCCGTTAAAACACTCTTTGACGAACGATCGTAAAACTCTTGTTTTCTTTCTTGATTTTTAAACTAAATAACTAACCATTTCGCCGTTTTCCGCAGAGATATTCAGAGGAGAAAAGACTGCTACACCATTATGTCTTGATACACACTCATTGTTTTATTCACATTCATACATCATCTAATATTTATTGTTATTCTGACTTGACATGACCCGACAAGAAAGGCCAAAAGGGAATGTATCTATCCATCATCCGCTTTTTCTTTAGGAGGAGAGAATAGAATTCATAATATTCTGACCTCGCACAGACTTGTACACAATCCAAAGCTTTTCTTATGTATATACAGCACAAAAGTCCCAACTGCTCCAAACTGTCTGGAGCCAGATAGACTATAGCATCACCAATTGGGATTGTTGTGAAGCTTAATCTAGTGGCAGGCAGTGAGATAGGGAAGAGCATGGGTATGGAAGTCAATTCAGATTTATTTTTTTTGAATTAATTTATTTCATCAAAAAATTACAAAATATATAATATATCATAAGTAAGTTATAAAACTATATGTAATCAATGACATTGTTGAAAGAAAAATGTGACAATAATAGAGCAGTTTCTAATAGAAGACAAGGTAAATATGTATGTAAGAGTGTTATACAGAAATGGCATAATATACTATATTTTAAGTTGTGCATAACCTGCCTCACTAGGCGAACCTGTATTGAGGAAGAATTTATAGTTAATTATTTCTCGCATTTTGTCTATGGTTTACTTATAAATGTTTAATTGGTATTTAAATCCGTGACCTAAAAATTTCTAGTCAAGAGCTTTAAACCTCGACCTCAGAAGCCGTCAAAATTTGAAAATATTGCAGACTTAGGAATGTGTGAATAAAAACAAATCACCACGCGAGAGAGAAATTACGCCCCTGAGATGATATCTCACAAAAGCGGCGCTATACAAATTGTCCAATTTTATTATTATTATTATTATATAGGTTCCTACACAGCAATACATTATTGTTTGCAAATACACAATACAAATACAGCAAGTGTTAGCACAGTAGGTACATACTATAATAACTATCAATGACAAGGCGTTTGGTTAGGTTACATTATTGTTTGCATGTACACAATACAAATACAGCAAGTTTTAGCACAAAACATACCTCTGTATCTTACAATCTCTATGTACAATACATATATCTGGCCACCAAACACGGTTAAAGCCATTTAATGTAACATTTCAATTCTGAATGGTGGTCTATATATGGTCGATACAACAGGGCAATAATAAGAGTATCTTCCTCTATGGAATATACTATATAATATTTAAATTATTGTTGGGTTTCGTGGACCACGTAGGGGGGCCAATATTGAGTTTCCGGCAGTCTGCTTCAGTGGTAGAATCATGCCTTTACACGGGAAACAGATTCAACAATTCAACTCCAAACTCTCGTCAAATGAAACGCTAATGGAATGATTCATGAGTTTATTTACAGTTAAAAAAGCACACACATAGT
This sequence comes from Hesperophylax magnus, assembly GCA_026573805.1. Classification (NCBI taxonomy): domain Eukaryota; kingdom Metazoa; phylum Arthropoda; class Insecta; order Trichoptera; family Limnephilidae; genus Hesperophylax; species Hesperophylax magnus. The sequence continues at coordinate 1,137,114 of JAIUSX010000068.1, read as the reverse complement.
ATAACACAAAAGGGGCACATAATATACATTCAAAATAAATCCTGACTGATTGAATTTAACAAATCTATCTCTCACTTTGGTTTCGTCTGGCAGACGTCTGTGACAAGCTTTTAAATAGGCACATAATGGGAAAACGTTTGTTGTACGCTTACATGAGATGTTCCATGAATGCGGGGTTGCTAGGGCCAGCGAGCAGTTACTTCCGTAACATTATAGAGTGGAAAACAAGGTGTTGCTCGTCCACACGCGCCATCGGGCGGGTGTTAGGCTGGGCGATACTGTCTTGAGTCGAAGTGAAGATGGCCGACGTGCGCTGAAACCATTGGGGTTATTGGCGCGGTGCGCAGGAATGCATGCGCACCGTTCTGCGCCGCCTAGTTCTGCATTGTTTTTCGCGGGGTTTTTTAGATGTGTTTGAGAGATCTGTTACGTAACAGTATGCATTGTGAAAATAAAGATAATATATATCGTTGATATAATTTGTAATGAAAAAATTGAGAAATAACACAAATTAATCAAATAAAAATTACGTCCTTAGAGACATTTCGTCTTACCCTTAAATTGACTACTGATGTAGTCCAACGCTTTACCATCTTTCGTCAATAGATTCACATTTGTGATTACAGACAATAACTGTATGGGACCTGTAGGCCTGCCTTCACCCTCGTCCTTCGCAATGATTCAATTAAAGCACTTGAGGTATTTCACTTGAATTTTTTCACAGGTTTTTAATGGAAAGTTTTACGTGGTTTTCAAGCGGGAAGAATGATGACATTTTTTTGTGTTTTTTTTTTTTAATATTTGATGAGCTGTTCTATTTGATGACGTTCGAAATAATAACATTTTGTTAAATTTTGCCTTAAGTGATATTTCATTCTGAAATTTTCTGTGCTTGGCATAAATATGTTGATTCAGTAATAGCTCAGTAAAACTTTTTGAGCGAGAATAAATCTACGGGAATTGAATATCTACATTGATTTATAACAGATTCTTTTTCAAAGTAAACACCCTCCTTCCGTTCAATATCGGTGACTAAGTTAAAAAAAAACAGTTTCAATCTCGAATTTATGAAAAATGATTTTCTGTCAAAAAACACGTGTTTTCGCGATAATCTGTTTTCAAGGAGTGGTCTTTACTACGCACAAATTAATTTTTATTTGAAGCCGCGTTAGGTGTCACATTACTGGTGAAATTTGCCCAGCTTTTCTAGAATATCACACCTGTTTTAAGCTCCTTTCCTCCACACAGACACATGACTTTTTCGAGATGCCACACGACAAAACCGATGTTCTAATACAACATAGAGCAAGAGGAATGGTGTTATGAAAAATAAATAAATTTCGGAATGTTCACTAAACAAACTGATATAAAATATACGAATGGATTTATAGGTTTCCTAATAATTATATATACACAATATGTACACGAATGTGTTATCGCGATGTCAGAACACGTGTTTATACAAATTCTATTATTTTTGCACTTCGTCATTATATATCATCAGGACAAATGCATGTGCATGAACACGTGTTCCTATATATTAGCAATTTAATAAAAGTTTAAAGAAATTTGCGTCTTGTTTATAGCTACAAGGTGAATAGCTGAAAGTCATAGACAAATCTGAAGTTCGTCCAACAATCGAAATTGGGAGCCAGCTCTGGGCTTGGGCCCCAGAATACTTATTTATTTTTATGTACATAAAACAGGCATGGTGACCAAAAATTTACATATATGGATGTTTAAATACATAATAATAACAAAAATAGTAACAAAATGAATATGCTAAATATGCAGAAGTAAATAACAAATAAAAATGGGTAAAAGGTAAATACAAATATGTTCATAAACGATTTGTTATTGTCACTCCTGTACTGGTGAGACACTGATTAGGTAGGTACAATGTTGTTTCTCCTTAAATAAAGGGCTTCCTCACAATATCAGCTTAATATGATCAAAGGTAATACGTTTTTTTTTTTGATAAACCTTCTTGATTTTTGCAAAGTAATGCGGTCCGTCTGATTTACAATCCGTTGTTAACACACCGATTGCCATCTATAATTCACAGACGCATTGTGAGCATGCTGAGTCTTTTCTACAGGCATTTTAATGGAGCCTGCTCTAAACAGCTAGCAGCATTGATCCCCGATGCACCGGTACATGTGCGTGAAACTCGATGGACTCCAGGGGAATACCCATTCATGTTAGATTTGGTGTTGTTTTCATGAGAATGGGTTGTTTCTTCGACTCGTTTATTACTTAAGTCTTATCGTATGTATATTTTACCTACCGCCATATTTTTTCTCCTTTATATAATCCGGGCTTCTTCAAGACCCGTATTTATAAAAATCTTCCTACGGTCTTACCTTAAGCCGCCTCACAATCCTACCCAACCGGATGGCGACAAAGTTACCCTGTCTTTACAATGTACAGACAGAGGAGGTCTTGTGAGGAGTCACATAAAAATATATTAAAAATGGTGTTTATGTATATATGTATGTTTGTATGTAGAAGTGATTCTAATTCTCTTAAGGCCGGTATTTCAGTACAATACTTCGGGATATTAATGTGGTTTCCGGCGTTTAGTTTTGGTCTAACTGTCAAATACCAGAAACCAAGAACTATTAAGCAGTGCCTTGTCGTCCCTATTAATATAACATATTCGGTTAAATACATTATATAAGCTATCAAAAATATGTTTCTCTTGGAACTTGGTGTTAAACGAGTAACCCTTACCATAAATATAATTTTAATTCAAGGAATACCTTTTTTTAAGATAATAGGTTGCCATTGCAGAGTGATTTGAGGCGTTCTCCCGGTAAGATAATGTTTCTGGGTTCAATTCCCAGTTGCGACCTTTTTTTACCCTATTCTGTTTTATATTTCATTTTGAGTGATCAATATTATCTTCCTCTTCCATGAATAATTAAAATTATTCGTCAAACGACCATGCAATAAAAATATTTTTAATTTATGATAAATAATTACTACACACATTTTGAAACTACTATGTATAGACAAAGTGTTACATTAATATTATCATAAAAATTCTGTCAGTCAAAACATTTTTCATAATATGTTCACACCTAGTTCTAGATTTACTAGATTTCGTTGAAGACAAAAGGCTACGAATTATTATATGGCTGAAATATGCATACGAATTGAAAATATCTCTCGACTAAAAATAAATGCCGCCGACGGGAATTGAACGCGCACCTTCTGATGTCCGGTCAGGTGCTCTGGACCACTGAGCTACGTCGGCTTATTTCCAACACGCCAAATAATTCAATATGTGCTAGTACTTCAATCAACAACTACTGCTGATTTTATTAAATTATTTACTTGATATATTCTATGTAAATTTGGAGCTCGTGGGACTCACCGCCCTCCCCGAGATTTGGAATAAACAAGAAAAATATTATTCAAATATTTAATCTGAATGAAATAACTTTAATTCAGAAGGTGCGGGTTAAATTCCAGTCGGCAAGATATTTTTACTCGGGAGATATGTTCAATTTGTATGGATATTTCAGGTCACTAATTATTGTTTATAATCATTTGTTATCCTTTGTGCTATGCATAAAAAACCTTGTCTTATAAACATTAGTTTATCATTAAAAAAACATAGGCTACGGCTTTGTTATATCGAGGAGAACTAAATATAAAGTGTACCCTAATAACATACCCTTCATATACTTGCTCTAATAACCACCCACAGTCTATATTTCGCTAGAATTACGGGTTTTTAACCCTCGTTTTGTATCGCGCAATGAGAAGGTTTACCGAGGGCTAAAACGGGTTGGCATTTTATCACAGTATTATGGGGCCACAGAAAGCCACTTGCTGTCAGAGGAGGGTATACTGTGACCACTTTAACCCTCCACTTCACTGCCTACATCCCTTCATACTTTATCCCCACCCCCCACTCTGTAATGTGAGATGCGGTGGACACTTCACTAGTTACATATAGCCGAATATGTGTTTAAATGTCTTTGATATAAGTAGAATTCCTAGAACTTGGAGTGATTGACATATCACATGGTTAAAGGCTCAGCGCTTTGACGTTAATAATTACTTTGGTTACTGTCCACTTCAACAGAGATAATAATAATCAAATCAAATCTATTTCACTGTGCATTTGCGATGTTATGTCCGCTCGATAAAAGATATTTTTTCAACCTTTTCTTTTCTCTGAAGAAAACTGAAAAAACAAATCTTTTCTCTGAAAAAAAAAAGTTTTCTTGCAAGAAAAAAAATATTCGACAAGAATCATAACGATTTTAACACCCTTATTTGCTGTGTATCTTTTTTATTGAACATTTTTTGTTTGAAATATAAAATATAACACAGTTTTTTTATTTGAATTATTGAACCGGTTTTTTAAATTATTTTATATGACGAAAGAGATAGGGTCCCATTAGCTCAGTGGTTAGTGGAGGGTCCTGGGTTCGAGTCCCAGATGTGGCCGTATCTTTTTCTGATTTTTCTCTTTCAGATTTCCGGAATCGCTAATATTTTCTATAATAATTAAGTATTATTTACTCAATAAGTTGTTCCAAAAAATAAATAAAAAGAAATAAGTCACTTGGAATATTGGTAAAAAAAATCTCTATTTGTGATAGGTTAGGTTAGGTTTCATGGATGAAGATAATTTCAGTACTTATAACACTAATGAAAGACCATCCATTCATTCTTCTAAAGTTGGTTCCTCATTGTTGAGGATTATGAGCCCCAATCCAATCTCCATGGTGAAAGAGACTCTTCTACTCCTCGCGGTTCTGGGCTGCGTGGAGAGTCAAAGGCACTGACGTACAGAACGCCAGTGATAATTTGCAGTGCATTAATGACTTGACTCTGTTTCTGCTGCCAAACACTATGCCATTGACTATGAGTTTCTAGGAGTTGCAGTCCTCAGTTTGACGAGCAACGTGACCAAAGTATATTTAAAAAACGTTGTATGCAGACATTTGAACGCCTATTAATTGTTGGTGCAAAACTCTTCCAGAATGGTTACATTTATGCGCCTTGCTGTCCATGTAATCTGGATCACTTTTCTCAAGCTCCTTATTGCTAGGGCGTCTATCGGCTTCGCTCCACTAGCTCTAAGTGACAATGTTTACACACCGCATATAATTATGGGCAAAATCAGTACACAGAAGAGTCTCATGGCGGTCTTCTTTTTGCTTTTGTCGCTCCATATCTTTGCATCCGTTCAAATTTGTCATTTGAAATAATTGTAATAAATAACTTTGTTACATGTTCTGCATATTAGATTTGAAGTTAGGGGAAATTTGATCTATACACAATGCCAAAAATGTATGCAAACTTTTGACCACAACTGTCAATCTTGTTTGTGAGAGAGCACTGGATTGTCTTCAGATATAAATGATTGATCTTAATTATATACGTTCCATATATAGTTCCAAATACTATACTTATTTATTTATTTTAACGATAGTATAGTGAGATTTCTACAGCCCTTCTGCCCGCTGCCGTTAGACGGAGTGGAAGCCTGTCTAGTATTCAAAGGCACTCGGTAGAAATCGGTTATCTTCGTAAAACTTACTAGTACCATCTATCGGAACGCACCGATACTACAATAATTGCCAAAATAATTTAGTTTAAATTCCAAATAAAAGTAAAATATTTTTAGCTAAAAACTGTATACTACTCCATTGAACTTGCTCTTGTATTTATTGTGTATTTACTTAAAAACCGCAAACCCTCTGCGTCGGAATAGTACCTTATTCTAAATAAGAATGGGGTGTTAAAACCACTCAAATGAAGAATGCAGCATAATGTTTCTTTTGTACCCTTAAGCACCAACACAAAGCGAATCGTACTTGAAACGAGTGTTTCGCAACAATATATCTGTGAAAGCCTTTTTTACGCTTACGGTGGGACCATTATTCAAAAGTAAATAATAAAAAAAACCTTTCCTGATAAATGTAATGTGTGTAATCAGGGAGAAATTTTGGTTTAATTTTTTACGTGAGTTTATGTAAGTACCGACCGCCCAAGAGTTGCAACTGCTCCCAACAGTCCAAGATATTGAGATTTTGGTGGTATAATGTGAGGCTGAAGGCATTAGGGAGGGGAAGGAGATCGGTAAAAGAAAGGCATGGAAGTGATCTGGTCACCAAATATGGCTAAAGCCATTTCAAGCAACGTTTCAATTCTGAATTTTGGTCTCTCACCAGGGGATAATAAAAGTATCTACAACTATGGATATATGATATTGTATCATATATCAAATTAATAAATTGTGAAGGAACAATTTATTAATTATTTAATAACAGGTATTACAATGGAAGATGCTCTGAGGAACTAGCGTCATTGATCCCTTCGGCACCGGTGCGTAGTCGGGATACACGCCAAACGCGCGCCCAACATTTGTACACAGGTTGACACTTTGTCACATGAGAACGGGTCGCTTCTACGATTCGGTCTTAGGTTCAACAGCTCGGCTGTGGAACGAACTGCCGGCCTCTGTGTTTCCTTCCCTCCTACAACTTGGGACTCTTCAAGACCCATGTTCACTCCTTCCTCTCCACAAAAAGACCCTCCACACAGCATCCCAAAGATGACATAGGCCCTGAGGGAAATTATTTTCTTCAGGGCCTCCTGTGTGGAGTTAATATTAAAAAAAAAAAAAAAAACCCTCCCGCTGCGGCACAAGGTGATGGGTCAAGAGGGACCAGTTGGAGAGGTTAAAGAGACTCTCCAAACCAGCCTCTCCAGATCCGGCACCCCACGCAGCTGGCGGGCAGGCACATCCTGAACACACCTCACCCGATGAACCTGGGCACCGCTGCTAAATCACCAAACGCAGCAAACCATTTTGGGTGATCTATGGCACAGTGTTGGTTATCCAATAAATGGTCCCCGTGGCAGGGGTATTGAATTTTTTTTTTACATAGTACTGACCACACCCCAACTATAAGATTATCGTCTGAAATTAAAGCCTACTTTTGTAATACGACTCCATAAACTGAAGTTAAAGTCAGTGTTGGGCCATTTTGTGATGTGTTATTTGACTTATATACATGTCGCGACTGAAATCACAAAACTCGCGTTGCCACGAATCATTATTTCATAAAACACACAATTAGGCGTAATAAATATTTGTTGAACACAATTTTGCTTTATAACAAACCGTTATTGTTTTTCCCTAGTAATGTTAAGCTATGTTCTGTATAATAGCCAATCTGGTATTATAAAGGTTTGCTTAATACTAACATGCTATACAATAAACATTTCAAATGTATTTGACTAACATCAACATTGTGATTAAATATTGTTCTGCTACTACTTTCATGGTACCTTAACTACCTATCTTGAACTCTCATTATTTTTTAATTTATTGAATAACTATTTCTTGAATGTTCAACATTTGTCAAAGATAAATAGAAATGTACCTGCTTATACTGTCCATACTCGGCCTATTATACTATGTAATATACACGCATTATTGTACTCCTGATCAACTTATCTTAAACATTGTATACATGTACAAGCATTACATACATCATCATTGAGCTCACGAATTGTATCAAAATGTCTGACGTCACATTTAATGTGTCGACGACGCACTTGAGTGGCGACATCCTCGCCCGGCTGGACGCGCGATATTGGCGTCGCCGACGAGTTGACATTCTGTCGGTAATGTGTACCTGTGCAGAAACCTCCATGCAGATGAAGGAATGGCAGTAATCGCTTTAAATCGTCAAGTATCGGATACTTCCGTAACCTTGTGGGCTATTATCCTTGGATAGAAAATAGAAAACAAAATAGTGTTTGATAGCAGATATGATAAACAAATGAGGATAACGATTGAAGAGAGCTGCAGACTGCAGCTGGTAAATCATGAAACATTTATTTTTATTTTTATTTTATTTGGTACATTATTTTGTTTGATAGCAGATATGATAAACAAATGAGGATAACGATTGAAGAGAGCTGCAGACTGCAGCTGGTAAATCATGAAACATTATTTGAATAAGGACTTTATCAAAACCTACGACGCCAAAAAGCTCGCGTAAAAGTGGAAGAATGTAATAATCAGTAAAATTGAGTAATATCTATGTATATGGCGGTCGAGGGGTAAGTATCTCGACTGGTAAAATAGGATGTCGCGGGTTCAAAATCCCGGCTTGCGCAAGCAACATTTGTTTGATAAATTTATTTTATTTAATTATTCATTTAAAATGATATTAAATATATTAATAATGACCAAGTACCCCAACTTCCTCTTCCCCATCTCCTTTCCACTCTCCCACTACTGTCAGCCTCACAATATTCCCCAATTGGAGATGCCACAGTATTGCTGGCTCCAGATGGTTTTTGCGGTATTCATATTCAAAAATATTTATAAAATATCATAGTCTACGTTGGGATCAATGTTCACCAAAAACAAATAAAACCTAGCATAAACATAATGTTGGTAATCACAGCAAAACTTCGGATCATATAAAATAATGTCTGCCCGTAAATAATTATTTAATATAACTTCATAACTCCCGTCGTGAAATAAATGGCTCCCTTCCATCATATTGACAAGAGTCGTAACGTTGCGAGACTAGCTCGATTGATAAAATATTTTGCTCTATCGCCTCACACTCGACTAAAACAATTTTTCATTCACTCTCGACGTCATTAATATCCATTATATCAATAAAATCGTATAAACCTGCTTGAAATATCCGCCTAATGTCCTTGAAAATTTATTTTATATTATGAATTAGGATGGCGAAATAGACTGTATCAGGAATTCAGGTCACTTAATAAAAACACACTCTTTCAAAGGGTGTGTTTTAAATTTGGAACATTGGAACAATTTACGTGATGACTTTGCACTTTTTTTAATCTCTACCGATTTAAAGGACGGCTCGGTCCCTTTGCTAGTTCTGAAGAGAACTGCTTTGTTCCGGGTACAAAGATACAATAAGTGATTTTTAAGATTTTACATATATTTATTCAAAAATGGTGCTAACTAACACAATAACAAGAGCCATTGGCATGTTTTTGTTTTTCCAGGTATGTACTGAACAGTTTTCTACCGTATCGATAGAGAATCTGTTTTATCACATAATCAGTGAAACAAAAGTAACAGGAAAATATTAAATATTAAAATATTAATATTAGAGCACTGTCCCAGAAAGACAAGGGTCCTGGGTTCGAGTCCCAGATGTGACCGTTTCCTTTTCTGATTTTTCTGTTTCAGATTTTCGTTTAGAAATCACTAATATTGTCTTCAATATTTAAATAAGTAACGGGGTTCAGCCAAGCTTCAAACTTAATAAATTGAAATAATTTCAATTTAGAGGGCAATTTATAGTAGTTACTTTTAAAACTTAATTGCTTTTTTAATAGACTGCATAATTACTATAACGTATTATATCGAGTAACAGATGATATGAAGGAGACATTGGACAATCCCTCTCACCACCTTTATAGTCTTTTTGTCATTATTTCATTTACCAACCTTATTTTACAATAAAATAAAAATCTGTTTGTGCTCTCCCAACAGTGAGCTTTGATGTTATAAAATTTTCTCATCATTGGCTGCTATTAATGTGCAAACGTATTTATTTTAACGTCATTTCCATCATGGGATACAGAGCTTTGAAATATCAATTTTATCTATGGTGGACCTCCGTGATCGAGGGATAAGCCTCTCAACTACCATGTACTTCTCCACCTGATTCCCCTCTCCACTACATGCAGCCTCTCAATATACCCAGTGGCGGCTCGTTACTTTTGAATGTGAAAAAGTGATAAGTTTGTAAAATTTGATACTATCGATTTTGTTTAGTCCAAAACGATTTTTATTTTTTTCAAAAAATTCGATTTTTTGTGAAGATTTTCAGGAAATTTCAATTAAACCGTGCGCCGCATGGATTTCCTGAAAAACTTAATTATAAAAAAATTAATTTCGAAAAAAAAATAGAAGATTTGTCCGGCTACAACAACATCAATAATGTCGTTTTTTGTAATATTAGCACTCTAATACACCCAAAAGTCACGAGCCGCCACTAAACATACCCCAATTGGGTATGCCATAGTCTCACTGGCTCCAGACTATTGGAAGCAGTGGAGACTCTTGTGCGGTATAACATTTAAAAATATCTTTATTTTCTTATTTTTATCGACAAACACGAGATTTGAAATGGCTCAGATTCAGAAAACCCTTCTTTCATCCCCTCCTTAACTCAACTCACGAGATCACCCAACCGGCGTATATCCCCTGGATTCAAACTGTACGCTCATTCGAGATGTGGCCTTAGATTGCTATTTATTAATCACGATTTTGCTAGCACTAGCATCCTAATGCCCTTTACTGTACAATATCTGACCTATGAAATAATATTAATTTACTAAGAAATGCAGAGGTGAGAAAAATGCTCATTAAACTGAAAATTAATCAGTGTTTTCAAAATCTTTGCAACCTACGAGTCGCTTAAATGAATTAGACGGTTATAATAATTACAAATATTATAGATAACTCAGAAGCCTAAGAATTAGCCCCATATTAGAAGTGTTCCTATTCAACTTCAATTCTAACTCCTTCCCCACTCACCCCTGGTAATACCTTCACCCCAACTTACCGAATACATAAATACTATATGTTCAACCCTAATTATATATAGTTAGCGTATATAGATGAAGGAGCGGTTGTTCTGAAACCGGTTGGCATTAATAAAAAAATGTGGTAGTTGAAAAACAAGTAATATTTTTTATTGAATTTATTCAACATGTGTCGTAGATGAGAGATTTTCAAATATTACCAGACTAATTAATCACCGCTCATTAAAATATTTTAGTCTATGGGTTTTTATATATATATTTTGTTATTAATAACTATTTTAAGAAATACATAGTAAAGTATTCACTACCCTACTCACTAGGTATTCCTGTTTCGAGGACTGTAGGTTCTTACGTCATAATTTCTTCACTTTCTACTTCATAATTGTAATGATTTCCTCATCTTAATGTATAGTAAGCCATATTTTGATGTCGTTTTTAAACTTTATCTCCATGGTGTTTTTACTTTCATTTGGACGGGCGTCATTTAGTTTTGTACCATGGAAGTTATGGTTTTTCTGTCCAAAAGATGTATAATTTTGGGGTGTTCAGTATATCAGATGTTTTTGTTCTTGTGTAGGTCAGTAGGGTAGTTCAGTTTTTCATTTTAATTTATTGTAGAGCATTTTGTGCTTAGAGTTTTATAATATCAAGTTTGTAGAAATATCTTACCATGGAGTTTTTATGGGTATTGCTGTTGTGTTTTAACGAGCTGCTTCATGTGGGTGTTTGATGAAGATCCCCATCCAATAATCCCATATTCTATACGTGATTGACAAAGAGCATAGTGGAATTTGTACAGATAACATTTATTTAGTAAATTGCGTATGGTTCTAAAGTGTACATGAGCTTTGTGATTTTCTTCGTAATGCTATTTATATGGGAGTTCCATGAAAGATTTTCATAGATTTCAATTCCAAGATATGTTATGCTTATATGGTTTGTTTAGTAGAGTAGTGACACTGACACTGATGTAATTTAAGAGTATAATCATCAGCTGACTGTCCTCTGCAGTTAAAATATTTTACGTTTTTTATAACTGAAGAAGATAGTCTGCTGATGATTATGCTCTTAAATTACATAATCATCAGCTGACTGTCCTCTGCCGTTATAGAAAACGTCAAATATTGACGTTTTGTTAACATTAAGTGTGAGAGAGTTTTGTTAAAGCCATTTTTGCAGAAGAATAAGCCGTTGTTCAGCTTGATTGTACTTATCGGGTACTAATTTGTTTATGCTTGTTTATAGTTTTCATTAAGCGTTTGTCCTGACAAAGGAACCATCGGTTTTGAAAAATGTCGATCTTTGTTGATCATAATAATAATAATTGATAAAATAATGATAAAATTACTATATTTATATTATTATATTTGGTAGCATGAAATTTATGTAAAAAATATTAAGTTAAAAGCATCACAATAAGTGTGCAAATAAATTTTATTTTATGGATTTGAACAATTACACAATTTATTCATTAAAAATATATATAGTATACTTGCGGCAGAGAGTGGAGGGTATTTTCAGTTAGGCCTTAGTGTGAGACCACCATTCAGACATTTGACACGTTGCTTAAAATGACTTTAGCCATGTTTGATGACCAGATCTGAATATCCAGGTACTGACCCACTTTCCTATTTCCCATCTGCTTCCACTTCCAACCTCAAAAGCCTCACCTTCAGCCTCAAAACATACACCAATTGGGGATTCCATAGTCTCACTGGCTCCAGACTCTTGTGCGGCTTAACGTAAAAAAATATTCATGATTGTTAGTAGATTTTTCTGGAGTTCCTCAGGGGTCTATCCTTGGACCACTTCTGTTTCTGATTTTTATTAACGATATTGGTTCAGTCATCACACATTCGCTGTATTTACTATTTGCATATGACTTGAAACTATATCGCTCAATAAAAAACCATCTTGACTGTATTCTCCTTCAACGTGACATTGACTGCGTCTCAAACTGGGCCAAAATAAATGGCTTGAACTTCAGTACACCCAAGTGCAATATCGTCTCGTATACAAGATCAAAGAAACCGCAATTATTTGAATATACAATCAATGAAATTATTCTCCAACACCTAAACCAAATCAAAGATCTAGGAGTTATTTACGACAGCAAACTAACTTTTCACCAACACATCGATGATTTAATAAGCAGAGCATACAGGCTTCTCGGCTTCGTAATTAGGAACTCATATCCGTTTCGTAACACAAAAACACTGACGTTATTATATAAGACACTAGTCCTAAGTGTACTTGAATCAAACTCGATCATCTGGGCTCCACATGAATTAACATACACTTTACGCATTGAAAGAGTCCATAAAATTTTTTAAAGGTTTTTATTCTCGCGGCTCTGTGGACGTTACCCTTGGCTTTACCCATCGATTTATATATTAGGCATGACCAATTATCACTCTCTAGAGACACGTAGAGGTATTGCTTTGCTTTAATATTTTTTTCAACTAATAAACGGTCACTTATCTAATAATGAGATACTGGCCAAACTAATTTTTTTTTTACCAGATTCTCACTCTCGAGGACGTCATCACAATCTTCTATATAGTAGAACAAGCCGCACTAATTTATATATGAACTCACCTGTGGGGAGAGTTACGTGCTTTTTGAATTCAGTAGATAAAAAAATAGATTTATTTTTTGTGTCCTATAGCGCATTTGCGAGATTTTTGGCATTACATATACACTGCATAAATGGTACAATTATAACGTCTTAGGCTATATTACCTGTAATAAATTTACAAATTATATATAAATAAAAAATATATATATATAAATAATGGGATGAGGTTTGTCCTCTGTCTTGGCGGCGGATGGATTGCCCGCCTACTGCATGGTAGGCCGAATCGAGATAGACTAGTTGAGGGAGGCCTTTTGACATCTCCAACCGGACTCCATGGACGAACACGGACGATCCATCGCCTTGCACAGCAGTTAGAGGGATGGATTCGTACGTTCGTCACACACTGACCCCTAGATTCCTACCCACCCTTCATACCCTTTTCCTTCCCTGAACCTTCTCCTTCATTTCCTTAAAAATACCCTCCATACATCATCCCCAAAGTTTTTAAGAATATATAAAAAGCCACGTGGGTAGGACTCTCAACTAGTTTAGAGTTTGATACACTTGGAAGAAAAGAGAGGGTACGAAAACAATTAGCAGTATAGTTGTGAATGAGGAATATTTGGAGCAGGTGGATGAGTTTGTGTATTTAGGAAGTATGTTCACGAGGGATGAGAAGGCTGACGGAGATATTTAAAGTAGAGAAATGCAGGTAACCCCATTAATGAAGGACTGAACGCAGTTGGCGCTAACAAAAAAATGTAAAAAAAGCGAAGCTAGCAGTCCACGATGGAGTGCAGGTACCTACACTGATGTATGGCAGTGACGCATGGAACTGGCAGAGAAATGATGAAAGTAGACTGAATGCTCTATAAATTAAATCCCTGAGGCATGAGTGGAAAAACCATGTATGATCTTGTGAGATGTGTGGAGATCCGCAAACAATGCAAGGCTGATGTAAGCGTAATAAGTAAGATTAAGAAAGGGAGGCTTAGGTGGTTTAGGCGTGTAGCGTAAATGAGCATAGAAAGGAGTGATAATCAAGTGAATCAAGTACTTGAGTCAGGCCATGTCAAAGTCAAAATAATAGAAGAGTATGTATGAATGTGAATGAGGCAAGGATTGTATGCCTATACCGAGTTGTTTGGCGGTCCGTTGTCTCTGTCTACCCGTTCCGGGAAACGGCGTAATGGTTCGTTAGGTAGTTAGCTTAGAATAAATCAGAGTTGTTCTGTTAAAATGCGTACAGAAATATTATTATAGCGTTTTTAAAAAGTTGATATTTTAATCTCATAATATTGTTAAGTTGATATCGAAATTTAAATCAAAAAATAACATTGAGTGCCGCAATAAATAAAATAAAATGGTGTTCGTATTTTATTTTCTCCCGAGCGATAAGGTAATATCCCTTCATAAAGTATTTCTGACAGTAAAATGTTTTATTTAAAACCGTATTTTCTTGCGGTATCGTGATCCCGTCCAGTGGATTGTTCAATATTATCTCTGGTTAGTTTTGGACTGAGAACTTATTACCAAAGTCATGATTTACGGTTTATTTGGTTAGCATTTAGCAATTTGGAGGGGAAATTATTGTTATGAAGTCCGCCATATTCTTCTTTTATCTGTCGAAATATATATTCTTCGCTTTGCGAAAAATAGAAAGATTCGTGTATTGAGAAAAGGGCCAATGTGATACGTTTTGTCATTGTCAATAATTTAAAATATTATTGGTTGACTGAGCGTATTGAAGACCTGTTTGAACTCGACCCCTTTGAATTATATCAGTCTGTAAATTTGATTTTACGTAACGGTTTCGGTTCACGGTGCCTTGTTGGATACTATAGGGTTTTCCAATAAGAGGTGTTATTTTGAATAGCCCATTATTTCGGTAGATGTTACTTTTGAAGCTGTCATTTTTTGACAGCTTCAAAAGTAAAAACTACGCCATTAATAAAAATGGAACGATAAACGCTTCAACAATACATTGAAATTATTAAATTCACTTGAGTGAATCAAATGCAAATCATCTTGAGTGATGAGGCCCATTTCCACCTCGGTGGCTTCGTCAACAAGCAAAATTGTCGCATCTGGGGCTCGGAAAACGCAAGAGTTATTTTTGAAAAGCCTCTCTTTCTTCTACGTGTGACTGTTTGGTGCAGTTTATGGTCCGGCGGAGTCATTGGATCTTACTTTTTCGAAAATGAGGCTGGAGCAACAGTTACGGTGAATGGATTGCGCTATCAAGAGATGATTAATGATTTTTTATAGCTGGAATTGGATGGTATTGATCTGGAAATCGTTTACTTTCAACAAGACGGCGACCATTGATCTTTTACGATTGAATATCAAAATAACACCTATTATTGGAAAACCCTGTATCTTTTTGCAACCAGAGTTCGCATGATCGTGTTTCCTACAAGGAGCTATTATAATCATTATGGTACTTACCTAGCGGCCAGAAGACAGTTTGAAAAAAGAATTTCCATTGAACAAGTCATTCCTTCGGACAAATTGTACAATTCTTATTTGAATTATAAAAAATATATTTTACACTTTTACATGTGGGTATTTAATTACCTACTCATACATTTATGATTTCGGAGGTAATTCAGGTTGTGATTAAAAACAAGAGAAAAATATTAAAAATTCTATTTCGGACGCGACCTGTACTATTCACAGAACTACTAGTTCATTTATAAAACAACTAGCTGTACCCCGCAACGTGTTGCTGTGGATCAGTCTGTCTGGGCAAATAGAGAAACAATTGCGCGTGTTGGTTTTACGTCCATAAAACATATTTTTACCTGTCACAGGTGATATCTTTATAATATAGGTATATTAGTGGGCTCGGGCAGACGTTGTCCTGACCGCAGATTCGCAGACCGAATTGTACATAGACTACATTTTATATAGACTTCATTTTATATAGACCGCTTTTTATCTGTTGTCGCTTTTATCGGATATTTTATGCATTTGACAAACATAGAATACAAGCGCAAGTCATATCCATCATAGATATTGTTTTGACGGTTCATTTGATATCGATCATTTCAGCAGATTTTTATTATTGTTCAGTACGATAGGAAATAAGTAAAAATGTGAATAAACTCGGTAATTTTCATAGTTTCATGCCCGCAATGACCTGAATATCCAAATATATAGGTTATGTTTGATACAAATTTTTGTTCGAAAGAAGTAAGAGTTCGATTAGTTGGACCACTGTGAGTTCGCCATATCGGACCGGTCCAATTTATCCTACTCAATGCTGCTACAAGTGAAAATAAATTGTAGCTGCAGTTAAATTTGTATTTATGTTAGATGGCGGATAGTAAACATTATTACGAAGGAAACAAAAAGACCTAAGGCATGCAATATTTGCGTTTCGTAATGAAAATGTTGGTTTGAATGAATCTGCCCGTGATTATAAAATTCCAAAACCGACATTAAAGAGGCATCTAGATTAGAATAATACACAAAGGACGACCAACAGTTTTTTTTTCAGAAGCAGTTGAAAATGATTAATCTCCTAACACTGGAACAGTGAATGTTTGAAAATGGCGCGTGGTGCTCAAAAAGCTTTCATATTAACATCAAGCCCCTATAAAAATGATTTGGCAATATCTTTTTAGAAACGTCTAGGTAAGAGACCAAAAATGGGTCCTATTAACAAAACCAGTAAATGCGTAGGAATCGAAAAAAAGAAAAAGATAAAAGCTGTAAGCAGTGTATTGCTCAAAGGTTAAGGCATTGGAAAGAGGACGACTAAACCCAATAAATACAACAGCAGCAATGATTCAGATACTGAGTTATAAATTGTGTTGGACGACTCTGATAGCCTACCATCTGAAAATAACGAAAATGCATGCGGTATATGAAATGAAGATTATTTTGATAAGCAAGGACAAAAAGTAGACTGGGTGCAATGTGTGCATTGTCATAAATGGCATCACGAAACCCGTGTAACCCAGATATTTGTGAAAATTTCTTCAAAAAATAAAGCGTTCTCTCTTATTACAATACATTAGGTCAAATTAGTTAGGTGGGTTGGGTTAGGTTAGGCTAGTTCTTTCATGTTTATTTTTGAGGTAAATAAAGTGTACATTCTAACAATAGAATAAGCCTAGGTCCAATTTAAAAAACCCATAGGTCCAATTTAACAAACCGGTCGGCTAATTTGGAACAAATGCCTTAATGAAGTAAAATATTTTTAATAAAATAACTGTTACGATTTAATATAAAATAATAAACGTACTTTGTAGTATCATAACGCACCTTTCATTTCAGTATATTTGAAGTCCTCTAATGTAATGTCATCCTAATAAATTTACTACTTTCCGAAAAGTGGTCCAATTTAACACTCTCCCCTTATAGAGTACATACCTAACATATCAATCCTTTCAAATATCACATTACTATTAATTAAGCCAAATCGGTCGATCATTTTAAGAATCAAAATATTTCAAGTTTTCGATCGATCATTTTGAAATGAATATTATTTCTACGATGCCCATTTCTAATTTGACTTCTATTAGTCGTGGATGATGCAATGAAGAGTTGTCAGAATCGGAAGATATTTTACGACTTAAAATTATTACAGAACAACTTAAGCTTGACTCTAAATAAACATATTTGCAGAATTTATAAAGATTGAAGCTTGCAACAGTGTAGACAAAGGAGAAAGGATGATTGTATTGCAATCGTAATAGGTCTTTTTGAGAATAGAAAGGGCTACCTACCCACAACACACAAATAGATTTCGTTTCAACTTGACACGTTTTCTTTATGGCTAATGCAATTTTCACAAAATAGTATTAAGTTTGAAATAAGAATTGTAATAGAACAATATATAAACCGCAAAGCCATCGAGATAATTCGCTGTAAATTGACGACACTAATATTATTACACATTTCCTAGAGTAAAACCAACAAACCAAACTTTGGGAGTTGATTCTGCATGACAGTACAAGTAAAAAAGATAACTGACTTTGGCGATATTCCAACTTTTTAAGGTAACAAAGGTGATTCCTTGCATGGAAAAAAAAAATATATATATATATATATATATTTTTTTTTTTATCTTCATATAGAATCATCTCCCGAATTTTGTGCCCTCTACCCCCGGACATCCAGTATAATGAAAGTACATTTTTTGTCCAGAGTCCTTTATCAATATATTTTTTAAGATTCGACCGAGAATCAACAAAAAATTGGAAAAATCATCATTCCCAACTAAAAAAATCATCTTACTATACTAACCACTTAACGATCACTTGTAAGCGTAGATACGTATTGTGGGTACTAAATCATAGATATAATTGAACCAACTGATGCAAATAAAGAAACAAAAATGGTTCTGTTAAAATTCTTCCGAAAACTTTCACAGGGGCATTTTTTTGTGAAAAATTCGGGATCTGCCAGCGTCCGGTTGGTTGTCCGCTAGTTGCCATAAATTACAATAAAACGGAGAAAGAACCCATATCATAGTGGTGGGACTGCGAGTACTCCAAACGAGGAAATATGACGCGACAAAGTTACCGCTAGCTTAATCAGATGACGGCACACTTCCCTGCTGAAGTGCTGAAAACTCCTGAAAAGCCTCCATTAGGGTTGTAGCTTGGTTAGGGAGGCTCTATTATTTCATTTTATCGCTCCCTTGAGAGGGTAGGCCCACCCTGCCCGACCTCCGTGCGCACTGGATAATACGGAATTTGTTGAGGCGAAAAATCATAAATTACTAGTACGTGCTTTTTGATTAAACCGAGATAAAAAACGCCGCGTCAGAGAATTAATATTAAAGGTTTACGAGGCCGGAGCGGTTTGGGAAGATTTGCAAAATTTGTAGTGTAATACGTGTTCGGTAGCAAACAAACGGATTAAAAGCAAGGCGAATGATAAAAAAATGTTTATGGCTCGCGGTTTTAAGATAAATCTCATATTCTAAGAAATTACTTGGTCCTTGCGTAAAGATACGTAATATTATTATAGGTACGAAAGTTATTTGGTACCTTTATTTATAAATCCCTAAAAGGAGCGCACTCGGGGCTGATTTCGTGCGAAATGTTTTTTTCCCAAAACAAAGTCAATGATTTTTTGTTAAACAAAGGGCATTGTAGGTAAGATTTTATTTTTTATTATCAATTGTGAAATATAGGCAAAAAAATATTGCATATTTAAATACCTATTATACATATTTTATCTATATTATTTTTAGATATAAAATTTTTACAGTACGGTTGTGTTGATGTCAGCTCCAGTTAACAAAATTTATAGATGTGGAAAATGTGTGCGTTTTTTCATTTTTTTGTGTAAACACGAAAAGTTTTTGTAAAATCTTTGTCATTGTTTTTTTCATAATTAAATGGACTCATCCAATTATTTTATTTGCATTCGAGATACAAAATTAGCCCATCTGACTTAAACTGAAATTAAAAAAATTATGAAAATAGACTCCCCCGAAGTTGGTCAAATTTGAGATATCTGATCTTGTTTCGTAAATGAATGAATGCATATCTTGGAAATGGAAATTGAACGATTCGTTGTCGATGTTAATGCATTTTTTGATGGCAATCATAAATACACACGCGGATATGTACGCATTTCTCTGAAATTGGATCACATTACAGCAGTTAAAGTTCCAAATAAATGTCGTTCCCAGTCAATCGGGATTTGGCGCAGCTGTTAGCGTGGTTGAATCCCAATCTCTTGGGGGAAGTTTCAATCCTCAGTTAAACCAAAAAACGTATTAAAATGTTTCTTTCTAAATGCATTTATTGATAAAAATTGCGTTATTTTAATAAAAAAAACTTTGTTCATAACGGATTGATTTATTTAATGATTTTAGAGAAAAATTGATTAATTATTAATGACAAATTTGGAAAAACGATTAATTATACAATAAAAATAAAACAATTTTATGGAATGGTAAGTTTGTAGATTCTCACGGCCAAAAGCATTTTTGTTGTTTGTTTTTGGGGTGTTATGCCGTGTTGCGCTAACTCCTTCTTTAGCCGACGTTTCTTCATCTTCGGATCTACCGGATCTGCCCTGATGATGGACACTGCAACGCTGTCCGAAACGTCGGCTAAAGAAGGAGTTAGCGCAACACGGCATAACACCCCAAAAACAAACAACAAAAATTTTATGGAATCCTTATGGACGCGTTTCGTTGGTCGAAATTCGAAATTACAAATGTCAAAATGTATGTTAAAAAACAAATTGGTACTTCTATTTTTTTATTTTGACCTGACAAAATGCTTTTTAGTATTTTTTAACTGTCCGAGATGTTTTTTTAATAATTATGTTTTGTGAAATTGAGTCAAAACTGAATTCTCTCACTTTTTAACTCATGCGAATTGCAACAAAATTCTGTACAAACTTGTGCCTTGTAGAGGGATGCAATCGTTTTAGCGGTTTGCAGTATGTTCTAAAACATCCTGGTAATATATTACGAAAGATAAGAGCCTTTGAAACGTAAATATATTTATACGTATCTATCTAATTTAGAATTGATGTGTTTAAATATTAATATATATAATTTAAATATTAATATCAATGGAAAATGGAAAATGCTCTGAGGAACTAGCGTCATTGATCCCTTCGGCACCGGTGCGTAGTCGGGATACACGCCAAACGCGCGCCCAACATTTGTACACAGTTGACATTTGTCACATGAGAACGGATCGCTTCTACGATTCGTTCTTAAGTTCAACAGCTCAGCTGTGGAACGAACTGCCGGCCTCTGTGTTTCCTCCATCCTACAACATGGGACTCCTCAAGACCCATGTTCACTCCTTCCTCTCCACAAAAAGACCCTCCACACAGCATCCCCAAAGATGACATAGGCCCTGAGGGAAATTATTTTCTTCAGGGCCTCCTGTGAAAAGTTATTTAATCTCATCAATTCTTTTTTACCTACTAGGTAAGTATTTTTTGCAACATTTTTTACGATCAACTTTTTTTGCAGTATACATTTTTGAGTAATTTTTCTATTCTTTCCTGATGAGAGCTGCGTGTAGAAAATGAGTGATCGTTAATATTAAAAGTCAGTACAGCAAAACCAAAAAAATCAAAAAAAAAAATTCTTTAATGTTTCGTGATATCATTATTGCACAGCTGTCCGACGTTTATGATATCTCCATTTGGGGAAAGTTTTGAGACTGAAGTGAGTATGGGGAGAAGATGGGTAGGGAAAGATTATGAAGTACCTGACTATACTACGTTTCGATTGGGAATAGTGGTCTGACACGGAGAGTATTTTGGTAAAAGAACACCATTCAGTATCGAAACGTTGCTGATATCGCATTGCATTGTTTGGTGATCAGATCTGAATTGCCAGGTACTTCCACCTTCCCCACTTTCCTATTCCCCATCACTTTTCCTCCTCCTTACTCCCTTCAGCCTCACAATATAACTTATAGGAATTTTCAAAAACTCTGAATACAGTTCAAAATATGAGAAATAAGTTTATTTTTCTGATTCTGACCATAGTACTAAACAATGAAATTTTTATATTTTCATTCTTAATTATTGATTTAAAAAATTATCAAAAATATTAACATTAAATTCCAAAATTGTTTCAACTGGTTAGAAATTCATTATGACATAGATAACGCCAGTGTCTGGTAAGATGGCTGTCACCAACGTCACCTGATTTGACGTTCTCGCCGCCGAATTCACGAATAAAAACAGACCTGTCGTTCTGGCGTCAAATCGAAAACAGAACTTTTAAAATCGTTGTAGAAAAATTATTCGTCAGCAATAAAATAAAATTACTTTTAGTATCGTAATTTTTTTCTTTACTTTAATTTATTTAAAAAAAAGCGGTTAAAATATCCTGTATTATATTCACCATTGTCTCACTGGCTCTAGATGGTTGGGAAATTAGGAAAGTGCATAGGTCATAGACAATATCCTTTTAACAGAAGGCAACAGATATATTAAAGATTAATAATATAATCTAATTAACTTGAATGTAGTTCTTATTCGAATATACAATTACTCTGCAGGTGTAGTTACTTTTTAAATGTGAAAACAAGACAACGGCTCTTTGTTTGATAGAATTAATGAGATTTCTCTCAATTGGATTAACAACGCCTCGGGATGAACTTGCGAATTATTCTGGAAATATTGGCTGTTAGAGATACAGTAAATCCTTTGTGAATCTTGCAACAAATAGTTTCTGAGAACGAGACGTGATATCATCTCGATTGAAACGTGTACAATTCAACTTACGAAGAAGATTCTGTGCACTCGTGCGTCAGACTATTCAATTTGGCAGCTACCATTGGTTTGGAGCCACAACATACTTGCGGAAAATCCTTATGCAGAAACTGGCGGTCAGCTACATAAATCTTAATATAACGGTTGCGGTTGCAATACTTAGAGCACAGGTGTTAGGTGACATGCCGTTCTTATTCTACCCGTATTTCAATGGAAGATGCTCCGAGAATCATTGATCCCTTCGGCACTGGTGCAGAATTGGAAAGCATGGAAAACGAATGTCTAATATTTGTTCACGACTGATGTTTGTCACTTGAGAACTGGTTGTTTATAAGACTCATTACTGAGTTCAACAGTTCGGCTGTGGAACTTTTACCAGTCTCTGTCTTTTTGGGGGGGGGGGGTTCTCTTCAAGACTCCTACACTATTTAGGTGCAAATACATTTATTACAATTACAATTTATTGTGCGCAATCATTACATTTAAGCTTGTAGATGCCAGAATGGCTTAAATTATTTTCTTTATCCTTTGAAATGATTAAAAGTTTGCTATTGGTATAGAAAACGGCATTAATTTCTGTTGAAAAAATTGTTGTAGGTTTTTCAGAATTCGCTACACACTCTTTCAATAAATCCTCGGGTATATATGAGTTTCACAGAAATGGGAAAGGTTTACGTTTGAACATTTTAGAAGTTCTGGAAATAAAAAAAAATCCATAAAAATAAATAAAAAAAACTATTTACTAAATAAACAATGAGACTTGTCAAATATCCCCATGTTCAACATATTCTCCTTCTCTCCACCTAATTTCACCCCAACATCCCCCTCGCCCCCCCACCCCATCAAAGATCATATTCTCTCTCCCTCTTCTATCTTCCCTATAAATACACTGCAACTCTGTTATTGATTTAAAATGTTTTTATATAACCCCGATGAAGGTTCAGGGTAAACCGAAACCGGTTGGTTTTGAATATTAAAAATATGTAAAATTAAGTGGTACTAAAAACAAAGTTATTTTATTGTAATAATGCAAATCCACAAAGTGTTTGCTCCTTGTGGAAATTAACTGTGTTACTTACGAACGGTATGAGTTCAACGGTAAAAGTCTTGATCTTAGTTATCAATATAAAAATATATTTTAAATGCATTAACGGCCTCCGTGGTCGAGGGGTTGGGCTCTCGACTAACAAACCGAAAGTCGCAGGTTCAAATCCCGGGGTTCGCAACTATTTCATGAATTCGTATTATTTCACATTTCATTCATTTAAAATAATATATAGTATAATTGCGTTCAAGAGTAGAAGATACTCTCAGTATTGCCCTGGTATTAGACCACCATTCTGAATTGAAACAAACCTAAAGAAAATAGTTTCTAAAGATTTCGATCTTAATATGTATTAATAGGTAGGTACCGCGCAAGAGTCTTAGCTGCCCGTAGCCACTGAGGCTTTGGGGTATAATATGTGGTCGTTGGGAATGTCAAAGATACAAGATGATAGTAAGGACCTCGCGATTGAAATCTAGTCACTAAACACGGCTTACTCCAATTTAAGCACTGTTTTTGTTTCTGCATGTTTTATCTTTCGACAGGGTGATACTTTACCTTCAATCATTTGAATAAGTGATAACTTTTTCCAATCAATTTATTACTGACCTGATATGGGAAAACCGATCAGTAAGAATGTTTGGAAGTAGCCTTAAGGCAAAGCTTAGTACTAAATCATTATTTTGATTAATCTTTATAACGAATTGGTGTACATTATGAAAACCTATGATATAGCTATATTGAAGGTTTTCCTATCGTTTCCCTTGAATACAAATAAAAAAATAAACTACTCAATAAAAAATATAAATGTAAAGTACTAAAAAAAATATTTTTTCAATAGAAATGTATGAAGGCGTAAAGGAAACAACTTTTTACAATACAGTATAATAGCTAAAATTATCTGTAACAGTTTCCCTTGATCAACTTTTTTGCTTTCTTATAAAATTATTTACAAAATAAATAAAAACCACTTTTGTGCTTGAAATCGAACGTTTCTAGACTCCGTTTGTCAAGCGATTTTATTTCCCTTTACCTACATTTGTGACAATATAAGACATACCAAGAATATACACATTTTTGGCTTGTAGCTTCCTCTTAAATCTACAAAAAGTAACGACTGCCGAAACCAACTCGTCATCTAAATATTTTCACATCAAAAGAAATATCATCATATTTCTTTATTTATCTCATCCCAGCAAATTTCGTTAGTTTTATCGAGAATTTATTCCCAAGAATGCTGACTACATGTAATAAGATAATCAATAATAATTTTACATCTCCGTAATAAAGTCATACATAAAATCAGATGTTACTAAAACATTGGGAATCCACAGGCACAAATTTATTTTTTTACTGCTCCATCAAATCCGCATACAACCCTATCTATAACCCTTTTACGCCCGCATTATTGTTTTCACATATATAAAATATGTAATGCTTGATAATACCTTAGAAAATTATTTGAAAAATTTTAGTATTTAAATTTTTTAGTGATAATCTCTAAGGTACAAACAAATAACATTTTCAGAAATAAAGCAATAATGTAGCATCATAAATCTTTAAAAATTTGCCATACTAGTCGAAAACATGTCCGTCACTACCAGTGTTAATTTGAATGAACATTGAAATACGTTTACAATATTCTGGCAAATGACTGTTAACAGTGAATTGAACTGATATTATTATTATAGAACACATATTAATACGTTAAAATATTTGTGATTTGAGTAGAAAATATCTCACCTTAAATTAAGTAATCAATGACGGCAGAAATTCGATGAAAATCACAATCAGTAAATGTCAAAATAGGATTAAAGTAATTAATAAGGATTTCAACCGAGCGAAAAAAAATAGAAGCCACAGAAAAGATAACAAGCTATAAGAAAACAAAAACATTGTTTTCTAAATCGCTACCGTTACGGTAAAAAATATCACAAAGTTCATGTTAATTTGAATTAACACTGGGACTGAAAAGGTTAAGGGTGGTTTGTAAAGAATAAGGGAAAATCATGATATTTGAATGTATGTTCACACGAACATATGAAAGGTTTTTATTACGAAAGTATTAAGGCTACGAGAAACTGGTTTGAAATATTCCATTTTTTATATTATATAATATTTTGTCGAATAAAAACTTTTCCTTTCCAAAGACAATACAATACATGCGTTAGTTTCGTGGTTTTACAAATTGTATTATTTTATGCGAATAGCGCACACGATTCTCAACCGTTTCTAACCATATGGAGGCGGTGGGACCATCTCCAACTGGGGTATAATGTGAGACTTATTGCAATTGCAGTATTTGTAACTGTACTGTAGTATTGGAATGTGAAAGAAAATGGTGTACTTTCTTTTGATCACATTAAAATCAAATGATTTTTTTCGTCTTGTGCTTACGTAAATAACAAGGACCATGGAAAAAATATTGATCCACCACAACACACATGAAACCAAGGAACAGTTGAAACAATATAGTGCCCCTTGGGAATCGAAGCCGAAGATCTTCCACATGGACACTGCACCGGCACAAGGGTGAAAAATCCATGTTTGCGCTACGATTTTTTTGGTTTTACGCTCAGTTGGTTTTTACTTGGATTATTAAAACAAAATGGTGACCGGATAAATCATCACTATGATAATTCATCACATCTTTAAAAAGTTATAAAAACCATGGAAAGTGATGAAACAAAAACTTTATAACTGGGTTAAGTAGGTTAGGTTAGGTAAGGTTGAAAAAAAACAAATTTTCATCATTTCTAATGACTTTATATCACGTTTTAAAAGTGTGTTGAATTGTCACTGTGTTGAGTTATCATGGATCCAACAAAATATACCTAGTTTTTAAATCACGAAATATAAATAAACTGATAAACTACATATTATGAAACAATATTAGTGAAACATTTAACAGTAGGATAAAATAAAATAGAAAAAAAAACAGTACTGTATATAAGACAAATCAAGGATTCAATAAAGTGTTATTATAGATTGCGCTTAATTCTATGAATGGTCTCAGTAAATATATCAAAGTACCCCCAAATTTGTTGCCGAGATGATGCATCCAATTGGTTAGTAACTCAATCTGATAGTTGGTCGTGTGTGTATTGTAGAAGAATGTTACCTTTTGTTTTGTGTTCCTAGTCAGTACATGGAATTTAAAAGTGGGAATGATGACAGGGCTATCAATGAAGTTGTTATTTACTCTGTGTAATACAACCAGGACTGACATAATTCAATTGGTCTATAATCTGCCTTTGGCCCATATTGGCCCCGGGCAAATATTATTTATTTCAAAATTTATAAAAAAATGTCTTGGTGCTAAAAAGTTTGATCCAAATAAGGAGGTCATCGATGAAACAGATGCCTATTTTTAGGACTTTGGAGGGCATCGAAAAATATAGAATCATTGGACGAAGTGTACAGGGCTAAAAAGAGACCATGATGAGAAATAAAGTGAGTTTTGACCGATAAATTGTGTTTTCTTGCCCAGGCTGAACTTTTCAATCTCACTTCAACAGAATATGTAATAATTAAAATAATATTATATCAAAAGTGGATGTCTTCAATTGCTAGCTGAGTAAAAATATTAAAATATTTTCATAAGAAATGTTTTTGTTGTTTTTGCTTGAATTTATATTGTTTTCTATCACGTTTTTTTTATATATTATACTGAATTTTACGTGTATGTTTACTTTTAGTATAAATAATTCTATTGCAAATGTAATTCATTCTTGTAATTTCTTATTAGAGCTAAAATCATAAAGGCAAAATCTGTAATTGTTTTTTAAAAAAAAAATAATTTAGTGTAACTGTTCACTTTCTAAAGACGATTTTTTTCACTAGCTCCCTAAATAAACTTCCCTCAGGGTCATTTTTGGGTATGCTGAGTCAAGGGGCTTTTAGGGAAAGGAAGGCGAGGAAGTTCTGGGAAGGAAAAAGGTATGAGGATCGGATAGGAGTCCTACGAAAACCTCACCCCGTGAACCCGAGCACCCCTTCTAAGTCACTAAACGTACGTAACGCACTAGCAAACCACTTGGGTAACCTACAGCAGTGATGTTGGTTATCCAAAATTGTTTCCGGGGGTCGGCGGAAGATATCGTATCTTTATCGTGCCGTAAGGTGAACTTCTTAATTGAACTTGGGGCCTCAGGCGTTTTCCATGGACCTCATCAATTCCGCCTATGAAATTCGACTTTATAGGTTACACAATGAAATTACCCAAAATGTAATTGCAACAGCGAAAATAACACCAGCAAAAAATTACAGAAAAAAAGTTATGACATATGGGAAGAAATATTACTGCACTTAAAAAATTACATGTGTTAAAAAAAAATTTGCTTCAATTTTATGGATTTTTTTTAAAGTTGTATGTAATGATTTAGGCTCTTACTAAACAACATGTTTTCATTTTTAAACAACTGATAAACAAACATTAATGCAGTGTAAATCGTTGTACATCGGTAATGTGAATTAAAAAAAAAAAATATATATATATATTATAAGCCTGAAACACAAATACAAATTGAATGCCGCCGACAGGAAATAAAGTCACCCTTTCTGATGGCCGGTCAGGTGCACTGAACCACTGTGCCACGTCGGCTTATTTTTAACCAATAAATACTAATAATTGATTCACTAATTATTGTTTATTATTTGTTTTTTTGCAAACTATCATCTTAATTTTTGTAGGAAAGGCATTGTTAAAGACTAAAATTCCGACTAGGTGGCGTCAAGATATATTATATCTTCATTTGATGGTGAGACATATTTTGACTTGTCAAATATTATTATTTTTTATGAAAGATAAACTTATGTTTACAAGACAAGGTTTTTTATGTAAAGCACATAGTGTCTGCGGCATTTATATTTTTCTCAGAAGATTTTTATTATAATTTGTAAAAATCTATTACAATCATGTATTGTTTCATAATGCTTTCACACAAACGAAGTTTTGAATTCTTTAAGTCTAAACTTAAACTTTAGGGTGCACAGTTTACACCCGCGCTGTGCAAGCGGGTTCCCTACAGAGCATCGGACCATCCCGGGATGGCACCCTAAAGTTTAAGTTTAGACTTACGGAATTCAATACGTCGTTTGTGTGAAAGCACTATGAAACAATACATGATTATTACGTCAACGGTGAAAACCAGAGATGAAAAACCTACTGCGGAGGGACTTAAAAAAATCTATTATAATAATTTGTTATCCTTTGTGCTTTGCATAAAACACATTGTCTTGTATACGTAAGTTTATCTTAAATAAGAAAATGTTTGAAAAAAGTTCATAAGTGATGGGATAAATGATCGGTTATTATCACAAATAATACCTTTCTCTTATAAAAAAATTTAATAGAAATCTCTAATGCACAGGTCCAATGTAGACATCCTAAATCTGTTCTACAGGTATTTCAATAGAGCTTGCTGTAAGGAGCAAGCACCATTTGTTATCTGTGTAAAAAATAATTAACAATAACAATAACGGAGAGAAAAAAAATCCTTTTGTTGCAACTGAGGTTTGAACTCTAATAAATACTTTAGTGATTTATTTTTGGGGTATTATGCCGTGTTACGCTACCTCCTTCTTTATCCAACGTTTTGGACAGCGTTACAGTGTGACACATCTGCCCTGATGATAAACACTGCAAGGCTGTCCGAAACGTTGGCTAAACAAAGAAAGAGAGACAGAGAGAGAGCAACACGGTATAATACTTCAAAAATAAATTACTATAATACTTTCCAACGTTAAAATCTCAAATCATATCTTTAATAAAATACAATTATTTTTAGAAATATTTTGAACAATCCTCATAAAAGCCGTTATTGTCCTAAAGCGTTAGTTATATTCCATTTTAGTACCAAACAATAGAACAAGCAAAATCTAAAGTTAGCAC
Source organism: Hesperophylax magnus (assembly GCA_026573805.1). Taxonomy (NCBI): domain Eukaryota; kingdom Metazoa; phylum Arthropoda; class Insecta; order Trichoptera; family Limnephilidae; genus Hesperophylax; species Hesperophylax magnus. The sequence goes on along the minus strand of JAIUSX010000068.1, from coordinate 1,107,795 downwards.
TTAAAACCGTATTCATATATTATGGCCGCAAAAATTTTCTTTGTAAAAGTTGTGCCACTCCCACCCACACTCCTTTATTCCCCAGCCGCAGAGGTACATTACAGGAACAGTGTGTGCCACCAATACTCTCGCGCCGCGAAGGTTCCCAAAGAGGAGAGTGCTGCGCCATAAAACCAGCCGGGATAATGCGTTTTTATGATTATGCCCGAAGTTAGAAAGTCTAAAAATATGTATGGGACAAACGAAGCGTGAAAAGTAGGCGAAGAATGGGTGGTTTTTATCAGTGGTTGGTTTTTAGATTGTGGTTTGACCAATAGACTAATAATATTTAATGGTTTAAAGTAAATTAAAATATTTTCTTCTGTTACAAGCATCATTACATGTAAACAAAAACTAAGTTTTAAGTTTCAGAAATAAATATTTCTGTAAAAACGTCCCTGAAATTTACATCTTTTTGTATTTCCGATTATTAAAAATTCCCTTTTTATCAGTTGTTCTGAATGAAAAAAAGTGGTCATCTAGAGCAAAAAATGAGAATGCGAATCATTTTTGTGGACTGTAATCAATATGTTTTGGTAACCTTTCAAGTTGACACAACTATTTTGGAAGCGGGTTAACATTCAGTTACAATTGGGAACTGACGTACTCCTGGTCATTTGGCACACGTATTGTGAGAGCACATCTTTCCAGGTTCTTTTAGCAGACTCGATATTAATACACTCTGAGGGTCATTTAAAGTTGGACACTGTACGGCTTGTCTTAGTAGAGCACATATAAACCTTTTTGGCTGTCTTAGCACACTCAATATTAATACATTCCGAGGGTCACTTTAAACGTAGACACTCCACGAATAGAGTGGCAATGTAATAATACATTGTCACTGAGGTAGGTACTCCACAGTTTTAAGATTGTTGTTGTCAAAACAGGATAGGTAATTGGGTAAGGGAATGAGGTGACGCAGGAACAAATGTTAGTGGGATTTGCATAGTTGCGTCAACAGCGTATGTGAATTTATACTCATGAAAACACCAGACACCAGAGTTAAAAACCATTTTTCAGACACAACCACAAACTTTTAAATTAAATATAACTTTGTTTTTATTTTCACTTTTATTTTTGTGAATGAGTGCAAATCTTGGAAGTGAAAATTAACTTCCCGACATCTGATCGGACACTGACAGGTATACTCCTGACACTCGGCAAGTAGACTCGTTGTCAATGGCAATGAATTATATTTACTTTAGCTTGCAATCACGCATACACACACGGACATGAATTTCTCATGAAAATCGAATGATATTACATCAATCAAGATAAGAAAAAAAGTCGGTCTTACCGGAACGGTATTTGGCGAGGTAAAGTTGAAGACTCCAGTTCCTGGGAATATAGGTTCACTCCTATTTCAAAGCTTTTTTTTTAATTGAAAACACATTTCAAAATTAATGTATTTTATAAAAAAATATATTTTTAATTGGTAATTTCTTAAATCTCAATCAAAACAATAATAGTCTTCTCTTACGATACTATAACAAATAAATACATACATTCTAATAAATTTTGTTATTTCTAAACTTCAATAAGAAATTCCAACCTCCCGAAAAATTTTGACGAAAGGTTTGATCTCGTAATATTTTCAGCTGGAAACTCAATCGATGGACGGCTAGGACGGCTAAGGCGGCCTTTAAGGCGGCGGGACGGTAGGGCGGCGAGGCGAAGGGCGGAAAGGCGCCCAATCTACCGAGGCGATGAAACCTTTTATTGTAACGAATTTACGAGCACAAGTGCGAGACTGATTGTTCAATTTTGGTGCAATTTCGACAAATTCAAATTGATATAAAAGTTTTGGGATTTATTTTAGTAAAGGCGATTTTCGTAAATGGAATTCGTTTTTACTGTTAAACCCAGCGAACAGAAAATCTATAAAATGTGATTTATACCGATTTTAAAGAACACCAATGTCGCTAATTAACATGACTAACTTTCAACTCCTACGCCGTAGTCATGCCAATATCTTTGTCTAGCCTCTCCACATAACGCACGTGGGCTATTCCCAACTAACAAATAAAAAATGAAGCAGTAAAAAGAACAAAGTTTAATATATATTTTTTTAAAATCATAATAATATATTCGTGTTTTCCTAGCAATATTACAGGATTGTTACAGGCAATGTTACAGGCTCGATACAGGCTTAGTCCTAGTGAGGTTGATTTTTATGTGAAAAAAAAGTGTTTTATGTATAGTGAGATGCAATAAATAAATAAATGTCTACTAATATCATTCTGATTTATTGCTTCTTAATGAAATTATGCATGCCGCAGTTGATACACCAAACATTTTATCACGAATTACCATCAACACACCATCAAGAAAGTCAACAAGGTGGATGAAACATTTTCAAAATTAAAGCCTACCATAAAAATACAGTACATTTCTCCCCTGTACCGCGAACATTAAGATACTATAAAACTATACAATGCTCTAATAATAAAATAGACTTTTTCAATGACCAATTTAATCACTTAAAAAAAATTTAGCCATTAATCTTTATCAAGCTGACATTGTGATAAATCACTTTATTTAAAGACGGTCAATATTGTACCAACCAAATATTTTAATATTATACCTTTAAACCATTCTTGTTTATCATTTATTTTTACACACTTAGAAAATTATTTTTGCTATTACTTTGTATCAAAACATCCATGCATGTAAATTTTTGAGAATCTTGCCTATTTTACGTACTGAAATAAAATAAAATAAATTTTCAATTATATTAACTTACTTGGGGAAGGATCACATACCTTGTGTGGAGTGAGTGGACAAAGCTATTGAAATTATTCGAGCATAAAACTATTTGTTCGACTAAGAATTTTAAAAATTGTGATTCATATTTGCTCCGAGGATGGACAATGTAGCGATGTCTGAAACGTTAGATAAAAATAAAAGCATAACACCCTATAAATAAATCACGATAATACCAAATAGGCCGTGAAAATATCAAAGCAAAATTTTCAGTATTTGAAAATATTTTATCATTTTCTCCAACAACTCAAAAAATAAGCTGTTTTGAAAATTCTACGAAAATCATCTTATAAAATATCAATTCTATCTTGTTGACATTGTAGAAAGAGTTTTCTGTGTAATTTAGTTGCTTGTTGTTTTTTTAAAGCTTAGTTAATCCTGAGAAGTAACTATTTCGCAGTCACATTCTCCTACTGTATTGAAACGCAATTTATACAGGTGTAATCTCGTATATTCACACTTGCAGTCCCAAGAGATTCTCTTGCAATGATCGGGAATTCTATTTGGTTGGGGAACTAGGGAATGGGATCGGATATGAAACGAAATACGAAAAAGTTGCATAGTGATAAAATTTTTAATTTCAAATAATTGTGCATGATTTTTTGACTGCAAAGACCGTAGCCGTCATTTTTACGGCTCCCTGATGTAATGTGACGATATTAAACTTAAATTTTATTGTATTCATTTAATTTTTTTTTCAAACTTTTCTGATTCTTGTTTTAATGACTATGGTGTGAAAAGGTATACACTTCTTGAAATAAAATGATTTATACCTACAAAGACCGCCGCCGTCAATGTGACGGTTAGGGATACTAAGCTGAGTTTGTGTACAATTTATTCCTCCAAGTTTACAATATACACATTTCACCTCGCAAAATGATAGTTCTTTCTTTCGGTATCTCATATCATTCTAACTCCATCTGTAAGTTGATTGGTCACTGTCTTTTGGTGTCAATTGTTAGTTAGATCTCATGTTGATTTCTGCGCACGTATTTAAAATTGCCAAATATTCTACCAAATGTGTACCTAATTAAATAAAGTAAGCAAATGCATAATTTATATATTTTATATTATACCAAAAATTACACTCACATGTTATCAACCGTCAATATGACGGTCACGGTATTTATATGTAAGGAGCAGTACCTGGTTGTTTTAGTGTTAAATAAAGAAAAACGATAATAATTATTTATATAAGACACTGAAAGAAATACGAACACAACTATTATGTACGAAATACTTAATAGTTACTTAAATTGATCTGAATCGATTATTTGTGCAGTGGAGGCAAGATTAGGTTAACAAACAAAAATTATTGTTTCGTTCCGATTTTGGCCGCCATCACAAACCAGTTTGTTAACTTGTCTTTTGCTTTCCTTGCCTCAGATTTTATCTAAGCTTATAATTTTAAAATGTACCTTTAGAACAACAAAGTTTTATTTGCACAAAGATGCAAAAAATTCAATTAATAAAAATACTTAATATTTATTACAATAATTTAAGAGCAACGTAGTTCTACTCAAAAAAAATATTGTAATTTTTAGATTAACGAGGTTTTTATTTACGAATTTAACGTACCACTTAGTTCTATCTGCCATAGATAAATGAAATTCTGATCAACATAGTGTTATATTTGTATATCAGTTCAAGCTTATTCCCTCGGGACAAGGTTTCATATGCCAATTGCATGAAACTAAAAAAATAAATAAAAATGAATGAGTGATTGGTCATCCCGTTTTCCTTTCCTCCACAGCTTGTTCATTTCTACACATACTACTAACCAATTCATTTGATTTCGTTCAAATTATTTACCGTCCATTTTTAAGTGCATCTGAAGCTGTGGTTCTGAAGCAGTTTCGGATTCAACACCTGTATAGCAGTTATAATCCTATAAGGTGCAATACTACTAGTGTCTAAAAATACGTTTATATTATTTTAAATTTCTGTTCACCGCGCAGCCTAAGGCTTCCGGACATTTATTTTTTAAATTTGTCATCCCCTAAACCACTTGAGTTAAGGATCTCCGCCCCAAAGTTGCCAATTTATACCGCAAATTGCAGACTTAACATGAAATTAATATAAGGAAACAAGTTTAGGGGCCCGAGGCCGTGGTGTAACACCATTATTGGCCCGCGGGGAAATCGCGTATAAAAAACTCAACAATTTAAGATGCTGGGCTAGAATTAAATATGCAAAACAAACAATAAAAATTCCCGGCGGTACGCTTACCCGAAGACATTACAAGGAAACGTAGATACTATTTAAGGTAATATATTTACCCGTAGATAGCCGGGTATAAAACAAAATCTAGTTTAGAATACAATGGAATGATATCGCCGAATGAACTTGTAACGAAAGATGTAGCAATTATTATTGTGTAATTTAGTTAAATGTCGGAGATAAAGCAAAGTAATGGTATTGTATCATTGTACTTTACACTATCAATACGACAGGTGAGATACATAATTAAGTATCCACAAAAAAAAATTTCGGGAGAGCAGAAAACAATTTTATTTTATTTTATTTTTAAATACATAAACGGCTATACTGCCTTTTATAAATAAACATATATTAGAGTACAAATGTAAGAAAAATAATATCATTACATAATAGTAGTTTTAAACTTAAAAATAACGTACAATTATGTTGTGTATCACAACCAAAAATAACAAAAAAAGAACAATGAGAAATATCCTCATTTCATTTCAACATGTCCATATTGCGTATATAAAGTTACATTATGGAAAAATAATTTTTGAGTGCATGTTTATATTGCGCTAATTTTAAGAAATAAATGTCGCCGATGTTAGCATGTTGATTTCCCAAAATGTGTAATCGACTGATTGGTGAGTAATAATGTGATAATGTATGTTTGTTATTATAGTAGAACGGTAGAGTCAGTCTACTGTTAGCGCGACCAGGTCAATGAAATCGTATTAGTTCTATTAAATCAGGGGTATCCAGGACCGAGTGAATTATTTTATATAATATTAATAGAGCACAGATTTTTCTGCGATCTGATAAATTTACGAGATTAGTCAATTATTAATATGTAACTTCTTTGCAAAAATTGATAAAGAAAAATATTTTGTACTAAATTTCACTAGTACGAAAGTTGTGAAGGTTCCTGAAGTATTCAAAAAGCGTCACTTCATTGAACACAAATTATAAAAAATATTACAAGGACCGGTCGGTGGCTGAGTTGACATCGCGTTTGGGTCTCACCCAGGCGTTGTGTGGTTAATTCCTCGGCTAGCTAAGTCCCGCCATCCCACCCATCCTCCGTTACAACACAAGCAACATTTTCAAATATTGTCAGGTTATTCGTAAAAAAAAAAACTATCACGGATAAAAATCACAATATTTCAATTTTTCAAAAAATACATTTGTTTTTACAAATAATAAAAATGTAGGTAACTTCGTACCAACTAATAATTATTGCCTCGATGGTTGAGGGGTAAGGCTCTTGACTAGCAATCCGGAGGTCGCGGGTTTAAATCCCGGCTTGTGCAAGTAAATTGTATTTGATTTGTTTGGGTTATATCACAATTTATTAATTAAAAATATATCTACGTTCCAGAGTGAAAGATACTCTCAGTATCGCTCTGTTGTGTAAGACCGTTTAGAATAGAAACTCTGCTTGAAAAGGCTTTGGCCGTATTTGGTGACCAGATCTGAATAGCCATTTCCTTTTCCCCCATCTCCTTCACTTTCCCACTACCTTCAGCCTCACAAAGTAGCCTAGAATCTAAAAATTCATTCGTTAAAGGCCTACAGTCCAGTTTTTGACAGGATAACGAATAATTTGATCAGATTTTCAATAAATTTGCAATATTTTGTATCTATACGTTTATAATAAATTTTCTCCGTGTAGCCGAGTTTTTTACCTACAGCTACCTACCTATGCATTTTTGAAGTGAAACTTCTTTACGCAAGTCACGCATTTTCGAGGACCGGAGTAAAACCGACTCATGACCGTCACGAAAAACCGTGATCTGTCGCTCTCTCACCGTAGTCGCTTACTGAGGTGAGGGAGCCACTGACGAACGTTCTCTCTCTCTCTTCTCTCTTTTCCTCTCTCTCTAGCCAACGACGCCATGCCAGGCATCAGCTGCTTGCTTCGTGTACTGCGCGGTGAGTGTAATACGAGTGAAATACGTAATGGATTGTGGTTTATTAGATTTGGAACAGAGTTTTAGTGTCAAAAGTGAGTAGTAACGAGATAGAAGTGAGAAAAAAGAGAGAATGAAATGAAAAGAGAGAGAGAAGAATACTAAAAGTTTCACTTCCGTCGTGCGTAGGCTTGCCACACACTGTATTTTTTGTTTGTTTATTATTATCCCTTATCTTACGGATAAGCTATCAAGAATATTGTGATATATCCCCTTATAATAGGTAAGGATCGTAAAGATAGAAATTACATTAGAAAAAAAATATTATTCACCAACAACGTGTAGTCGATCTTTCTTCTCTTACTTCATTCAAATGGACTTCATTAAATAAAAATATATACAAATCCGGCGTTGCGAAATATCCCCATAATTTTCGCATTTCAAACAAAGCTCTGTAAAACGTAGAGCAGATGTTTCCCAAATATTCGCAGATCTCGAAACTGAATTTACGATAGCCATTTCAATTCCGTATACCAATTTTCCAGGGACGGCGTTTAAGTGTACCAAGTTCATAATGATTCTATAGCTACGAGCTACTACCTACATAGGCCTAGGATTATAAGAATTTGGAGGACAGGTAAATAAATTTATTAAAAGTGAGGACAATATTGTGCAATGAATTTATATAAAATAATATTGCTCTTTTGAGATACTGAGCTTAATCACCAAGTAAATTTGTATTTGAAGGGTAGTCAAATATTTTGTTCTTTTGAGTAGAATTCGGGTACAGTGGGGGACGTTCAATCCATGGGGGAAGGGAGAAAGGAAGTGATTTTGAATTTTTTTTTAGATAGTATTGTGGACGTCTATATACCAAAACTTATTATTTATAACATATTGATAAAAGAGATGGTTGCAAATAATATTTTAGAATTTTCAAGGAATGTAATCTACGAATAGGCATTATTATTTTTTCTTACGTAATACTGGGGTGTTCGATCCCCCTCACCCCTACCTAATATACGTCCTTGCTGTTATTATGTATGGTATGATCTGGAAGGTAGTGATTAAGAAGACGAGAATTAAACAGACACGACCTTTTACACGTCGGCAAAATCTCATTTATATACGAATGTCTATGTGATATCTTTGGACCCACGTTCATCACAATCATCGCTATTAATTATTGGGTGTTACCAATTTTAGCCAATATTTCGGACAGTAAACTTACAGTAGTGGCTATAGAAGTAGGAAGCGCAACACGGCAAAATGCCCCCAAAATCAATCAAGATAAAAAAATCCGTGAAAATTCCCAAAATATAAAAAAAATATGTACTACTCGCTGATGATGGTAAATCCCTTTAAAAGGTTATTCTATTAAAATAGTTTTTTGTTGAAAATTTCGTCACTATTGTAAGATTCGTGAAATATGTCTGCCAAAGTTATAAACTCTAGATTGTAGTTCATGAATTTATTTTTTTAAAACTGGCAACTCCATACATATAAAACGTTATAACTTGGTTTGGTTTTATTTGACTACGGTTTAAATTTGCGCTTTTACTTAATGATTAATCGGTAGTTTATGATCAATGAACACGTGTTTAACAATGTCAACTTATTGTAACGCTAAAGCATAAGACACCATTTATACATTATTTTGCATATCTCTGTTGAAAATCCTTTTTCGATATTTTTTTAAAAGTAAATATCAATAGAAAATATTAACTTATTATTATAATCATTAATAACTCACCTAAAATATCCATACAAATTGAAAATATCTCCAGAGTAAAAATAATTGTCGATTGAAGTACTAGTACTGTTTAGTATTGAAACAGTTTTTTGGATAATACCTACCATTTTTCCCATGATATACTATCTATCTCATTCCCTAAAAACAGCCTTACCCACATTGGAGAAATTATGAAGATTTATGTTGCACTGTGAATTGTCGCAAGTCAGTCGAACTCGTGTCGTATAGCAAGAAGGTGCCACCTTAGTATCGTCGTTGTATTATTCATATGCAAATATCAAAATTCTCTCGTTTTTCTCGTTTATCTCGTTGTTGAGGAAATTTCACCCGAACAGTGCAAGTGCATCGAGAGCCCTATTGCCCGGATTCATGACAATTCCAGGTAGGCTGTTTCTTTCATTCCACTTTTCCCGTGATTTATTCAGAACCAATTAAATCAGCTTTTTAATATTAATTTGATTTACAGTTCTATTTAATGTGTAATAGAACACGTCACAAGTACATATTGAATTATTTGGAGGGTTGGGAATAAGTGGTGGTCCAGAGCTCTTGAACGGACATCAGAAGGTGCGAGATCAATTCCCGTCGGCGGCATTTATTTTTACTCGGGAGATATTTTCAATTTGTATGGATATTTCAGGCGAGTAACTAATGCTTATAAAAATTTGTTATCATTTGTGCTGTGCATAAAAACTTTGTCTTATATACATTAGTTTATCATTAAAGAAAAATAAAACATAAAGGTAAATCAAAATAATGTATCTAATAATGAATTAATTATCTAGGAACTTTTACAATTCAATGATCACTGTAACAAATTCTCCTAATTCTCTTCGAACTTTCGTCAGCGTACAGCGCTGGAAGTTTAATGAAATATTGGCTAAATACTGGGCCGACCAGCTTATTCCGAATTTTCTCAATTCAAACTTTTTAATTGGGAATCGATATAATGAAAAAAATATTATGAATTATGTTTTTATTCCCAAAGCAAAGTGTGGAGTTATATATTACTACGAGATGTGAATTCGAAAAGTTTGTAAGAAAAGTTGGCCGTCTGGAAGTGTTAATTAGTTTATAAATTGAAAAGTGTTTTAGTGATTTGTGGCCAGAAAACTAATGATTTATGTTATATTATTATTTCCTAAAGTAATATTTTTGGAAAACAAACAAGACCGGTTTAAGGAAGGATATATGTTTTTATTTATGTGGTAGGCAAAAGAGTATGTATCGAATTTATTTAAATCTGATATTATTAATACTCCAGCGTCTGGACGGTGTAGGCCCTGTGATTGGTCAAATTCAAATTGTGTATAAATAAGACTTTAAAGATTAAGACACGATTTCATACTGAAATAGAATCGCCACATGTAATATGATATTTATTCAAAAATATCGTTTCTGCCCATACAATTTTTGGATAATATCGAAGAAAATATGTTTTAGAAAGTTCATGATCCATTGGATTAATTACATTACAGTGAAAATTATCCACAATTACGTGATTACGTTTGACGTTTGACGAAAAAAGCACGCGTTCATTCAACATGGCCGATACGCACCGCGTCAATAGATGATAGCCGAGAGAGCGCTCCTCTGGCGGTGAAAGAACGAACCGAGGGGCTGGCGCGAATATTTAAATATGCAAAATAAAAAGATTTCTTCTGGAAGTTTATTTAAACTTTGCAATGGCATCGTTTCTAAAACAAACATTTGATTCAACTTAATGACAATAAACAACAACTCTTTTCATGTACGATTTTGAAAAATATTGATATTTAATATTATTTACGTAAATAACAATTTCGCATTATTTTGACAGAACACCGATATGATATACGCGAAAGTATAGGCACTGCCAACCCAATAAAATAACATGAAAGACAATCGGAAGATAGAAACGCTTCGTTGATTGTAAAATTAGCCAACAAATCTCTAATCTGACATGTACTTAAATGTATAATAAAACAATCATTTTGCCAGGTATAAATATTTATATAATATATATTAAGGTATTATTCGGAAACGCTGGACAAGGATAATACGAAATATTTTTTAAGTAAAACCTTCGGATTTACCTTAATTAATATAGAAGGAATCTGAATGCATTCGGGAATTTTTTAATTTTAGCATTTTAATTACGTGAATTAATTAATTATTAATTATTAATTAATTAATTAATTATTTTTTATTTTTTTTACGTGATTAATCACGTAAAATTAAAATTTGCTTTCGTTGTATTGGATGACAGCCGGAATAATTTCTATTGATGACATTTTCTTTTTTTGGTATTCCTGATATGAGTGTCTAGAATTTTTACCATAATTTACTCTATGCAAATATTATTTTGGTATTTTGGTTTCTTTTACAAGTAAGGAAATATTTTAAAAAAAAGTTATTATAGGTTAGGATAGGTTAGGTTGGGTTATGCTAGATTAGGTTAGATTAGGTTGGATTAGTATAGTTCAAGTTAGTTTATAGGTAAGGTTAGATTAAGTTGGATTATTATGGCTTAGGATAAGTCAGGTTATGTTAGGTTAGGTAACGTTAGCTTGGGTTATTATGGGTTAGGTTAGGTTGGGTTATTATAGGTTAGGTTGGATTTGTATAGGTTAGGTTAGGTTAGGATAGGTTAGGTTAGGATTGGTTCGGTTAGGTTAGGTTAGGCTAGATTGGATTATTATAGGTTAGGTTAGGATATAGGTTAGGTTAGGTTGGATTATTATAGGTGAGGTAAGCTTAGGTAAGGTTAGATTATTATAGGTTAGGTTGGATTATTTTAGGTTAGGTTAGGACATAGGTTAGGTTGGATTATTATAGGTTAGGCTGGATTATTATAGGTTAGGTTAGGTTATTATAGGTGAGGTTAAATAAAATAATAGTTAAATAAATCATTTGTGCTAAGTAGGCACTATTTTGCCGGAATATTGTATTACATTATATTTTTTTAATTTACGTTTTTCAATTGTCTCTAGCCGCTCATTTCAGGAATACCGACAAAAGAAAATGTTATCAACAGAAATTATTCAGGCTGTCATCCCATACAGCGAAAGCGAATTTTCATTTTACGTAATTAAAAATTAAAAAGCTAAAATTAAAATTTTCCCAAATGCTGTTCGATTCCTTTTATAGTAATTAAGGTAAATCAGAAGGTATTATTTAAAAATATTTCCTATTTTCCGTGTCCAGCGATTCCGAATATTTACCTATATTAATTTACCTTTAGCCATTTAGGCAATTATTCGGGAAAGGTAAAGTTTTACCTGAACAACTGTCATTATTATTATGCCTAAACGCCTTCCTGTTCCGTTTTTTAACAATATATACTCACCCTCTCTCTGTGTATGACCTAATATCTACCTATTAAATGTAACTGTTGTTAGTATCACTTAAACTGAGCGAAGCCCAACTAAGTGCCGCCCGCAGGGCCTAGCAGAAAAAAACCCGCGGAGCGGGTTTTTAACTGCTAGTCTATATTATTACGTACTCAGATCATTTTTACCGAAAACCTGAATTTGAATAACTTTATACAATGTCTCACATTATGATATTAATAAAAATAATATCACGTCCAATTTCTTAAACATTCAAAATAATTATTCCTATTTTCAACCCAATCTTACTTTAATCTTTAATATCTACTACGTTCTCCCTCACACTTTTATCAATAAATTTATATTTTTGAGGATATTATTCATGTATTTTTTTTTGTAAAGAGGTAAATTGTTTCAAATAGTACATATTTTAATATAAGTAATAATTATAAGCCTGACACGCAAATATAAAATTTAAAAAACCTTACGGGAAAAAATAAGTGCTGCCCACGGGAAATTAACCCCCACCTTCTGATTGCCGGTCAGGTGCACGGAACCACTGTGCTACGTCGGCTTATTTCTAACTGCCAGAAAATTCTATATATACTAGTATTTCATTGAAAAATTATTACTTTTTTATTTTTTTCACCTGAAAACAACCAACTTTATGTTTTTAGAAAATGTATTGTTAAATACTTAATTTTTCACTAGATGGGGTTGAGATATATTATATCTTCATTTAATGGTGAAATATTTTGACTAACGTATCGGAATTCAACTAGGATCAGTGCCCTTTGCGAGCGTTGGTAAGCGATTAGTCATTGCGCACCTACATTAGGAAAATTTTTGCAATATTTTTCAGTGTAAATCCGATAGGTATATAACTCCCATATATATCTGATGCTACGAACTGAACCTCAACTTATGAAAAAGGAACTAAGCAACCGCAAACGGCGCGAAATGCCGCTAGCAGTTGCTTCGTTTCTTTTCCGTAATTTGTGGATCGGTTCCCGTTTCGGTTCGCAAATATATACGTACCATCACAGACTCACAGACGAAGCTCTCTCACCCATATACTAATTAGGTACACAATACATTGTTATCGTTTCAAGGGTATACAAAATGACCGGTGCTGCCTTAAGAAAGCGTATTTCTCTCAAATGAAACTTTGGGTGACAATAAAACGTTATCCGGAAACTAGTGGTACAAACGGGAAACTGGTGAATTTGAAGCAACACGCCACTAGAACTTTCGAGACATTCGGTATGTGTAGCGCGCGTTGTACTTTGAACCTTCTGGACTAACGGCAAAGGCGCACCAATCTACCTACGACTGCTGGAACATTCCCGACTCTGGTAGACACGTGTCTTTCTATATAAAAGTCGCGCTATAGTTTTAGAAGTCACATTTTTCATTTGTCTCTCAAAAAAATAATATCTTTTTACATGTAAAGGACTGAAAAAACTTTTGGAGCCGAGTCCATATTTCGACATATTTAAAAAAATAAACAACTGATAAAATAAATTTAACCTTAAATTATTAAAACATCGGACTGGATTTAATCGAAAACGAAGACTCAAATTTAAAAAAATCTACGAAATGCGATGTAGTAGCTAAGACCAGTTTCTCGTTTGTACCACTATTTTCCAGATACAGTGTATATGTTTATTGAAAAATTATTAGTTCTGTGGTTTTTCACTAATAATGATTGTTTTATTTCGAATTGAAATGTTTAAATTGTTTTATAACTCAAGCCAAGATAAAAATATAATCAAGACACAGCAAATGTATTATTCTATCATTATCTTTTGCATTCTTGCTTTTTAGGTGATTTTTTTGAGTTTAATATTATACATTTTTTAATAATTCATTAAAAAATCATATCACCAGATAAGAGAACACTGAAACCACAAAATAGAACCTCTTACGAGTAAATAGCGCCTTATATCGTCCACTTTACTTTTTAAACAGTACTCTCCCTCCCGAGAGAACTGTTCTTTCTGAAAGTTCTTGTATTGCTCGTTTTTCAGGGGAACTGAAAACTGAAAACTTCGACTCCCAGCCGGTCCGTTATAAGACCGTTAGGGCCAGAGGAGCTAGGATGTGTAAAACGTAGAGTTGCCTTCGTAGCCTTAAGTGATGGTATGTTTTGGATTAGCAAAGTCTAATCTGTATAATTAAGTTTATACAGAAATCAAAAGATCCTCATTGGATTAAATGCACATAAAAATGGGGAAATGTGCACTAACAATGCCAAAATATGCACTAACAATGACAAAATATGCACCAACACAGAAAAACGATAAAGTTTTTAAACAATTCAGAATTCATTTTATGTGACCTTAAAATCACTTTGAAAACAAATTCTAGCGACTAAATGAATATTGCTTTGCCAATTTTTAAAAACGAAGGTGGTGTTGAAATCATAAAATGATGGAAAATTCTCCGTGGAACTAGCCTCATTGATCCTGTTGGCATCGGTGTTTAGTCGAGAAACACGCGATCTAGATCCTGAGTTCAACAGTTCGGCTGTCGAACGTTTTTCCTCTCTCTTACAACATTGGTATCTTGACCAATGTTCACTCTCCTCAAAAAGATACTTCACACAGCATTCCAAAAGATAGGCCCAGAGGGAAATTAAATTATCTGCCTATCTGGCCTCTTATGTGATTTTAAATAACGTAATGTTTTACTTTAAATGCATCCACCGCGCTTCGTACATCCTTGCTTAAGGCTGTTATATCCGTTATATAGCCGTTACGAGCCGTTACGAGCCGTTGCGCTTTCGTGGGGTCAATTAACGTCCCTCCCGGACAGCCTCAAAACTTTGTTTTTATACAAAACAGACCTTATCTAGCCTGTCTAGTGTAGCTCGAACCATTTCCTAGTTAATATCAAAACTTATCTATTGTACTGTGAAACCTTTATACGGAAGGCGTTTATCTAGAAATTTAGATTCTACTAGAGGCTGTATATATCAAGAACCTTGAGTTAGTAGTTCGAAGTTTGTAATTGGAAAATTATGAGAATTGCGAAATAATAAGAGTGTGAAATAGGCTTGTTATTTTCAAAGTTGATATTTTCAAGGATGTTCAAAATTTGTGAAATCAATGACATCAAAAGTTATTCATTTAATCTTATTTACTTCACAGTTCGACATAACTCTTTCGCTAGTGAAGATATTTAGTACGAGATCTTGAGTAAAGATATTTTAGACTTCTAATGCAAACAAACATAATCTTTACTCACTGTTTTCGATTAATCTTTGCTACAAATTAAATTGGTTTACATTATGTTTAAACTTTGGTTTGGATGAATTGAAACTTTTCTTATCGTTCCGTTTCTGTAGAATTAAAATAAAATTGATAATAACTTTATTAAAAATATAAGCGTAGATTACTAAACTTGTATTTTTTCATTAAAAATGTATGAAAGCATATAATAAGAAACAACTTTAAAAATTTATGAAATAGATTATCTGTAACAGTTTCCTAAAATTTTGTTTTTTTTTCTTTTCATAAAATGACTATTGCTTATGTCTTTCTCGCGCGTTTCTGACTTCTTCCACCATTCACTACTGTGTGCCACAATGTTACTGTTAAAAAACTACATTACTTCGACTTTAATTCGACTCCACATCTCATTCCAGTGCAGAGAAATTGCGTTTAGCATTCCTCGGGCGTGCCCGACTTCCTCCACTATGCAAAAAAAGTTCTAAACACTCCTGATACTAATAAGAACAAACTTTGAAATTTTCATCAATATCGTTCAACTAATTTTCGAGCTTTGCTAGCGCAAACATACGCAGGATGAATATATATATATTATACTAACTGAGGTGTACCCGGCGTTGATGTGGGTTATCCTTAGGAGAAAGACATATAACCTCCCAGAATTTTTTGTAGGTCGTTTTAAGATATACAATTATTCAATACATTATTTTTATGTATCTCAAAAGGCTTAGCCAGCGTTAGCAATGTAAGCGCACGAAAATATGTTTTTAACGACTTGATTACAAAACATCGACTCTCCTATACTCTATAAATATTATATCTATTAACCTTTCGTAATCAATTCTCTATATGAAATTGAAAAGGCCCATCAAAATCTGTTTCGTATTTTAGAAGAACTTAGCCCACAAACACAGATGCGGAAAGCGACATTGTTTTACACTATTTAGAGACAGAGTTTAAGAAGAAGCTACAAGCCAAAAATGTGTATAGTCTTGGTATACCTTATATCGTAGGTAATAGGCATTAAAATTGCTTGCAAAAGGAGTCTAGAAACGTTCGATTTCAAGCAAAAAACTGGTTTTTATTTATTTTGTCAATAATTTTATAAGAAAGCAAAAAAGTTAATCAAGTGAAAATTCACAGATAATCTTTGCTATAATACTGTATGTTTTTAAAGTTATTTCCTTTATGCGTTCATACATTTCTATTGAAAAAATATTTTTTTTAGTAGTTTGCATTTATAATTTTTATTGAGTAATTTATTTTTTTTATTTTTATCCTACTCAAGCGAAACGACAGAAAAACCTTCAATTTATCTAAAGCATTTTTGTTGGTATTCACAATATTCACCAATTCGTTATAATGATTAATCAAAATAGTGATTTTGCATTATGCTTCGCCTTAACAAAATAAATCCAAACTGTTTCTACGGTCCGTTTGCTAAGCGATTGTTGGGCCTATTGCCTATTTTCGTGGTGGATATAAGGCACGCTAAGAATATGCACGTATTTGGCTTGTATATTCCTTTTAATTTCTGTGACCAGCAATACGGAGGGACTATTCACATTTAGAAAGATAAATTCTAATCAATACTTCAACCTCCCAAATACAAAAATTGCCTTTCCTTTAGTAAACACGCTCATTAATTAAATATGTTATTTAAATAAATACCAGAATTAATAATGGTGTTTCCAATAACATGTGTTCCAAATAATGTCATGTGCGTTCGAATTGCATCTAAGTTGCTTTAATAAACAATAATCAGCGTAAATGTAAAGTGACCTCCCAGGTAAGTATGGTCCTGTATATTATCTGCCTTACATTGTACACGTAGTTTTGTATTAGTGATTGACGAACTGATCGATGCAACTATTAGCCATAAGTTGATAATAGTTTGTATAGTCCACAGTTGTAAATAAGATAGAGCATTGAAGAAATATATTATTTATTTGTACGCCTTGGGGTGATTTTTCATAACGCTATATAAAACATCAAAATATTGTTGTTATTATTTAAAAATTACATAATTTTTTCAAATCCTGTCTTGTGCCATTACCGACTGCTGACATTCACTTGCGCCTTAAATGGAAATCGTTTAATATTTATAAGAAGAAGCTGTAGCACCTTTAATAGATTATGCACAAATATCGATGTGTTCAATACGAGCCTCGCAGGATTCATAGCATTCCTGAGAGAGAGAGTAGCGTTCGATCGTTGCGGGAAACTTAGTAATAATAATAATAATAATAATAATTGGATAATTTGAGCGCCGTTTTTGTGAAAAATCACCTCAAGGGCGCTGTACAATTTATTTCCTAGGATCTACATTTATTATTTAGAAAAGATACCAAAACACACTTACCTGGCAAGTCACTTCCAACAAACACACTTATATTAAAAAGTTTATGCTTATAACAGATAGAACTGCACGCAGAGGACACTATATCAAAAAACACTGGTCGTCGCATGATCTTAAGTCTGCTATAGTTTTTATTTTAATTTAAATGTATTTGAACTGCCTTAAAAGCCTACAAATTGTTAGTTGTTATCGTTTTTATTTATTTATTTTTAATTATTATTTTTATTTATTTTATTTTATTTTTAGTATTTTTTACATTTTGTTAATTTAAATTTAAATTGCCGTCAACTGTGAAAGTGGAGGTTTCTGAAATTATGGATACGACTGTCTGAAAAGGTGCGTTTTAAGTTTAGACCTAAATTCTGTCGAGTCTGCGATCATTCTCAAATCATGTGGCAGTCCATTCCAGGCTTTAGGTCCTGACACGGCAAAAGCACGCTCACCGAACTTAGTATCTGGTGTGCGCTTTGGTTCCTTCAACCTTCCGATAGCTGATGACGTTGCTGACCTAAGGGTTGACTGTCGGGAATTGGAATCTTCTGGAATACACAATTCTGATAAATAAGCCGGAGCCATTCCGTTAAGTGACTTAAATACCATCCAGCATACCTTGAACTGGATTCTTTCAGGACATTTGAGCCAGTGCAGATTTTTGAGATGCTCTGAAATGTGGGAGTATTTAGATACTCCGGTGATAAACCTTGCCGCGGCGTTGAAAACGGATTGTAATTTGTTGATTTGACATTTAGGGAGACTTGCATATATTCCGTTGCAATAATCTAGACGTGAAACAACATAGGAATTGACTAGCAATTTAGTCGCCTCTGTTGGCAGGTTTCTCCGCACTGCTTTAATTTGCCTTAATTGAAAGAACCCCGTGCTTACAGTTCTGTTCACCGAGTTTTAAGGGAAAAATTAGCGTCCAGATTGACACCCAGTAATTTGATGCACGTTTTTGGAGTGATGTCACTTCCGGAAATGGTTATTGGGGAGTTTTCAATGTTATGCTGACGTCTGCTTGTAGCAGTCCACAGAAACTCAGTCTTTGTGGGATTTAGTTTCAATCTATTTGAGGTCATCCAGCGAGTAATTGCTTCTATTCACTCAGTTATACGAATCTTTAGACTGTTTATTTCTTCTGGTAAGCAGTAAAAATAAACTTGCTGGTCATCAGCGTAGCAGTGAGATAGAAGGCCGAATGATTCTATTATTTTAGCGACATCATTTGTGAAGAGGATGAAGAGTAGTGGGCCCAGAACGGACCCTTGGGGTACTCCAGATGAAAGGGTTGCATAATTTGATTGGTTTTTTCCCACTTTTACGGCTTGTAAACGGTTGGCCAGGTACGATGTCAGCCAGGTCTTAACATCACAGTTTAAACCAAATGATTCATCTAATCGTTTAATAAGAAAGTCATGGTCAATCGTGTCAAATGCAGCACTCATGTCCAAGACTGAAAGAAGTGCCAGTTTACCCGACTCAATGGCAGTAGTTATGTTCGACAAAACACGTAGTAACCCGGTTTCTGTGGAGTGGAACCGTCTATATGCAGATTGGTATTTAGTTAATAATTCATTTGAATTTAAGTGACATATGACCTGTGAGGCAGCGATTTTTTCTAATATTTTTGATATAAAAGGCAGATTTGAAACGGGTCGGTAATTTGAAAGATCTTCAGCGTCCAGTTGTGGTTTTTTTAATAATGGAGTTACGATAGCTGATTTAAGGGATTTTGGAAAGTCACCCGTGCTAAGTGACTTATAGAAAAGATGAACTAAAAAGGGAGCAATTTCATTGCAACACTTTTTCAGTAGCCACGTTGGAATAGGGTCGAGCGAACACTGCTTGTTCGGTGAAGTAAGAATCAATTTCCTTACTTCTTCTAGGGATGTAGGTTTGAAGGCAGAAAGGTTTTCTCTATTGCATTTAGTAAAATACGGTGGTGGAGCGTAGGTTGTTAGGGCTCGTAGTGACTCAATTTTGTCAAGGAAAAACTTGGAGAAGATTTCCGGAGCTATGTCCATTGTATTTGGTGCATGGACATCAGCAATGACTGTCTTAACCGAGTTCCAAAGACTACGTGGATTTTGACGCTCTGAAGTGATCCTATTTGTCCAATATTCAGACCTTTTTGAACGGATTAAGATCATGTACTCTTTTTGAGCCTGTATCCAATCGTTCTGTGATGTAACCCCCGAGTGTCTGTAGGACCTCTCCAATTTACGCATCAATCTCTTCTGGCTCCGACATTCTTCATCAAACCAGGCATCAGATTTTCGTAGACGCCGAGTTTTTGTAGAAATTGGAGCATATGTATTTAAAAGGGTTGAAAGGATGGTGTTATAATCTGCTGCTAGTTTGGTTGGCGACTCTGTTTCCCATGCGCTATGTGTACAGAGCGGAGAAGCTTTTAGTTCTGACAGGAAGTCGTCAAAGTTAAAACCGCGCCATGCTCTTGATGTGATAGTAACGTAGGGAATTTTCGGTGGGTTAAAATCGATTTCTGCGCGAATAAGTCGATGGTCTGATAGTCCTACATCCACACTATCCGCTACCAGAAACGGACCGCTTGACTTTGAGATAAAAATGTCCAAAGTTCCGCCAGCATCGTGAGTTGGGGAATTAACCTATTGACGGCATCCGAAGCAGTCTAATAAATCAGTGAATTTAAGAGTATTTGGTGATTCTAGACGCTCTAAGTGAATGTTAATGTCGCCTGTTATGAAAATATTATCGGAAAGTCCCACAACCCGCTCGAGAAAACACGAAAAGTCATTAAAAAAGTCCAAAGTGATTTGTTTTGAACCAGGCTGGTATAGGGTACATAAAATGAATGATGCTCCTGCAGACGAAACTCGGCATCCCAAGTGCTCAAAGGTTCGGTATGCACCAATTGACACCCTTGTTAAACGCAAGCCCTGGCGACCTAAAATCACGATACCCCCGTGATTTACGCTAGCGATGTTGTCATCCGGAGAAATTGTTGCTTTAGGTCGGGCTTCTTCTAGCACGACATAACCTAAAGCTCGGAGTCTCTTTATTGAAAAAGAGTCACTATTTTCGTGCCAAGTCTCAGTTATGGCCAGGACATGAAGATTCTGTTCGTTGAAAACCTCCCCTACCTCCTCTATCTTGTTATTGAGAGATCTAACATTCCAGGATCCTATACCTAGTTGACGGCTCTTAAAGTTGGCATGCCGTTGTATACAAGCATTAACTGTGTTATATTCTCTCTCCGGATTCGGGAGAATTTGAGTTGCTACTTTTCCCTGTTCTTCTGTTAGCGGTGACGTAACTATTTCAATGCTGTGTTCCAGATGTTTTTTCCTACTGCGTCCAGCTCTGCAACCACGAAACTTAATTTTACGGGTAGTTGTTTTAGTAATAACGCGTCCAAGGTTATACAGCGATATCTTTGCAGCTATTGCAGGGTCCAAATAAACACTATCACTATTAAGTCTGAGTAGTGTGGCCCGGTCATATACGACATTGTTTATAACCATCATAGCCCAAAGGATACCCTCATAAATCACTTACACGCACTTGAAACTTTTCACTAGTCTATCACCGTGCACATGTGGTAAGCATTTAAAACCGACGACCGATGCTTTGCCTTTCACTGTGCACTTTTTGGATAACGTGGCAGATTTGAACTAAAAATATGTAAAACTTTATATTAAAACTTGAATTAAGCCCGAAGGGGCTACAGAAAAATTATTTTACTTTTATACACGTAAACTAAAACTTAATGCGGTTATTTTATGCTAAATTTACACCTGGAAAATTGAGGACTTCCCAGGATTTCAAAAATAAACTCGGAGCGCTTCCAAAAAGCAGCCGGCAGCCCCGAAGAGCGCCGAGTATTTGTATATATTTGTTTTTGTATGGGTTGAATCTGGAGTCTTTTTATTTTTATTTTCTTGGAGATTTTCCTTTTCTACTAGTTAGTATTTATATTGTATTGTATTATTTATATTCATATGTTTTTTACCTATATATAAAATGAATCTTCTGTGGAAAATTTACTGGTTTATGCAACTTGGTAAAAATGATTTGTATTAAAATATATTTGTATAACTGTTTGTTTCCCAAATAAAATAAAATAAAATAAAATAGGGTGAGTTGGAAATACTGAATGAAATACGTTTTCCCGTAGGTTTGGTTTTCAAGCAAATACGTTTGCTAAAAACAATATTAATGTCTTGAGTGACAAGAAAATACATGACCTCATTTTTTATTCATCACTCATGATTTTGTGTTTCAAATTAAATAAACACGTCTTTTAGCTTTGTAGTTGAGGCGTTAAATTAAATATTCAGAGTAAAACAAATCACAGTGATTAATTAGCAAATTACAAAGTAAAGTTCAGTATATTGGCAATGTAAATGTCGTGTGTATTCGATAGGGGTTTTGGAAGTTCATGGGTTAGTATATTTACAATTTTATCGAGTATATTTAGCCTATATTGCCTATTTTAGCCCACTAACCCAAATGTGTCGACTATATAACAAGATAGAGTGTGCTGAAGTAGACATTTTTAAAGTCACCACACGTATTTTATTCGTAGTCATATTCAGTATTCCACCGCATGCCAAAACTCGGCGCCAAGCTTTTGCACACTGACGGGTTGAGCTATCTTACTTTTTCACACTCAGTTACTATATCGCCGTCTAGCTTGCTACAGCTGACTATTATAGCAGTTACCCAGGTTCATCTGATAGTATTATTACGCCAACCTCTGGACGGTTTCGGCCCTGTGATTGGTCAAATTAAAATCTAATGTTTCGAGTAAATTCCGCAAAAATCTTTGCGCAAAATAAATAAATCGTGTTTTACCGGCCTCGGGAGTAGTTTCCCTATTAGCCGACAGAGCGCACCTCTGGCTCTTTACCTTTCTTTACAATTTTTTACCTATAACTACCGTTTTACAACGTTTAAAAAAAAAGCATACATTTTATTTAAATTAATGACAATAAACAATAACTCTTTCCATTTACGATTTTGAAAAATATTGATATTTAGTATTATTTACGTAAATAATAATTTCGCACGATTTTGACAGAACACCTATATGAAGCTCGCGCATAATACGCGTTTGTTTGTAGGAAGTGTAGGCACTGCCAACCTAATAAGATAATAATGAAACACAATCGGAAGCTAGAAACTAATCGTTCATCATTTTGCCAGGTATATATATATATTTATATAATTTACATTAATTTACCTTTATTCATTTAGGCAATTATTCGGGAATTGACCAAACTTAATACATTTTTTTTTAATTAAAGCGTTTTGATTTTAGGTTAGGTTAGGTTGAGTTTTTATAGGTTAGGTTGGGATAGGTTAGGTTAGGTTGGGTTATTATAGGTTAGTTTAGGTTGGGTTAGGTTATTATAGGTTAGGTCAGGTTACGTTGGGTTATTATAGATTTGATTATGATAGGTTAGGAAATGTGTGGTTGGGTTAAGTTTGGATAGGTTATGTAAGGTTATGTTGGGTTTTTTTGCATACAAAAATATTGTAAAAACTTGCCTTAATACCCTTATTTTAATAAATTACGGGTTTTTGAACACATTAATTATGTTATAAAAAACCGTTTTACATATTATTACACATTATCACATTATTACATTTTTTAATTATATTTAGATTTTTGCGTTTCTAGCTTCCGATTGTGTTTAATGCTTTCTTATTGTAAGGTTGGCAGTGTCTACACTGCGTACAAACAAACGCGAATTATGCGCGACATTCACACCGTTGTTCTGTCAAGATGGAACGTCGGTTGGAAAATTTTCGCGTAAAATATTATCTAAATATAAATATAATTGTATAGTAAATGCAAAAAGTTTTTGTATATTGTCATTTAGTTGAATCGTATGTTTTTTAATGCATATTAAAAACGGTAGTTGTAGATAAAGTTTTACCCAAACAACTCATTCTTATTATGCCTAAATTGAACATGTTATTATTCATTAACTCCCTCCTGTTCCGTGTTTTAACAATATATACTCTCCTCTCTCTCTTTGAATGACCTAATATCTACCTATTAAATGTAACTGTTGTTAGTAGCACTTAAACAGGGCGAAGCCCAAGCAAGTGCCACCCGCAGGGCTTAGTAGCCAAAGCCCGCGGAGCGGGTTTTTGACTGCAAGTTATTATTGTTGTTTTATGACATTTCGGTTAGTCTTCCGTGTATACTAGCAACTGTTGCATTTGTTTCTGTTCCTTTCATTCTGCCTGTTTTGTTTCGTTTGAATAAGTTTACAAATGGAGTATCATTGGAAGCACGAGGTCGCGGGTTCAAATTCCGGCGTGCGCAAGCAAATTTTATTTGATTAATTTGTATTATTCCACAATTTATTCAATTAAAATAATACATACCATATTTGAGGCACGTTCCATCACCCTGGTCTAGAATAAAAACGTTGCTTAAAATGGCTTTGACCATGTTTGGTGACCAGATCTGAATAGTCAGGTACTTTCCCACCTTCCTCTCCCCATCTCCTTCCCTTCTCCTATCTTCAAAATGTAAATTTTACAGTAAATCGATCAATGTTTGTTTCACAAAATGCCTGTTTTCATTTTTATCGTATTTTTTATGCAATATAATCAGCCACTTTCACTTATTGGACTCATGCCCGGTTTTTTGGGTGGGCGGACTAATGAAAAAATACTATTTTTAAAACCAAAATCTTAAAAGTTCTCGAAATGGCTCTAGCCTTGTTTAGCGGCCAGCTTTTAACAGCCAAATACTACCTTCCTCTTCACGCCTTCTTTCTCTCCATAAAATTCATTAACATGTAATTCACATAAAATTGAAATGAAAAGATGAAACATTGAAAACCAAATTTAAATTTTATATAATGCGAAAAAATCGGTTTCAGTTTTGTACGTCCAATTAGTCCGATTTGGTCTTCTACGCTACCAAAGATATTTTATATCTATTATCGTTGCTTCCACCGCAAAATTACCTAACTGCAAAAATGTACTTTTTCAGGAAAGCGAAAAAACCTTCCGATTTTATAATTAGACTGATTTTTTTTATTTTAATAAAAGACGTATCTAATGAATATTTTTTTCATTTTATTTTATTTGGACAGAATATTTTTTTTTTAAACAGTGTAGTGGCAGTGTTAGATAAGTATTTTTGCATTGAAAAATTTTGTCACTTATGGAATTTTGCACGTAAAATTTACTACCTAGTAGTACTTCCAGAACAGAATATTTACATAATTTTCGTTTTATAACACTAAAGTGACGAAAATAAAATAAATCAACAACAAGATGAACAAAAAATTAAGAAATTAGACGTCTTCGGTCTATCAAATAATAATGATTTTTGATAAAATAATATAAAAATTAACACTGTTCTATGACACTTAAAATAATATTTAATGAAAAAGCTTATCATAAAACTCCCAACAGAATTTCGGATGGACACTTTTCAAATCCTGGAGGTGGTTGAATTTTTCAATTTTGTTTAATTTTTATCTGTCTCTTATACAGCTGTGGTGGTTGAGCGTAGTCGTTGAAGGTTGAAACTGGTGGTTTTAATAATGGCTTCCACGAATCATTATAATTAAGTTTAAAGTTAAGTCTACCAGCCAAATATTGCAAGCATCTTAAATCTGCTACTGTTGGGTCACCTCTTCTATGTCCTGGAAGAATTGAACTATAGACATTAACATTGTCATAATTCAAAAAATATTCGTAACTTAAATACTGAAGTGGGTTGAGAAATTCTAGCTTCTCTGCATACTCCCAGATAATCGGTTGGGAAGTAGATTTAGTTATTTTTAAGTTTTCGTTCAATTAAACTATGGCAGCTATGTTCTTCCATTTGGGTATGACCCTTTTCTAAATAGTTATGCTCTATTTCTATATTAATGTGAGTTAAACTTAATCTAAGTAGTGCGTTTGAAAGAGTTGTGTTTTTGTTTTGATAACCACAACCATCTGTGTACAAAACTATATTTTTGTTTGGGTGTTTGCTGCTATGTATGATTCTAAAACTTTCATAAGTATTGTAGAAAATATATTGGCAATCAAACCCCCTTCACACTCATCCCATAGGTAGCAATCCTTTGTTACCATGTTATAAATCGTATAATTGTGGACACAAAGTTTTGTTTTATAATAAAATTCACTTGCTTTCAAAACAGGGGGCAAGTTTTACAGCTTGCATATCAATAGTGAACGTATGCCCTGCAATAATGTGACAGAAGCTTCGGTAAATTTAAAAAAAAAAATTATCATTACATTTCGCCCTTCTTCCATAATTGTATCCCACTACGTAGACGCAATAATATTGCGTCTACGTAGTGGGACTTTTGAATTGGATTTGTGTGTGTGCATACCACTTTTGAAGGCTGTAATCCAATTTGTGACAGTAGCTGAATCTAAATCAAAAATACTGTCAAATGTTTTCTTACAAACTTGCTTTTTTTTTTCACCATTTTTCAAGTAGTAAACGTGAGAATATTGCCTTCTTGACTCTCACAGGCAGAAGGCCGCTTTGTAGGATTACTATCTGTTAAAGAGCTGATATATATTTTTTTCATATTCCGGTTCATATTTTACCAAAAATAAGTAAACATTTGTTGCCTCTGAATATCATTAAATTCATGAAAATGTTTGTTTTTAGAAGTCAGGCAGAAGTCAGGAAGAACAAATAGGTGCCTGGGATTCACTCAACAAGTATTTTCCATCATTTTGTTTTTTAAACCCATATAATCCTTTCCCTGCATTCTCATTCTTTTGTTAGTTTCTCTTGTAGATATTGTTACTATGTTAGTATCATTTTCCAAACTAACATTTTCAATATTGTCAACACTCGTACTCGGAGGAAATTGATTTCCTTGGGACATCGCCATCAGAATTTGAATCATCTGAGCTACTGCATTCTAATGCAGCCTTGTAATCAGAATCCAGGTTAACAGATACATCTTTCTCTATTATTTTCAGAATTATATGAAATATTGCATTCTGGTACAGCTTCGTTATCCGGATCTAGATTTTCAGAGACTTTTTCCTCAGTGATAATCATTTCATTAGTAGTTAATTCATTCCCAAGATCATCGTAAGGAAATGTAATAATATCATCCATCAGCAGAAGTTGCTCAATATCTACGGCAGACAAGTTATTCTCATTCATTATGTATGATGCAAAATTTGATAACTGCTAAAAAAATGGCGGTAACAAAAATATTCTAACTTGCAAAAATCTATAACAGACAAGTTCAATAAATTGTTATATTTAAACATAACTGACTAGTTATAAGTGTATTTCATGTATAAAATGGATTTATAAATATCTTATATATTTGTCGCAGTTCACTTTGCATGGTAAATTCTATTTAAAATTCCAATTTTGGAGTTTGAATGCAGCGCAACACAATGCGTGAAATCTCTCAAGTTAAAATGGCAGTTAGATAATTTTGCAGGCACAAATGAGAAGCTGTCAGATAGGTAATTTAGTATTTGAATTATGTTTTAAAAACCATATTTTTGTTTATTGTATAATTTTGTATGGACATAAGGGTCATAATTGCAGACAAATTTGCATCATTTGTAGCAGTTCTTTACTACCCGCTACATTTCAAGATTATTCGGAGTATGGAAACACTGAATTCTGGCAAGAAGAGGTGAGACGGCAACTCGAGCGGACCCGAACGGCCAGTACCAATACGGCTCCCGCCGGCGGTAGACGCAATCCCGGAAGACGCAGCGAACGCTACAAACGACATTGGACAAATATTACGAGACATCGATCTTTTGGGGAAGGATGACGCAACATATTATAATTCGTCTTGCTGGTCATTGCATTCTCATCTAAATTTAACGTCATGTAAAATGACGTTTGGCGCCCTCTACTCTTAATAACAGGTCAGAATACTTTTGTCACACACACACACACGTTTCTCATGTTACTTATTCTTATTCACCTTTCTAGTCACACCATTTAACATTGCTACCTATTATTAAAAAGTCCGATGCGCAAGGCCTTCGGTCTGACGCACATGCCCTGAGATTAAATTCAATTATGAAATTAATAGAGATCTCTAGATTGCTCTGGTTTTGTACGCTGTAGAAATAAATAATATGTTGTAATTCATGACTCTTTTATTACTACACTTTTTATCATCATGTTTCCTATTGTGGGATTAAATCCCGTTATAATGGCGCGCAACGTGCCCTTCACCTTGAAATCTGGTTATACATTAGTCCAAAAAGTGAAAATTGTCAGTTAGGTAATTTTGCGGTGGAAGCAACGTTATCTTTGTACGCTACCAACGTTCTAACGAAAATCTTCGAATATCCGGTCTAACCGTACCGATTATTTATGTTTCTACGAGATATTAGTACGTAATAGCGCTTCTAATTGTATAGCTCTATGACATAAGGTAGAATGCAAGAAGAAATTGCATTTCGGTTCAAGGAAATTTGCAGGAGTAATTATTAATTGAAATATTTAAAAATCGTTCGGGTTCACGGAATTGGAACTTGTGGCGTTTGCTTTTAAGGTCGTTGAGTGTTCAAATTGAATAGAGCTGAAATTCCGATGAATCCAACTGAAAGATTATCAACTTGAATTTGCGTTTGGATAATCTTCGTAAGAATTTCTCAAGTAATTTAATCCAACAGCTACTTCTGCAAAACTTTACTACATTCTGCAGATGGCCGTGATGAATGACTGCGCAGATTTTTACACAAAATTGGATAGAATAACATTTAAAAATGATTTATTTCAGAATAGCGTGAAGTATTTGTAATTTCCATGACGACGATTTTTTGAGACTGCTCTCTGTCTCTTAGTTTTATGAACTATGAAGCTTCACTTTATATGTACGACTAATGTTATTATGTTGTTCAACAGAGCGGTTTATTATCTTATTTTGATTCTTCCATTATTGCCCTGGTGATAGAAAACCATTGATAATCAAAACCTTGCTTTCCCCGTATTTGGTGAACGTATCTGAATACCCAGGTACTTCTGCACCATCCTCTTCTTTATATACTTCCTCTCTCCAAAACCTTCACCTAGTCGCACTAGCTGTAGACTGTTGGGAGCATCTGAAAATTTTGTGTAGTACTCACATAAAATATATTATTTTGGGGTAATGAACATGACAAAACTCAAGTAACTGTACGACTTAAAATTTATTATTGTTATCAAACTAATCCTTATTCATCGTATTTGAAAATATTCAATAATTTAAAAAAATCCTTTTATAAGGGATTTGATTAATTTTATTGGCAAAATTTCATGTTACTTGGTTTTACGCCCAACTGCGCTTATGTTAGAATTATATGAACGGAATGGGCCCAGTGAGATATCGAAAATTTTACAAAAACATTTTGAAGTATGGAATAACATTGAACTGATTAACTAAATAAAAAATAATGTTAGTAAAACATGCAACAGTAACATAAAATAATACAGAAACTAGAACAATACTAAATATAATACAAATCACTTAAACTACTTACATTACCAATGCTACTATAATTTGTAAGATTCAACACAGTGTATAGTATATTAGATAACGCTTTGTTCTATAAATGGTGTCAGTAAATATATCAATAGAACCCGCAAACTTGTTGCCTAGATCATGCATCATATTGGTTAGTGGGTGTGTCGGATAGTTGGTTGTGTACGTATTGCAGAAGAATGTTACTTATTTGGTCTGTTCCTAGTCGGTAAATAAGTTTTAATATGCCTATATAGATCTTAAAATCATTAGCTGTACGTTCTAAAAAGATTAAAAAAATGTGAATACATACGTACCCACTTGAAGGAAATATTACAGAAGAACAAAATTATTTTTCTGTAAATTATTAATCTTCTTTGAAAAATTTAAGCAACATATTAAACATCAAGGATCTGCAATCTACATTATATATTTGTTAGATTTTACAGACAAAAAAAATAAATAAATAATTTTACTCGCTATTCAGTTTCCGGAAAATAAATTAAATTCGTTTTCATCTCAATTCATTACGGTGCTTCAAATCATCTTCAATGTGAACAAGAAAAATACTTTTTTGTAAATATTAGGATTCACTAGGAAAAAGCATTAAAATTTCTTCATCGTTTATAAGGCTCTTTCTTGATTATACCGGAAATTGGAGCAGAACTTCGAATCTCAGAAGGAAATAGTCCAGGAAATTTAGTCGAGAAGATAAAAACTCAAAGCGATAGACAAGTAGCAAATATAACGAGAGGTGGTGTCGATAAATATCTGCTAAGATAAATTAATGAAGGTTTGTTCAAAGAACAAAGCGTAGATAAAGTGCTTTTAGATGCGCGTGATTCAAAATTAAATACCATTTTGTATAATGTAAAGATTTTTCATTAATACATGCTTTTTACATACATTATGACGGCCCCATTGGTAAAGCTGTTAATCCCTTATTTCGGAACTCAGAGGTCACCGGTTCGAAACACGCGAAACAACTAATTTGATTAGATGTTAATTTCTCTCTCTCTCTGGTTTCAATCCTGGGATTGGTTTGCAGCAATTTCATCTAATCTCCTCTTCCATTCTTCCTTGTATTGTGCGGCTCTTTTGACTTCTGCATATGATGAGCAGCGCACGTCCACCAACATGTCCTCCAGTTAATTTATATGTCCTATATTATAATATGAAATGAAATAATGTAGGATTAGTGCGTATATTTTATCCTCTCATACCAAAGACGCTTATTCTTTTAGTATCTTCCTGTTGAAAGAACATCATTCAGATTATAAACGTTTTTTAAATGGCTTCAGATATGCTTTTTAAACATATTTGAAATGTGAGGTACCTACTTTCAATCCACCCTTTACCTTCTTTCTTCACTTCCTTTAGCCTTACATGGCCATAGCCTCACTGGCTTCGAGCAGTTATGACTCTATGCAGTTATCAGACAAAAAGTTAACGCTAAAATGAACAATAAAATTAAAGAGAAAGTAGATAAAATAACTTAAATAAGTAAACATGGAATGGAAAGATCAGTAGACAGGATAAGCGACTAATTTTTTTTTTATTTATTTATTCAGTGAATTTTATGAATTACAATTTTAGTGTACTTAATAACTCCCACACTAGGCTAATGCCCGTGTTGTGGTAGTCATAATACTATAAATTACAATATAACCATATGTTGAAGTAATAAAAAATAAAACATAATATTGAAGAAAAAAAAATTAAAAAATAAACATATTTAAGGAAAATATAAAACAAAATTTATGTTTTTTATACATGCAAACATACATACATACACATATATAGATGCTCAGATATATATACATATACATACATACATAGACATACATACATACATACATAAATACATTCATTTACAAAAAAAAATATATATATATAAAAAATATATAAATATAAAATACATATACATACATATACAGACATACATGCATGCATATATAAATACATTCATACACATCTATATATGAACACACACAAGCGTAATGTGGATTCACATATATACATAAATATACAGATACATGGTTAATTTTATTATAATGGTTTAAAAGTTAGGAACTCATGTATTCTTTAAAAAAGGCTCGTCCCTTTTCAAATATCCAGTTTTGGACACGTATAATAAAAAGGGATATAGTATTAGTTGATTTTATGTCCCTGTCCAACGCGTTGTATATTTTAGGGGCGTTAAACCAGAATTGTCGTTGAGCGAATGTGGTTCTAGTTTTTGGGACCACGCATCCCAGATTTGATGAAAAGCGGGTGTTTACTTGGTGTTGAGGAGCCACTAGCAAGTCATTTTTTCGTATGTAGCATAAGATTGTCTTAATGAATAGCTGGCGAATATCTAAGACCTTAATTTTAGTAAATAGTATTTTGGAGGGATAGGTAGGATGACATTTAAATATAATTCTGAGAACTAGTTTTTGTACTGTAATTATTGGATTAATGACGGATTCTGCACAGCCACCCCATCCCAGAATACCATATGTTGCTATCGATTGAAAAAGGGCAAAATATACGCATTTTAGAGTCGTTAGGTCTAAGATGGATCTAAGAGAGCAGAATATGTGGGAGAGTTTACGAAGTCTTTTTGTTGTTTCTTTTATATGGGTTTCCCAGCGTAGTTGGTCATCGATTATTATTCCCAAGTATTTAACTTCCTTTGAAGATTTAAGAGTTGAACACGTGCATTGAATATTAGGTGAGGTTTCAGGAGTCTGTATGTTGAGTGAACACGAGTGGATGGTAGGTTTGGGGCAGTTATTGGGAAAGCTATGTTTGGGTATGGAAAACGTCATGTATTGTGTCTTGTCGATATTAAGTGTGAGGAGGTTTGTGTCTAGCCAATGTTTAACTTTTGTTAGGCCAATATTAGTTTTGTTTGTAACTGATTCCCATGTTTCATCATCAAATATTAGGACTGTATCATCGGCAAATGAAATTATCTTGCCTCCAATATTCATAGTGCATAGTGTGTTGATATATATGAGAAATAGAATTGGCCCTAGTACACTACCTTGAGGGACCCCATAGGACATGGATAATTTTTTGCTCATATATATTTTGTCTGAGTGGATAAGGGTTTGGTGTGTACGATTTGCTAAGTAGTTTTTAAACCATGTGTAGGCTATCCCTGTAATGCCGATCTGTTGAAGTTTTTTAAGTAGTAAGGGATGGGAAACCGTATCAAATGCTTTTGCGAGGTCAAGGAAAACAGCAAGTGGTTTGCGACCTTTGTCAAGATTTTGGGAAACAATTTTTGTGAGAGCAGCTATTGCATCAGAGGTATTCCTCCCTTTTCGGAAGCCATATTGGTTATCCGATAATATTTTATTATTTTCAAGGAACTTACAGAGTCTATGTTTCACCGCCTTTTCTATAATTTTAGAAATTGTGCTGAGTAATGATATCGGTCGATAATTATTAACAGATAATTTATCACCTCTTTTGAAGATAGGGATTATTGTGGCCTGTTTTAAAGAGTTAGGGAATATTCCAGTTTTAAAGCTTAAGTTGATAATGTGTTTAAGAGGTGGGGCTATAAATTTTTGAATGTGTTTAATAATTTTTGTTGAAATTTGATCTTTCCCGGCAGAGTTACTGTTTTTAAGAGATGAGATAAGTTCTATTATTTCTATTTCAGTGGTGGGAGTGAAGTGAAAAGGGTTATAGCTTAGATTATTGACATGTATATTTTTTGCAAGATCTTTCTCCGAGACGGTGTTTTGGTCTAGAATATTTTTTGCTAATTTATGTCCGATATTGGAGAAAAATTGATTGAAATGGTCGGATATTTTTTCAGGTTCGGAATTGATATGAGTTGTTTGGTCTTCTATGTTAATTTTAACAATGGGTGAGTCGATTTTATGAATATTGGCTATATCTTTTATGATATTCCAAATTTTTTTTTTTTCATCAGTAGCTTCACTGATTTGTTTTTTGTAGTAATCTCTTTTAACACTGTTAATAATTTTTTTGCAGTTGTTTCTATAATGTTTATAAAATATGAGTGAATCATAATCGTTGGGATTTTTTCTACAGAAGTTATGAATCTTGTCACGCTTTCTGATACAGTGGAGAATACCTGCAGTGATCCATGGTTTGAGTTTTGTGTCGGATTGTTTTTTTTTAATTTTTGTGTATGATGTTGCATCCGCCAAATGGTTTTGTAAAGTATTTGTAAATATTTCGCATGCAGAATGAAATGAATGGATAAGTCAAACGGGATACAATAACATTGAACTTAATCTGAAACTTAATGATTACTCGATGGGATAAGTAACTAAATAAAACATAGATAAGTCAAACGAGATAAAATAACCGAAAAAACTTAATCTTGAATGGAAAGATCACTCGATGGGATAAGCCACTAAATAAATGGATAAAGAACAACGCAAATAAATCAGAATTAATTAAATTATTGGAAATGGACAACAAACAGCTAGGACGGTGAACAAGATACTAAAGAAATATATTACAGACGCTTTAAAAAAACTTTTTTTTCTACTTTATCCCCACATGGGGTGGTCAATCCTCTCTGCCTACCACTGCGGAAATGGTGAGGTGATATGGATCTAGTCAGAGAGGATGTTCTCAAAAAGTACCCAAACCCCCCTCCCAAATTGTAACTTTGTATCACTTCATGATTGTCGGTAGTAAAAACCATAGCGGGTGGATATGATAAAGGAAGTGCTAAATTAAGTCCTTTGCTTAGAAAACCTTCTGGGAAATAATTTGACAAAGTGTTTAAATTGCAGTTGGGCAATAAATATCTCTGGAAAGATTTTGAATCTATTTGAATTTTATTCCACCCGTCCCTTAGAAGCAGCGAGGTGAACAAACTTAAGAGATTTGGAGTTGAATTTAAGCAACAGTTTCTCTGTCCATACAAGTGTAGCATTTGTGATACAGGATGCAACATTACGGGCAATATAATAATGTTTTGGTTACGAGTTTGATCTGTATCGATTTGAGGGAAAACTAATTTTGTCAATTCGCAAAAGATTTTTCGACTCATTTTATTAACCTGTCTTAACAGACAGGATAATAATATCGTTATTCTCTCAATTTAATTTTTTAAACTATTTAATCAATTTTATTAAAAGATTTTTTTAATTCTCTTTTGTGTACCTCTTGACTAGTTATATCCAAAATGTAAAAAAGGTATTTTAATGATGTGTACCTAAGTGTTAATCAATGATTTACGCGTGATGCTCAGTTTCCTTCTGGGAAGATAAATTTAATTATTAAAACTGAATTTTGATTTTTATAGTTCAATGACAGTTGTTGGTGAATATAGAAAAGTGAGGTTATGTGAAAAATAATCCGATTTGTCCATATTAATCAGAAGATGATTTTACATTATTTTTTTCATTAAGTACACGCGAAGCCCTGTGGGAAAATTTTAATTTTCTTTAGAGGTGTATCATATTGGGTATCTTTAAGAAAAGGAAGGAGAGGAAAAGGTATGAGAGGTGGGTAGAAATCTAGAGATCAGATTATCCAGGAGTGACAGACGTATGAATCTGTCTCTCTCGCTTCGGTGCAAGGCGATGGGTTGAGAGAGACCAGTTGAAGAGGTAGAGAGTCTTCCCAAATCAGCTTCTTCCGACCACGCATCATGTGCCTAGGCGCATTTGCCGTCAATACCTGAACACACCTCACCTAATTAACCTGGGCATCCCTGCTAAATCACCAAACCTAACAATCCACTTGCGATGACCTATGGTAGAGGTGTTATAGTTCTTCTATAAATGGTCCCGGAGCATCGGTACCAAAAACTCGCCTCCCAACTTGATTGATATTATTATAAATTACAACGATCACAGTGTGCTCGATCAAAGATTGACTGACAGTGGTGGTTATTGTTGTAGAAAGCGGTAGTAGTGAGTGTGTTGACGCCTGTGGCCAGGTGAATAGCCAGTGTTATAATAGTCAGGGTCGATTGAGTTAGAAGCAAGAAGTCACAAGTTTAGTCTGTCTGATCTTCTCACGGGACCTTCTGCAGTTAATTTCTTTGAAATCTCTGTTATTTCGGAAAAAAAATTATATAAGTACATACAAATACATTAAATCACGAAATATTTATTGCTCCATATAATGTACCTACTTTTCCGTTTAACTGACTTGTGTCGGATGGAAGAAGTATTTGATGTACTCGTAAAATATATTTCTGAAACGTCCCGAAATTTTTCTTCCATCTACTTGCACCAAATAATATTATTCTGACAGGAACTATTTTCTATTTATCTGATCAACAAAGTATAAACCATCTCATCGTTTTTTTCTAAAGTCTGTCCAAATTTTTTTAGAATTTCGACAATGGTACATAATTTAACCATGAAGTCTACTCTTGTCCTTGCTCCACATTAGAATTGATTTTAGTTCTCTATTGTGAACTTCTTTCATCACATAATTCTACTTTATAAATATCTTTTTTATGTTCTGCAAACACACTTCTCACTCTGTTCATAACACAGGTAATACGTTTTCCATGGCTTATCACGGGCTTGTAATGTACGCTAGCTCGCTGATATCCAACTAATGTGCATTTATAATTTCTGGATATAGAGTAGAGATGGTTGCATTTGCAGCTTGAAAAACTTTAGCTTGTAATTCGAACGGCGACAACTGAATAACAGAATTTATTAAGGGTGGGCTTGATTTTTTAACCAAACTGCCCTGTGACTAATGTTTTACACCTCGTATATAAAAATCATCTGTACCTGCTTGGTTTGAATAAGAACTATGTAAAAGTGCAGACTTTTTCTCGACAATTGTTGAGCAAATCGCAAAGTGATAAAATGTATTCTCGGGATTCGACGAAGCGGAAAATGTATTCTAAAATATTCCTCGCGCATTCGGGTTTCATTTTTATTTATTATTGTATCCGGTGCAGAACTTTGTCGACAGTGTTATTTACTTTCTTTTTGTATTTTTAGAGTGAATTCGTTGGTGGTGCTACATGCCAGAAACGGTGCTGAAATTTCAAATACGTTTTTTTTAAATATTTTTTCATGTTTTCACCGTTATAACTTATTAAAGTTCATAGGATTTATGAACAAATATCTGAGATCCATTTGTATTCAAGAGAAATAAGGGATGATTCAAAATAAGTAACTGTCAAAAACTTACCACTTCAAATTTACTTAACATTTCTTTGAAAATAAAGCTAGCCATTTTAACAAACAATATCTTCATATAAGTATGTAGTTAAACAACTAATAGATGATCGATGGCAATAAAAAATTACACATATATATACAACCCTCGTGAAGTTCTATGCTGAACCAAAAGCGGTTGGTTTAAATATTCAATAATATGGTATGCAAGCAAACAAAAATTTTAATTAAATTTAAATTTATGCACACTGAAGTGAAAAAGATATTTTTAACATCCGCAACCAAAAATAACATGCTATTTATATTTTTTAACTATACCAGAGTTTTTCACGTATTAAGAATTGATACTTCGGTTGTAATAGCTTTGCCTTTCTTAAGTGATCAGTTATGAACATATTCTACCCAACCTTTCTCTTCTCCAACAGATCAATCAGCCATAAATTACTCAAATTGATGATGGCAAGTTCCACTTGATCCAGGCACTCGGGGCAGCAATACATAATAGAAATAGTAAAATCTATTAATTAAAAAAGCATCTCTTACCCTTTGAAACCTCACTTAAACCTTTTCAGTCCTGACTTAACTCCGGCAAGGATAGAAAATTTTATGAAACAACTGGAAAAAAATTATATAATAACAGAACTTGAATAGAACCTTCAAAGAACTTGAAAATCAACTCCCACATCAGATGAATTGTTCAAATTCTCTGAAACAAACCACCTTAAATCTCAGAGGGCGTGTTTCACATAACATGATAAATCCAGGGCTTATGTTATCTTTGAGGATGCTGTGGGGAGGGGGTTTTTAAGGAAAGGAAGGAGAGGAGGTTCTGGGAAGGAAAAAGGTATGATGGGTGGGCAGGAATCTAAGGATCACTATGTCTATGAGTGACGGACGAAAGATCCATCTCTTCCGCTGCGGCGCAAGATGATGAGTCAAGAGAGACCAGTTGCAGAGATCAAAGGGTTTACCCAAACTCTTCAAAAACTAAATTACCAAACCTAGCGAACCACTTGGTATGACCTGAGATGGCAGAGGCGTTGGTTATCAAATAAATGGTTCGCTAATAAAAAACTCGCCTTTTAAATTGGACACTAAATATATAAAATTAGGCAACAAAGATACTACTAGTCGAAATCAAAAGAAAATATTTTCATAATTATGAAATATTTGTGCATACAGAATTTCGCAAGTTAGTTCAACAAATGTTTTAATGTAGAATTATTAGCAAAGTTCGAATCACATTTATTTTATAATTTGTTAGTTGTGTTCAAACCTACCCCTGTTAGTCGAGTTGGCTAAGGGGCGCCATCTGCTGTTAAAAGTATTAAGCAACATAGTAGAATCGAAAAATAATATATTACATCGCCACAGCTGTTGTTGAAGTGATTTAATGGTGTTGTGTGCGAGTTCCGAACCTATTATGAATACATTAGGAATTGGAGTTGACTTGTAAATGTTTGAGATAAATGTTTAGAATTATTTATGCTTCTAAACCTAACATCTTTTTGTATTAGTATGTTTAAGATTAACCTATTTTCTTACAACCCCTGTGTTATGTTTTGAATAATCGTAAATAAATAAATAAATAATTATTATTGTCTAAGCGTTTTGTAGCTGCAAGGCATGTTTTATATAGGAGGGTAAATGCAGGTAACTCCATTAATGGAGGACTGAACGCAATTGGCGCTAACAAAAAATGTCCAAAGAAGCGAAGTTAGCAGTCCACAATGGAGTGCTGGTACCTACCCTGATGTATGGAAGTGAGGCATGGAACTGGCAAAGAAAGGATGAAAGTAGTTTGAATGCTTTTGATGAGATCTCTGAGGCGTATGTGTGGTAAAACCATGTATGATCCTGTGATGAATGTGGAGATCCGCAAAGAATGCAAAGCTGATGTAAGCGTAATGAGTAAGATCAAGAAAGGGACGCTTAGATGGTATGGGCATGTAGAGCGAATGAGCGAAGAAAGGAGTGTAAGGAAAATATACGATGCAAATGTGAATGGTAGCAGAAGTCGGGGACGCCCGAGGAAGACATGGCACGACCAAGTGAATCAGATACTTGAGTCGGGCCATGTCAAGAGTCAGAATAATAGAAAAGTATGTATGAGCCTATAGCCTAAGAGTATGTATGCCTACCCCTGCAGAGAAACGGCGGGATGGTTAGTTAGTTAGTTAGTTAGTTAGTTAGTTAGCACTCGAACCCAGGTCCTTGGTTCCAGTCCTAGATGTGACCGTTTATTTTTCTGATTTTTCTGTTGGAGATTTTCGTTAAATAATAATCGCTAATATTGTCTTCAATGATTAATAAATATTCGCACAAGATATTGGAAAAAGGTTGAGTAGGTTATTTGGAAAGGAATATGAAAAGTTTCAGGGTTTCTTAAGAGACGGTGTTTGTTTTTAATTTTAATTATGGCTAAGAAGGTAGATTCTAAATGTTTATTTATAATTGAGAAAAGAAAGTAGATATCACAATTGCACAGTGAAATCAATATTTGGTTGTTGACTTTTGTTGTTGCAACTTGCATTCAAATGTCAGTGGAACAATAAATTCTACCAAATCATTTATTAGGAAAATTGATGAAAGTTATCATTTTTAAAAGCATTATTGTTAAGCAAACTTGATATAATATAATTAACTAAAGATCGTTTTTAAAGAGTGTGCGTTTTTTTGTAAATAACTCGAACTTTGAAATTTCAGCAAGGATGCAAGGCAGTCATCCATCTAAAAGAGCTCTTTATAATAAGCCTGCAGGACGAAACACTTATCGCATCATTGAACCTAATAAAATAGGGGAAATAAGTAAACGACCGGCAGAAGTGACGGGATTTCTTTGATGTAAAGGTAAAGGATGTTGGTATTCTATAAAGGTTGTGATGACGATACCTATTAATAAAAATACTAATTTTAATTTTGAAAAAAGGGTTCAAAAGTAAGTTACTAAAAGGCTTTATTAATTGGTTTTGTCTATGAACGAGTTGCGGCTCGTGATTTTTATGCGATCTAGAGTGCTAAGATTAAAAAAAGACAACTTTAATATAATTTTATTCAAAATAACAATTTTTATATCATCAATTAACTGAAAGAATCCTGAAAGTTCAATACGAAAAACATTTAATTACAAAAACATTAAATGTCGTGTTTTTTAATCTTAGCATTCTAGCCCACTTTTAAAATATATATTAAGTTAATAAAACACAGTGTGTCCGGAGGTAAAGTGAGCTAACTTCGGTAGATGATTATACAAAATGATAGAAGTAAAAAAGAAAAATAACTTTTTTCGAAATTCCAATATTTTCAACACCAACTTTTTGATCTAAAAACAACCTCAAAACGTTAGAATTTCGAAAAAAGTTATTTATCTTCTTAACTTTTATTGTCATGTAGGATTACCCCCTGAAGTTAGCGCTCTTTACCTCCGGACACTCGGTATATAAATATTTCGCTTTCTAACTAACTATTTAATTCAAAGCAATATGTTATATTAATAAAACAAAAATAAATTGACATTTTTTTATTTAATTAACATTATTTTCTAGAATTTAACGTGCCAAAAATGCTTAACATGTTACCCATTAATATAAAAAATTGCGATTCTACAAATAGATTGAGATATATGCTGAAACAATGGTTACTATTAATTTAGGTGTGTTAATTGTATAGTTATAGTAATAATATTATGTGTGTATGTATGTTATTGATCATTAACATCCTGTTGACAAACTGCTTTATTGCAGTTTAACGGGATTGTAAACCAATAAAAAAAAAAAAAACAACAATAATACATAATATCTTAGGATAAAAATTATTATAAATTAAAGTACATTATTTTGTTCAATTATCTTAAGATTTAACAGTAGTTTTCTACAATTTATTAATACGATTCTCTATTTTCAGGCTATCGGGGAGGAGATTGTAAATGCGTATACCCTCATGGTCTATGCTTCTTTTACCATTTTCAGTCTATTAGTATACAATTTAAGTCACGTGCTGCCCCTGGCACTATTATCAACATTTTCTTTTTAAAGTGTACCAACCTTTATAACGGTCGTGTAGCAGGTTTAAAGTGTGAAATACTAAGTAATAAGTCTTAAGCGTGCCAATCAGGCGCAGTCTATAAAAATGGATTTGTTAGTTCCTACTTCATTTCCCCGATTTTACTTATTGTAAAAGGGAATAATGTTTTTACTTATTGTAAAAGGGAATAATGTTTTTACTTATTGTAAAAGGGAATAATGATACATAACCTGAAAACCGAATTTGATTTGAAGATAAAGATGATTTTTTAACGCTAGTAATTGTGTTGATAGTGTTATCTTGTTAGTTTTGATTGAATATCACAAACCAAAATTAATTTAAAATGGTAATACATGAAAACAGTATTTACTACCATTGAAAGGAAATGATATTAAAATATTTCAAAGGCACATTTAGTTTGGAAATACTATATTCATAAATTAATAGCGTTATGTGGAATAATCTTTTATTTCTAAATAGTATAAATTCGCCATCCGCGTCTGTCTTTGTTCTTCTAAGCTACGCAACGGATTTTGATAGGATTTCCACCATCGTTTAGAGAATATTCCATATGGTTAATATACAAAATATTAATATAATTATATTTATAGAAAGTAGAGATAAAATATACATTAGGCTTGGCAAATTATACTGATACTTTCTTTCGGCTAGACAAAAATTTTTCAATTTGTTAATAATAAATAATATTTAATAAATGTAATGAAATATTTCTCTTATTTTTATGGCACCAATTTTGTTAAATACCAAGTAAGGTTCGTTGTACATAAGCTTAATCCTTAGCTTTGGAAAAACACCAAGCAATAAAAAGGACGCGTTGTTAGGAAGAATTTGAATAATTCACGAAATTTAAAAATTATTTCTGTGAAAGTTCTATTATTGTTTCAGTTTTTGTAGAACACCTGGCCAATAATGATAGCATAACAGAACTTGAATAGAACCTCCATAGGAATTGAAAATTTCTTTTCAATTTTTCAAATTCTGTGTAACAATCCGTCCTAGGCTTTCCTAAAATTAGAATTAAAATAATTTTAAGCCGATCCTGAAATGTTGTGGGTGGTATTCCAACTAATATTGGTTACTTATTGTAGTAGTAATGTGACATAACTTAACAGCATGTGTCATCCAGGCGTGTATTCATTAATTTTCCACCACAACTTCAATTTGGGAGGCGGGTATGGGTACAGCCACCGAACCATTTAATAAAAAAACAGCATTGGTCACCCTAAGAATTTCGCTACATTTGGTGACTTAGCAGGAGTTCCCGGGTTCATGGGTGAGGTCTGTCCAGGGTTCATGGATCGAACTTCATTAAGGATGATACAGGTTCTCTATTATTTTCCTTGGTTTCTACTGTGTTGAGTTAACGTAATGCAAATTAGGTGGATCGAACATCTAGGTATTGAGAATGTGAGATGGCTCACTTTTGCATAAGTGGGGTTACTCTCATTATCGACCTGGTCAATCACCACCATTCAGAATTAAAACGTTCTTTGAAATGGCTTCAGCCATGTTTAGTGGCCAGATATGAATAGTGAGGTACTTTCCCACCTTCCTCTTGATCTCCTTCCTTTCCCCAATACCTTCAGCTCACCACATAGCTCAAGTGGTAATCCATTTTCTCACTGGCAAGAAATTAAAA
Source organism: Hesperophylax magnus (assembly GCA_026573805.1). NCBI lineage: Eukaryota > Metazoa > Arthropoda > Insecta > Trichoptera > Limnephilidae > Hesperophylax > Hesperophylax magnus. The sequence continues at coordinate 1,065,935 of JAIUSX010000068.1, read as the reverse complement.
AGCGGGTTCAGAAATGTTTTTTTTTCAAAGCGTATTTGTAATTTGTAAGAAAAATCTTAATGTAATTTGGTCAACTTTTTGGTGGGTTTAATTGTTGCCAACACTCAATTGATTTCAATTAGTCAAATTCTCACGAATAAATCTTATTGGAACAAGTTTTCAACACAATTGACTTAATTTATAGACGGGTTTAACGAATCCAACCAAATTTGAGAACCCACCTCTTTCCGACTACTTTCAATATAATGGTTAGATTATTTTATTGATTAAGCTTCTAAAAAGCACCGATTTATATTTCCGGTTCATTTGAACTTCAAAAGTTTTCGCTCACTCGTGGTGGTTGCACAACTAAAAAGTTTTATAAAAATTCGCAGAATCATAAAAGTTAAAAAAAGGTGAAAAATTCCGCTATTCCACAACTTAGTTTAATGAACAAATCAGAAATAACTGGTATTGTCAGCTTTGTGTTTGAGTTTTGGAATATTCGTGCATAAATTTTACAGAAAAAAGCTCTGTTAGAAGTTTGGATCGAAGAGAATATTGAATAATAATAATAAAGGTAGATTAACTTAGTATATATGTATCATGTCTAGCTCTAAGTTTTCAGAAGAAGTTTGAAGGTTTTGTAAAGTGGATTTATTATTTATATTTTGCCAAAACTTAATAGTATTCGACATGCGAAAACAAGTTACGAGTATTTTGTTGTCTATTGATAAAAACTATTCAAAAGACAGTTCTTGACAGTTTTTAATCCTAAGAGCCTCTTTAAAATACTATCACCCCCTTAAATTTTGAATTTAATTATCTGTCAGTCGATGTAAATATGAAATAAATGGTAACTAATCTTACCTCTGAAAACAATCCTTTTAAAACGTTTAATCGTGTGTTAAATTTTATGCATTCACGATTAATTAACTAAATTGATTACAAGCAGCCATAAAAGTTCATGGAAAGACACAAATTGCTTATACACAGGCTAGTTATTTTGTTGTGTAACAGCTGTTGAATTTTAAAATTTCTCATTAAATTTTTGAATATTTACAAGGTATTTTATATGTTCTATGTATTTTTGTTTTATCTGCCCCTCGCTATGCAGTCTTAAGTGTTGGGAACTCTTTGTAAAAATTAAAAGGTTCTACTTATAATGGTGTTTATTTACGTTAGAATAAATAATACCTAGGTCTGGATTTAGCTACACTATACATTACCCGAGGGCTGGTAATCCTCTCGTTCGAGAAGCTTGTTCCCTGTCACTATAACCTCACAAGCATCTGTTACACTCTAGCGACATCTGACGGACTTTGGAGTAAACTTTATGACTAGCGCCATCTATTGTTTAAATACTCAACTTATTACTATAGATCACATTTTTTTAATTGAAGTAAAAAAATGAGGTAGAAAGCAAATAAAATAATATTATTTTTTTTGTCTGGAAACATGAATAAAAAAATGTAATATTTTACTTTCAAACGAAAAAAAGGATAAACTCGTAACTGTCACTTCACTTTTTATCTCGCTTACAAAATAAAATGTAACTCTTTTAAATTAGCTTACAATATAGACATTCTGAATTCTTACGGTAAAACAAAACGTGCACGCGTCGGGCCGCCAAAAGCTTGTTTGCCAATTTATTCAATCTCAGTTTAAAAAAATAAATTATTAGATTCTTGCAAAATGGAGCCTGTACAGTGTATACAGTCTTTATTCAGTGTGTAACTAAAAAACGGTTGGAAAATTTTATTTTTATTAGTAAGGCTGTAAGGAGATAAAATGTATTATCGGTATGTTCGTGTGGCTCAATTATCATTGCTTCTGGAAAAAAAATCAAGTTGGCGGCAACCGTATCTTTCAAATTGAAATAGATAAGAGGATCGAAGACGCTAGTTCCTCGGAGCATCTTCCATTGGGAGGCCTGTGATCTATGGATTGCAATACGTTTGTTAAGAGGGGGGAATCTATCTATCAAACGGACCGCCCATATCTGCACAAGGTCAATGAATTTTTTTTCAGGTATTTTGGGGATCCAGACCAGAGGTGGCTGCCAAATTGAAAAGTGGGCGCACTTGCGATTTATACAGGGTCATCAGTTGTGTACTATAAAAGCATATGCGGGTACTGTACAGCACGCCCAGCTTCTGAGAGGTTTCCTTGATCCTATCTTCCATAGTCTCCACGTGCCTGAGCTTGTCACTTTCAGTTACCTAACCATATCAATGGAAAGCATGTTGGGAGGATTGTTTCATTTTAAGGAGACTAGATTGTCATTTCAATCTCTTTTAGACGTAATCAAACACGATTAGAGACTTTGAAACATTAAATTCGACTAAGTTATTTTTACCCCAAGAGGAAACCCTCTTGAGGTAACCATTCATTCGCCATTTTCCCACAGTGGTAGGCAGAGAGGATTGACCGCCCTATAACTCAAACTTGGCACAAACTCCTGACTTGATTAACATTCATATCTACAAGCAGAGGCACTTTCCTGTTATTTTGATTCTTGACGAGACCCCACATAATTAAAACGAACACAGTTAAGTAGAAAACTTGAATAGTTGCATTCGCTTTAAACCAAAATCCAATCAACAACGAAATATCATTAAACTGATTGAGTTTTAGCCTGCTTACAAATAATAAATCAATCTGTAATCATAATTAACATCAGTTATTCAAACAATCAAAACTCAGGGTTATAATTAATAATAACGATTATCAATTCAAATATCAGAGACAGTCTACTACAGTAAGCTCTCGATTGATCGGGAGATATTGTGAAAAAAAATAGATGAAATGGATTTCCTGGTACATCCAAATGATTTTTGACCACATGCCTCTGGCATAATATTGACCATTAATAATAATAATGATAATAATTGGATAATTTGTAGAGCGCCATTTTTGTGAAAAATCACCTCAAGGGCGCTGAAATTGTATTTAAAGACGCTGTCAGTCAGAAAATTCGAGTGTATTTTCGTTAATTTCCGTATTTATCCAATAAAATCCAATAAAATCTAAATAAAAGAGATTCTTGAAATTTTTTTTAAATAAAAAAATTACACTTTTTCAAACTATTGTTTGCAATTTAAAAAATATATTGTGTATAATTATTTATAAAAAAATGTTCATTATTTACCTAGATTTATTTTTTTTATTTTTGTAGATTGGATAATTTTTGGTAAAGTAATGATACTTACAATGGTTTTCATCAGTTTTCCATTAATAATCTTAAAAATAATGTTAACATTAAAAGATAAGACATTCTCTTAGTTGAAAAATTAATTAAAAAAGTGAAATCAACACTAAAAAAATTTCCACCATAAAAGCTTTATAATATATTTTTTTTTAATTTACTCGGTTCAGTACGCGCAGGGGTGTGTGAGCCCTTAAGCTTTTAATAAAGATATAAATTTTTAAACAGACTTCTTTACTTTGACTATAATATTAATAGTAATACTCAGTTTCTTTGTTTTTTTTGCTCGCTAAAAATTAGGCGAAAATCGACCACGTAACCCCTCAAGTCGTTTACACTCAAGGTTCGTTTTTGCGTGCGAGAGAAAAAGTCGCCCTTCATTTGTTTCGATCTTCAGGCGAAAGTAGGCCGAGACGACTCTCTGCGGGAAAAGAATTCGAGTTCAATTTTGCGTGTAAAAACGTGAAACTCGAGTCAGTGCATATTTCCGGGAAACTCTACCGGATTCGTACGGAGGGAGATGTCGGAAAAAATTAGCGGAAATGTGGCGGCGGAAACTGGAAGCTCTCGAGCCGCTCCATACTAAAGTACCGAGGTTCACGCTTCCGCCGCAAGGACTGCCCCGCTCTCTCAAAAAGGCGATTGCGGCCGGAGCTTCTAAAATCGGGAATTGTACCACGTGGTCATTGCGAAACCACGTGGTGCGATTTATTTTTTGTTAATCACGAGTGTTGCCACACGCGCGGTTTCGAAACGGCCAAATTTTGGTGCATTTTCGCAACGTTTCGTTTTCATAGATCGGGATGATCTGCAAAACTTTTTCTCCTTCACCGTTTATGTTTTTATTCAGTATCGAACGCACCCCGAACGCGAAACCATTAAAAAAAATTTTCTTGCGCCTCTGTCGCTTGAAAATTATGCGTTTTTCGCATTAATCGAACGTAAATTAAAAACACGATTGATTTTGATCTAGCGTTGGCTGTGAATTAATCAGGTAACGTTGATTTTTTTTTTTAAATTTCACAAAAAGTTGTACGAAATATCCCCATTTATAGGGTAAGTGGTTGAATTTAAGCGGAAATGTTTTTCTTTGCATGATGGTAACATTGGCTCAAGAGAGTCTACACGTGGCCCTTTTTTTCACAAAATGGCGTTCTTTTGAGATTTCAGACCCGCTTTTTTACGCGTGTCTGTTTTTTTGTATATTTCAAAATATTGGAAAGTCCGCCGAAGTGGATACGATACAAGTTGAGATTATTCTAAAGTTCCGTGTGTCTTTGGTTGGATTATTGCATATCTATGCATTCAAGAACGTCGTGACGAAAAAAAATGGTGATACTCTGATCTCTAATCCGTAGATCCGAGATCGTAGATGGACTTCACCAGTGTTAAAGTGAGTGTAACGTGTTTTTTCCATAATATTATGTTATAATATATATTAATAAATGATTTACAATATGCCAAAGTTTTATCAAATATCATTTACAGGTTATTGAAACTTCTCTACGATGACGCTTTGAAACCTCGACGTTCTGAATAAAGGAGAATTATGACGGTTGGCGATTACACATCGCAGAATTATGTCGTTTTCTCGAGGTAATATAACAATTTGTTCATAATATTACTGTTACATAAATAAAAGCCCAACTTTCATCTACTGAAACGTCTGAACTGTCTGCTTATTGTAATTGACGGTGGATATCTTCACAAAATTAATCATTAAACGAGCGTTTCTCTGCAGATCTTTTTGTTGTACCAAGTTAAATGTGAATATAACATACTATAGACTAACCTACCAACTTTAAAAATTATAAATAAACTTGATTACTTTTAAAATGAAATATAGTAGATTCATTAAAAAGAAAACTAGCATCCCTTTCTTAATGATATTCTAAATTATATTCTAATGTTATTACATTCGTTATTTGCAGGATTCTACTGTATGCGATTGTCAATGGATACTTTCACGGGACGTTGTGGTCAAGTGGATCTTCTAAAAAAATGTCGTCTACGCTTTTCCAAATTCGGTTAAAAATACTCCTAGGCGATTTCATCGATGGTTTTTGATGGAGTTTCTTGGACAGGTATGTACACGTATGATAGTTGGGAATTTTTCAGAATGTTTTACAAGTTTTCAGTTGAATTTGCTCGCTGGATGACGTTAAATAAATCGCAACGTCAAACGTTTAATCATCGCCTGAGAGCATTCTTTGAAAACGCAGCCTGCTTCCAGTTTCTGATTACATATATTCCTAAATTATCTTTTCTTTAGCCTGTAATTGACGATGTAATTGACGATGGATATCTTCACAAAATTAATCATTAAACGAGCGTTTCTCTGCAGATCTTTTTGTTGTACCAAGTTAAATGTGAATATAACATACTATAGACTAACCTACCAACTTTAAAAATTATAAATAAACTTGATTACTTTTAAAATGAAATATAGTAGATTCATTAAAAAGAAAACTAGCATCCCTTTCTTAATGATATTCTAAATTATATTCTAATGTTATTACATTCGTTATTTGCAGGATTCTACTGTATGCGATTGTCAATGGATACTTTCACGGGACGTTGTGGTCAAGTGGATCTTCTAAAAAAATGTCGTCTACGCTTTTCCAAATTCGGTTAAAAATACTCCTAGGCGATTTCATCGATGGTTTTTGATGGAGTTTCTTGGACAGGTATGTACACGTATGATAGTTGGGAATTTTTCAGAATGTTTTACAAGTTTTCAGTTGAACTTCTCGCTGGATGACGTTAAATAAATCGCAACGTCAAACGTTTAATCATCGCCCGAGAGCATTCTTTGAAAACGCAGCCTGCTTCCATTTTCTGATTACATATATTCCTAAATTATCTTTTCTTTAGCCTGTAATTGACGATGTAATTGACGATGGATATCTTCACAAAATTAATCATTAAACGAGCGTTTCTCTGCAGATCTTTTTGTTGTACCAAGTTAAATGTGAATCTAAAATTATAATACCATATATTAATATAATTTTTGTCGTTTACAGGACGTCAAACCGTCAAATTTACCAGCCTCGACATTCTGAACAAAGGACAGCACAGAATTCTGGCATCTTCTCAAGGTGAATATTATCATGTTATAATTAATTAATTAATGTCATTATTATAACGTAAATAAAAGCCCAACTTTCATCTACTGAAACGTCTCAACTGTCTACTTATTGTAATTGACGATGGATATCTTCACAAAATTAATCATTAAACGAGCGTTTGCTTATGGAGCAAGCCAGAGTGGGGCCAAATTGTAATGATAAAAGATTAAGAAATGATTCGATAAAAGAATTATAGTAGAAAATAAACATTAATTGAAATATCATACAAAAGTTAAAACGCTATTAACACTTGAGACAAGAAAACATGAGCGACTCTTTAATTATAATATTCAAATAACATATCTCAAGATCGTGCACTGTGTTCGTAGATGGTTAATAAACCCCCTATGTTTAAATATATATGTTTAAACATAGGGGTTTATTAACCCACAAGTAATATCTATTACAAAATTTATGTAATTATTTCTGACTGCTATTTGATATTACATTTGAAACTTTGACAATCGCCATTAACGCCGATTCTGTAAATTTTGCACATTTCTTCTGATCATTTGTCTCTTATTGCAGATTTTTTTGTTGTACCAAGTTAAAAATGAATATATCATTAAAATATTATATATTAATAAATGAATTAACAATATGCCTAAATTTTATCAAATATCATTTGCAGGTTATTGAAACTTCTCTACGATGACGCTTTGAAGCCTCGACGTTCTGAATAAAGGAGAATGTTGACGGTTGGCGATTACACATCGCAGAATTATGTCGGTTTCTCGAGGTAATATAACAATTTGTTCATAATATTACTGTTACATAAATAAAAGCCCAACTTTCATCTACTGAAACGTCTCAACTGTCTACTTATTGTAATTGACGATGGATATCTTCACAAAATTAATCATTAAACGAGCGTTTGCTTATGGAGCAAGCCAGAGTGGGGCCAAATTGTAATGATAAAAGATTAAGAAATGATTCGATAAAAGAATTATAGTAGAAAATAAACATTAATTGAAATATCATACAAAAGTTAAAACGCTATTAACACTTGAGACAAGAAAACATGAGCGACTCTTTAATTATAATATTCAAATAACATATCTCAAGATCGTGCACTGTGTTCGTAGATGGTTAATAAACCCCCTATGTTTAAATATATATGTTTAAACATAGGGGTTTATTAACCCACAAGTAATATCTATTACAAAATTTATGTAATTATTTCTGACTGCTATTTGATATTACATTTGAAACTTTGACAATCGCCATTAACGCCGATTCTGTAAATTTTGCACATTTCTTCTGATCATTTGTCTCTTATTGCAGATTTTTTTGTTGTACCAAGTTAAAAATGAATTAACAATATGCATAATTTTTGTCGTTTGCAGGATGTCAAAACGTCACTACTGTCTGCGTTTTACAGTCCTCGAGAATGAATGAACTTCAGCCGGCGTTACTTTGAACTGGAACTAATTTCACAATCCTCTCTATGTCTTTCCAAAGTCGTGATGAAAATGATGACACTTCAACGCTTTGATATTTTAAAGTTACTAATCATCCATGAATGGTATAATTATGGAACTAATTACATAACTAGCTTGCCAGTTAATATATCTACTTAAATCGAAAACGATTAACGTTTTTAATTGGACGGCCAATTTGTTCATTTAAAATTTGTTCACAGGCCCCAGGGGGGTGGGTCAGGTACCTACAGCTATTTGATTTAAATGAAAGCATTCACTTTATTTACATTCGAACATCAAATCGTAAATATGAAATTTGGTTCACACATCTTGCTTTATTCACATTCAAACTTTTCATAACACACTACACTTTTTTACCCATTAGTTTCGGGGAAAAAGTAACGTTTTGACACGCAGTCCGCTTCATTTACACGCAAGCATATGTATTTAATTATAAAATTAGGCAGATGCCTCTCGCTGCATCCACATTCAAACATTACACCACGCACCAAATATTTACCCGTTAGTTTCGGACAAAAAGCAAAAGTGTCGAAACACACTCTTTGCTTCATCCACATTCAACACCAAAATACAAATTATTTTTTATTTTTTACATCCACTTACTCGAATTATTTTTACCCATTAGTTGCCTGCAACGGGCAAAAAGCTAGTACATATATTAATACTCAGTTTCTTTGTTTTATTTGGTCACTTAAAATTAGGCGAAAATCGACCACTCGCCCCTAAAGTCACATAGGACACTAGGTTCGTTTTCGTGTGCTTGAAAAAAGTTGCCTTTCTTTTGTTTCAGGCTTCACGCGAAAGTAGACCGAGACGCCTCTCTGCGGGAAAAGAATTCGAGTTCAATTTTGCGTGGAAAACCCGAAAAACCGAGGTATCCTCCATTTCCGGAAATTCAACCGGATTCGTACGGAAGAAGACGTAGACAAAAATTGGCGGCAGAAACTGGAAGCGCTCGAGGCGCGCCATACTAAAGTAAGGAAGTTCACGCTTCCGCCGCCAGGACGGCCCCACTCTGGCGAACAGCGATTTGCGGCCGTATAATTGTCGGAGCTTCTCGATTGGTAATCGACGTTTTACTTCCGTTTCGTGGTCAAGACGAAACCACGTGGTATGTTTTTTTATAAAATCTACGCGCTCAACTTGATGATTGCAATCCGCAGCAAACACGCCGTCTGCCTTTAATATTATCGAAAAAATTCATCCTCCGAAGGTTAAGGAACGTTATTCGGCCGTCCCACAGATGGCGTTCGGTTCAAAATGTGTCACAGTAACCGGCGAAAGTTTTGACATTTGCCATTTTAACAAAAAATGCCAACAATCGGGATTTTTGGTCAGTCAGAAATCAGCCAATCATAGACACACCGAAGTGATGTGCTTTTATTTTAGGGATGTGATCTCAAAGAAACGATAAAATTTGTAGAGGTACTTACTTTGGCAGTTTATTTTTTTTTATATCGCTAATGCCTTTGAACGAAATAAAATAAAGTTCGGTAAAAATAATTTGACACGGATACCGTCGCCCCGTAGTGAAAAACTACATCAATAGCGTCACGCAAATTTTTCATTTCTACCAGGAGCGCAGAAATTGGAAGAGGTTAGCCTGGGATCCATTCATATTTATAGTTTTCATGTGTTTATTTTTTAACGAGTAGGTGCCTAATTGCCTAATGCTTATATTTTTTCGGTAAATTTTTGATAGTAGGTGCAGGTACCTACACAGATGGTACCGGGTAGAGGTCCTAGGTAGGCAGGTACTGAGAGCGTGTTTTAGCCCGTTTTCTAGGTTAGGTCCGTAGTGTTGTTATATAACCTATGGATTTTAAATTTAAAAAAACGATCAAATCTGTTCAAGTACCTACTTTGGTAGTTCATATTATTAAAATCGATAATGCTTTTGAACGAAATAAAATGAAGTTTGGTAAAAATAATTTGGCACGGGTACCGTCGCCCCGTAGTGAAAAACTACATCATTAGCGTCACGCAAATTTATAAATTGTACCAAGTAGTAGTAGTAGGGTAGTGGTAGTGGTATGGTAGTGGTAGTGGTATGGAAGTGGTAGTGGTAGTGGTATGGTAGTGGTATGGTAGTGGTAATGGTATGGTAGTGGTATGGTAGTGGTATGGAAGTGGTAGTGGTAGTGGTTGTGGTAGTGGTAGTTGTATGGAAGTGGTCGTGGTAGTGGTATGGTAGTGGTAGTGGTACTGGTAGTGGTACTGGAAGTGTGAGTGGTAGTGGTAGTGGTACTGGTATGGTAGTGGTAGAGGTATGGTAGTGGTAGTGGTATGGTAGTGGTAGTGGTATGGTAGTGGTATGGTAGTGGTAGTGGTATGGTAGTGATAGTGGTAGTGGTACTGGTATGGTAGTGGTATGGTAGTTGTAGTGGTATGGTAGTGGTAGTGGTATGGTAGTCGTAGTGGTATGGTAGTGGTAGTGGTATGGTAGTGGTAGTGGTATGGTAGTGGTAGTGGTAGTGGTAGTGGTAGTGGTAGTGGTATGGTAGTGGTAGTGGTAGTGGTATGGTAGTGGTAGTGGTACTGGTAGTGGTACTGGAAGTGTGAGTGGTAGTGGTAGTGGTACTGGTATGGTAGTGGTAGAGGTATGGTAGTGGTAGTGGTATGGTAGTGGTAGTGGTATGGTAGTGGTATGGTAGTGGTAGTGGTATGGTAGTGATAGTGGTAGTGGTACTGGTATGGTAGTGGTATGGTAGTTGTAGTGGTATGGTAGTGGTAGTGGTATGGTAGTCGTAGTGGTATGGTAGTGGTAGTGGTATGGTAGTGGTAGTGGTATGGTAGTGGTAGTGGTAGTGGTAGTGGTAGTGGTAGTGGTATGGTAGTGGTAGTGGTATGGTAGTGGTATGGTAGTGGTATGGAAGTGGTAGTGGTAGTGGTTGTGGTAGTGGTAGTTGTATGGAAGTGGTCGTGGTAGTGGTATGGTAGTGGTAGTGGTACTGGTAGTGGTACTGGAAGTGTGAGTGGTAGTGGTAGTGGTACTGGTATGGTAGTGGTAGAGGTATGGTAGTGGTAGTGGTATGGTAGTGGTAGTGGTATGGTAGTGGTATGGTAGTGGTAGTGGTATGGTAGTGATAGTGGTAGTGGTACTGGTATGGTAGTGGTATGGTAGTTGTAGTGGTATGGTAGTGGTAGTGGTATGGTAGTCGTAGTGGTATGGTAGTGGTAGTGGTATGGTAGTGGTAGTGGTATGGTAGTGGTAGTGGTAGTGGTAGTGGTAGTGGTAGTGGTATGGTAGTGGTAGTGGTATGGTAGTGGTAGTGGTAGTAGTAGTGGTAGTGGTATGGTAGTGGTAGTGGTTGTGGTAGTGGTAGTGGTAGTGGTAGTGGTAGTGGTATGGTAGTGGTAGTGGTATGGTAGTGGTAGTGGTAGTGGTAGTAGTAGTGGTAGTGGTATGGTAGTGGTAGTGGTTGTGGTAGTGGTAGTGGTACGGGTAGTGGTAGTGGTAGTGGTATGGTAGTGGTAGTGGTAGTGGTCGTGGTCGTGGTATGGTAGTGGTATGGTAGTGGTAGTGGTATGGTAGTGGTAGTGGTAGTAGTAGTAGCAATATTTTTTTCCAAAATAAAACTCGCTGGGACTTTTGACGAGTGTCGGTGACAAAAACCGTACATACGATATGGGTATCAAATTACGCGTCTCGACTTACAAAATCCGAATGGCTCAGTGAAAAAAGGATCAGAAAGCTCCTTGGCACTTTTTTTTCTCAAAATATCCATTTCTTTCTATCCATACATATATTTTAATATATTTGTGGTCACACACACACATACTTTCATTTATATGCCAAAATACATATTACATTTTTAAAAGTTTTTAAATTTTGCGTGTTAATTGAGCAATTCTTTTTCCAAAATAACAACTTTTGAAGAATGTCGTTGACAAAAACCGTACATACGATATGGGTATCAAATTACGCGTCTCGACCTACACAACCCGAATAGCTCGGTGAAAAAATGATCAGTAAGCTCCTTGGCTCTTTTTTTTCTCAAAATATTCATTTCTTTTGATAAAATTTTGTAGTCCCACACCCTCGCCTCATCTACATTCAAATACTACACCACGCACCACATTTTTACCCATTAGTTTCGGGCAAAAAGCAAAAGTGTCGAAACACACTCTTTGCTTCATCCACAATCAACACCAAATTACAAATTATTTTTTTATTTTTCACATCCACTTACTCGAATAATTTTTACCCATTTGTTTCGGGCAAAAAGCAAAAGTGTCGAAACACACTCTTCGCTTCATCCACATCAACACCAAATCACAAATTATTTTTTATTTTTCACACCCACTGGGTCGATTATTTTTACCCATCAGTTGCCTGCAACGGGCAAAAAGCTAGTGTATATGAAATTTTTGAGAAAAATTTGTGTAGGGTCTTCTTGAGGAGAAGATGGATTGAACGGTTCCATGATAACTTAACACAGTGAAAATTCAACGCACTTTTAAAAAATGATATAAAGACATTAGAAACGATGAAAAAAATTAAGTTTTTAACCTAACCTAACCTAACCTAACCTAACCTAACCTACTTAACCCAGTTAATAAAGTTTTTGTTTCATCACTTTCCATGACTTTATATAAATTTTTAAAAATGTGATGAATTATCATTGTGATGATTTATCCGGTCACCGGATTGAACATGTGTCTCGAAGAAATCCATATTGTAGAAGCGAGATATTTTCACAGTCGATCTGTTGAACTCAAGAACGAGTCGTACAAACGACCTATTCTTATGTGACAAATACCAACCATATACAAATGTTTTGTGCATTCGGCGTGTTGAAATACCGGTAGATAAAGGTCCGAATTCCTCAGATCAGAAATCAGTTTGTTCAGTTTATTTTTGCATTGAGCCAAGGGGGGTTTTTCAAGTATTTTGGGACTCAAGACCAGAAATGCGAATCAATTCAACAGTGGGGCGCACTTACGATTCTTTTTCACATTAGTTCCACACAGGCAGGCCCGAGAAAAAAAAAACTCAGGGGTATGTCATCTTTGGGGATGCCTTGTGGAGGGTGTTTTATGGAAAGAAAGGAGACAAAGTTCTGGGAAGAAAAATGATATGAGGGGTGGGTAGCAATCTGGGGGTCAATGTGTCCAGGAGTGATGGACGTATCAATCTGTACTGTAGTGCAAGGCAGTGGGTCGAGATAGAGTCCGGCTAGAGAGGTCAAAAGATCTCCCTCAACTAGTTTATCGCCAATCTCAACCTCACCACATAAACCCGGAAACCACTGCTAAGTCACTAAACGTAGCGAACAATTTGGGGGTGACCAATGACAGTGGTGTTGGTTATCCAATAAATGGTTCCCGAGGCGGTGGTGCTCGTACCCTCTTCCCAAATTGTAAAGGGTCAGCAGTTATGAACTACTGATAAACCGCTTCCCGGTTAAATCTTACCCGTGTCTACTAAATCGAGTGTCTACTGTAATAGGTAGATTAGGTATGTGGGCCAATGCTAAATTCCAATACATTATATATTACATCAATATTACGTGTCCGCTATTATAATTACGCTAATGTGAGATTCTAAGTGCTCTGTCCAATGGTAGTCAGATGATAGAAATTATATTGCAATTGATGGACCGTTGGGCTCCTATCACAGGGGGCAATCAATCAGCTCGGGTTTTGTACCCACAGGATGATCAGAAATTGATTGGAACTTTGATTTAAGGTTGTGATCAGGAACAATAATAATGAATGGTTAAAATTGATATTATTTTAGGTACAACATCTTAGCTAATGATCGATATTTATGCCTCAAATGCGAGGTACTGCTCATGTTAACGATTGGTTTCGGAAAATCACCCTTTTCCATTTTAATAAACCATAGAAGTGAGATATTATAAAAAATATTTCCTTCAGAACAACACGCCTCCGTGGTCGAAGGGTAGGGCTCTCGACTAACAATCGGAATGTCAAGGGTTCACATCCCGGCGTATTTCAAAATATACTCATTTAAAATACTGTAAAGTATACTTGCAGCATGTTTCAGAGTGGAATATATGCACAGTTTCGATCTGGTGTAAGACCGCCATTCAGACTTTAAATGGCTTTAGCTGTTTTTGTGGACCAGATCTGAATAGCCAGGTACTACACCATCTTCTTCTACCCCATATCCTTCCCCTCCCTACTAACTTCAACCTCATAACATACCTCAATTAGGGATGCTGTGGTCTCACTGGCTTCAGACGGTTGGGAGCAGTATTCACATTTAAAAAAAACACTCAGTTCGTGTCGGTAAAACTTTCGTCAGGATTGTAAATTGTTATGTACAAAGTGTACAAAAGCGTTTTTTATTGCAACTTCCCCACCTGCTGACAAAACACAAAGAGCCCAAAAGCATTAGTTAATAATATAAGGAAAAGGACTTACACGGTTTGGGCATGAAGAGTGAATGAACGAAGAATGGAGAGTAGGGAGAAAAATACGAATATATAACACGTATGTGAATGATAAAAAAAGTCTGGGACCCCTGAGGAAGGCATGGCACAATCAAGTGAAGTAAATACTTGAGTCAAGGCCTTATCAAAAGACAGAATAACAGAAGAGAATGTGGGTAACGATGTCAGAATGTGAATGAAACAAGAAGTGTATGCCAAGACAAAGTTGGGAGTTGTGGGGCAGATGGATTAGTTTCCAGTTCCAAGATTTGCATTCAATGACGAAAGCGAAAGTGAATTCCAAATAGATGTATTTACAAAGAGTGCAGAATATGTTAATAAAATGAGCAAGTTTGTGAAATGGAAAAATAGATCTTTCAGATATGTAGAATAGTCGGAGAAAGGAGGGTCGCGAGCATAAATGACGGGATATAAGAAGTAATACGGGCTGCCTCATGAATACTTGGCACGATTATGCATATTGATGAAGCAAGAAGGAATTTTTTAAAATAGAATTAAGTTACATTCCCTCCCTAAGAGAAATAGCGTTTTTTTTAATATTATAGAAACATACAGTACATGATTTACAGAAATGAAACAATATACAGGAATAAGATACTTCATGTTGGGTACCTATGTTATGTTTCTTAATTACCAGGTGAAGTGTGTAGTATATAAGTGTGTATGACGTGTGTAATGTATGTGTGAGTGTTGTGTGCGCGTATGTCTGTATGTATGCGCATTGAACAATTTAAATTATTGACATGATGCCACAGTTGAATTTCGGCAGTGAAACCGAAAAAATGTCAATGTTAGAGTTAAGAAAATATTGTTTAGAGTATGAATAGCTCAGTTAAATGGCGAATTAGATGCTGCATTTATTTTATAATTAAGCTTGTGGAATAGCACTGTATGTATGACAGAAATTTTAAAATAGTAAATAATAATCGGGAAATTAATTTTAGCTCCCTTTAAGTGATTTTTCACAAAAACGGCTATACAAGTTATCCAATTATTATTTAATTTTGTAAGGTTTCAAACTTCAATATCTTAAGATTAGATATAATTTAGTATACTGTAGAATTACATTCTGTTAACCTAGGACAGATGACTTTATACAAGAAAAATTAACAGATGGACTCGTGTCTGTACGTAACTGCCACCAAAAGTTGATAGAATGCATTTTGAGTGCATTTGAGTGAGTCTATCTGCCTAGTTTTAGCTTGATCTAATGTCGGCTGGTGAGATAATTTGTGGGTATTTGGTGGGAGATCCGAATATAATTTTGTATTTATTATCTGAGATAGTTCAAGCTATGCATCATAGATGGCTGTGGTTCTAGTCGCTCGTCAAGTTTGTAGAGCTATCTAAGCGATGTCTCTAGTGTATAGGTTCGCCCCTCCAGCAGAAGTGTCAATAGAATTATTTATTTTACCGACCATCTATGTATCATTGAGGCTTGCAGTATACACAAAATACAGTCAACTCAAAATACATTAATTTTCAGTTTAAAGTAAGTGTTCATAAATGATAATATCTATGGAATTATTTTTACTGCGGCTTGCATGCAAAACGGATATTATAACCTTACGTTGCAAGGCACTTAGAGGTAAACTGAACATTTTTACGTAGATATTAACTGTCACACTGCATAGTAAATTTTTACTTACGATGCTTTTATTGAAAAGAAAATTGAACGTGGCTTCGTTCCTTCTCACCTTTGAAACTCAAGCACCTACTTGACTCCGTCGATTATACTCTCTACGGTTTTGAAATTCAAACTTTAGATTACATTATATTATTCTTTGGTTCTCTTACTCTATCTTATATTCTCTCCCAAAAAGGTCATTTTCTTAGATTTCAAAATCTTTGATTTTCTTTATGTTTTTTTGTATTGTAATTCACCTCTGGGCTCCACATCAATCAATTTACATACCATTTTAAATCGATAACTGCGAGTGCAGTTCCGCTATTTGTTAAGAACTGCAGCCTATGGGATGAAGGTATTCATGATGTCAACTTTAAATTGGGAGGGCATCAAAAGAAGTAGATTGTCTTGAAAAATATAAATATATACCTTGTGATGCAATTGTCTTTTCTGGACTTGAATCGGTGGCAAAACCACTCTTTTAGTAACGTTACTTAAGCTTTTTAAAAAAACATTAAAATTTTTTAAATTTTATATCATTCTTTCATTTTCAATGCATTATAGTGATGTAAATAGTCAGCATAATTTCTTTCTCCGTCGTGTTTTTTTATATTTTTTATTTATCTAAATACATATTTATAGTAAGTATTCAAATATCGGACTTTTCCGTCCGAAAATATTACAAACATTTTTTAATATAAATTGGACTTTATTTACTGAATATCTTTAGATACTAGGTAGTCTTTTAAAAACCTTAAAATCCAGTATTGCTCCAGGCTCTGTTAGTATTGCCCCGGTGAAAAAATCTGAATCAAATAAATTTAGTGACCAAATCTGAAAAAAAGGGATTCTTCCTGACGTCTTTCCCTTTCACTCCCATTTCCTTCAGTTTAGTAATGTTCCTAAAAATATGGACACTGGCTTCATTGATACTGGCTTCAGTGACAATGGCTTCAGTGACTACGATATTGGAGACACTGGCTTCAGTGACACTGGCTTCAACGACACTGGCTTCAGCAACACTGGCTTCAGTGACACTGGCTTCAGCGACATGGCTTCAGCGACACTGGCTTCAACGAGACTGACTTCAGTGAAATTGGCTTCAGTAACTGACAGTAAGTTATGCAGGAGTCAAATAAAGTCAATAAACACTTTAGCTACAACACCAAAAGGATTTTTTCAATTCCAACTTGTAGTACATTCGTATTTTTCTCTATCGTTTTCCGTTTAACACTCTATCGGAAAATTCTACCAATAAAAACATTAATCATGAAAACATCGTAAAACAAGGGGAAAAAATCGATAAAATACGCCGTATCTATAAATCAAGTCGTATGGCCGGGTATAAAATTTCACACATAAAGTATGGTGCAAAAATATATCAAATTTGCTGCGAGAGGGCGTTATATTCACGCAATGCGAAATCAATACTGAAATGACTGTTTATTATATTTCGTATTGTCAATGACATTTGCCATTCATTGGTTAGTTTGGGACTCTCGTCAAATAATGCTAGTATGAATTTTCGAGCTTTGATTAGTCTGCCATGAATTCAACATAATACTATTTTTTTAATCACTGGGTAAAATTTAACGGAGGAAAAAAATTATCACAGCTAGAGGAAGTATAGTACAGTCCAGATACTTAATACGTCAGTATCAAGGTGTAAAGATAATGTTTGAAATATTTTTTGGTATGAACAAAGAGTTATCATTGAAACATATTTCTGACATCTTCTACATTTTATATACTTTTAGAAATATACATCATATACAGTCGAGAGGCAAGGCTCTAGACTAGCAAGCCGGAGGTCTCTGTTTCAAACCCGATGGGCGCAAGTAAGCTTTTTTTTATTAATTTGTGTTATTCCACAATCTCTTCAATATCAATCCTCCCCCAACTTTCTCTTCCCGATCTCCTTCTTTACCCCGTAATCTTCAGCCTCACGACATACTTGAATTGAGGATGCCATAGTTTCACTGGTTCCAGACGGTTGGAAGCAGCTGAAACTCTTGTGCGGAATTCACATAAAAATTAAAAAAATAATAAAAACTTACATATATGGTATCGCATTGGTACTTGTCTGTTATTTTAGTAATTGAAACAACTTTGTCCCCTTACCCAAAGGACACATCAAATAGTTTCCTTTATTCAGATCGACAACATTTCTAATAAAGATATTTAAATGGACAGTCGTAACACAATAACTTATAGGATCCTGCTTTTCTCTCATTTCACTTTCCTCTGTAAATACACTGTTCAAACTACACAGATAATTGAACACATTTCACAATCTATCGAATCCTTTATGAAAAGCAAATAACATGATTTATCGTGCGACATTCTTTAGATACCATAACTGTAGAAAAAGCCTACATGTCGTGAAATAAACAGTCATTAAAAATAAATAATAAAAACTGACGGAAAATTTAAAAAAAATCCATGCTTAATGCGATGCCATACGTAGTAATGCAAAATCATGTGTTTTTGGTTTGAAAATTTGGTCACCTAGAAATGTTTTAGATGCTTTAATTAAATACTGCGAGTAGAATACATCTTGGCCTTTGAAATAATCGAGTATTTTTTAGATAAGTCTTTTTATAAGCCCAGAAAAAATAATGTAAAGGCCTATGAAAACTGCTTTAAAGTTCAAAATCTCCTACTTACAAACCCATTTTCGGTTATGATTTTATTGTCTAATGTGGCAAATTAAGTTATTTATAAAATGATAGAAAAAAAATTAAACATTTATGCCTGAACATCCACAAAATAAAATAAAAGGCACTTTTTGGCCATGTTTTTTTCTTGCATAAATCAATACAGGCGGATGGTGTTAAGCGGGAATTTAAACCTTATCGCCATTTACGTAACGGTTGTTATTGATAGCGGCTCAATTTAAAATATTAAACGACGTAGTGCATCGCCTTAAAGAAATTCATTATTAGACTTTATGTTTTATGGGCACCATGAAAAAAAAATACGATAGTTCACGGAGAAAACCAAGAATTTAAAATATTGCTCATTTATTAAGATTCTCTTTATATAATTCTTAATCCGGTTAAAATAGGGATTGCAGGCCTTTAACGAATGAATTGAAATTTTTTCTAATAAACTGATACGATTTGAGATATTATGGCCAAAAGTTTTAAAGCGATTTATTTTTGGGGTTTTATGCCGTGTTGCGCTACCTCTTTCTTTAGCCAACGTTTCTGACAGCATCACATTGTTCATCATCAGTCACACATCTGCCCTGATGACGAACACTGTAATGCTGTCCGACACGTTGGCTATAGAAGGAGGTAGCGTAACACGGCATAATACCCAAAAAATAAATCACCATAATTCCTAATGAACTGATTATATACAGGAATGTGTTATCGGGATGTTGGAACACGTTGTCATAAAAAAAATATATTTTAAATGAACACGTGTTCCGATATATTAGGAATGTACTAAAAGTTTAGTATAAAATGGCCTGCATTCCCGTTTGTAACCGGATTTTAAAAAATCAGTTTACTCATTTTTCTCCGTGTGAAGCTAGAAGCCAATGGGATTAAGATCTATCCAAAACGGGATCGTTTTTGGGCTTAAAGAAACCGTAAAGGAAAGAAAAATAATCTATTAAACTCCCTGACTTAAGTCGATTTACTTAACCCCTCCGATGGGCAATGTACTTTTACCCCTTTGGATGGGTAACGTGTCCTGGCCAGGCCATATAGATGTTGTGGGCTATCAAACTAGTTTTATATAAAGTGACAAATAGTGTGTATGAATGTGTCGGTATACTGATCGGCCGGTATAGCATTACTTGTCAACTAAATCCAACAGTACTCGTGCACCTTGATTCGCTTCACGATCAGCATCTGGAAGTTTCTTGGTGTATATTTGACCAGACCAAACTTGATTTTGACATCATATGCGATGGCCTGTCCAGGCCATGTGGTGCAGTCCTTGAAAAAAAAATGCAAGGGTTAAGAAAAAGAATGTTGTATGATGTATGTATAATTGTAAGTGATCTAATTCAAAACCTTTGCAAAATTCTCCGTAATAACGAGGCTGTTCTTCGAACCTGGAAGACTCTTTTGTGGTAGGTTGCCTGTGATCTTTTCTAAAAACATCTTATTTTCTATGTATTCGTTTATCAGGATCTTACTGTAAAATCCCAAATTTACCATGCAACTACTATTAATAATACTATAACTCACCGAGGGAGCAAGGGAGACTATTAACAGAATGTTGCCACCTCAAGAGATACAAACATGTAGCTCTTGGGAATAAAAAGTACCGATAGATGAAGAAGATGTAAGGAAGTTGCAGAAATACAGACTGCCATGAAGTCAATGTCCTTTTTTGATTAAAATAAGGCTAAGATACCTGTTGGGAACCTTACAAAAATTATATGCGATTTGGCTACAGTTCAAGAATTTTGTAAAACATCGAAGATGAGGTTTGACAAAATATTCCATTGGATTCAACACTTGTAGCTCCGACTACCGACCAAGTTTCTTGTGATATAAGAAAAAAACTTTGTAGACCAACCAATAAACCACACATCCCTCAAGACTACTTCATTTTTCTATCATCGATCATTCCTGTTCTACGATTCTCAATCCATCACAAAGTTTCCGCTATCCCATTCAAAATATTCAAATGATCGAGAGCGATATCAACTCGCAGCTAGCGGAGTACAGCAGAAGGTACACCAGAGTATTCTAAAGGGTGTAACACGACATACCTGACAGACTTAAACAGCGACTCCTGAGTTCTTTTGAAATATTATTGCTTCATGTCACGTTGCTGTAAGATAATTATTTATAACGATCCATTTCCAGTCAGCCCACTAATCGCCTGCAACTTACGCTGCTCCTTACTTATGGCCGTAATCTGGCTAGTGTAACATGATTGGGACACAAGTATTTTTTGGCAGTGCCCCTCCTTGACAGTAATAATTCAAATATATCTGATAAACCATGTTGCGAAACCAGGTGACCAAAAATAAAACAACAGGACCACCATAAAAAAATGACGATTGCAAAATGGGTATATTTTGGAGTGCTTATTGAAGGAAGGGCTCTGTCTCTCACTCACCAGATAGTAACTGAGTGGACAATGCGTCGAGATCCCTCCACAGACATCCTGGGTTCAATTCATCTGTCAGCTAAGTCCCGTATCATTGGATAAGCATTATTTTCCATTTATTTACTAGAAATCCGGAGGTAGTGGGTAAATTTTATTTGTTTTCTTTTTATCAAATAAAAATAATATATAGTATATTTACGGAACGTTCCAGAATGGAAGAAACTTTCAGTATTGCCCAGGTGTAAGACCACCATCCAGAATTCAAACTTTACTTGAAAAAGCTTTTGCTGTGTTTGGTGACCAGATCTGATTAGCTAGTTACTTCCTCACCTTCCTCTTTCTCATCTCCTTTTCCTCCTCTCTACTTTCAGCCTCATAACATACTACAATCGGCAATGCCATAGTCTCACTGGCTCCAGACGGTTGGGAGCAGTTGAGACTCTTGTGCGGTAATTACATTAATAAAATGGTAGTTATCAGTTTTTAAGTACTGTAAGCATATTCATAAGCTAGGAATGTTTGTCTTTCTTCAAATTATAGAGACTTTGCCAACCATGTTTTTAACATTAAATTCTACAAGTGGAAAAATGTGAAAGAAAATTTGTCATCTTTGAACCAAATGACGTCTTCCTTTTTTACGCCAAATAAGCGTATGAATCGCTGGTAAAAGTCTGTCGGGTACACCCTTTACATCTCTCTATTGGTGGCGCTATCTCTCCTCTTCCCCGATTCTTCTCGCTAGACTTGCTCGCCAATCTGTGCCTGTATCAACAGCCTCCGGTTCCACTTCCGGTAACAGAACCTCCCCACTTCCGCTTTGCCCGCTTAACACTGTGTTACTCGCGCATGTCGGAGCTTAACCCTCAAACAACCGGCACTTTTAAACAAGGGCTAAATAATTTTATTTTTAACAATATTCTCGGGTTGGGGGTGTGAAGTTCGTACTATATTACCCATATTAATTTCAATAACTTGTAAATACAACTCAGTTTTTTCCGAGAACTTTTTTTAAAAATCGTTTATCATGAAAAATATTATGGCTTTAAAAACATATATTTATATAGATCAACACGCTGATTTTGAATAATATTTATTATTTATAATTTCACATAGAATGGATAAATACTCATTTAAAATCGATTAACCGACCACGTCTATTAATAATACGGAAAAAAATTCAATGTCTGTAACTTAGAAAGGGTTGTTTCGGAGAATTTGAATAATTCATCAAATTTCAACGTTCATTTACGGGTTCTGTGAAAGTTCTATTCAAGTTGTGTTATCATATCATTATAGGATAGTTGCTTGACAGAACTGAAATAATAACAGAACTTGAAAAAATCTTTCACAAAACTTGAAAATTAACTTTGAGATTTGAAGAATTGTTCAAATTCTCCGAAACAACTCGTCATTAATAAAGTAGGTACTAGTGAAAGAGTTTCAATGTATGCAGCGCATTCCATATATTTCGATTGTAATGTAGTGTAGACTTAATTTAATAAAAAAATAAAATATTATCGCGCGTTTCTGATCGTTGAAGGGTTGAGAAAACATATCCAGAATTGTGCTAAGTACAGTCAAAACAACGGAAACATCTCAACGAGGGGCCGGAATAGAACCATCTTCACTTGAACAGGCGCCGCCCCGGTACTGTTGTGCTGGGTAAACTATGTGAAATATGTTTGTTCAGTGAAAGATGGCAACTTGAGCTGTTTGCCGTCGATACTTTATCGGGAGTTCTGTTAGTTGTATCGGTGTTTTATGCGTGGTTCGTATTCCTAGCTTTGTTGACAACATGTTGGAGCAAGAGTTAGATTTACGACTAAATAAAAGTAATTACCTACGACTTTTAGCTTAGTTTGTTGAGTAAATAATAGATACTGAAGATCTGTGTGACTTGACTGTAAGCTGTTTTACTACGGAACCATAGGACACGTGTTTGTGTCTTAATAGTTTTTTTTGGTTCAAAATTTCAGGTTCCCACCCAGGGCATTGTAGACTCAATATTCTGCTACATTATTTACGCAAATTTTTCCGCCTACAATGATAGAAGTGGAAGCAAATCAAATAATAATCTGGGAAAATATATTTTTTGTTTGAAGTTTTGTTTGTTGATTTAGTGACATCTCACAAGAGCGCCCCTATCTGTAGGGTGTAGAGACAGTGGAGCTATGGCGCCACCCGGTTGGGCAGCGTTGTGAGGCGGGTTGAGGTAGGGGCTGTAGGAAGGGATTTATTAATGCGGATCTCGAAGATTATATGACAGAAGATAAACAGATAGCGGTGGCTCGTTCCACATACGAGCCGTCTCACACAAAAATGAATCGAAAAAGCGACCCGTTCTCATAAACCCAACATCAACTGTAAACTAAGTGCAACTGTGCACCGAGAATCAATGCTGCTAGCTCTTTAGAGCAGGTTTAATTGAAATACCTTTAGAACAGACTCATCATACCCAAATTGCGTCTATTCGTTAGAGATGGCAATCGGTCTGTTAACAATCGATTGTCAATCAGACGGACCACCCACCTTTGCACAGAATCATGTAAGTTTATCTAATATTTTGGGGCTCCAGCCCAGAGGTGGCTCCCGACTTTAAGTCATTATAATTTTCATCCTTTAAAAAATCAATTCAGAACCGTAAGGAAAAGAGGTAAATACAGGTTTCAGATTAGTAAACTTCGATATACAAATGGCCAAAATAAAATTAATAAATCTATATTTTTTTAAATACGACGCTTGGAAGTGTATATGAGTTCGATAGTGGCTATCATACTAAAAATTTATAAAACGTTTCTGTAGTTTTGATAAAATTTATAAAATCCCAATTTTTTACCGTTATCTAAGCAATGCCTTAAACATTCAGTTAGAAACACAATAAGATCCCAAATTAAGGGTTCACTCAAGGAAATAATTGTTTATGTGAACGAAACATTCAACACCGGATTTCCTGCGTAAAGCTCCAAACGAGTGGACGCTCAATTAGAAGCGGAAAATCAGGCTCTGGAAAGTAAGGCTTCACTCTTTTGTTAAATGTTGGCAAAAGAATACGTTATGTTTTTTATTTAGAATATAAGCACGATGATTTGTAACGTAGTTTTTTGTTTATGTGATCATATTTGCAAAAGAGATTTGAAAAACATTTAAGGCTCTCGACTGGTCACGGGTTCAAATCCCGGCGTGAGCAAAGCAGTAAATTTTGTTCGATTAATTTTTGATACTTCACGACTTATTAATTTAAAATATTATGTAATATACTTGCTGCACGTTCCAGAGCGGAAGATACTCTCAGTATCACCCTTGTGTAAGAACACCATTTAAGAATTTATACTTTGCTTGAAATGGCTTTGGTGACCAAATCAGAAGAGCCAGGTACTCCACCACCATCCATTTCCTCCTCTCCTTCCCATCAGCCTCACACATACCCCAATTAGGGATGCTATAGTCTCACTGGCTTCAGACGGTTGGGAGCAGTTGGAACTATTGAGCGATTTCACATAAAAAAAGGAATGCCCGATAAAGTCATGTCACGATTAAGAGCATGATGCAAAAGCAGTGGCGACTCGTTACTTTTGGGTTACTAGGGTGCTAATAGTACAAAAATGGCATTATTGATGTTGTTGTAGCTGAAAACGATTTTTATTTTCTTAAAATCGATTTTTCATATGAAGATTTTCAGGAAATTAACTTAAATTACCTGAAAATCTTCGGAAAATATATCGATTTTCAGATACAAAATCAGAAAAGCCATTTTTTATAATATTAGCACTCTAGTACACCCAAAAGTCACGAACCTCCACTGGTCAAAAGTCGGTACAAGAGAAAAGTATAATAAAACATATGAATGAAGCATTATAATACGTCTTTATTTCTTCCTACCCGTGGTTATCAATGGCGCGACCATTAGTCAGTTAGTTACATTTATGTTTAAAATCACTGAAAAATAACGTGGGTACACTTCTAATAGCTTTTCGTTACATATCACACTAAATTTCAAACTGCCAAGCCAGTAGGTCAATGGTATTCCCATTTTAAACAATTTTGTGAAGTGGAAAAAGAATAGTTTGGAAAGAGAAGGTTGTATTGTATAATAATCGGATTAATTACCAGAACTAATCCCTTTACCTTAACATAGACATCACGCACGTGTTTTTTTTTCTTTCTATATTATTTGCACTATATATTTCATATATTATACACGCACATGCATCGTCTCCGACTGAGAGTATATTCCACATTGGAATTAAGCTCATTCGCCGGTACGGTATTTTAATTGGTTCCTACAAAGAACAATAAATTTCATTTATATTTCAGTAGCGGTAATTCAACTCTCAACATCTGGGTCCAGATTATTTGAATTGCAAAACTCTCAATAATGACTTGTAGGTACCTCTTACGCCTGTCTCGACACATACATTTCCCAGTGAGACAGGCAAGACAGTGAAATAAATATTAAATTAAGATAAATTAATATGGTATATTTTACTTGAAATTATTATAGGTATTTGTGACATTTGATTATTCTTCCTTTAGAACAGACTACAGAGAGCCCTGATTTAAATATTATGATTACCATAATTTACAGATAAACAACAAATGTTTAGTACATTCATATAATTATTTAATATTTTTGACCTCTAGACCTGAAATTCCCACCCCTCTTCACAAACTCACATAATATCTACTATAAACACGTCTTTTATCAGTTAAATAATAATTCTCAGAAATATATTATTACACATCATAGAAACAATGAAAAAAATTTAAATGCTTACCTTACTTATCTTGTATGTGGTAAACATGAAAGACATCCATCTTATTGTGAATTTAATGTTATATATTTGTTTTATATTATATACTTCATAAGAACTAAAACTATCAATTTGTTTGTCCCGAAACTGGAAACCTTCCCAGTTGGACAGTCAAAAAATCATTATTTTTTTGTAGAAAGCAATCACTTTGTGGTTTAACATTTTAATGAAATAAAACAATATTTTTTATTTAAAACCACGAATTTTTATTAATTTTAAGACCGACCGGTTTCGCTTCACTCGAGCATCGTCAGGGTACAAAATTAAACAGTTTAATTTTGTACCCTGACGATGCTCGAGTGAAGCGAAACCGGTCGGTCTTAAAATTAATAAAAATTCGTGGTTTTAAACAAAAAACATTGTTTTATTTCATCAAAAAAATCATTATTCTCTAATTGTATTTTTTAGTATCTAATAATTAATAATAAAAATAACGAGGCATTTCATCAATTTATGTTTGCTTGTACCTAGATCGTAGGAAACCGCTTACAATTATTAAGAGGTTGAACATAATATCATTTAACTGTTCGATATCTAGTTACAAAATAAATAAATCTAAGCATCTTGTCATGCATAAAATGGGGTAGATATGATATTTGGTACGTTTTTCATGTCCCCCAGATCGTGTTGTTTTCATGTCCCACAGATCGTGTCGTTTTCATGTCCCCCAGATTGTGTCGTTTTTCATGTCTCCCAGATCGTGTTGTCTTCAAATGTTTTTCAAAGCCAGACTGGAGTTATATGCCCCTGGTGTCCAACAAACATCATTTAAACCATATGATACAGTCATTATTGAGAATTACCAACAGGAATGGTAGCAGAAGTTGAGGACGCCAGAGGTAGACATGCCATGACCAAGTGAATCAGATACTTGGGTTGGGCTATATCAAGAGTCAGATTAATAGAAGAGTATGTATGAGACGATGTATGAATGTGAATGAGGCAAGGAGTGTGTGCCAACACCGAGTTGTTTGGTGGTGCGTCCTCTCTGTCTACTTCTGCGGAAAAACAGCGTGATGGTAAGTTAGTTCGTTTTTACCAATAGGAAAAACGGACTCATCAAAATAAAAACTAAGAATTATTTTATTAAAATTAATCCTTCCCAATGATACCACGTGATGGTAGTAAGTTTATTGTTTCCATACAAAAAGTAATTACGAATGATATTGTTATTCTTTTTTCAAACTCATACTTTTGTACTTAGCTAAAGCTGTAAAGCTCTTCCAAGTTCCAAACATTGGCTTAAAACAGCGTACCCCAATTCAGGGACGCAATCTCCACCCAAATAACATAATCAGTACTTGACTAATTAATCAATGGAACGTTGTAAATGCATTTGAAATGTAAATCCGTTGGGAATCGTTGGCTTCTGCGGTTAGGAAGTGTAGACCCGTTGTAGCAAGGATGTTACCCCTAGTACTCAGTTGTTAACAGGGATGGATTATAGATTAAACCAAAATACACTATGTTAGACTCCATTAGTCTTGATCCTTTTGATCTAGATGCAGTAAATCTTTTGTAATGGTTTGTGAAATGCTAAAGAACATTGAGTATGGTATTTATAATTAGCTTTTTGCTCTGATGTGGACCGTTCATTCGGATTATGTCGAAATCTCCAGCGCAGTGCGATAAGATGTGCCTATGTCTTGGACCTTGAGGGAAGCCGCTAGTGCAATATTGCTTTCCAACATGCATGGCGAAGCGAAGTGTGTACTTAGACTGCAGACAACTGAGATAGCATTTTTCTAAACCAGTTTAATGCGAATCCAGTACAAAACATTTGAGCAGTTCATCAAATTTAAATGTGGAAATTTAAGTTCTGTTAAGGTTCTATTCAATTGATGTAATATTATCCACAGTTCATCCGGTAGTTGTAACCTTCACAGAACTTGAAAATCAACGTAGATATTTGATGAAATGTTCAAATTTTGTGAAATAACCCGCCCTATATTATAAATTTATCCAAATTTGCAGTTCCCTATTCCAACACTGCCTCTAACGTAGAGTTCACGTAGTCGTCAAAGGAACAATGTAATTAGAGTGTTGCTAACGCCATTAATGCCATAATGGAGCAGCTTGTGTTCTCAAAGGATTATCGGGAGAAAGCGGTGTGGGGTTAACAACTCGTTCCTACTCTTACGAAGCGTAGGAAAGACTGTGTTGTGTTTTCTGTGGAAATTGATTGTTTTTACATACTTGTAGCGTGTGACGATGTCATGGCTCCGTATAATTGTTTTATAGGTGAAGCACATTAATCAATTCTTCTTGTTTTGGTGTCAACTTCTTCTTACTGGTTTTAAGGACAACCATTTTGAAAGTAATATTATAGAATCTATTTAAAAGAGCATTAAAGATTTTTGGGGGCCTAAATTCTTCACGATACTTATATGTAATTTATAGTACCAAAGCGTGACATTGATTTTTCAATAGTTTTGAGAAAATTAATTAATTTGAAAAGAAATTAGAGAAATTAATTCATTAATTTGGAAATAAATTATTTAATTAATTAATTAGAGAAATTAATTCATTAATTTGGAAATAAATTATTTAATTAATTAATTAGAGAAATTAATTTGGAAATAAATTATTTAATTAATTAGAGATATATTTGGAGTGGAAGTTTCAGTTTTTGATAAATAAGACAAGCGTGACAAATCAAAATTTAATAGTTTTGAGAAAATTAATCAATTTGAAAAGAAATTAGAGAAATTAATTCATTAATTTGGAAATAAATTATTTAATTAATTAATTAGAGAAATTAATTCATTAATTTGGAAATAAATTATTTAATTAATTAATTAGAGAAATAATTTGGAAATAAATTATTTAATTAATTAGAGATATATTTGGAGTGGAAGTTTCAGTTCTTGATAAATAAGACAAGCGTGACAAATCAAAATTTAATAGTATTGAGAAAATCAATTAATTAGAAAATAAATCAATTAGAGATATTATTAATTAATTTGGAAATAAATTAATTAGTTAATTAATTAGAGAAATTAATTAATTAATTTGGAAATATATTTATTTATCATTTAGAGATACATTTGGGATGGAAATTTCAGTTCTTGATAAATAATAGAAGTTTCCAAGTTTCTGAAAATGGCACTTTTCATAACAAAAACAAGCTCAAATATTAATTATCTGCCATTTATATTTAAATTAATAGACTACGAAGGGAGGTGACGTGACCCTCACCCTATCTGTGATTTCTTAAAAAGGCAGTATACAGGTCACTGGCATTGTAATATCACCATTCGGTCCTCTATAATCTGGAATTACTAGTATTCTTTTACAATTACGTGCAAATTGCTAGCTGCAAAAAAAAAATTCTGCAAATTCCAGATCGGGTAAAGAAAAGTTCGTGCTTGTTTCCAAATTTGAATATTTTGAACACTTTTCACTATGACAGGCGGTTTGTTTAAAAACTTAAATCAAGATCTTGCACAGAAAAGTTCCACAATGGACTGCGTTGCAAACTTGCCTTACTATAGCGAACATATGTTTTCTGCGCAGAGTATGGTTATTTGAATGTGCGTTCTTCGGTGGTCAAAGTACGACTGGTGTAGTTTATTCTTAGCATTCTCGAACCCTCGTGGTACCAAAAATATGTTCCCTTGATTTGCCTTCTGCTTGTTGAAATGATACACAGATTTCGTGTTAGGGCAAGTCTATTAATTTGGAAGTCTATGTTATCTACTCATGTTGTCTAAAAAATTTTAAGTCGTTATAAATTACCTACATAACATAAAAGAACGTGAAAATCGCTTTTTTTATTAAATATATTAAATAATCAAGTAAATTATTTTCTGTACACAAATTAATTTACTATTGAATAAATAATGTTTTTTTGATAAACATAATTCAGGATTTTAAATATTTACATTTTACAATACATTATTTCTCGTCATGTTGTAAAATGAAAATATTTAATATCCTAAATTATGTTTATAATTTTTTATTTATTTATTCAATACTAAATTAATTTGTGTATAGAAATTAATTCACTTGATAATGTAATATGTCTGTTTATTTGCCATTAAATTGTATTATTATATGAATCATTTATATCATTATAAAGGTAAATACGCGATGTCGTGAGTGGTGCTTGTGTAAATAAATTATTTTGAACCACTTACTTAACCAGGTATATAAACGTTATAATCACATTTTTTTAAATGTATTTATGTACCGAGTATGCATAATTTTCTTACATATGTGTAATACCACTATAAATACATGTTATTTATCTGATACTAATACTTAGTAATAAAATATATATATATATATATTGTGATGTGACATTATAATTTAAAATATAATAGTATTATGATGCCCTATAGTAGCTACGCTTGTAGCGAAACCTGGTCAGCATTAATTATAAAAAATAAAACTGTTGTTTATTAAGTTATTTTTTTATTATAAATTACAAAAAAATATGTTTATCATCATAAGGGAGCAATTTTAAGTAACGTTTCTGAATGATCGTCTTTTATCAGTGCGATATTTACTGTCAAGTATTTATTTTCCAACGTTACTTTTCCTAAGCCAGCAGTCCACAATGAAGTTCTTGTACCTACCCTGAAGTATGACAATGAGGCATGAAACTGGCAGAAAAAAGACCAAAGCAGACCAAATGTAGTATAAATGAGATCCTCGAGGCGTTTGTGTGGTAAAACCATGTCTCGTCGTGTAAGATATTTGGAGATCCGCAATGAATCCGCAAGAATGCAAGGCAGACGTAAGCGTAATGAGTACAATTTAGAAATGTAGAAGGGAGTGTAAGGAGAATATATGAAGCAAATGTGAATGTTAGAAGATCTTGGGAACGCCCGAGGAAGACATGGCATGATTAAGTAAATCAAATATTTGAGTTGGGCCATGTTAAGAGTCGGAATAATAGAAGAGTATGTATTAGACGATGTATGAATGAGGCTAGGCGTGTGTGCCTCTCTGCCTACCCCTGCGGAGAAACGGCGTGACGGTTAGTTAGTTAGTTAGATTTCTTCTTCCTCTCGTACAGTTTCAAACAAATCCCTAAAAAATAACGTTACATTCCCAGTAGCTTCGGGCAGTTGTGACTCTTATTCAGAATCAGACAAAAAAATACTAGATTCATAAAATCTCAATAAAATGATTCGTCGTTGTAGATAATTTCCGCACAATCATAAACCATATCCAACTTCCTTCGTTGTAAAGTCAATATTTAGCAATTACGGGTCTCCCAATAGCCCCGGGAAACTCATTCCACGTCACGTCGTTTCTGACATTTAATTAAGTCAAAATCTCGTCATATTCGCAACATGGAGTGCTTAATATCGGAGGAACAACATCATGTTGGAGGATCGATATCTTGAAGGATTGATGTTGTACAAAATTATGTAATCACGGCTACTGAGAATTAATTAAATTGTGATGAAATTTAATCGAAAATTTTTTAAAGTATTGCAATCATTTTTTAATTATGTGAATACACAAGAGTTCCAACTGCTCTTAACTTTCTAGAGCCTGTGAGACTATGGCATCCCCAAATGGGGTATTTTGTGAGGTTGAAGGTAGTGGGGAGAGGAAGAAGTTGGAGAAGTACCTGGCTATTCAGATCTGGTCTCCAAACATAGCTAAAGCCATTTCAAGTACCGTTTCAATACTGAATGGTGTTCTTACACCAGGGGGAGATACTGAGAGTATCTTCTACTCTGGAACGTGCTGCGAATATACATTATATTATTTAATCGTTAAATTACACTTTTTATCAGAGAAAATTTACTTTTCATTTATAACTTGTCCGCAGGCTATTCACTGCTCCCCCCAGGCTTTAAAAATATTTATTTCAATATAAGGATTCGTGTGGTAGAATCGCAAGAACATTGTACAGGAAGGTACGTAGGTATTGTTACGACCGGTTGTCAACGCGTCGGGTTCCCATCCAAAGTTCAATGCCAAGTCGTCCATCACGACGCCAGCTAAATTTACGCTAAGTGTGAAGGTAGTTGAAGATTTTCTAATATTTTTCTTTTATTCAGGAATTGTTATGTGTTTCTTGGTTTTAAACCGATACCTGCAATATGAACTTTATCGGAAACACCGTAGGATTCCATTATCTGCAAGTATTTACGCATATACTTATATTATGCATGTATAATCCTTATTTGACCTGAGGGAGTTTTGCTCGTCAGTAATACAAAATTTGTCGCAAGAGTAACATTGGATTCTCGCCGTAGTTAACCGTTGTTTCACCACCAGGCCACCTGCCATAAACATATTTAACGCAAGGAAAAACTAAGATTCAATTATATTAAGTGCATACAATAGTGGATGGATCCAAGAAGATACTATAGATGAATACAATAAGTAAGCATTATTCGTGCTTTGGCGAAGGATTGGGTCGGGATGGCTCATTACAGTTCTTTGCAGAAACACGCATTGCCTCATTTCTTTACCCTGTTTGTAACCCTTCAGTACTTTGTCCAGTCCAGTGTCCAAATTTGTCCAGTTTGCAATGTTTTCTGTGTATTTTATTTATTTATTTATTGCATCTCACTATACATAAAACACTTTTTTTTCTCATAAAAATCAACCTCACTAGGACTGAACCTGTATCGAGGTTAACAATTTACATTAGAGTGAAGCAAACATAAGAATAATCACAAGCATAAAGTAATTCTACATACAAACACAAAATATTTCAAAATTAAAGAAAAAATAAGTATTATATGTGGTACCAGATGGGTAATTTGACAGTATATTGTAACAATATTTGAACCATAACTAATCATTAATTTAGTTCTTTATTTTAAATGTAATTTTCCGTTAAATCAAATACTGTTTTAGAAACAAGATAAAATTATATTTTCTTTGTACGCATTTTAAATAAACATTACTATTTATAAATAATATAATTTTAATATCAAACGTGAAATATTTTGTAAAAACGCTAACCACATAATTACTTAAATTTTTATTCCAATCATAAAAAAAAATTGAGAGAACTTAATATTTCGAAAACACATTAGTTTTTTTTAGGAATTTATAATAAAACTGTATCTTCACTTTTATCTTGTTCGTATAATGAATAATCAGAAATTCATTTTTAAAGTTAAGCCGATTATTACGATAGCGGCGCGAAATATAAATGAATTATTTTGGCTATTTTTAGGATTTTATGAGTGGATTTTAGTATCAATATTTGAAGCACACAGGAAAAAAATATTAAAACATCGAAAAATGATGTATTTCTACATAATAGAAAAAAACATAAAAATTATTTTATAAAATATGGACGTCCGGTCATATTTGACCCTCAAGCGCTGGAGGGGTTAAATATCAATCGACTACATATCTACATAAAATAGTAAATGCGGCGTACGTGATTAACGAAGAAAGGGGTGGAAGGAGAATGTGTGACGTGAAATTAAACGCCTGAGTAAGATATGAAGCGATACAATAATTCAAATACGTATGTGTGGTTAAATATGGCATATGTGATGAAAAAAAAGTGGTGTAAAGATAATGTTTCACATAAAAATGAACGGTAGAAGTAGTCTTAGACGCCCGAGGAAGACAATACACGATCATGGCATGGCAAGATCAAATACTTAAAAAAATAAACACCTTCTATATTTTACCATAATATTATTTCCACCTTAAAAATCCACCCAGTTTTCAGGAACACTAGAATTTACAACATCATAACTTAACCCTAAGCCATTCGTATATACAGGTTGTATCGGCAAGTACCCGACAAACTTTAACCAGCTATTCCTCAGCACATTTCGAGTTTAATATGTTATGGGCGCTTTGCTGTCCGGTAACAATTTTTTTCCATGAAAAACAAAAAATAAATTAAAAAATCCACACTCCGTCACTGTCATTTGCATTGTATCTCGTGTTCAGCAGCTGTTATTAGCAAGTGTGTCAAAAAGTGTTCTCGCTCTTTCGTACACACTAAATAATAATAGTTAAAAATGAGACGAATGGTGCCGTGCCATTTCGTTGTGATTGTAAAAGCGCGCCAACGTAGGTACGTACGTACATTATTCAACGAAACTCGAACAAAATATTGCCAGATGGGTTTTCAAACTTTGACAAAGGATAAAACATTGGTGACATGTGGTGAAAATATGAATAATAAATTTTTTATTAAAAAAAAAATGTTACCGGACAGCAAAGTGCCCATAACATTTTTTACTCCAAATGTGCTAAGGAATAGCTGGTTAAAGTTTGTCGGGTACGTGCCGATACACCCTGCATATAATATAAATTAACGTTTCTTTATTTGTCCTCTATAGACTCTGGAAACCAAAAACTTGACCAATTTCACATTCGGCGCCCGAGGAAGACTATATACATTATCTCTGAAAGCAAGTGAGATACGGAATCGAAATAGAGTCGATGTAATGTAGTTTTTTAATAGTAACATTGTGGTATACAGTAGTGAATGTTAGAAAAAGTTTGGGACCCCCGAGGAAGACTTAACTATTATTTTTGCACTGGAATGAGATACAGAGTCGAAATAATGTTGTTGTTTTAACAATAAAAATGTAGATTTGAAGATATTACATGAAAGTGAATGGTATAAAAGATATCAATCCGAATCAAATAATTATTTATGTTAAATTAAGACGTACGTGCTGAATGAAGAAAGAGGAGTGAGGACATCGTATGACTTGGATGTGGATGTTTCAAGATGTCGGGGATACCCGAGGAAGGCATGGCACAATCAAGTGAAATAAAACCTTATTATAATGCAATAATAATAATTTCACGATTAAAATGCACACAGCTGACCGGAACAATAGAATTCATCTCAAACCATGTATTATATATAAGTCTTCGTGCAACGCCGAGTACACCTCATCTAGTTGATTATAAATCAAAAATGAAGGTTTTCGTAACCCTAGAATGTAAAAAAAAAATAATTGTCTTAAAAAACATATAGGTTAGAAGATTTTGACTTCACAAAATGAGTCAACACATAAATTTTTAATCATTTTATTTTTAAATTTGCTCCATGATTTTGGGCCCTGAGATTTCCCAGAGGAGTCAATGTTTTATTCTTCTTTGCTTGGTTTTAAAGTTGATTGCGGTTTCATTATGCTTCTGAGATTATTCAACCATTCAATGGCTGCCTGCTTTGCGTCATGCAAGATCGATGTGCCCCCAGAGAACTAATTCTTCAACAACGTGCTCCGAGCTTAGAATTTATCGTGGAGATACTGAACAAAGGGTCTTAGCGAAAAATAAGAAAAGAAAAACGAATTTACATCTTGAAGAGATAAGTTGCATGTTGGATGAAACACAAAAGCGAGCTTTTGACCGCAAGAATGAGTCTTAAAAACGACCTGATGTTACGTAAGTATTTGGTATGCTTACTGATTGCGCAACCACTACTTAGCGTTCAAAAGATAGAAAAATAAGCTTTAAAAGGGAAAAAAACAATAATAATTAAGCAAAAATTTTGAAAATATTTAATAAAACACTACTCGTAGTTACGTT
The DNA here is from genome assembly GCA_026573805.1 of Hesperophylax magnus. Classification (NCBI taxonomy): domain Eukaryota; kingdom Metazoa; phylum Arthropoda; class Insecta; order Trichoptera; family Limnephilidae; genus Hesperophylax; species Hesperophylax magnus. Next base: position 1,030,744 of record JAIUSX010000068.1, on the reverse strand, counting down.
TAACGAGAAACAGTGAATTTTTCCCACCTATAAAATATTAAATAATGTAACAATTTTTTTTTTTAATAATTTTCTGAGAATAAATTGCGATTTTTTTTCTATCGGGGTAATTTAAAACAGTTACCGTTTCGTTTCTACAAATGCATAATGCGTGCATTTAAAAAATAACGTATGTGTTTTTAGGAACATAAATTTAAACAAATTATTTCTCGCCTCAAATATCCATACAAATTGAAAATATCTCCCTAGTAAAAATAAATGCCGCCAATGGGAATTGAACCCACTCCTTCTGATGTCCGGTGAGGTGCTCTGGACCACTGAGCTATGTTGGTTTATTCCCAACCCGCCAAATAATTCAATATTTACTTCAATCGAAAATTACGGCTTATTATATTTTTCACCTGAAAACAACCCAAATTATTTCGTATGTTATTCTTTGTGCTATTCATAAAAAATCTTGTCTTTAAAACATTAGTTTATCATTAAAAAATAGGTACTAAAATTTAAAAGTTAAAAAAAAAAATTGTTATAGATCTGTAGAAATGCGGAGGCTTAAGGGATCAAAGATTGAAGAAAAAATATAGTAAGTAAAAAATTGTACACTGCAAAATCATATTATTATGTAAGCAAAAAAATAATACTGCCTAACAGCATCCTCTATCTAAATTCCAGTACAACAAATACAGAATTCCAACCTGTTGTCTCTGCTCTGACCATCCGTCTGTTGCAATAAGAGAATCTCTCTTGGAAATCTTTTGCGGTTTTTGCGACACACAAAATTTTCTTCAAGTCCTCGAACACCATATCAAAAATGTATAGCAATTTCAAAAATTAGATAAATTTGTGATTTGTATAGGGTTAACTGTAGTAATGTCCTTTTTTCATTCTATACAGTTCGGTCAGCTTCTGAAAGACTTATCTCTTGTTTATTTAGAGTCCTAAACTCGAACTAATCACTTAAGCCTTCACCATGTATATCAAAGACTTGTTTAATTTTTAGTTTTAGTAAAGTGGAGATGAGGACATTGTGCTGTCACCCATTTCACTCCATTTCTTTAACAGTGAACCTGTTCCTTTAAAACAGAGTTTACCTGATATTTTACTATGACTCCTGGTTCCAAAATACTTGAAGGAATATTCGTTTTCTTTAAAGGGACTGGTCAAAGTTTCCTTCAATTTTGGTAGTACTACTTCATACAATAATAAAACAAAATATTCATTGCACTAATTAAGTATATTCGTACTGCCCAAAACACTACAAGGAAAAAACATTGAAAACAAAATTTACTGAGCAATGTTCAAATTAACAATCTGAGTAGATGTTTGCTGACCCTGTTAACAAGTTACATCATAAACTAATACACTTTAAAGTATGCCTACAACGTATTCATTATTTTAACGAGTAGAATTTAATAATTAATTTCATTTTAATGTCCAAACTCTTATGGAGGGTATTTCCAATTAAGCTATCCGAAATTCATTAATTAATTAATCAGAGGCTTAATTGATTTGTTTTTAACACCCTCTCCATATAATATTAATATTAAAACTGTATTTCTATCTATTTACAATATATTATAATCCAGGCATTTGACATCAACCAAGTTATTTATTTATTATTTTTACTATGAAACATTGATATTACCATCATTACAAAAATAAAAAGTTGTTACGTTGTGCTGCCACACTGCTGCAGGTTCTACCATTATTCTTTAATTTTGCCTTACTTTGCAGATTTAAGTGTTTGGAAGTCTTTGTTAAAAAGTAAAAGATTCTACTTATAATTGTGTTTATTTACGTTACAAATAATAGGTCTGGATTTAACTACACTGTTCATTACCCGAGGGTTGGTAATTCTCTGGTTCGAGAAGCTTGTTCCCTGTCAATCTCATCTCACAAGTAATTGTTACACTCTAGCGACATCTGTCGGACTCTGGAGTAAGCTTTATGACTAGCGCCATCTATCGCTTAAATACTCAACTCATTACCATATATCACTATAAACATAACACACAATCATTTTGTTGGTAAGTTTAGTCCAATTTAATTTTACGACAATGTACATCTGTATTTCACTGGTCTCTTATTATGGTATAATTTATTTTTGTTCACTTACATGATAATTGTCAGTGCGAGTCAAATATCACTGGACACAACATATTTATTATTACTAGCTGATAAAAACCCGCTACCGTGGAATTTTAGGACTTTGCCCAATTTTGTCAAGTTTTCCGATTGTAGAATTTTGTCCCTTTGTACAACAGTGATTATTAGAGTGTGTGTCGTCGTCGATTGCTTACCGAAATTGAACATTTTGACAGCAAATTTTTAAACAAATCGGATTGAGAGCTCTAAAGTTTTAAGATTACTACTAACATATAAAACATGATTTAAGAAATATTTTTTTGTTCAAAGCTCAAATCGAATTTTATAATAGCCGAAAAGAACCGATTCCAAAAATAGCCGGTTTCTTGGAAAAATAATATCGACCGATCCAGTGACAGCAAACTCACTGGGACAAAAAGCAGTGACATAAATCTCGTCGTAGTTAGATTTTTTCGATGTTTGCAAATTTTTCATGTTTGTGAAAAATATATTACATGGAAAATTTGTCGGAAATTAGGTATATTTTTTTAAACAGTCCTTTTGATATTAAGTGAAGTTTGGAAATTTCAATTTATAAATATTTTAATAAAAAAAAAAAATCAGGAAAATTAGAAAATCTGGAATTTGATATTTCGGAAAAAGTGTACGGGAAAGTTTTATAAAAACATTATTTTTTTATTATTATGTTAATTTTAAAAATTATAAATTTTGTTCGGAAAATGAGCCAGAAATTTCTTTTAAAAACATTTCATTTCGATAGCATAACTTTGGAATTTATGAATGTAGGGAATTTTGTAGTTTTCTGCATATAATTCTTCGGGAAAATTGGAAAAAACTAATGTCGGAAAATTTTTCGGTAAATTACAATAAAATCAGATCTTATTGATAGTTTTAAATTATCCATTTATACATTACGGGAAAATTGGAAAATTACTGGGAAAATCATATAATAGTTTTTGAAACTGAGAAATTTCAATTATTCTTTTTGGCATTTTCTCATCTGGTTATACTATTATAAAACTTCAACGGTTCTGTTTGAAAATAAGAGAGGCCGCCACTTCCGTCTATATCAATGTGCAGCCATTGATGAACTGGTCATCAGTTGATGAAACGGTTTGCGTGCATTCTAAATCATTTTAGTAGCCATCACACCATGGTTTCGCAAAAAAATCGTAACTATAACATAACACTAATATACATGAGGGGGTGATTTGGGTACTCCGTGGGGTGCTCTACCTCTGGACCTTCGCTTGACACTATTTTGGGACACCCTATATTTGGCAATACATCATGTTATCTTGACACTTCTTTCTCGGTCCGTTTTCTATTAGTGCCGAAACCTTAACTTTATATAAATTCTTTTATCCTTTCTTAATCCCTAAGGTTAATTTGTTCGCTTTTGTGAACAGATCATGTTGTGTCTCTCTTATTTTCATGGTGAGAAATATAATATAAACTGTATTAGAAACAGAAAACATCTGCTTTATTTTCAAATATATCACTATAATTTAATTATTAATAACTTAAATTTAATTAATTAATCACAAAATTCAACACTACAGCCACGAAGAAGTAAAAACACCTTTTTAATTATAAAATAAAATAAACAGTGAATTTGGGAATAACACCAGAAGTACTTTCCCAAAAAATTTGACTAGAAACCAATGTTCATTTTTTCCTAAGCCTCCAGCGCTCCGTCTCACTTACACTCGCATGAAATCGTCGATTTCCAACCCATTTGAATGTTTTGTATTGGAAATTTAAGCAACGAGTTATGCAAATGTTTGGATTACAAAACACGCCCACAAGGCATTTCTTGTGTCATTCTTTATTCTATGGGGTCAACGCTATCTACAGAAAAAATACAAAACAAGACGATACATAGGATTTCAATTTTCTAGATTTCCATTTTTAGGAAACAGAGGAATAATACTCAAATAGAGGAGAGGAATTTTTCTCAACTTCCAACTGATAAATCCACAGATTCCAACAGTGCATTGTGCCTGTTCGAGAGTCGGGAAATGTTGACGTTTTTCAACATCAGATCAACAAGGGTCATTGTAAAAAGTTCATATGTCGTGTTGTCCAACTCAGGACGTGGATTTTAAAGTTTGTCCTGAGGTAAAATAAAGTAATTTTACCAGAAAAATCTTATGCTGGAACTCCTGAAACACTGTTAGTTTACGTTTATTTTTTTGTATAATAATTATTATTTATTTCAGAAGATATGCAGTGGTAGTGCAATGCATAAAATAGGGAAATTAATAAAAAATCATTGAACAAAAACAGAAAATGATTGAAATTACTTTAAAAATAAATTATGCAAATAGTCGTTTATGGAGGACATTTGATCGTCTCCATGTGAGCCATTTTTAGTGACCAGATCTGATGATGCTTAGCGAAATTCTTTTTTCCTCTCTAATTCACATCCTAACATCTTTATAAACAACTACACAACTTTTACACAACTAATAAACAATCATAAATGCAAAGTAATTGATTTTTTTTTTTCAGTTGGGTAAAATTTAAAACACCTTTATTAGTAAAGCGGTAATGAAATCAGTCGTACCTGTTCACAATATAGCCGTGGTGAAAGATCACCTTTCAGAATTGTGACATTTACTGTAAAATGGATAAGTGGGTTTAGCCGTGTTTGGTGACGAAATCTGAATAATCAAATGCTTTCCAAACTTCCTCTTCCCCATATCATTCCCCTGCCCACTGACTTCAGCTTCACAACATACCCTAAATTAGAGATGCCGATTTATCACGGGCTCTGTGTAATTAGGACAATTTTTGCTGTAAACATAGTGCAAAGTACAAGTACACCCCAAGATGACATAGCACGATCAGATAAATCAAAAACTTAAGTCAGATCATGTCAAAGGAGATAACACTCATAAGTGCGTCAAGGAATCAAAGAACTCTTACGAATTTCTACAACAAATCTTAGATGAATTAAAAGAGAAGATATGTTATTGAAACAAACCGCGTGGTTTCACTGAACTTGGTCCAATAAACATACTACTTACTGCGTTTAGTATCACACATACAAGTAAGTTAGTTGGTCATATAAGCTGTCACCAGCTGCCACAAACACGTGGCTGTGGGCTCTTTTTGTGAAAAAAATGCCTTCCTGTGCTTTTGTGAGGTGCATAAATCATTCTCAAACGAAAACCAATTCTGACGGAATTTCTTTCTATTCGTTTGTGCTCAGAAATCGCTTATAAATACAAATATTCACATGGATTTTTGTTACATGCACGCTCATCAGCAAGCGGTCGCAGAAACGACAGGCTTTCATAATAATATAGCTGTTTCACCCGTATACACATATCATTTGAATGACTAGCCTTTTTCAATGCGTTCCGTTGCAAGCTAGGTAGGCTATTATATGTAATTTTATCTATTCGCGCTTCGTAATTGGCTATTCTTTTCTTATGCGTTTCGTTATTTCGCTTTGCATCTAGAAACTAGAACGTGCTACATTTTTTGTTTGATTAGTATGAACATAACGCGTTTTTGTATTTATGTCAATGCAACAAATACAACATTTTTACGAAGAAATTGCGATTAAAATATGCAATTTACTACCTGGCAAAACAAGAAACTTAAAATATCTGAACAATTTGAAAGCTTGACTTAACATTGGATCACCAACAAAGGTCGTGCAATAATTAGTCAACTCGCCTAAATCAAAAACAAGAGTTCTCTAATCCCATTATTGTTACCAATACCAACCTGATACAATTCTACAAAACATTTTTACCTCCTGAAAAAAGTACCTACCTATTGTTGGTAATAATTTACCAACTAACGATGAGAGCATGGATCGCTTATCAAATCGGTCTTGGCACACATTCCTTGCCTTATTCACAATCATACATCGTATCATACATACCTTTCTGTTATTCGGCTCTTGACACGGCCCGACCAAAGTATTTGGTTCATGCCTTCCTCGTGGATCCCCGACTTCTTCTACAATTTACATTCACGTCAAATATTCTCTCAATACTCATTTCTTCATTCATTTGCTATATATGCTAAAAACTATTTAAGCGTCCTTTTCTTAAACCTATTCATCACTAAGCTTATATCAGTGTGTAGAAATATATTATTAATTATTTCTACGGCATTCAATCTACAGCATTATTAAAAAAATATATTTGTAAACTAGCCTGTCCCAACACATCGTGTTCCTAGTGAGACAGGCACAGTAAATAATATGTGTAAATTCTACTTATGTATTGAAAGTAATTCTAAGGGTATGAAAGAGAAATTCATTTATGAATGAGATATCATGATTCTGCCAAACGTATAAAAGGGTATGTCTGCTTTATATCTCGGCTTTTTACCATTTACGTTCCTGGTAGAACACTTTGATAATAAACAGTGTAAATATTATACCGACCAATTCATAATTATATCTTACCCATCAGTTACAAATAAACTTGGTATTCCAGTTCATCACCAAACGAACATTTACCGCTTTTGGCGCAGCCGGTAGGATTTACATTTACCAGAAATAATATGAAGTATGAGTAGGTAAATGGATGAGAACGAAACAAGGAATGGATTTTGCTCTCTCTGCTTTCCTCTGCGGAAAAATGGCACTATGGTTTTTTATTTTTTTACAGACAATCGATATCAGCAAGTATTGTATTAATTATTAATTATTAATAACAACAATTAAAAAGTACTACTGGACTGCATTGACGATATGTCATTAATAAACAAAATTACACGCAACGTGCATTAAACAAACAATGATATTAATTTCCGATGAAGCGGAAAATTTTTCACAGGATAATTAGTGTTAATAATGTTTGATGTAAATTTTAACGGATGTAATAACAATAACATAGTTGTTAACATGCGTAATATTTATGCAGGGTGACTTGCACCAGCGGATACATACAGGATGTCCAGGGGTAAAGTGCTCGGGAGGTGGAACGACGTTATAGTACGAGTAAAAAATACAAATTAATCTTTTCCAAATTTCAACGCTTTAAGGTACAAAAGTTGAATTGTATGGAAAAAAATTAACAACGGAATTCTAAAATAATCTTTTTTACTTCTACCGTCATGTAGAATCACTTCCTGAAGTTTATGACTTTGTATTTTACCCTCGGACACCTTTTAAACAGGGTGTCTGGAGATAAAGTACACAAACTTTGGGAGGACTTTTAAGGTAGTTTTCAGCTACAAAAGTTGAATTGTTTTATATGGAAAAAAAATATTCTTTCATGTAAAAATATCTTTGTATGGAAAAAAAAACAATGGAATCTCCGAAAAAAATATTTATCTTTTTTAGTTCTACCATCATGTAGAATCACCTTCCGAAATTGGTGCATTTTACCCCAGGACACCAAGTATAAGTAATGGACAAATAATAATCCCTAAACTCAATACAACAACAGCACGACACCATTACACATACTGAGCCATTAAGGCGATGCACTACGTCGTGTAATATTTTACATCGAGCCGCTATCAATAACACCCCTTACGTAGATGGCGATAAGGTTTAAATTCCCGCTTAACACCATCCGCCTGTTTTGATTTATGCAAGAAAAAAACATGGCCAAAAAGTGCCTTTTATTTTATTTTGTGGATGTTCATTCATAAATATTAAAAAAGTTTCCAATTATTTTATAAATAACTTAATTTGCCACATTATACAATAAAATCATAACCGAAAATGGGTTTGTAAGTAGGAGATTTTGAACTTTGAAGCCGTTTTCATAGGCCTTATACATTATTTTTTTCTGGGCTTATAAAAAGATTTTATCTATAAAACCCTCGATCATTTCAAAGGCCAAGATGTATTCTACTCGCAGTATTTAATTAAAGCATCTGAAACATTTCTAGGCAACCAAATTTTCAAACCAAGAACCCATGATTTTGCATTACTACATAGTGCATCGCCTTAAATGTTTTAACAAACTCTCTAAAGAAATACAAACTGAAAAAAAATTTTTAAGAATAAACTTAAAATACACTTAACTTTAAACTTATTTGGTTGTGTGGTATAATATTACAAATAAAACCAGTTTTAAAAATATATGTATATATGCACACAAGAATTTTATTTTAATTTATTTTCTGTTAAATGTTTATTTAATTTTGCAATATTTAGCGTTATTCTGTACACAATATGTTAATACTTTTTAAAGTTTATTTTTTAATAGTATTATTAAAATGATTTATATCATTGATGTCGCTATTCCAAATTCCTGTAATATTCAAAAATCTGTTAATGAAAAAATAAAAAAATATACAGATTTAGGAAATTCTCAGACTATAAAAATATTACCATTCGTTATTTCGGCTACTGGCATTATACCTAGCTCTCTCATTAAAAATTTAGGCGTTTTAGATCTATCAAAAAATTAATATATACAGATGCAAAAGTCGGTCATTTTGAATACATTTAGGATAACGAAAGATTTTTTTAAATATTTATGTTGAGGGATCTGTAGGATTTATAGTAGGATTAGGATTATCTGTAGGATTTATAAGATTTATAGGCCCTGTTAGAAGTTCTACCGAGCCGAACCCTCTGATATGAAAATATCTGGAGTCGGTGAATTATTTTCCCATTTGATCTCTGGTGAATTGACGTGTTGTTCTTGTATTGTTTTGTATTTATTTTGCTTATATAATGCACTTGCATAATGTTGATTGACTAGATGATCATTTGTGGAAGCTTTTAGTTTTTCCTATGGGGAAGATCTAACCCGGACAAAAAAGCGGAAGTTTATAAAAATTTAATTTTAAAAATAAAGGTTACACTTCCTCCCTAAACACGAGTTATTCCCAATTAGGGAGGAAATAATTAACAGCTTGGAACATTTATTATATACTCACCCTTATGGAGATCATTTGAAATAACACATAATAAATATATAATATACACCGCCATTGGACGATATACTTCGTATATATACTTCGCAATTTTCTTAATATTAACCCTCTGTCCGTTGTACATATACATCTGCCGAGATGACGGACACTGCAATGCTGTGCGAAACGTTGGTTAAGGGAAGAGGTTGCGCAACAGTGCATAAAACCCCAAAAATAAATCACTATATTACTTTTGATTACTGATTACACATCTTCCTAGATGACAAACACTACAATGCTGTCCAAAAAGTTAGCTAAAGGGGCAGGTAGCGCTACACTGCATAATACCCCAAAAATAAATCACTGCAATACTTTTGGCCGTGAAAATATCAAATAATTTCTAGATTACTCCTTACACGAGAATGTCAATAGAGAAACGTTTTTTTTTAAATATTTTGCATCTGTATAACAAACAGAACTCTAACCCTATTTTTAATTACTTTATTTGACCAGATTGAAGATTTCGGAAATTTTTAATTGGTTGTTTATTTAACTTTGGGTTCTTGCCTGGATTTAATTTTCACTAGTATACAAAATGTCATAGTAAGTGAAGCTGATATCTCCTTATTACCAATTGATAGATATCATCCACCTCTCTCGATTAACATCTCAAATTTTTTCAAACTCGCTTCATTGAAACCAAATGTCTCATATCACTACAAATTTCTCGATGGTGACTATTCAAATTTTAACAATTATCTTTCTCAGATTAACTGGTCAACACTATTTTTAAATTCTGATATTAATGACGCTGTATATAAATTTAATGAATGTTTATCACGTGCTATTGATTTGTTTATTCCTAAGGGATTATACTGTCAACCCAAGTTTCCTAATTGGTTTAGCTCGACACTTAAACAATTAATAATTGAAAAAAAGAAAACCCATAAGTTATTTAAAGTGACTGGAAACTTAAACTTTTATCAAAAATTCTCTCAACTAAGGGAATTGTCCAAAATTGAATCAGCCAAGTGCTATAAATCCTTTGTTGAAGATACAGAGACAAAACTACTCAAAAATCCTAAACAATTTTGGCAATTTGTTGCGCAAAAGCGTGCTGATAATGATCTCCCCTCAAGTATGTATTTTAATGAAACTCATGCTACTAATGGTCATGACATCGCCAACCTTTTTGCAAAACATTTCTCCTCTGTATATTCTGATGCGTCATGCACCATCCCTCCTCTTAACTATGACCAAAATATTGACTTGAATGATTGCCAAATATCACTTGTAGAGATATACCAAGCCTTAAATAATCTTTCTCATAAAAAAACTTCCGGACCTGATGGCATTCCAGAAATCTTACTAAAAGAATGTAAATATACTTTATCTAACCCAATTTGTATGTTGTACAACTTATCACTATCATCTGGAACTTTTGCAGACTCATGGAAAATTTCGTATATTCGACCCATTTTCAAGTCTGGGAACAAATCAAATATTGGAAATTACAGACCAATATCAATTATATCTAATATTCCGAAAGTATTTGAGTCAATAATTACAAAGAAAATCACTCCTATTTTCAAAAATGTTCTGATTGAGGAACAGCATGGATTTAGATCAGCGAAATCTACAACAACTAATTTACTGTCTTTTACAAACATCATTGTTAAAGCTTTAGAAGACAACTCTCAGGCTGATGTCCTTTACACCGACTTCTCTAAAGCCTTTGACAAAGTAAATCACTCAATACTCATGGCCAAACTTTATGCTATAGGTATTAGAAACCCTATGTTATCATTTTTTCAATCTTACTTGAGTGACAGAAAACAAAGAGTTAAAATAAATAACTTTGAATCCTTTAACATTGATGTAACGTCCGGTGTTCCCCAAGGAGCCCATTTGGCACCGCTTCTTTTTAACCTTTTTATTAACGACTTAACTAAAGTTTTTTCGCACACACGCTTCTGGCTTTTTGCTGATGATAATAAGATCCTTAAGATAATTAAATCTTTTCATGACTGTTTACTATTTCAACTTGATATTGATTCATTTAACGATTGGTGCAAACTAAACTGCTTGGAACTCAATGTTGATAAATGTAAAGTTTTGTCCTTTTACAGAGCAAATAAACCTATTCAGTTTGAGTATAAACTAAATGGTGCTTGTCTATCAACTGTCACATCCATCAAGGACCTTGGGGTCACTCTTGATTGCAATCTCTCTTTTCGAAATCATATAAATAACATCGTAAATAAATCACTTAAGCTACTCGGGTTCATTCATAGAATTACCTCACACTTTAAACATATAAGAACACTTAAAACTCTATATTGTTCGTTGGTTCGTCCTCACCTTGAATATGCCAGTGTCATTTGGTCTCCTTTCTATGCTGTACACATTAGTCACATCGAATCTGTCCAACATCGCTTCCTACGGCGAATTGCTTGGAGGTTAGGACTTGAAGAGGTGATTACTCATATGAGGAAATTGAACAGACTTTAAACCTATCTTCATTAGAAAAACGTAGAAAAGACTCCGATCTAATTTGCATATTTAAAATAATCAACAGTATAACCGACACACCTGAACTGCTACAACTCATTCAATTCAACACCCCATCCCGTAGACTCCGAAATAATGAATTGTTGTTCCTCAATCACCATTCAACTAACTATGGGTACCATTCTTCTTTGTCTAGAATGTCGAGACTTGTAAACTCAAGTCAGAGCATTGAATTTTTTGGTGTAAGTCTAAATGACTTTCAAAAAGCGATACGTAATGTGTAATTTTTCACAACTTAATCGTTATTGATGCTATGACTTGTAGTTATTTTCTATATGAACATTTTCTATTTTACATTGTCTTTGCCCTTCACATTCATGTACCCTCCATTCACTGTCATCTATGTTTTTTCTTATTCGTGTCAATATTATGGTTTTAATGGACATATTGTCCGTAAATTAATAAATAAATAAATTAACTGGACAAGAATAAGGCCTTTTTTGATATAATAATAAAAAAAATAATAGTCATTGTTAGGAAAAGCGTCCTTTTTTCTATCTATTCTCAACATTTATTTTAACCATTGAACATATACAGGGTTCGGCAAAATATACAATGCTAAAACAGATACTGCAATTTGATTTTTGTTAATTATATTAGTTACATTATGCCGTTTTATGCATTAAGTCCTGAAGATGACATCCGATCCCCAGCAGCGATGCATTGATTAAGTCTATTTCAGAAGTTATCGGCCACATTTTGTCACATCTCGACGGGTAAACAGCGATTTTCAAGGTATGTGGCCGATGTTTAAAAATATTTTCCTTTATGTAGCATCACAGTAAGAAGTCAAAAATGCTCAAATAAGGTTGAGAGCGCAAGATTAAAGTGCAGCCGGAAGGCGCGCTGGGTGACGACGAAAGAACGGCCATTTTCAAGAAACGTGGTGACCAATTGAACAACGACTGAAAACGGCACGACCCTCCCGATACAATGAGACCCCTCTTAGGTTCCTATCCCCACCACACGGCATTTACCGGCCCTTCAAAACCGCACTGTCTGTTTTGCTGCACCCTGTATTACCTGCGTTTGTCCGTTAACTTTTTTTGTTTTGTTTTGTAATCTTTCTCGTAATAATACTGAAGAATCAATTATTACCTTCGTACACGAATTTTCCGCAATCGAACATTTATTCGTTAATTAATTATAAATCCAGACAGGTGAAAACAAATCTGAATTTCAATAGATATGATTGGATTTTGTTTTATTAAATATGCATTAAAAATGTGCACACTTTATCGGATAAATAAAAACGGTTTTCTGTATATTTGTATGTTTTTTTACTAAAGCCCATGGCAAATTTCAAAATGTTCTTGTAATAGTAATTTTTGTATGTGTCTGTAAAAAGTTTTATGTGATATTTTGTTTTGGAATATTGCGATCATCACCAATTAAATTTAATGTTGATGATAGAATGATAACTCGTGTGGGTTAATTTTTAGTAATTCAATAAAAAGTTACACGCTCGGAAGGTCTGGTAATACTAACGGTAAAACACAACAGGCATACTCTCTTATTAGGGTTATAGTTAAAATGATCGTATACAAAATGATGGTAGTCAAAATGTCTTAAATTAAATGATCGTAACTTTCAAATGATCGCAAGCAAAACGATTGAAGCTATAATAATAGTAACTTTGTGCCATATTAAATTTAAAAGATTTGATGTACTCTTAAGTTACGTGTAATCATTAATTTTATTATATTATGGTTCCATGATAAATCAACACACTGACAATTCAACACACCTTTAAAAAGTGATATAACGTCATTAGAAACGATGAAATTTATTTTTTTAAACCTAACCCAACCTAACCTACTTAACCCAATTAATAAAGTTTTTGTTTCATCACTTTCCATGACTTTTGAAGATGTGATGAATTATCATTTTGATGATTTATCCGGTCACCGCTATATGTTACCCTATGCACAATTTATTTTACAATGAGATGAAAAAATTGACCTTGGAGTTAAAAACCATGTTCGATCTTTTTACAAATGAGGGGATCCACAAAAGGCCTTCAGATTCCCATGTTAAAAATCGGCTCTAACAGGATAATCAGGACTCGTAATAGAAAGTCAGTAGCGGTTTCTTGTGAATTTTCTTTAAACTTTTTGATGTCGGAAAAGTTTACTTGGAAAACAGACCACAAATTAATCCATCAGGAAAGTGTTAAATTGTTTTGAATTTGATGAAACACACTGCCGTCAGTCAGACTAATTTGGCCACATTTTGCCCAATTTTCAAAACGCGCGAGCACACGCTGTTCGAAATTTGGCCAATTTGAAGAGACATATTACAAAAAACTGAGAAATTACTTCGAAAATTCCAGCGTCTTCGTAACTGAGGTTGTAGCAGTGCGTACTTCTGGACGGGCAGTTCCTACCCGATTAAGATAATCATTGGTCAACATTCTTCAATTGGCACGACTGTTTCGAGCTATGAGTGCGGAGCGTCACTTCATCGACTTCAGTTGCTTGCTGGACTCGTGGGATTACGGTGTGTTCGGACAACGCTGGAACAATGAGGGTCTACTGTGCAAACTACGGAAGGTCCTTTTCACTTATATCTTTTAACAATGTACTTATAATTTAAATAGGGATTACTCATTTTAACTTCTTGCGTAGTTATTTTATAACTCGCTGGCGCCCGCTCAGACATTCTTTACAAGATTAAGTGTTTTAAATTCATTAATGTCACATGTTCTTTAGTCAAAATTTTATCAAGATGGCGTTATTTACACGTACAAATGAGGGGATCCACAAAAGGCCTTCAGATTCCCATGTTAAAAATCGGCTCTAACAGGATAATCAGGACTCGTAATAGAAAGTCAGTAGCGGTTTCTTGTGAATTTTCTTTAAACTTTTTGATGTCGGAAAAGTTTACTTGGAAAACAGACCACAAATTAATCCATCAGGAAAGTGTTAAATTGTTTTGAATTTGATGAAACACACTGCCGTCAGTCAGACTAATTTGGCCACATTTTGCCCAATTTTCAAAACGCGCGAGCACACGCTGTTCGAAATTTGGCCAATTTGAAGAGACATATTACAAAAAACTGAGAAATTACTTCGAAAATTCCAGCGTCTTCGTAACTGAGGTTGTAGCAGTGCGTACTTCTGGACGGGCAGTTCCTACCCGATTAAGATAATCATTGGTCAACATTCTTCAATTGGCACGACTGTTTCGAGCTATGAGTGCGGAGCGTCACTTCATCGACTTCAGTTGCTTGCTGGACTCGTGGGATTACGGTGTGTTCGGACAACGCTGGAACAATGAGGGTCTACTGTGCAAACTACGGAAGGTCCTTTTCACTTATATCTTTTAACAATGTACTTATAATTTAAATAGGGATTACTCATTTTAACTTCTTGCGTAGTTATTTTATAACTCGCTGGCGCCCGCTCAGACATTCTTTACAAGATTAAGTGTTTTAAATTCATTAATGTCACATGTTCTTTAGTCAAAATTTTATCAAGATGGCGTTATTTACACGTACATTCTTGTCACGCTCTGAGTTCAATTATTTGATAGAGTCTCATGTTTATTTATTTGATTAAACATTTTATTTATTGTTTTAATAAATTAGCGTATGTTGATATTTAAAGTATTCTATTTTTTTATCATCCTTATCAGTTCTCTTTACTACCTACCTACTTTGAATTATTGCGTGTGCGTGGTTGACTAGATAATTGTATTCGGTAATTTTACCAATTAATGTCACAATCGAAAGACCCATCATTAATTAATACAATTATCCTTTCATCACCCATCCACGATTTAATGTTACAAAATGGCAGCCCTTGTGGGTGAACCTAAGTTTGACTAAATAAAAATTGCAGCATTTTTTTTTTTCTTTCATTGTTTTAATCTTGTATTGGATGTCTGATTTTTTTTTTTCATAATTTTTCTTGTATAATCCCTTGGAAAAAGACCTTTCGTTTTGCATGGTAGATGTTCGGGTGTTGCTCGAAATACATCGTGTCACTGAGATTTTATTAATTTTTCATTTTACGCAGCTTTTTATCCGGCACAACTCATGACGTTTTTCGTCTTATTATCGTGATTGTTAGTACGCTGACGTCACACTTATTTTATATTTTTTGTTTTGCGGTGATTGTGGTTGTTGTATTGTTGCTTGCATGTTCTAATGATTTTTTCTACCTACCCTGTTAGTTAGGTATGACGGATTCGACCATTTTAACAAGAAGTCGTGCGTTAATCATGTCAAAACCAGAGGATGGCACTTCTTCGGCAAATTCGGCGGTCGCGTCTAACACAGTTCCGGTTCACAAATGGAACTTAACCTTCGACGGTACTGGGAACGTGCATAATTTCATTGAACGGGTCAACGATTTGTCTATATCTCGGAACGTAAGTACAGCTTCTCTTTTTTCATCTGCGGTGGAACTTTTTTCAGGTCATGCTTTAGACTGGTTTAGAGTCAACCGTTCTTCTTTCAAGTCATGGACGGATATTGTAATTGCTCTAAAGGAAGAATTTGAGCTTCTGGACCATGAAAGACGATTAGTTGCTCAGATCAGAGCCACGTACCAGCAACAAAAAGAGAACCTGGGTTCATTCATAACGCGGGTCTTGACTTTAAACAATCAATTGTCGTCAAAATTACCAGATGACGAAATTCTGGAAATATTACAATGTAATATGTTACCGAGATACATACAAAAATTATCGCTCTCTGTCATCTCGGACATTAATTGTCTGAAAAAATTGGGAAAAATGATTGAACTTGCAGACGTTCGGTCTGATTCCAGACCTTCCCCGCCAAATGCAAATACTGGTAATTTTAATAATGTTTCTCATTCCTCCTCTAATAATGCATTTAGCAGAGGGAATAACAGAATGTCTCAGAATAATCCCTATTTCAGGAATCATCGTCAATCTTTTGAGTTCAGTAAACGTAGCCCGTCAAATATGAGTTCTAGGGAGGTGAGATGTTTCCGCTGTGGCCGTCCTGGGGTGAAGGCGCCTTCATGCAACTGCCGGCAGGCAAAAAAAAAACTATATGTCCTGGGGGTCCTGTCTGCGGGCGGCAAGTCGACACCGTTCGCTGACATCACCGCCAGGCATCGGCTTGCTGTGCTGTCGGAAACCAGAACTTTCTTCAAGAACCTTTGGACCTCGAAGGTGGTGGGTGCGGCTAAAAGGGATGGCCGTCCACACATCATTTTCCAGGTTCTGGGTTCCAACTTTTCTGGCCTTCTTGACTCTGGTTCGCATATCTCAATTATTGGTAATAATTTTCATCGTAAATTTTTAAATCTAGGGTTAAATCTTTCTGTTCTTAAGAAAAAATTTTCACTCACTTCTGCTACGGGTCATACTGTGGAGTGCGTTCACAAAATTGCGGTTCCGGTAGTTCTTGGTAACGTTAAGAAAATTTTTAATTTTGTGGTTATGCCAGATATAAAATCTAACATCATCCTCGGTTGCGACTTTTGGAAAGTTTTTAACATTTGTCCCAAGTTAACTAAATTAATGACTAATGACTCTGACAATAGTTGCGTGTCTGAGGTAAGAGGACTGGATAGCTTTGAGAACTTAAACTCATCTCAACAATCAATCTTAAATAACGTTATACTGGAATTTAAAGCCTTTTCTGGTAATCGTTTGGGTAGAACGTCTCTTGAAAAACATGTTATTGACACGGGTGATTGTCAACCTATTAAGCAACGTGTTTATCCGATATCTCCTCATTTATTGCCGGAAGCTCACAGAGAACTTGACAGACTATTAAATCTGGGAGTAGTAGAACCCAGCAATAGCTCGTGGAATAATCCTATTGTTTTAGTGCCTAAGAAAAATGGTTCTTTTAGACTTTGCTTGGATAGTAGAAAACTCAACGCGGTCTCGCGGCGGGACGCTTATAGCCTACCATTGATATCTGATATCTTAAATAGTCTCGGAGGAGCACGATATCTATCAACTTTAGACTTAAACGATGCGTTTTTTCAAATCCCGTTAGAGGAAGATTCTAAAGAGAAAACCGCTTTTACTATACCTAAACGAGGCCTCTTCCACTTTGTAACAATGCCTTTTGGTCTTCATGGTGCGAGTTCTCGGATGATGAGGCTTATGGACAAGGTTTTGGGTCCGGAGTTCGATGGGAAAGTTTTTTGTTACCTAGATGACATAATTATCATTAGTTCCACCTTTGAAGAACACATTGATCTTTTAAGACGGGTTAAACAAAAGTTACAAGCCGCGGGTTTGACTATTAACGTAGAGAAGTCAGTCTTTTGTCGTGACTCTCTTAAATACCTAGGTTTCGTGATTGATAAGGATGGGTTGAGAACTGACCCGGGAAAAGTGAAAGCAATCGTTGACTTCCCCATTCCAACGTCGCAAAAGAGCTTGCGTAGGTTTATCGGTATACTTTCTTGGTACAAAAGGTTCATTTTAAATTTTTCTTTAATTGCAGCACCTTTGCATAATTTAACCAAAAAGGAGTTTGCTGGTAAAAAATTTGTATGGAATGAACAGGCTGATGCTGCCTTTACTAAATTAAAGAATATTCTGGTCAAGGCTCCTGTTCTTGCTTGTCCCGACTTTAGTAAACCCTTTACAATTAGTTGCGATGCATCGAACACCGGTTTGGGGGCGGTCCTTTCTCAATCTGACGTTAATGGTATAGAACACCCTATTTCCTTTATTTCCAGATCACTATCTGCACAGGAGAAAAATCACTCCACAACCGAGAAGGAGTTAAATGCTATGATCTTTGCACTAGAGAAATTTAGGGGTTATATTGAAGGTTCGCCTATTCCTGTCAAGGTGATCACTGATCACTATAGTCTAAAATGGCTTACAAACTTAAAGTCTCCGTCGGGAAGATTAGCGCGGTGGGCGGTTAGACTACAGCAGTTCAATTTTGAAATAATTCATAGGAGCGGTAAAGACAACATTGTTCCGGACGCACTGTCTCGTGACCCTTTACATGTTGACTTGTTAGATCAGTCCTTTTCCACTTCTGACCGTTGGTACTTAAGTTTGAAAGAAAAAATTTTGGCTAATCCGGAAAAATTTCCAGCGTTTAAAGTTTGCAATGGTGTCATCTTCAAACACATTCAGAGCATGGAGGCTCTTCACAGGTCTTATGACTGGAAGGAAGTTCTCCCAAAAGAGTGTAGGAAAAACGTCATCGTTCAAAATCACGTTCCGCCTTCGTGTGCACATTTTGGCATCTTAAAAACGTTAAATAGGATTAAACTTAAATACTACTGGCCAAAAATGGCAGCTGATGTGAAGTCTTTTGTAAGTAAATGTCATACTTGTTTAGGTTATAAAAGTTCTAACTTACTGCCTCCTGGTTTGATGGGTGACCCGAAACTGGTGCAAAGGCCGTGGCAAATGATTGCGACAGATCTATTAGGTCCTTACCCTAATTCTTATAAAAAGGGTTATACTTACCTTTTAGTGGTTTCTGATTTCTTTACCAAGTATACTAGACTTTTTCCACTTAGGAAAGCAACGGGTAGTGTTATTGCGGAAATTTTGGAAAATGATATCTTTTATAAATTCGGTGTTCCAGATACGATTGTTTTGGATAATGGCCCACAATATATATCGCGTGACATGAAAGCGCTGGCCAATAAATTTCATATCCGTCACTTGTTTTATAATTGCAGATATCACCCGCAGAATAACCCTGTTGAGCGTGTAAACAAGGTGTTGGTAGCAGCCCTGGGTTCTTTTGTGGGATCTGATCACAGATCCTGGGCGTGCCATCTACCTGAAATTGAACTGGCTATAAACACGGCTGTTCATGAAGTCACAGGCTATACTCCGTTCTTCCTTAATTTTGGTAGAGAGATTGTAATTTCGGGAAATGACTACAAAGGTGTAAACTTTAACGCGGAAGACATTAGATTCTCTAAACGCGATTCATGGGCATCTGATTTACATGAATTAAATGACATTTTCTCCCAAGTTCGCACGTCCTTAAGACAATCATACGAACGTAATAAGGTTCAATATAATCTGCGTCGTAGGGACGTTCAATATGAGGTTGGGGACATTGTCTGGAGAAGGTCCTTTGCTTTGTCAGACGCTGGTAGATACTTTTCAGCAAAATTAGCCCCCAAATTTATACGTAGTAAAGTTATTTGCAAAATATCGCCGGTTGCTTATCAATTAGCGGATATGACAGGGAAACCTGTGGGAACTTTTCATGTTAAGGATATAATCAAGTTAGAAGAAGCTAACTGATCTTGGGGTGGGTTAATTGATGAACTATTTTTTCTTATGTTGTAATCGTTATACTTTTATTTGAGAATTAATCCCTTTCTCTTGTTATATATTAGGTTATTGCTTGCCTTGCCCTCAGGTTTGCAATTTTTCTTGTGTTCTCTCATTGTGAGGACATGACTAGTATTTTTGTGTCTTCACATTGAGTGGATTTTTTTGTATAAGTTTTGTTTTGTCCTTGTGTACATGTGTAGTATGTGTTTTGGGAGTAATGTGTACATTCCGATTCAACGCGGGGGATTGACGTTTTTTTAATCTCACGCATTGAATCCACACATTTTTTTTGGATTTAAGTGCAATTATATTGTATTGAACATTTTGCGATCTCACGATTTGAATCCATTGTATCATTTTATACGTTATCCTAGGGCAGTGAAGTTCACAATCTCAGTTGGCCACTGTTTTGTGCTATTTTCTGTTCGAGGGATCTTTTAATAGCTGATTTTACTTTGTGAGATGATACTAATTGTTCTTTAATGAACTAAGTCCGCGATGGCGACTTGTTTTGAGGTACGGTTTGTCCTTTCTAGAGGGACATACTGTATTTCAATTATGGCATATACGAAGCTGTATTTCGGTTTAACAGTTCTGTACCAAGCTTGGTCCTCGTGTCATTTTAATTGTGCGCATGGTTGTTCTTTATATGTTGTTCCTTAGTACCTTAGTTTGCCTTGGTGTTGGTTGACTATTTTAATTCATTAATTTAGAAAATACTTCATGCAGTTTTCCGCGATAGCCTCAGATGCTCATAACAATCTATTTTTCTCTGGTTTTAGGAAACCATTGGCATGGTGTTTTCTTTGATTTAGTCACTGTTGATTACACTTTTCAAATATTTTTTTAAAAAAAAAATTTATGCCATAATAATTAATTTAATAATTTATTTATTTATTTAATAGTTATTTTGAAATTTAGTGGGTTTTCACTCGCTCAGGTTATTTGAGATTTACAGAATCATAGTTTTTTTTTAACATTTAAAAATTGCATCCTTTCATGAAGTTTTTTACTTTTATTGCTCTTATTGTCCTTGGCTTGATTTATTATTAAATTGATATTTGTTCATATTATTAAGAATGTCAATGAGTAATTTTTTTTTACATTTTCTTTTAACAAATACTATGCGTTTTCACATGCAATTGCTGTGGCTTCTCTCTGAGCTCAAGATAAGTCGCATCAGTTTCATTTGGACTTAGCTGTATCTTGTCAATATTGGGTCATCAATATATGGTTCTGTTTGAGCCCTCACTTCTATCTTATTATGAATTTGGGTTTGTTTCTGGGATAACTTTATAATTTTTCATCTCTGCTCACAGAGGGCAGTAACTTCAATGTGGATATAGACGTTATTATTTTCATTTTATAGTGTTTTCTTTTAGCTTCAAATTTAACTTTTGTTGGGCGCTCAGCTTTCACTTTTAGCTAGACTCGTTTTATAAAAAAAAAAAAAAAAAAAATTTTTTTTTAATAAATTTTGTTAATCTTTACTACAGTTTATCTTTTCATTTGTTATTCTATTCAAGTTTTTGTTTACACTTTAGTAGTTGTTAAATTCCTTGCTCAGTAATCCATTTTGTCAAGCATAGCATACCTTTCTTTTCACTTGCCTCAAGGAAGTCAGTCGCCTTCATCACTCTTCGGTTCTTCACGTCAAGATAACTCAAGATAATACAAAATTTCAAGATTTACAAACTTTTATCTATTCTTCGAGGAAGCAATTTTGTTCAAGATCTAGTCTTCAGGGAAGCAACATTCTTCTACGGGATGGTTTTAATAGGATACTACCTGGCCGTTCACTGCTATCAGAAAGAGGGTGCAGCTTCTCAAGATTGCATTGTTGTCAACATTGGTGAATGGTGATACAATTATCGGGGCTCTTTATCTTCGCCAAGCAAGTTCAATCTTCTTCACTGATGTCAGAAGAGGGTCATTCAGATATTCCATCAGCGAGAATTCTTCCTTCTACTTCCTGGGTGTTGGCGCTTCAATCCTTGCTCAGCGAGCACTTCACGGACTTCTACAGAACATGCTGGACTCTTCTGCTAAGGCATTATCTGCATTTTGTGACTCTTTACCACTTATTGGACTTGGATTTGGAGGCATATGGAATATATCAAAAAAAAAAATTATCGTGCCGAAAATTTTTTTTTCCTTTGGAAGGGGGGTAATGTAGCAGTGCGTACTTCTGGACGGGCAGTTCCTACCCGATTAAGATAATCATTGGTCAACATTCTTCAATTGGCACGACTGTTTCGAGCTATGAGTGCGGAGCGTCACTTCATCGACTTCAGTTGCTTGCTGGACTCGTGGGATTACGGTGTGTTCGGACAACGCTGGAACAATGAGGGTCTACTGTGCAAACTACGGAAGGTCCTTTTCACTTATATCTTTTAACAATGTACTTATAATTTAAATAGGGATTACTCATTTTAACTTCTTGCGTAGTTATTTTATAACTCGCTGGCGCCCGCTCAGACATTCTTTACAAGATTAAGTGTTTTAAATTCATTAATGTCACATGTTCTTTAGTCAAAATTTTATCAAGATGGCGTTATTTACACGTACATTCTTGTCACGCTCTGAGTTCAATTATTTGATAGAGTCTCATGTTTATTTATTTGATTAAACATTTTATTTATTGTTTTAATAAATTAGCGTATGTTGATATTTAAAGTATTCTATTTTTTTATCATCCTTATCAGTTCTCTTTACTACCTACCTACTTTGAATTATTGCGTGTGCGTGGTTGACTAGATAATTGTATTCGGTAATTTTACCAATTAATGTCACAATCGAAAGACCCATCATTAATTAATACAATTATCCTTTCATCACCCATCCACGATTTAATGTTACAAGGTAATTACAAAGATGATACTTTTATACAGCAAATAATTTCACAGTTTTTCAAGAGATGTCTCTCATCTCTCTACAATAAATTCAAATAAACAAAAAAAATAATGTCAGCTTCGAGAATGTTTTTTCGTCGTGGTTTGCCGTATCGTTAAAAATTCCCGTGTATGTTTATTTTACACATTTTCTATTATATATTTTAAATCAATGTTTTTTTTTCGTTTTCTAGATTTTTATTTTTCATGAAGTGGTAAATTATTCAAATTTACTGAATGCATGTTTTTTTTTTATTATTATTAATTTTTTGCTTAAGCGATCCCGATGAGTCAAAACTCATTGTAGGTCGAGATGAAACGACAATACACAGGTGGGAGTTAATATGTACACTTTTATACTGGTATTTTGATATAAAAATTAAGTTTCACATACGGAACAGTACAAATATAGAAAAAGTGAGATTAAGTAGAACAAACAAAAAGGAAACAGACAGGTCTATATACATAAACACACAGCCAAGGTAGGAATTTAGAAGAAGGTACTTACCCACTAATAAATTGGTAAAAATAAATTATGCCCGATTACAAATACAGGGGATAGAAAAGGAGAGAGAAATAAAC
Organism: Hesperophylax magnus; assembly: GCA_026573805.1. Classification (NCBI taxonomy): domain Eukaryota; kingdom Metazoa; phylum Arthropoda; class Insecta; order Trichoptera; family Limnephilidae; genus Hesperophylax; species Hesperophylax magnus. The sequence goes on along the minus strand of JAIUSX010000068.1, from coordinate 1,007,486 downwards.
TAAAATATAATATATTTCGTAGTGTGTGTTAGAGGAATGTAGATTTTATTGTTATTCCGAGTATTGTGGTTGTGGATGTCTTAATTGTAAAGTAGCTTGATGTTAGAGTGAGTTGATTCTTGGATAATTTGTAGGATGGTGGTCGTGATTTTATGTTTGGGAAGGGCTGTGATTGGAAGGATACCGGAAAACGAATAGATATCCTTTGCATGTATGTCCCATGGAAGGCCAAGAACATTTATTTCTGAGAGCTCAGATTTAGATCACTTGCAGGTCTGCTATAAGTTTCTTTGAGGCAAAGCCCCAGATACACCAGAGATAGAATAAGTGTGTCATGTGCCCCTCAGAATTTTTACCTCTTAAAAGACTTAGAGGCCTTGTTTTTTCTAGGTGGGGACAAAATTTTTACCCAAAAAAACCGTACTAAAATTGCATGTTTTTGCATCATCATCAGCTCAAGTATCAGCACTAACAGCCAACCGCGGCCATATATTACATTCTTGTCTGTTTTTTTGTGTAGTGAGTAGGAAGGAGTCAGCTATGACCTATTCTTAGGAATTCCTCCGCTTTCGCCTGTCGTGTTAAGGGAAACATACCTGACTTTATTAAGCCTTTAATTCCTGAGGTTATTTGAAGTCAACCATGTGTATGATGTTTTGGTTTCCGTTCGCTTTTTTAAACTAAAAACGATAGGTATTGGAAAGCCAAAATTGGGGTGGTGGGTTGTACTGTTACTTAGCAGAGTGACCAGTGTCATGTTAAATGCTTATTAAACAAACGTTTTGGAAAAAATACAACAGCAAAAATGTCATTGAATGCCAAAATTTCTTTTAGGTAGATTCCAATCTCAAAATAATAATTGTATGTTAAGTAATAAATGTATGTGAAATATATAATATAATTATATGTTTAATAATAAACGTACGTATTTCTTCTTTTTTTTTAACAAATAGAGATAAGGACATCCTCATTGTGAAATAATGTCAGGAATCACCGGTTAAAGTAAGTCACGTACGTCTCTTACCACCCTGTATAATTGCGCCTTAACTTACACGAAAATTAACGTCCCTTGAGTCTTCCAAGTTAAATAAATTAATTTACTCAGGTGAGAGCATACGAAATAGTGTAACAACCGACATCCTACAGCGAGCAGCCAGAATGAAAGTTACGGGGCAGGATACATGATTCAAACACTTTGCCATGCTTAAGCGAAATATCGATCCAATTTAATCCGTTCATTTAAACTACTCAATGAGAAAGTTTAAGAATGAGAAGTTTCGACCGATGCCGCGATAGAAAGATCGATGAAGGAATTTCAGGAAACATTATGACGCGCAAGAGAATGAAAGAAGTAAGAAAAACCACAGAAGGATATGGTTAATATTAAGGCTACACAATAACGGGGATTTGCTAGAAACTCACATTTTAATTAACTCCGACGATTTCTTAACGATAATATATATTCGATCCGCACGGATGAAATATATTTATGTTTAAGATTAATAAAAACATTACCTCAACATTAAAATATGTTATGTAAAACGATTTGAAAATTTTATAAAACGTTTTTCATTATAGGCGGTAAGCACCAGATTTTATTTTTTCAATAAAATGAATTAGTATTCATTCAGAAACATCTGGGATTTTAGTATCACGTTCATCTGATTTAATTAAAATAAACACCACGGAAAGATCTATTTTCTAAGCCTGCTGGAGCAAATTCGACCGTAGGTTTTTTTTATATATGTATTTATTATAACATATAAGATAATTATTTAACTTTATATATTTAAATTATAACTAAAACATATTTACATTTACGAGAGTCTAACACTCGCGTGTAAAGGGAAAAGGGGTCCTTTCATTACGCCGGGCCGCGCGATGAATATTGTTTTTGCACGACTTCGTCACTTATGTCGTTGAGGTTCCCACTTTATTTTAAAAATTTGATAAGGCAAATTCAACCGCAGGTCTCACCAATGCACCTGGGCCACGTGTCTGGCATAAATATTTTTGCGCATAACTTCTTCACTTACGTCGTTAAGATTCTGATTTTATTTTAGTGTATTGACTCATCTTAAGGCTTTTCTTCCACAGGAATACGCAAGAATCCGATACTCAACGATTCCAGTACCTTAGCGACTACCGCCATAACGCATCTGCTTGGAGGAGTGTAAACAGGCACACGTTGCCGACATTTTGCAGACTCTTCGTAGATACCAGTCTCTCGCGACCTGTAGGGTGAGATTGTCGCATCCCTTATTGAAGATACCAGTTTCCCGCGACCAGCCGGGCGAAATTGTGCTTCCCTTGTCGAAGATACCAGTTTCCCGCGACCAGCCGGGCGAGATTTTCGCTTCCCTTGTCGAAGATACCAGTTTCCCGCGACCAGCCGGGCGAGATTGTCGCTTCCCTTGTCGAAGATACAAGTTTCCCGCGACCAGCCGGGCGAGATTGTCGCTACCCTCGTCGTGGATGCCAGTCTCCCTGGGCTGGGCGAGGTTGTCGCTATTTACGTCTAAAAAGGCGAGGATGCCGCAGAAAGAAATACTCATTCCAATCTTTTCTCCTTACACCTTCTCCTATACTATTTTATTTTGCCATACAGTACATGCACCCAAAAAATGATAATATTAATAATTTGGAAAATCTTTGTAGCGCCGTGTTTGTGTAAAATTACCTTGACGGCTCTGTACAAAATATGTCTTCCAGGCTCTTTATAATAATTATATACATACAAATTCAGAAAACATACCAGACACGTCACTTCAGTTATACACTGTTTTAATAAATAGTTTAAGCTTGTTGGCGTGACGAATTTGTACGCAGAGGACACAATATTAAAAACACTGCACAATGTCTGATTTTGCAGATGCTATTCTATCCTACCATTGATATTACATTTATAAGAAGGTTGGTGACAAAGTTAGAGCTTGTATTAATATTTTAGTAGAAACCATATAATTTGTGGTTTGATATATTAATGAAATAAAGTAATCATAATTGTGTATATAACCACAAATTCAAGCCTTGGGGCGGATGCATTTACCCGCTAACTGCGTGGCGGGTCAGATCGGGAGAGACTGGTTGAGGGAGACTTCTTGACCTCTCCAGCTGGACTCTATCTCGACCCATCAGTTTGCACCGCAGTGGAAGGGATGGATTCACATGTCTGTCACTCTTGGACACATTGACCCCCAGATTCCTATACAACCCTAATATTATTTTCCTCCCCAAAACTTTCACCCTCCTTTTTCTGAAAACACTCCACATAGCATCCATAATGATTTCATAGGCCCTGAAGGACTTTTTCCTTAAGGACCTCTTATGTGGAGAAGATACTACATATTTATTATTTATTTTAGTTATTTATAATGTCGCGGACTGTGAAAAGTTTCTGATTTTGTATATAGCATTAGCTCAACGCATTTGCACACTAGTACAAGAAGTACTGACAAGTTAGTTTAGCTACAGTCAGGCTAGTCTGGGTCAGCATTTCTACCATTTATGCAAATGATTTTCTGAAAAAATGTTGTTCCATCGAATTCAGACTGAAAGTCTTTTGTCGAATTCACGTTAACAAGTATAAAACCATCATTTTACGCACGAGTATACCCGAGGATATCCGAGAATAATCATCAAATCACATTGCCACCACGTACAGGTGTATCACTTTCAAAATAAATCCTATTCCACGTCGACCCGCGAGCTTTAAGATTCACTCTGCACAGGTCCCCTCGGAAGCGGAAGTACTCGGGAAATTCGATCCTTCGCAACTTCCGCTGAAATCACAGGCGGCGCTGCTTCATCCATATTCCAATCCTGCTTCTAGTCTCCGGTGACGTCACTTCCGTCGGCGGTAGAGCCTTCAAATAAATTTATTTTCCTGTTTTTTAGTAGACTCACATTATAAACATATCAGACTTCTCTTTCTTTAAGCGGTGTTCTTTTTAAATATTGTATAAAGAATGTGAAAGTTAAGATTCGAGTTGGCACCAATAAAAAATATTTTTAACTCTGTTTTTTTTATATTTGGCAACAATATCTTTGGCAACTTCACGAATGTGCATTGTGATATTATTTGGACAGCTGTTTTGAAGTCTTCTTGAAATATCTTCACAGATCGTGCTTTATTCAGTGTATTATATTCGCGTAATTCAACCTATTTACAAATTAATTTTGTTATTTTTTGTCAACTCGAGATAACTAATTAATAATGTAATAACAGCATTTCATGTAATGTCATAAAGTAGGGTTAAAACGGTTATGTCAGTATTCAAAATGAATATTGTGGTCTATATTTTACAATAATTTCTTTAAAATTATGTATTTTTATAACATAAATGCCCAATGAACTTATTGGTAACCAAATATTGAAGAAATATACATTTGTTTCCAGGAAATTAAAAGCAAGTTCAATTTTTTATTATTTTTTAGTATGAACGTAATGAAAAAAGAGGTGACGGTTATTTTGCAAACTTCTTAATTAAAACGACTGTGTTTTTTTTAATTTTGATTTCGAAATTTTACGACGTTTTGATCAAACATGTTTATGGTAACCTTTTATCAACTTTTTCATGTTTCAACTTCAAATTCGATGAGAAATTATTATTATTTCAATTTAAAACACAGATAAACAACCCTTTGTGACAAAAAAAGCAATGTACATATCTTATGTTTCTTTCCATGAAGGATTTTATGTCAAGGGAGTGTAAGGAAAATATATTACGCGAATGTAAATGGTAGAAGAAGTCGGTGACGCCCGAGGATGACACGACACAATCAAGTGAACCAGACACTTGAGTCGGGTCATGTTAAGAGTCGGAATAACAGAAAAGTTCATTATTTTTCGATGTCTTAATATCAATACTCAGTACGTTGAACATTTTAGGCGCTATATAAGAGAACTGTCGTTGGGCGAAGGTTGTTTTTGTTGGAGGAATTTTACATTTTTGGTGTGATCAATAGCGGGTGCAAATATTGTGTCGAGTTTTGAGGGTTGAATCATTTTTCTTTATGTGTATGAGAATTGTCTTAACGTATAATTGTCTAATGTCTAGGATTGCGAATTTTTAAAAAAGTGGGTCGTAGGGTGAGATGGGTGACATTTTAATATAATCCTTAGTAGCAGTTTTTGAATTAAGATCATGGGATAAATAATTGAAGCTGCACAGCCTCCCCATCTCACGATACCGTTGATTGGAAAAGTGCAAAATATATGCATCTCATTGTTTGAAGGTTCAGGATTGATCTGGGAGAGAGAAATATATAGCACAATTTGCGGAGTCTTTTTGTTGTGAAAGTGACATGATCCTCCCAACGCAGTTGATCATCTATAACAACCCCTAGATATTTAATTTGGTCGGATTTTTTTTTGTCGGAGGTTGGTACATGAGCAATTATATTGAGGGGAGGCGTAGGGGTAATATGGATTTGTAGGCATGAGTGAACGATAAGATTAATAAGTGCGAGTTGAGGCAACAGCTGACTCAACTCGCACACAAAAAAGATCATTTACTACCAGAATGTCAGAGGGTTGAAAACGAAATGCTCGCATTTTTACAATAATGTTGCGGCCGGTGACTGTGATATCATAGCACTGACCGAGACATGGCTAAATGCTGGTGTTTTGACCTCTGAACTTTTTGGCGGTGACTTCTCAGTTTTTAGAAGAGATCGAGACAATGGCAGTGGTCACAGGCAGGGTGGCGGTTGTCTCCTTGCCTTCAAGGATGAGGATGGGGTAAAGGTAGAGCGCATCCACACCCTAGAAACTGAGCAAGAAGATTTATGGGTAAAAGTATCTTGCAAACTGACTGTCACATTCATTTGTGTGGTTTATTTCCCGCCTAACAGTAGGTGGGAAGTATTCAATCAATTTTTTGACAGGATACATTCTAATTTCGATGCAATTGGTCAAAAGAATGTCGTCATACTGGGAGATTTTAATTTGCATTCCGCTCGTGAAGTTTCTAAGGTAGAATCTGATTTGGACTATCTGTGCGCGGCCTTTGGTCTCTCGCAGTGTAATGACATTCTAAATTCCAATTCCAGAATCCTTGACTTTGTTCTGTGTAATGCCAATCTTGAGGTAAGACGCTGTGAATTTCCACTTGTACCTGAGGACAGCTTTCATCCGGCTATTGAATTTCAGTGCAGCTTGATGAGAAAACCTTTTAAAAGTAATAGAGTCCCGACCCTTGAACGTGAAATCTCAAGGGGATGGAATTTCAACAAGGGTAATTTCATCAACTTGTATGAATCAATGAGCCGGATGGACTGGCAAAACCTCAGCACTTTCTGTACAGTAGATGAGGCGGCGCAATATTTTTACAGATGTATTTATGACGTATTTGATTCTTGTTTTCCCAAAAAACGTGCAGGCAGTGGTGGTCGCAAGTATCCGAAGTGGTTCTCGAGAGAAGTCATCTCGAATATAGAGATCAAACACGCCCATCATAAGCGCTGGAAAGCTGGACGCCTTCAGAGTGAATACGATCTGTTTAGTTTTTACCGAGCGCTAGTTAGGCGCGAGATTCGAGTGGCCTATCGAGCCTACGTGTCTGAAATCGAGGAAAACATCTTGCATGATCCCAAGATGTTTTGGCACTATATAAAATCTCTTCGGAAGGATGGTGGTCTCGAAGACACCATGATGAAAGGTAATCAGGAATTTCGTGGCTTGGGTGTGGCCAACGCATTTGCTGATCATTTTCAATCGGTCTACAATAAAGACCCTCCACTTCTAGACATTAATAATACGGCCACATTTAATACCAGAGGAGCTTCAAACGTCGATTTGGGTATACTTACGGAATCTGACGTTATGAGTGCCATAAGACTCATGAAGAACTCACACTCTATCGGACCAGACTTCGTTCCCGTATTTTTTATTAAAGGGTGCGCCGAGTTCCTAAAAACACCACTATGTCTTATCTTTAACTTAGCTATAAGTACTTCCACTTTTCCCGAAGTATGGAAAACTTCAAAAATATGTCCTATTTTTAAGAATGGTTCGAAAAAGTTAATCGAAAACTATAGACCAGTTGCTATACTATCAGCACCTGCTAAACTATTTGAAAAATTAATTCATAAATTCATTATGCCTCAGATAGACGCATATATTATCCCCGAACAGCATGGTTTCAGGAATGGAAGATCCACTGAAACCAATCTGATGGTTTTCACCGACTATGTTGCTAGGTCCCTAGACAGAGGATACCAAGTAGACTGTTCGTACAACGACTTCTCCAAAGCTTTTGATACCGTGAATCACGATATCTTACTCATAAAACTTGCCCAGATGGGTTTTTCACTTCGGATGTTAGAGTTTTTTAAAAGTTACCTCAAGAACAGAAAACAATTTGTCACTCACGGAATCTTCCAATCTGCCGAATTTCTTGTTTTTTCTGGGGTTCCCCAAGGATCGATCCTAGGGCCTCTTCTTTTTTCCATTTTCATTAATGACATTGCTGAAGTCATTCGTTTTTCTCGCTTTCTGCTGTTCGCTGACGATCTAAAATTATTTCTCCTAATAAGAAATATTGAGGACTGCCTGCACCTTCAAGCTGATGTTGATAACATTTCAGAATGGAGTCAACGAAACAAGCTTTATTTCAATGTCATGAAATGCGTAGTTCTGACTTTCACCAGAGCATTTAGTCTCACATACCACAGGTACACTATGCTCGGTCATAATCTCAAACGAGTTTCAAATATAAAGGATCTTGGGATTATGTATGAGAATAAGTTGACATTTCGTCCTCATATCGAAGGGGTGTGTCAGTCGGCCTTAAAAATGTTAGGGTTTGTTCTCCGAACCGTCAGAGTTTTTCGGGATACCCGTGCTCTGAAGATTTTATACTTCTCCCTGGTCCGCAGTAGGCTGGAGAGTGGTTCGCTTATCTGGAATCCTCATGAGGTGGGGTGCTCCCTCATGTTGGAGAGGGTTCAAAAAAAGTTTCTAAGATTTCTCTACATGAGGGAGTACGGCCACTATCCATGGCTCTACCCGACGAACTTTCTTCTGGGCATGCTGGGACTTCACTCCCTGCAGCTCAGAAGGGAGGGGTATGCCGCTACCCACTTATTCAGACTGCTGCGAGGCTATATTGAGAACTCAGCCATTTTGGAGCGCGTGAGTCTCTATGTTCCAGATGACTATCTTAGACAACGTCACCATAGATTATTCTATCTTCCTGCCTGCAGAACTAACCTGCCAATGGTTCTCCCGGTAGGGAGGAGTATATTGCTCCTGAACCAAATCTCCTCTGAGATTGATATATTTGGCGTCAGTGAGGAGAGATTCAGAAGGGAAATTCTTCTGATTCTTGAAAGAGTCTCTCCACATTGACGAGATCTTTCACCGCTGCCTGAATTTTTTTTTGGAAATTCCACATTTCTTGAAATTTCTTTTTTTATGTATAAATATTTGAAAACAATCTTTTGTAAAAAAATTATATAACCTAATTTCTTATATGCATTAAACCCCAATTTGTAATTGTGTAAGAAATTAATAAATAAATATTATTATTATTATTAGTCTATTCACTCAGTTTATTTAATATGCTTGCGGTAAAAAAATACCCAAATGAGCGCCAACAACGAGTACCAACAATAATCGCCACCATCTGCAAACTGTCATTACTCGATGGCACTGACTAGATCTCGCGACACTTCAAAATCCATAAAGCGTCAAGGCTTGTATTTTAGTCTTAAGCGTTTGTTCAAACCTGTCTTTTCCCACTTCATTCTATTTTACATAACCTTCAGACTGCAGTGCTTAGCTATGACTCAAATGAAACGTTGCTTAAAATGACTTTGGACTTATTTTGTGACCAGATCTACTTCTCCACCTTACTCTTCCCCATCTCTTTCCTCTCCCCAAAAGTTGGGTCTGACTCATTTTATTTATTTTTTAACTATCTGAACTTCCCTAAATAACATGTTAGATTGCCCTCTTTTCTGGGAGGTCAGCTATCATCAGGAACTATTTCAACCCTCAAAAACTTCATATGTAGCTTTGCGGGGGTACACATATTATGCCTTATGTTGGCCTCAAAACATTTGCGTTGCAAAGAGGTTGGGATAACCAAAACCTCTGTAATAGGTCACCTAAGTGGTTCGCTACATTTGGTAATTTAGTAGGGGTGCCCGGGCTCATCGGGTGAGGTGTGTTCGAGATGCGCCTGCACATTAGCTGCGTGGCGTGCCAGATCGGGAAAGGCTGCTGTGGGTAGACCCTTTGACCTCTTCAACAGATCTCCCAACCCACCACCTAGCTCTGCAGTGAGAGCTTTATATAGATATATCCGTAACTGACAAACTGATCCCTAGATTACCACCCAACCCTCATATCTTTTACCTCCCCAGACCTTACTCACCTTTCTTTCCTTAAAAAAGACCCCCTATACAGCATTCCTAAAGATGGCATAGGCCCTGAAGGAAATTAATTTTATCAAGGCCTCCCGTGAAGAGTTAATATAAAAAGAAAAAAATATGCCGCATAGTCCCCAACCATCTGGAGCCAGTGAGACTATGGCATCCCCAAGGTACTGAGGAGAGAAAGGAAGAGGAATGTGGAAAAGTACATGGCTATTCATTTCGAGTCACCAAATAAGGCTGCAGTCATTCCAAGCAACGTTTTGTTTGAGAATGGTGGTCTCTGGAACGTGTCGCAAATATACTATAAATTATTTTTTATTGAAAACATTGTGTATTAACACAATTCAATACAGTTAAATTTTCTTAGATTGCTAGTAAATAGATCTCGATCGCGGAGGCCAAACCTATGAACCTTCGTTGTTATGCCTTTCAAATTGGTACCTGAAAGCTGAAACAGCTGTCACAATTATAAATAAAGTAAATTTATGCAGTACTTGATAATAAAAATTTTACAATTGATTTACGTTAAATTTAAAATAAGTTTTACGAATTTCTTTTTAAATACTGTTAATCGATATGAATGGCGCTATTTACAGCATTGATGAGTATTGACAGTAACCCCGGCTTATAATATGATCGCCAGTAGGGATAATTGCAAGTATTGTTCGTAAATATCTTTCATCTGGCAGGGGTAGTTTTTCAATACTTACTCGACTCGAATTGACAATCCTTTACTAACAGAAATAGAATATTATAAATTGGAAGTGGAAGAACAGTTTCGCAATTATTCTTACTCGTTGAATTCTGATTGTTTGTGTGCATTTGACATTTGAATCTTCAAACATTCAAGCTATTGAATATTGCATACATGCACCATTAAAGTAGTTCTTTCAATTCTCAACGTAATGCGCTACCTTCGTGTTTTAAGAATATTTTAAACGAAAAACTCTTTATTTATTATGAACAACCAAGATTCCAACGGCGTGAAGACCTCTTAAATTTTCCTTAATAATCTTAGTAGATTAGTTGAGGAAATTTAAAGTAGTACGAAGTTGTATAAATGGTAGGGTAAATATGTACTAATATAAACAAATAATAATGTTAAATGTTTAAAGCCAAAATGTTAATATAAACATTTTACATTTTGGCTTTCACCCTTCAATGGTGTTCTAGGCAATCCTTTAAGATTATGAAGAGATTAAATTTGAACATAAGTTTAAATTTTATTTATGGCCAAATTTTAAAATTATGTGAATGATTAGAGTAGAGTTCTGACTTAGAAGATTTGAGTTGTTGAATGGAAGGGAAGCAATTTTAGAATAGAGGTGAGGGAATAACAATTTTTTTAAAGTATAAAAAACACACTTTCTATTGACTGTGCGCAACGAAGGCCTATTTTAACTCGACCGTTTGGCATTCCAACATATCCAACAAGCAATTACAAAGAAAACATATGGGCAAAAAAGCTTCCTATACTATGGCACTAAACTCCACAACAAAATCCCACTCTCATTCAAAACTCACAACCATAATTTAAAATTTTAATCTCAAAATAAAAACTAGATAAAAAATAAAGGGAGATCTAATGTTGGGAAGTGAGTTAGCTAAGAGCTTCACAGATGCACTCATAGAGGGCAGTGCAAAGAGCTTGCATGGAAGTCCGCAAGATGGCAGCTAGTAGACAGTAGTCGCTAGGGCCAGTTAGGCTGCTTCCAGACAAACTTGGTATTTGCAGATCTCATTTAGCCAGCTCCTAGTTAAGTATTGAATAAATCCCTGATTTAATGTAAAGAACCTATTCTCTAAAATCTCCTTTCACAACGAGTTGGAGAACTGTTTGTGGGAACACAACATGATTTTTTCATCTTCCTATAGGTTTGTTTGTGTGTTCCGTTTCCGTTTTCAAATCTGCTGTATCGACTTTATTATTCAAACAAGCCATTGACAGTATAGATTCTTCTTTCAAACGTAAGCTTGTCTATATAATACGAGAGGTTATTTGGACTTTTTATTAGCATTTTAAAAATATTTTGGTACGTACCTACCTGAAGAAAATTCGATAGTTAATATTTTATCAATTTGTACGTGTGTATTATACCAAAAAAAAAACAATTATGACTTTCATCCTGTATCTCTAATATGACAACATAATAAAAATTGAAATAAAATAAAAAACATTAGAATTTTTTTGTGTAAAACAAAGTCAAATAGAAACTGTGTTTACGTAGTTTATAACGTCACACCGCCTTCTTTCTATGAAAACATGATTATTAAACCTGTATTTTTTAGTAGAGTTTGAACAATGCATGTTAATTAATACATAATTCGGCATATTTTCAATTAATTCGACCTCAACCCTCATTGAAAGCCCAGCCTCTAGCCGGATTCAATAGTAAAAGTTTAGCAGCCACTGGCTATTTGGAGTACGCCCAAAGCTTGGAACAATAGGGCTTAATGATGAGCTTTGGAGAGCTTTGGGAATAGCTGGTTTAATGTCTGGAGCCTCCGTCATACACCCGCGCTGCCTGAATAATGGAAAATCATGAAGGATGTAATGGAAATTCAGGAAATTAAGGAAAATGTTTCTGTAATTTTGGAATATATCACAACTTGTGAGAACCCGAAAGTTTCTGAATCAAAGAATAAAATTTAATGCCCGTGTGTTTTCGTTTTTTTTTTAAATAAATTTGTTAATAAAATAGCTATTATATTGTACCGGTTATTAATGAGTGAACCATAGCTTAGGGTACATAACCAGACGTTACGGGTTCACAATATCTTCTGCTAGCTAAGGTACAGTTGTTTCGTAACAATTGAAATGTACAATTTGTTAATTTGGAAATCAAAAGCTGATACGGACGGAGAATCGGCGGGACCTTCCAAACGTCAAAAAAAAACAAAATGGCGGTGAATGGCCATTTTATGACTTCGTCACTTGTCAATTTCGGCAAAACAACTGGGTCTAAGTCCTTTTTATTGCATAAGTGGCCATTTTAGCTATTGAATTTTATGGGAGTATGGCAAATTTAAATTTTGTCAGGTCATTCGTAACGCAAGTATAGGTATTTTCATTGATATTTTTCTCAGGTTTCTTAAGACTCAGAACTAAATTGAAATACCCTGCCCTATCATATTAAACCCAATTGATTATCACGGGGGGGGGCGGTGCAAGTATACAATCGTTCAATCGTTACAGGTATAAAGGATATAAAAGTACGTTTGTGAATACAACATCCGAACAGCATAAAAACTGTTAAATAACGTGTATTTTTATGAAATTTTTCAAGAATTTTTAATAACACAAATTTTTGGAATGTACGAGATCAAAATTGTCCTTAAATATGCATGGAAGTTATGGAAAATCGTGAAAAAACCGTCAGTCTTATCACGAAGATCACGAGTCATATTTTATATTTAAATGTTCATGACGTTAACATTATTTGTCAAATTAATAATAGCAGAAATTGTTATTTTTGGAATATTGGGATGTCACAAAATTGTTGGTAAATCGACATTACTTTTCCAAAGTTTTAATTAAAAAGTTGTTTGGCTTAACAGGCTTTGATCATTAGATTGTACTTTGAAAAAGGCTTTGAAATAAATATGCCTTTGTCTTTCCGTCAAAATGAAATGTTGATTGAGTTCATCACATATATGGTTCGATAATAAATTGATGACAGTTTCTAAATAAATTAAAAAAAGTTTCATTAATTTTATCTTCGAATTATTCCCAGCTATAGTATAGCCTATCTGGGTATGTTGTGAGGCAAAATATATTAGGGAGGGGAAAGAGATAGAGAAGAGAAATGGAAAGTATCTTGGCTATTCAGATCTAGTCACAACACACGGCCAAAGCCATTTCATGCAACGTTTCAATTCTGAATGGTGGTTTTTCATCAGGGCGATACTGATAGTATCTTCCACTCTGAACTTTATTCGAGTTCTTAGGAAATGAATTTTTGACGATTTATAACTAAAATATTAAAAAAATAATTCTCAATAACATGATGTTTATTCCATATTTACAGGTTTTTCCAATAAGAGGTTTTATTTTGAATATTAATTAAGGAATTAATGATTTTTATGGCCGGAATTGGATGGTATTGATCTGAACAACGTTTACTTTCAACAAGACGGTGCTACGTGCCACACAAGCAACGAAACCATTGATCTTTTACGGGAAAAGTTTCCGGACCGTGTTATCTCTCGAAGAGATGATCACAATTGGCCACCGAGATCTTGTGATTTAACACCTTGCAACGCCTTCCTCTGGGGCCACGTGAAAAAGAAGGTCTACGACAACAGCCCAGCGTCGATTCAAGACCTCAAAGATGGAATTCGTGAGGCTATCGAGGATATAAGGCAGCCACTTGGTTATGGAAAATTTCATGAAAAGGATATGGTCCTGTAGGCGTGGTCGTGGTAGTCATTTGACTGACGTTATTTTTCACTATTGACGGCATACTTTCCTCTGTGTAATGAAAGAAACATTTGATCATTTATATTAAAAAATGGCATTTTTCTTTGAATATCAAAATAACACCTCTTATTGGAAAACCCTATATATAATATATAATATATATATATATATATTTTTTTTTTTCAATTGTGAGTATAGTTATATGTTATTTCGTGATTGGCTGGTGGACCCCTTGTATTAACTATAATATTTAAAGCTTATATTAATGCCTTAAGTTATGAGTTATTATAATATATTGTCTATTGTTATAGTCAGTGGTATGATAGACGTCAATCTATCAATCAACAATAGAAATTTGTAAATGTAATTAATGAATCAGGCATTGTACCTAATAAGAAGCATTATTCTGCTACCCACATTATAATGATAAATTATATTCGTGCTCACGAAGAAAACTGTATATCATGTTCATAATAAATATTATGACAATAATATATAAAACATATGTAAATATTTTTTTATTGAAAGTTTCATACATATTTACAAAACGAACAGTTATACAAATAAAATCACAATGAAGTGTGCAGCAAAAAATCCCACAAAAGCAAAGCCCTATGCATGGGTATTATAGTAATTATTTTCACAATTCTATAGTAAGAATAAAACATATAATTGAGGGTACATTTTTTTTACTGACAAATAATATAGTTTTAAACCGGAAATGAAAATAAGGTACCTACTAATGTTTTTCAAATGGTGCTATTTTTACTATTAAAAACATAATAAATACTACTACAGATGACTGTTGGCTAATAAGAAAAAAATTATCTATTTCGACGTATTTTAGCCAAGGTTTATGTGTTTTTTCAAAATAGTTTGACTTGAGTTTAAGTGTGTTGTACATTTAAGGGGCAAAAAAATTAATATACCTTTAGGATAATGTTTTGCAATAGGATACTGCAAATATGCAAGTGTCATGTCTTTGGCTAGAACGTTTATCATTTTGTGTGAAATTGTAGGAACGCCTTTGTCTTAGGTCTAAGACAAAATTAAATTAAACACGTAAATTTAAAGTAAAGATAATTTAATATTGTTATGTATTATTGATTTCTGCAAGTTCATCAGATAATAAATTATCTGGGTAAGTCGGTCTTTAACGAAAATATTAATATATCGCTTTAAATGTCATACAAATAATATAAATAAGGCAACGGTAGATAAAATCATATAAATAACTCGTCTCAATGTGAAATAATCATTGTTTTATCATGGCCTTGAACGGTGAAATAGCTATTACAATAATAAAAACTTGCAGAATTTAATAAAATTTAATGTCATTAATTTTAATTTAACAGATTTTTTATTAAATTCTATTCTATGAATTAAACACAATAACAATAAACAAAATAAATAAATTAACGACTTTTACCCATAGACTTCAATTAGAGGCTTCACTGCTTACCAATATTTCGTCAAAACGTATTCCACTATTATGACGCGATAAGCGATGCACGTATACCGGAATCGGTAGTTTTAGTTAGACCATTGGGAGATTTGGAGGTCAAAAAACGGAACCTATTTTTTTGCTTTGTGTACCATCTAAAAATAGCACATCAATATTTATACCTACCTACTCAAGAAATGTTTTTTTACACGTGATAATCGCCAAAAAAAGAATTATATTAGATTCCCTGCGAGTCGCTGACTATTTTCGTCCACTCCGGTCAATTACCCACAAGACACTTATTTTTAACCTCTCTCTGCTGTCACACTATATAATAACACTATATAATCCCAAATTAGGGTATATTGTGAGGCTCGGGAGAGTGGGGAAAGTGCACCACCTTGGTATAATGGTAACGTAGATCGCGAGGTCAAATCCCGGCGCACACAACATTCATGTGAGGACCACCGTGGTAGAGTGGTAACGTAGATCTCGAGGTCAAATCCCGGCGCACACAACATTCATGTGACGATCACCGAGGTACAGTGGTAACGTAGATCGCGAGGTCAAATCCTGGCGCACACAACATTCATGTGACGACCACCGAGGTGGAGTGGTAGCGTAGATCACGGGGTCAAATCCCGGTTGTCAAAATTTTTGCTATTCCACAATTTATTAATTTAAAAAACGCGAAGTATATTTGCGGCAAGTTTCAGTGTGTAAAATGTCAACTTTCAGTATGGCCCTAGTGAAAGGTTACAATTTATAATCGAAATTTCGGCCGTGGTTGATTACCAGCTCTGAAAAGGCAAATACTTACTCACCTTCCTCTTCCTTTCCTTCCACTCCCCAATTCCCTGAGCTTCACAACGTACCCCATTTGGGGATGCCATATTATCACTGGTTTAAGACGGTTGAGCATCTGAGACTCTTGTGAGATACTCGTATAAAACAAAATCAGACCTTATTTTTGCCTCGCAACTATACATCACTCCATATGAGTGTTGTTATGAGAACTCCATTGTGCATTGAAACCATCGCTTCCTTTAGTAATAATTAATCATTATTCAATATTGACTATGTAATGCATTTAGTTTCTCACCAATAAATTATTACCTGTATCATCCATTCCGTCGGTGTCCTTATCAGGTCCCCATTAGATGCATTTATGATTAACGATTTACTGTAGGTACTTAGTGAAACAGGATTTGAATCATTAATCATTCTGCCAGACTCAAACAATTCAAAAACATTCGACTACGTACGTTCGTTTCACACTACATTAATCAGACATCAATATAATGAATGCTTCGAGTCTACAAGAAAACCTACATGAAAATTTAAACTTACACTTGGCCTGTTTTATAAATCTCTCCTTGGCAAAATGGCACGCTTCCTGGCCTTATCTCCAGGGTCCAGGTGTTTTGAGTTAGATACACGAGACGTAAAAAAAGATTTATATAATTTTTATAATTAAAAAAAATGTACCTATATTTAAACTTCAATTCGGAGTGATGACGTCAAAGTAATTCCACAAATATTGTTGTGTCAAAAATTCAAAGCAATCGGTGAAGAACTTTCGGAGAGTTGGAATTTGACTTAATTCAAAGCACGAGTTAAAGATTTTTCTTCTTACAAACATTAATAATTATAATACTTGGTTAATTTATACAGCGCTGTTTTTGTGAAAAACTGTACAATTTATTTGGAGTTCCTAGGTTCTATCTATGTTTATTATTTACAAAGAGATACAAAAAAACATACTTACCTGCCAGGTCCCTTCAGTTAAAAATACTTTTATTAAAAATTTTACGACTTTTCACGCTTATGAAACTGTAGTAATAACACTGAACATTGATATTACATTTGTGGCAAAATTAAAGTTGATCTTCTTTTAAAAAGACGTCCATAACATCCCCCAATCATTTGGGGATACCCTTGTGTGAAATAAAAATTACGAATATATATTTTTTAATATAATCACTTACTGTAGAATGGGGATCTGATGGATGAAGATCATATAACAAGTTCACCGCAGAGACCACCTCATAATATCGTCTTTGAAACTCTCTATCATTAAAACATTCAAGAAGTCTTGTAGTACGAACAACTTACACTGAAGATTATAATAATACGCTTGATTTGGCCAAGAAAAATTTCTGCCCATTCTTTTGTTTCTCGGCGAATCGCCTCGGGATGAAAATTTTAATCACTGGTAACTTCCACTTCGCCTTTTTATGAACTAACTACAGGGTCGGGATGGAATCAAAACAAACTGAAAAGATAATTAGATAATTATTAATTAATAATTAATTAAAACGATAACCAAAATTGTAAATGGTAGTGTAGACAGCCTTGATTTAATTAACCTCATTGAATTTCATGTACCCATAAGAGCTACTCATTCTAAAACCCTCTTTAATCGTAACAATTCTAAGACTGGACATTTCAAACACTCACTTGTACCTAGATTACATGAAATTAGTAATAGGTACGCAGATGTAGCGGATCTGTTTAACTGCACAGAAGCTAGGTACAAAAAGGCTTTAATATCATATCTTTTAAATCATGACCAATAAAATGTAAGTCTACTCATACTTACGTAAAAAGTCAAATAAATTTGTATATAAAATGAACTGCCTGGGGCAACTGAGGAAACTTGGGTCAATAATAATGGTGAACCAACGGCTTGATTGGCACTTACCTACTTTCAACCAAAACCTGAAAATAAAGGCATACATTTTAGCTATTGTAATATATTATATCATGTATCTATACTATCATATATTTCAATCAATACTAATCTAACCTAGTCTACCTATAAGTTTTGCATGTACTTGTATCTCTAACTTTTTATATCCATCTAGAGTTTCTGTTAATTGTATATTTTCTGATGTCACAGTTTATAATTTACTGTATATGGTATATTTTATACCGTTGATATTAAAAATAAATAAAGATATTACTTTGTTAACATTCTTAACGTTTAGGAAGATTGATACAAGAAAGTTTTAACCCTTAACTACCTATCTTCGGTCTCACAGACACCAGCGATATTACATATTTTTGTCAATAACTACGCGTGCACGCATCTTTGCATTTTGTGCGTCCATATATCTCTTCACTGCCAGACACATATCATTTATATTTGTTTTAGTAACATTACACAAATTTATTCCTATTGTAAAAATTTCAACAGGTAAAAATTTCTCGCTTTGTTAGACTAAAGACAGGTTGTTTCGGAGAATTTGAACAATTCATCAAATTTCAACATTAATTTTCGGTTCTGTGAAAGTCCTATTGAAATTCTGTTATTATATCATTATAGACTAGTTGCTTGACAGAACTGAAATAATAACAGAACTTGAAAAATCTTTCACAGAACTTGAAATTTAACTTGATGAATTTGCAATTTGATGAATTGAAATTAAAATTATTTGAAGCAACCCGTCCAAGCTTTAGTGGCTAGTGGCTTACCACACAAGCTTTTTTAACCCTTCTAAAATTCGGGCCCACGGGGAATCCCGTTGCGCCCCTGACTACTGAACCTTTATTAACCAACCTTCAGATATCAGGGGCGAAAAGAGGGATGTAACTTGGAACCCCTTAATTTACCGCCCCAGGCAAATTGCAGAAAACTTTGACCGTTTTTAAAATTTTATCTGATTTTCCACAGATCCCGTGCCAGCGGAGTTCGGTTCTCATTAAGGAAACTCAACTTTGTTGATGGCGATTTTTAAATCGGTGTGTTTTTTGTTATAGAAGTTTGAGAGCGAATTATTTAATGAATCTGTCTTTTTCGGTGTAGAAAGAGTTGAAAACTGAATTTTGGACGAAATTATGAAATCAAGCTGGTTTTTGATGCGAACTTCGGAGTAAATTATGAAAGAAGTGAATTACAAATTCTCATTATTTTGGTCGTTATTAGAAAAGTTTAAGGAAACATCATTAATCCCTTGAGGTTTACAACAATGTCCTTAAGAGGAACGGCTGTGCGGCTTTTTTTTATACAAAACTTGAATTTGGATTTGTGGCCAAAATACCCAACGAAACTTAATAATATTTTTTTAATTCATAGAAATAGAAAATTTATTATACGGATATGTGCCACTTAATTTATTTATTTTTTAAATTGTAGAATTTGATTTATTATTTTTTAATGATAAACTAATGTTTATAAGACAAGGGTTTTTTATGCATAGCACAAACGATAGCAAATTATTATAAGGCATGATCACTAGTAAATAAATTTTGTTGTTTACAGATGAAAAAATATAATAAGCAGTAATTGTTCATTGAAGTACTAGTACAGATTGATTATTTATCGAAGTATTTTTTATTGAAGTACTAGTACAGATTGATTATTATTTGGTGGGTTGGGAATAAGTCGACGTAGCTCATTGGTCCTGAGCACCTGACCGGACATCTAATGGTACTGATTCAATTCCCTTCAGCGGCATTTATTTTTATTAGGGAGATATTTTCAATTTGTATAAATATATCTGGCGACTGGTAAGTTTTTAGATTTTCACGGCCAAAAGCATTTTTGTTGTTTGTTTTTGGGGTGTTATGCCGTGTTGCGCTAACTCCTTATTTAGCCGACGTTTTAACCGGCTAAAGAAGGAGTTAGCGCAACACGGCATAACACCCCAAAAACAAACAACAAAAATATCTGGCGACTAATTATTGCTTATAATAATTTGTTTTACACGATTTTAGAGGTAACTTTCGAAATTATTTGTTAGATAATGATAATTATTTAAAAAAATATATTTTGCTGTATTTATTATGTAAATATAAAATTAAAAAGAAGCATTCCGACTTGCGTAAATTTAAATTAATTACAAGCGATTTACTTTGGAACACAAATTTGATGTAAATAAACTAATTTTTTTAACCGAACACATATTTTTTTAAAGATATTTAAAGTTAAATTTTAAATTTCATTACCTGAACACAGTAGGTAGGGCAAGATTTTTTTAGTAATTACAATTAACACACGAAAAATGCCAAACTTTTCTCTTAAATAATGTAAGATTAAATACTTCTCAAGACATATATGTCCTAATAAAAAATAAAATTTAATATAAAAACACATATTCGTACTAGATATTTGACATACATGTTGATTAAAAAAATGTTATTAATTTTGTTTGGGCATTTTGAAAAGCCGCGCAGTTCCTCTTAACCCTTTCACACCCGCATTATTGTTTCAACACATATAAATATGTAATGCTTGATAATACCTCAGAAAAATATTTGAAAATTTTTGGCATTTAATTTTTTTTTTTTTTAGAAATTTTTCTATGTTAATTTGGATTAACATTGGGCGTCAGAGGGTATTTTTTAAATAGTAAAGTAAAATAAACATAACACAAAAGTAATACTAAGTTTCATGTCAGAAATGCACGTTGACAATGTAGTGAAAATCTCTAAGGTACAAACAAATAACATTTTAATTAAAATTCATTCATAAATAAAGAAATAATCTAGGATAAAATTTGCCATAGGTACTAGTCGAAAACATGTCCGTCACTACCAGTGTTAATTTGAATGAACATTGAAATTCATTTTCAATATTCTGGGAAATGACTGTGATCAGTGAATTGAACTGATGTTATTATTATAAAACACATCTTAATGCGTTAAAGTATTTGTAATCCGAGTATAAAATATTGATATCTCACCTTAAATTAAGTAATCAATGACGGCAGAAATTCGATGAAACTCACAATCAGCAGTTGTCAAAATATTTATCGTTGTTGTGGCGGGAATAAGGATTTCAACCGAGCGGAAAAAATTGACGCCACAGAAAAGACTACAAACTATAAGAAAACGAAAACATGGCTTTTCTAAATCGCTACAGTTACGGTAAAAAAATTCACAAAGTTCATGTTAATTTGAATTAACACTGGGGCTGAAAGGATTAAGGGTAAACTTAAGAGAATTCATAATGTGCTCTTTCATAGATGGCAATAATTTAATTATTTCACTTAAATGTACGTTATCCAAGTTATGCCTTAAAATATTAAGATGACTTATTTGTACTGAATCACCGATACAATATTGTATTTTTATGCCCCTCTCGAAAAAATTGAATTTATATACGGGCAAAACTATTTATTCATTTTCATGTTGCGTATGTATGTGCGCAAACAAATAATTCGTTTTAATATTGTAAATCATAACTTTCAAAAACCGTATTTTATTAAAATAATTGAATTCACGCTATCGACCCACTAAAAACTCAATTACAAATACAATATAGTACCAATGATTCAATTCAATATTTTATAAATAAGTTTTTTTACGGACAAAACTGTTTACTGGTGCAAATAAATAATTTGTCTTAATATGATAAAGCAATACCTAGCAAAAAGCGTACTTTAATAAAATAAATTAATTAAAGCCATCTATGAACACGTACAATATATCGAGCATCGCCTTAAAAACCTTTAGTTACTTTGAAAGGAACAAACGTCGTCACTGCATTGCACTGATTTAAAAGTGAAAAGCTGCTTGCCTATATAATAAACTTTCAGAAATCTGACACTCCATCAAATTCAAATACTAAAGATAAGTTATTATTTGAATTGGAATGAGAAATGCAGAATGAAGAGATCGAGTCAATCAGAAGAGTCAGAATAACAGTATGTTTGAGACGATGTACTCGTATGTATGAAAATGAAGCAACGAGTGTTTTCTGAAACAGAGTTTTTAGCGGTAATGTTAGGATGCGTGTCTATGGACGACTTTCTGATCGGTCGTGTTTCTCAAATTATTATCAATGTTTCAAATTTTATTGAATAATATGCAGCTTTATAACTGTGCATTTTAAAGTCTTTCAACGGCCAGAAAGACATCAGGATCTTTTTTACTTACGGCGCGCATGAGCAAGCATTTTTCAGTTTATCTAAACTGATATTTCATTTCTTCAATAATCAGAATTCTCTTTGTGACGTCATTTTGATTTAATTAAAGTAAATTCAAGTGTGCCGTGATGCGCTTCCGCTTTCTTTAGCCTACGTTTTGGACAGCATTACAGTGTCCATCTTCAGTGCAGATGTGTAAAAATAGTTTTTTAAAATTTATTTAATGGTTTCTTTCGTAATCCTCTAAGTAGCTAGGGTTTATAACAATTAAGGTTTATAAAGCACTTGAGATGCTTAAACAACATAGGTTTTTCGGAATTTGCAACATATTTAGTAGCTAAAGATCACTCATTTGATAAGCCTTCAGGTATAGATGTATTACATAGAAACGAGATAGGTCTACGCATCAACAATTTATTAATTTATTTTATTTATTTAAATGCCATAAAATGGCTTTTACAATAGAGTGATTTCAGAACAAGTAATGTGTACACAAAAATATTGTTGCAGTGATACAGTTGTTAATAGAAGTGCAGTTAAACAATACATAAAAAGACATATCTACTAGTGTAGTAATAGTTGAATGAATACTAGGTTTCTATAAAACCTGACATAAATCGAGGTATGAGGTGTTTATGATAATGAATAGTAATTAATATGAAGTAAATTCTCTTAAAGCCTAGAATGTTATAATAACAGAGAATATTTGATTTGAACAGAATATTAATATCTATAAAAAGTGACTTTTTAACATGTATAATCTAGCAAAATATTATAATAGATTAATTAGTAGTGAGTTTATTGTTGCCTTCAAAATTAATTCTACTTGGAATAGCTGGGCAAGTATCGCAATTTGGCTTTAGTAAAACAGGGCTGTCAACGATTTTATGATACTTTTAGAAGCACTTGAAATAAAAAAAATCCCTTTAAGTCAATAAAATCAATCTATTAAATAAACAATTAGATTTAACAAACAGCCCCATTTTAAATATATTTATCTTCCCTGCACCTATGTTTACCCCCTCTCTCTCTTACCTAAGTCTTCCACCCCCATCAAAGTTGATGTTCTCTCTCCCTCTTCCAGCTTAACTATAAGTACCCATACACCTCTGTAATTAATTTAATATGTTTTTATTAACCCTGATGAAGGTTCGGGTTGAACTGAAACCGGTTGGTTATAAATATATACAATAAAGTGGTATTCAAACAAATTTATTTTATTTTAAAATTACTATAATTATGTATACCCACAAAGTGTTTGCTATAAGTGAAAAATTTATAACAATACGCTCTCATGCGTCTAACTAACTAGTACTGCAGCTCATTTGTTCTTATTACTACAACCATCTGATGGTTGTATTTACTTGACTGATTTTACGTTACATTAATGTATTTTACGAGGAAAAAATCGTAACTGGATAAAAAACCTCATACAGGGAAAGGAAAAGCAATTATGGAGTGTGTACTTATTTAAGTAGATTTGATACCTTGTCGCCAACTCCAATCCTCTTAGAGCTGGTAACACATTATATTTAAGACGGTTTTTTGCGTTTAGTTTTGGTGAAGCCGACAATTACCGGATACCAAGAACTATTGAGCTTAGCTCCGTCGTTTTTATTGTTATTTATGGGATTTTTGTGAATTTCAATTTGCCTTCGTAATAAGACGTGCTATATATGTCTTAGGTCTTCTATTAAAATAAAAAATATTGTAATAAAAAAATAAAAATATATGATATTAGATAAATAATTATTGTATTGATATAATGAAAGCTTCTGTAAATTAATATTTCATTGACCAAATTAAAAAGATAGCTGCCAAAAATATGTGAAAAATTAGTTGCAAGTTATTAATTCTGAATTTGAAATATGAGATCGACAAAAATGACGCATTAGGTCCCGATGGTCGAGCGATTAAAGACGTTACCCTGATAAGACAGAGATACTGGGTTGGATTTCCAGTTGAGACCGTTGTATTTTATATTTATATTATCTTTTTTTACAATGACTTAGTTAACGTTTATTAGCGTTACACTCAAAATGGTTTGACGAACACCCAAGAGATGTTTCATCGTTAAGTTTATGGAAAAACATCATATTGTTATCAATAAGACTAGATATATGATACAGTAGAATAACTCCATATGCTAGTAGAACAGTATACCGGTTTTCAGTTGAAGAGAAAATATTGAGTTAATGCTAGCTAACGTCCCGTAGGTCACCAGTTGAAAAAGAAATACACTTTATAACTTAGGTGCTTAATAGGTATCTACTTATAACGTTTTTTTAAATAATCCAAAACAAATATTAACAAAGCGTATAAAAGCATTACCGCAGAATTTACTTCGAATCTAATTAGGCAAGTTCACGATCATAAAAATACAACAAACAAACCGTAATGAATTTTCAGAACAGTTGAATAAAAAAACGCCGTTCGCACAGGCGATATAACCCCGTCGAATTTACTTTTAATTCGAACCTTTTCCCATAGGTTTCACTATAAGAACGAGGGTTTCCCCTACATTTCACCCCCTTACGTATACCACCCTTCTTTTGTTCAACCTATTACTAGGACGGACTAGAGTTTTCAAGTCCACTAAATCACCGCTGTAATCTCTCGAACGGAAAAAAAACTTCAACCGAACTCTACTACCACGGTCAGAACTTTTGCCGGTAAAAAGTTTTAAAACTCGACATTTAGTTTAATTTCGAAAATGGGCAAAAACTAATATTTTGGTTTGTAATTAATTTTACCGTGTATTTTGCGGAACTTGTGTATGAACAAATTATGCCTTAAATTTCAGGTAATTAATGATTTATTCATCACCTACCAAATTTTATTATTGTTTTAGTTCTTAAGTTGTGTAAATCCTTATTTTAGTTTTCTTCATACTTTTTTTTCGTGGTGGAAACCGCAAAATTTTCTATGAAATACTAAAAAGCAGGTCCAAATATAAAATCAACAAACTTTAATATTTTTTTATTGAAATTAATTGATTTGCCTATTTTTATGAAATACTTAATAGCAGGTCCAAATTTTCTATGAAATACTTAATAGCAGGTCCAAATATAAAATCAACAAACTTTAATATTTGTTATTGAAATAAATTGATTTGCCTATTTTTATGAAATACTTAATAGCAGGTCCAAATTTTCTATGAAATACTTAATAGCAGGTCCAAATTTTCTATGAAATTTTAATAGCAGGTCCAAATATAAAATCAACAAACTTTAATATTTGTTATTGAAATAAATTGATTTGCCTATTTTTATTCTCTGTAGTTAACGATTGGCTAAAACTTTTTTTTCACAATTATTTATTTTCTTATAAATAATTCTCTACATTATATTTAAAAAAAACTAACATGTATTTTAACAATTTTACTAACTCAATCTCCCCTCCACACCTCTGCCGCAGGTCATTTCAAGTTGTCCGCTACGTTTGGTGACTTATAAGTGGTGTTTGAGGATTGTCTAGATGGCGTGTTGTGGATGCGTCCGTCCATCTACTGTGTGGCGGGCTGAATTTGGAAAAACAGGTTGAAGGAGATCTTTTTACTTGTGCAGACTCTCTCGGTCCATCGCCTTGCACTACAATGAACTCAAACGTCCGTCATTCCTGGACACACTGACCTCCAGAATATAATCCATTCCTCATACCTTTAACCTTCCCAGATCTTTCTATCTTTCTTTTCCATAAAAGATCCCTCCATACAGCATCCCAACAGATGGTATAGGCCCTGAGCCAAATAATTTTCCTCAGGGCCTCCTGCCTAGAGCTAATGTAAGAAAGTGGTTTATTATCCTACCGGCTGCGCCAAATGTAATGTATGCCAATGCGTTGTAGTCGCTGGAGTATTATTGTAGCGGGTGAAGGTCATACACAATAATGATACGTGATCTTGTACTGATATTTATTGGGGAGCTGCTATTAACAAAAGACGGACAATCCTAGTATGCATCGCCTTTTATAGCATCTCGCAAGCATGCTATCTCGCTTGCACTTTCACACATTCATACAAACATCGCAATTATGAACGGTATTTACTTCTGATTTCAGCTTTTTTTTTAATTGTTACCTTACAAAATTCTTTAAAAAATGTTTTTCGATGCATTAAATGGGTCAATAACTAAATAATTATTTCGTCTAAGAACTATTGTAAACTTATTGTAAACACACAAATTTATGAATATCTACAGAAAAATAGAAAGAAGGTGGAGCCTGCATATGCCTTAACGAACCATTAGTGTCAGTTTTTTTATTAATCTGGATTTTTCCGGAAAAAGTAAAATTTCAATTTTTTAATTTCTAAGTTTAACAAAGTACACCGCTATTTGTAAAAATTGCGATATCAGAGCAAGTTATTATTTTTCTTTAAGGCTGTCTTTATTTAGGGAGAGATATTTTTAATCTCGTTGGGTAATTAAGGATGAAAAAGAGATTGTTTTAAGTTAAACCATATTTTTTCTAACTTCTTCATAATGTTAAAAGTTAAGTAAGAGCTTTTTCCTTACTTAAACTTAAACCTACCCCCAGGGAAAAATAAAGGTTTTTCTTTCGTCTTTTGCCTACTAAGAATTATTAATTGGTAGATTTTTACAGGAAAAGTACAGTATTAGCCAGTTTTTATGACTTCCTTTGTGAACTTGAAGGGATATTCTACCAATCTAGATAAAATATTGGTAGTCCCGTGGGAGACAGGACGTCAGGTCTATTTTCTGAATGAATTGCTGTATCATATTTTAATGAAACTTCAAAAAGAGATTAATTAGTTATTACAGTATTTTTTGTAGACATAATAAAGCAAAAAAATGGACCTCTCCGCATACTTAAGAAACATTCACCACTAAGCATTTAGTTCATGGTGTATCCTATTCCATAAGAACACGTACCTACTTCTAAATTATCTCAAATACATTATTTCGCTAAACCTCTTGTGAATTTAGAATTTAGGAGTCTGTAATATTGTACCAATGTTTCAGTTCCTCGAAGATTGAATGTAACGTGCATTTATGGTAAGGTCGGGTAAGTATAAGATTTGGGAAATGTTAACACCATTTTTTAAAATCATTTTTTATTTCGATTTATTACTGCCATCTATCGTTGATAAGAAGAAACCTGTTTTATCCATGGTGTTATTTTATCACAGGCATATTATGCAACCAACAACAATAAACTTTTTAAATACATCTATTTGAATTTCACTTTTGTTTGATATACACGCATTTCTCTGTAATTCGATGATATTACCGCAGATAATATACGCAATAAATATCGGTCTTATTCAATCGGGATTTGGCTCGTTTAGTAGAGTTGTCGACCACTGTTTCTGGGCAGTTAGGTTAAATCCTCAATCAAACCAATAAAATAAAATAAATTACGTTTTATTAGACATTTGGATATAGATGTCGACTACAAAAAAAGTTAACCCGTAAATATTTGTTTTTTTTCATCTCCTAGTATACTATCTACCTCAAATAGTTTAGTCAAATTAAACGTTAATAACTTTTTTATAATACAGATACGTGGAAAAAAACATTAAAACGGCAAATTTTGGATAATAATTACCAATCAAAACATTGACAGGGTTTCCTAAATTTAATAAACATACTGATCGGTTCGTCTAAAATCACCCAAACTTACCTTATTTTTAATACGAGTATCTGAAGATAAGATCCCTTTTACCTCGTGTTCTTGTTAGTATTCTTATGGTTGGACATTCATATGATCTTATTATATCACAATTCTGGGATTTATCGATTGAGATCTGGCATCGCTTCGTGCAACACGGATATACCCCGGGGAACTGGCGGAGTGGAGATTCTTCAACCGCATGCTTTGTGGTTTTGTACTTTCCACATTTACACAATGCAGTCCAAAGTCCTCATTCATGCATCAGTTACGAGCAGTGACTGCAGTTCAACGTATTCTTCTCTGCATGGGATTAATATATGGAACCACATAAATCTAAAGTGAATATTCATCATTTGGGAAGTTTTGGTTTTGTAAACGAGTCGCTCGCGCCTTTAGCCGAATTGGATTTGTACAGCCAAAATCTTGAATTGCAGTACTATCCATATGACAATCGATTTAGTATATCTTAGGTAGTTTGATTCTTTCATTTATTTCTCTGGTTATGTAATTTTGCTCGATCAAAAATTTTCATCCCTTCTCTGCTCTTATCAAAGTCCATGTCAACTATAGTTTCTGTGTCTCCTGGACCTGATATAACCTCAATTATTACACCACGTTTTACTTTAATATTTTATATCAATATACAATTGCTTTTGTTAGCATTATATTCCAAGATCTACAAACTTTGTCGTAATTATGAAAATGAAAACATAGCTTTATCACTGAAAACAACAGCTTCATTTTAACAATCTAAATTCATTATGAAGCTATTATTTTGTTTTCTAAGAAAAAAACTGTATTGGAATGAGGTCAAAGGTCTTAGAATGGTCAAAAAAAGAAATCATTCACTATTTTTTTATATTTTTAATGTTGAAAAGAATTTGGCCTTACTGGGGTACCTTGTTCTAAAGTCACATTGTACATGGCTTTATGTGTGATTTATAAATTAGGTTTATAATTCACATACAAAATTATTACTTTTTTTCTGTAAATATATTTATAATTTTTTTTAAATATTGATATATCACAGAAGGAAAATTATTAAGCAGTATCAAAAAGAAAAACATAACATATCGTTAATCTGTGTTAGGTTGCAACATGTATCTATATTCTTCCTTCACCGTGTCCATAATCCATATCTTAACGATTATTTTGAAGTCGGGTATTTTTATGGTTTTTATTGCAAGGGGGGAAAATTAAATGATTTTGTAGAGAAATATTGGAGATTTCTTTGTTCAAAAGTCGTTTTAGTTGTAGGTTGGTGGCATTTATGTTCTATTGAGGAGCTTGTGAATTAATCCGAGTTTGTGCAAATGTACAAAGTTGTCCTGGTTTTTAAATGCGTAAATTAAAATATCTTTTGAATAAAGTTGTTTCAGAGACATTAAATTCAAATCATTTAAAATATGGTCATAGGAATTCTGATAGTGACTGTAAGTGTAATTTTCAAAATTGTCTTTTGTGCTAAGAGGACTGGTTTTATGGTAGAAACGCATGAACTTTCCCATCCGATAAGAGAATATTGTAGATGAGATTGGCCTAAGGCATAGTAAGTGAAAGTGGTAAAATTTAAAGACGGAAAAATGTTACATAGTAAGCACAGACATATGAATATTAATAGACGAGAAGTTAAGGACGAGGGGTTAAAACAAGAGTTGCGGGACGCAGAGAGGAAAGCTGACTGTGATTCGTCAATAAATCAATCTGACAGTAAATAGGCAACTCGCATTATAATATCACTATTTAGTTCTTAAAAGTAAAATCTGCTTTTGAATGAATAGACATTTTTACATGGGAGCGCAAATTACTCGCCACGTTATGAACAAATTTGCGAAGTCCAAATTCGGCAAAATAAATTTCTTCTATTTTCAGAGTCGAATATTTCGTTTATGTATTTAGTTAAGACACTTTTATAAATGTTCATAATTTACTTCCCAGCAACCAACCAGCTTTGTGTTTCGCGTCCAGACGTATCTCGATGTGATAGTATATGTTTCTACAACTGATCCATATTATACGATGTGAATATGCTTAAAATAATGCTTATATATGGAATGTAATACGACAATTGGGTTTATTCTCTTTTTCACATCTATTTTTACAAGTTTTCATAGCACAAGTCAACATTTTCCGTGTTATTTCGTAAAATGAACCGATGATGCCTTGACCATAGTTTGCACAAGAATGATGACGTCACGTTTTCTAAATTCACTTGAGGCCATACGCGAGCACAGCCGGCTCCAATGGAACCGGTCTGGGGAGTGGGGAATAATACGCTTTTAATCACTTAGGGCAGGTCTACTAATATTCATATGTCTATGATAGTAAGTAAGAAATAAAGGAGAGATGGATAAAAAATTTTGGGGGGCTTTGGAAGCAACACGAGTGCCAGCGATTCCAGCGGAAAATCAGGTATGGATGATGATGGTGTAAATTTTACCAAAATCAGCAGGGATAATTAAAACCGTAAAGTGTGTAATTTAAGCAGATCGAATTCTCTCCTTTTGTAGTTTCGCCCATGTGTACATAATTCCGCCAGTGTGTTATTTCGACAGAGTTAATAATATGACATTGTTACTCGAAATCACGCTTGTGTTATTTCGTCATGCAACCCTTTCATTCTACACATAACTAAATTATTGGTTTAATTTATCTAACAAATCCCTTGAATGATATCATACATGTGTGATGTCATATTATTTATTGTGTTTCCAATAAAAAACGAACGCGTCGAATCGAAGTTATAGGAGGGGCAAATAGAAAATTCTAGAATTCAATACTTCCGCATGATCTATCGAGCAAAATAGATATTTCATATATTTCATTCGGTAGAGCTAGTTTCGCAAGTACTAGTACTACTACCGCTGAATAATAAATACCTAGTAGTGTGATCTGCAACTAGTCCTAGCTGCAGCTATTATAATGGCTACCTTAAGAAGCTTATTTTTACTTATACTTCTGCAATGTATAAATTTGATTTTAAAAACCACCCTGAAACTGCCAGCAAATACAGAAAAAAATAATTTAACTTTTTTTATAGGTATAAATAAGTATGTGAAATAATGTATTAATGAAATTTTATTTATTTACGTGCACCGGGATTTGAACAAGTGACCTCTGAATATTAAACCGAGGATATTTACCGCTCGGCCACGTAAGTCGTCAAAGTGTGATCTAAATCTGTTTGAAAGAAAACTTATGTCGCCAAGATACGTAATTTAAACCTTACGACTCCTCGTTTCCACACAGGCCAATTACAATTAGTATCTCAGGAGTTACTGAATGCTATAGAAATGAGATCCCTGAGGCGTATGTGTCGTAAAACCATGTATGATCATGTGAGAAATGTGGAGATGTGTGATCCGCAAACCATGCAAGGCTGATGTAAGCGTAATGAGTAAGATTAAGAAAGGGACGCTTAGATGGTTTGGGCATGTAGAGTAAATGAGTGAAGAAAGGAGTGTAAGGAAGATATATGACGCAAATTTGAATGGTAGCAGAAGTCGGGGACCCCCAAGGAAGACATGGCACGATCAAGTGAATCAGATACTTGAGTCGGGCCATGTCAAGAGGCATAATAATAGAAAAGTATGTATGAAACAATGTATGAATGTGAATGAGGCAAGAAGTGTGTGCCAAAACCGAGTTGTTTGGTGGTTCAATTCAATTCAATTCAATTTTGTTTATTCATTTCAAAAACATTACAAAATTATTAATTTCAATGCGTTTTTAAAATATTTTTATAATTAGAATACATAAATTAATATTAACAGTGTGTATATCAACTATACCATTGATAATAGAGCTTGCCTTTTAAAGGAAGCTTCATTGATGCTAAAAATGTCGATATCCGAATTGATTCTGTTCAACAGCAAGATTACTCTCCCCACAGGCATGACCATTGGCAAGTTAGTTCTGCAGGCCGGGAGATTAAATAGTCTATATTGTCGGTGACGTAGATAACCATCGGGAACATAGAAATGAATGCTCTCCATGATGACCGAATTTTCAAACCATCCACGAATCAGTCTAAAGAAATGTGTAGCAATGCGCACATCTCTCCTGACCCGTAGATAGTTCATTCCGAGCATACCCAAAAGAAAGTCAGTGGGATAGAGCCACGGGTAGTAGCTATATTCTCCCTCATGTAGAGAAATCTCAAGAATTTCTTCTGAACTCTCCCCAACATGAGAGAATACTTTACCTGGTGTGGACTCAGGTTCACCGGTTCGTCCTCTCTTCCTACCCCTGCGGGGAAACGCCGTGATAGTTAGTTAGTTAGGAAATACTTCTAATACTTCGAAATGAGCTCACTTCTAGCAGTTAACTTATTCAGTGTATCCCTCCATGAATCTGAAATTATTTTTATTGCGAGCCAACAACACATTTTCTCATAAATATTTCAAATAGTGCAGCAGGAATTTTCAGTTTCTGGATGCAGTGTATTCAAATTAAAGCTTATAGCGTTATTTTACATTTTTCAAAAGTATTATGAGATGCGTTTGAAAAAATAATGAATACCACAGCTGTCAAAATTAAAAAAAAAGCATTTCATTCTTGAGAATTTTATATCATATGTATTCACTCAATAATCAAAATCCATGTTTCATTGTAATTATAAAATAATTTTAAAGCTGTTAACTTCGGTTGTGTGTATTTATATCTGTGTACGTAACTTAATTAATCTATTAATTCTAGAATATTTGCTTCGAATTGATTATGCATCGTTTTCTTAATTGAAAGAGTTTTTTAGAGAATTCAGACAATATTAGCGATATAAATAATGCCCATACCTACCTAACCATAATAAATTGTTTTTGAAAGAAAATTTTCAAAATTGGACCTGATTTGTTGAAAATTCGGGCATTCCGCGCGTTGATAATTATAAAAATCTACCTAAATTTTCAAAATTCAGCAAAATGCCAAATTTCTTTTTTCTCTAAAGTTTGAACTCTGAATATATTTAATTTAAAGTTAATTTATCTGATGCTATATTTATTTTATCTGTTGCTTTGTCGTCTCTGTATATCGTTCACGTTATCAGAAGTGAGTATTTACAAATAACGAAACGAATGCTAACATAAACAAGTTTTGAATTAAATTATGAATTTTATTTATAATGTAAACAAAGTTGTTTAAAAATAATTTTCTATTCACAATCCTTAGCAAAGGAGGGGTTTCCCTATTAATGCATAACGTCAAAGTGTAAACAAAAAACGGTTTCAATTAAAATAATGAATGTGAACTTTCCGAGTATTTTGATAGTTACTGAATAAATAGCAGTAGCGGGCTTGGAAATTTCTTTGGACTCTTGCTTTTAAAGGGCCAAAACATTTGAATTGAATTTTTACACCCTAAAAAAAATTCAAAAAGTTGTTGCTGTCTAATTTAATTTTTATTTTTCAAAAGAGTGGAATTTATCAGGAAGCCTTGATTACTTATACGGTGTCGATTACCTTTTGAATTTAATAGACATCAAATATTTTGTGGTTTTGTTAATCTGATCGAGTATGATGACAAACACAATATAAGAAGTACCAAAGTCAGAAAGGATGTGGACGTTCTAATTATTGCAAAACTAAATAGGTTATGTTCTGTTCCAATAAGAATCGCGTAATTAATACTTTAAAGTAACGTTTATCTTTCGGATATTTTGAATTTTTGTAGTCAGGTTTCTTTAAATGTTCTGTCAGATTCATGATTTATGTAGAAACATTCCCTTATTAAATTAATTTTCAAACAGATTCTCACTTTTTGAACGTATCCCAAAATGAAAAACACTTTCGATTTTAATACTGCGAAAGGGCATAAAATGTAATTTCATTAAAATAATCATTAAAAAAAATTATTGGTTGTTTCATTGCTTACAATTTTTATTTATTTGAAAAATAACACATATTTTCACATTCGTAGATCTAAAATATAACTTTATTAAAAAAAACACTTGAGGTGACCTATGGCATAGGTGCTGGTTATCCAATGAATGGTTTCCGGGGTGGTGGTACCAATACCCGCCTCTTAAATTGAACATTTTTATTTGTATGTTATATTTATTTATATAAAACTTAATCAGTAAACGATTTTTTAAAGTACAACAATTATTTAGGTTTTCATTACTATTCAAAAATATCCCTGAAAAAAATCAAACTGAATTAAGAAAAACTATAAACCAAAAAAAATGCACAACATATATCTTCAAATAATTAACGATGTTTTATTTAGCATAAAATAAACTTTATCCGTGGAAAATTATTGAAAGGGTTAACTATAATAAATTGATTGAAAACGGTTTCGTTACGAGTGCATCACGATAATATATTGACAATCTTACCAAGAAAATTGTTTGAAATTGTGTTTTTTTTAATTTGTGTAGGTGCTATCAGTTAAATATCCAGGTAGGTACTTTCCAACCGTCCTGTTAAACATCTTCTTCCCCACCCCACCTCCGAATTAGGGTGGCCACCGCCCCAACACAGGAAAATAACATTTTCAACGGAAAACCATGTCAATCCTACAGCAAACATTGAATACAATGCTTATGAACCCTGATTTTAAACGGGCAAAGCTCTTCTCGTAGTGTTACATCGAGGAAACGGTGTCAAGAGGAATGCATATGCAAGAAGCCAAGCACTGCGGCTGGAACAGTAATATATACATGTATATGCGGAATTATGCAGTCCCTTTGCATAGGAACCAGACGCTAGTGTTTCATGCATTAAAATTTTATGAAGGGTTGAATAATTCCAAGCTGCCTTATTTTTAAAAATATTTTGTATCCCACGAAAAACCTACGAATTTTTATTTGAAAATTTGATCGCCTGTAACTATTTGCAATGCTTTAATTACATAATGCGAGTATAACACATATTGGCCTTTGAAATACACGATAATGTTTTGATAAACATTTTTGCAATCCCAGAACAAATAAAATCAGGCCTGAAAAAACAGCCTTAAAGTTAAAAAAAACTCCTAATTACAAACCCCTTTTACGTTATGGTTTTATTTAATAATTTAACAACTTTAGTTTTTCAGAAAATAATCGACACACATTTAATTTTTTTTTCACATTCGAAAAACTTGACAATATTTGAAAATCTCCTACTACCACTACAGTAGGAGGAAAATGCTGCTTGTATTATAATGGAGGAATAAGCCAGCCGAGGATTGAACACACGACGTCTGGATGGGATACCGGTACGTGAACTTAAAATAAAATAAAACACACTCTTTGTGATGTTTTTCCTAGCATAAATCAAAACAGACGGCTAATATTAAGTGTAAATTTAAACCTTTTCGCCATCTACATAAGGAGTGTTATTGTTAGCGGAGTGTTATCTAGAACTACTGCTGCTACTAGGAGAAAGCTTAATGCTATTCTAATTATTTATTTTTCAAATTACTGAATTACTTCATTGACTGTCCTCAAACGTTAAAAAGTGCTATAAAAATTTGTGTTTACTTCTGAATGGGCCAATGTCAATGTAATATATAAAATGCGAATATAATATTATAATAAAACAATTTAATGTTTTACTGACGAAGTTATTAAAAAAATTTATTTATAGAGAATCAATCAAGATGGTGGTGAAATACACCCCTAAATTATAGATTCCGTTTAACCAAATTTTTCCCTGCCGAGAAAATATGAGTCCTCTAAGTCTACAACAGGCAGGTAAAATTTTAAACACCCATACGACTTAAAAAATTGTGATGCGCGATGACTCCATTCTGTTTGTATATAGAACAGAAACATTAAAGTCAGTTTATTTAAATGATTCACCACTTCATGGCAAATAAGAATCTAGAAAATGAGCGAAAAAAATTTCGTTATTCAACTTCCGGCTTACTAGTCAACAAACAAATAAAAACGACCCAAAATCACAACAAACAAACATTTAAAAAACAAAAACGAATCGTAAGCACCAATATTCAAATTCCAATAAGCCAATACTGGTACTATTGTAACATTACACCTGCTAAAACAAATTTACAGTAGCCTCAACTAACGACCCCATGAAACTTTTAATTTAAAAAATAATAACTTTACGCTTGCCTTTTTTTACGGCCTGAAATAATTTTTAAAGGCTTCGTTGGGCAATAAATTGAAATTTGGTATTGGAACATTCATTCCACGACCATGGCACTGGTACCTCTATGAATCACAAACTTAGAGCGCTGATTTCCGATTTCAAATTGAATTCCGTTTTTAAAATCGGTTCAATTTCCCATAAATTCACTGAAATAATAAATTCGTGATGAAAGCGCCCGAATTCTGAAAATAATTGTAAAGCGGCCAAATTTTTTAAAGCTTCTGATTTCGTCCAAAAATACATACCTACGTATATAAATTACATTCCACGAATAGAAAAATATGCTTTACGTTATACAAATATCATCGTTTTCATTTCAAAATTCGTTATCTGCCATTAAAAGGGTACAAAAATTTTGGTTTGATGAAAGTAAAATAAATAACGCACGTCTAATAATTGTAATATAATTTTACAGCAATTATATACAGCAATTGTTCAGAAAAAATTTATACGGACACGGAGAAAATGAGTATTGCTAATTGATTAAGAATCTCTCGATCCGCCAAACAACTCGGTCTTGCACACACTCCTTGCCTCATTCACATTCATACATCGTCTCATACATACTCTTCTATTATTCTGACTCTTGACATGGCCCGACTCAAGTATCTTATTCACTTGGTCGTGCCATGTCTTCCTTGGGCGTACCTGACTTCCTTACACTCCTTACTTCGCTCATTCGCTCTACATGCTCAAACCATCTAAGCGTCCCTTTCTTTATCTTACTCATTACGCTTACATCAGCCTTGCACTCCACATTCCTCACACGATTGTACATGGTTTTATCACACATACGCCTCAGGGATCTCATTTCAACAGCATAAAGTGTCATGATAAACAAAAACGAAAGGATCGTTAACGGTTGATGTCGGCAGCACGAAAACGAGTCGATTCTCTAATTGCTTCTTAGTTGGGAGCATTGGGACTCTAGTAAGGTATATTTTTAAGTGGAATAGTAACAAATTAAATTAAAATCATGCGTATAAAATACATATTTACCGTAAACCTAACATTCTACTTCTTACTGGCCATAGCCAACAATTTTTTCACTCGTTGTTTAAAGTTATTCACAAAATATTTACCTTGTAAATAAGGGATTAAAGTACTTGCAAAAATATCACTATTTTGTTAAATAATATCTTCAGATAATTTGTATTCCTGTTAAATACGGGATTGTAGGCTAATATCGAATGAATTGATACGTGTCGTAAAAACTTTAAGTAAAATACGAATGTTTTGTCACGATGTTCGTAAAAGTCCTAACATTTTTGCATTCATCCTGATGGTTCCATGATAACTCAACACAGTGACAATTCAACACACGTTTAAAAAGTGATATAAAGTCATTAGAAACGATGGATTTTTTTAAAACTTATCCTAACCTAACCTACATAACCCAGTTAATAAAGTTTTTTGTTCATCCCTTTCCATGACTTTATATAACTTTTTAAATATGTGATGAATTATCATTGTGATGATTTGTCCGGTTACCCATCCTGATATATTATTACGACCAATGCAGGTGGATGAACATGTTCCGATACTATTACCAATTTATTAACGATTTATAAGGAAGCGGCTTACAGTACCGTTTTTAACAAAATGAAAAATATTTTTTCAAGATTTTCAATAAGCAGGCATTACTCATTTTTCTCAGTGTATCATAGAGTTTTCAAGGAAATCAAAGACACTACGAAGCACTGCTACAACCAAATATTATCTGAAATTTACTCAGTTTATTATTTACAGTTTTACCCAGTCTGTATGCAGTAAGAGAAAAAATAGCGCATTTTGCTTTATCGTCCAACGGTGACATCTACGTAATATATGTATATAAAAACACATGCGTTTTCAAATGCAACGATGTTTAAAAATTTAAAAGCAATCGGTGAAGAACTTTCAGAAATTTGAGATTGTGAACAAACGAATTACATTTTTATTGAAATAAATAGATTATTTTATGACTTACTTATTTATCACATAGGGCATCCTAAAAGTGATTTTTTTGTAATGCAGAACACCCTGTTGTATTCTGCATAACTAATATAAAAATATATGATATTGTAGTTTGCATGTTTATTATTATCGTGACATAAAAGGAATGATTTACGACGTTGGCCTAGAAATATATCTTTTATGAGTTTTGCTGTCAGAATATTTCAATATACCTAAATACAAAAATACATTTTTGACAGAATAGGATATTATTATAACTTACAACTATGGATGACGGAAACCAAAGAAGTTGGATATTATAATAATATAAACAGATTATAAAACTATATGGACAGATAAGTAATAAAATCAACAGTAAAACTATTATACATGACAAGTTCTATGAATTAATACAATAAACACAGCATAAACGTATCCAAAACTTATACCAAACTTATATATATAAAAATTTACAAAATATTTTACCTCCAAATTCAAAGATAACTTTGAATGTGTTGCCTCAAAGGTGAGTAGTAGCTGATTTAACATATATACATACAATTTTAAACAATAGCATCGTCTGTACAGAACTTCTGTTCCTTATTATTTTTAACATACCTTTGAGACGTACATGACATACAGTGCAATTCCACACGCTTAATTACAAAACAAATGCAGAATCTAATTCGCTAATTAAACGAACTCTTCATACTCTAAATTAAATTTGTCTAAACACATTTTTTCGGACTCACTGCCCAAATTCAAACATGGCCTCTTGTCAATAATTTAATTTGTTTAATGCTCATAAATCTACACACACATACAAACACAATATTTTTTAAAAACGAAAATACGTAATTTTTGTCGTGTTGTACTTTCTGTTGTTTCTCTTTCTTTGTCTCATCTTCTATTCCCTGTATTTATAATCCAGCATTATAAGTAAGTAACTTATTCTAAATTCCTACCTTGGCTCTGTGCTTATGTGTATATCCCTGTCTGCTTCATTTTTTGTTTCTTCTTCTTTGTTCTACTAAACCTCGCTTTTTCTATTTGTGTACTGTTTTGTATGAGAAACTTATAGTTTTGGTATTAAAATACCAATGTAAATTAATTGTACCTATTAACTTCCACCTGTGTATTTATTTATTATTTATTTTTTATTTAACGAAAATATAACGTAAAGTAAAAAAGAAATAATATTAAGTAAAATAAAAATATAAAGTGACGTAGTTTGTTCTCAGTCCTCCTCACTAGGTATTCCTGTTCCGAGGCGGACTGTAGGTTGTTGTATGTGTGTTGATCATGATTTTCTCACCTTCTAATTTGTTTGTTCCCACAAAATATAAAATAAATTAAGCAAAAACTATTTATGTTTGTTGTCTGTAGATTGTAGGGGTATTGTGTATATATAGTATTGTATATATATATTTTCGAATTACCAGCACTGGCTTCACGAAAGTTGTAATGCTTTTTTCGCTTGCAATTTGTAGATAAAAGCTACCATTTTCAACTCGCAAGAATATTTTCATCATGGGCTTCGGATTTTCTACGGAGCTAGTAAAAATATGGCACCCCCAAATGGTTTATTTTGTCATGCGGAAGGCAGTCGGAAGGGGAAAGAAATAAGGAAAGGGAAGCTAGGGAAGTACTTTGCTATTCACCAAGAAATTTTTCAAATCGCAATTACCTTTTCTCTGGATAAGTACGTAAAATTATAAAGAACATAACGGTATTCAACTGTGTAGTGGTCTACATATATGCCTGTTACAAATCTTATTTTTTAATTTGTTAAGATTGTAAGCTTTCCCTTAGGTTCAATATTGCCCTGATGGTAGCCGACCTGCTGACTGTACATTCATTTTCTGGTTAAAACTATTTTTCTGCTCAAAATTTCTGCTGGTTCTGATAAATTCACAAAAATTGCTTAGAAAAAATTGAAAATAAATACATTATTATTATTTTTCGCTAAATATCAAAAGAATAATCCATAACTGTGTTGAAATTTTACATAAAAGTTATATTCAAAGTGTTCTAAACAGTTTTTCGTGACATCTACAGATATCCGAAATATTCCAAAGTAAGTTTTGCAAGTCTGCGACTCAAATAAGAACATAAAACCTTTTAAAATTCCCAGTAAACATCGTTCCACTAGAGTAGTATGTAAATTAAACATCAAAATCATCCCCTAAAAGGCGTTTACAGCAGGAATTAAGGGCGGCTAGGCTGAACGGTTAATTTACCAGCTCGGTATATATACTTGTAGCAAGGATGAGGGTTAGGATGGTTGCGGTTGGCGGTCAGAGGAGGTAAGATCCATCAAGATATCACCCTACGTGATGGAAGTGATGCAGAAAATGCGTGGGTGATGGAAAACTTCCGTTGGAGGTTCTCGAAATGCTGGGGTTGTGGAAAATATTTAGGTTTTTGAAATGTATGTCCTATTGTAACTCTGGGTTAATAAACTTGGATTTGTTTTGAATTTAACTGGCAATCATACCTACCTGTAGCACAATATTTTTACATAATATTATCTTAATTGTCATTTTCAAAATTGTAACTAACGTGTCAAGAAATATGTTTTTTTATGTTTTATATGTAATCTTACATTTTTATATAAAACTGTAAATTATCATTTGGTTAGCCCTGATATAATAATATTGATTCACTTTTATGTTCCATCAATTATATCAAGGTCCCCTAGTATATATTATTGTAACAGTTATACTACGGTTTCAGGCTATAATTCTGTTATGAATTACACAACAATGGTAACACTTATGCAATGTTGATGCTGATGTTTTCAACAAGCCTCTATCGATATATAAATCTGTAATGATTAAACATTTCAGAATTGCTTAATTATTGTGATCACCACATAACAGTTTTTGTTTTTCATTTTCTTTTTAATTTATTTATTTTATTACCTTTTTACTAATGTTCGTTCTTTTTTCTCGTTGACTTAAATAATCTTAAAAAGTTCAGATTGCGTGATTTTTTCCGAATTCAAGAAAACGAACATAATATCCCGTGATTTTTCATATGTCTGAGCTAGTAATATAAATGCATTAAGTTTTAACAGTCAAGTTAATGATGGAAAGAGATGGAAAAGCAATGATTAGAGATAAATGTAAATGAAAAAAAAAATCAATCAAACAAAGAAGTTTACTAGCTTCAATATGTCATTATTTTAAATAAGCTAAAAGTTGTGCATTTTGACGTTAGAGCTTTTCTTCTAAGAGATTTCCTCATTTTCTATTTTATAGGAAAATTGTTTCCTGTTTCTTCTAAGCTGTTGTATTTTAAAGTTAAGTGTCGAACACATCGTAATGAATAAATGATTTGTTTTTTTCTTTTGAGATTGGAGCACTTTTCAAGTTCCCAATGACCCACAGCCTAAATTCAAAATATTAAAAAAAACTTGAATTTAAGACATGAAATGTGAAACTTTTGACTTCCCTGGTTCCTGGGTGGCACCATATAAAAATGGCGTGCATCATCTCGCCTCATTACCGCTGAGTGCCGGCACTCTATTTCCCATTTCCTGATGAGGGGAACACGGCTTTTTTTACTATTTGCCTCCGGGCGCAGATCGACTGAGATTACGTATTGTTATACTCTTACTACAAAATATAGTATCTCGGAATCTTAACTCTGCTCTTGGCCCGTTTGGGAAATTCTTAAGAAAATAATTCATTTAATGAATTTATTTTTTTATTATTACAGTGTCTTTGAACTTATTTTTTTTCATTGATATTACTATTAAGTAGTTCAAATATTATTTTCATCACTGGATAATTTTTATGCAGTATGTATGGGATTAGTAGGTATGCATTAGAAAATACTCGGTGGATAAAAAACCACAATTTCAAATCCTCAAATTGTCCTACCTTCACAGTGTAACCATCCTAAAATATCACCATGACCGATTTAATTGATGCAATATATCAATTAAAATGACAGAATGCTTGTGAACAAGCATACTGAGGGCTCACCAGAGCTCAGTATAAAATAATACATCAGACAGGGAGGATTGATGTATAATATAACCACAACCTGCGGCATAAAACATTGTAAATTTATATTTTACATTCATACGAGTATGTCGAGTGAAGAATCCAGAATCTGGCAGATCTGATGCATAAAAATAGATTTTCCCAATAAAACAATTGCGTTTAACCTAGTTCTGGTCTACGAGTGTATTGCATAGGGCATATTCTCATAGCAGCACCTTCTAACCCCAACTAATAAAGTGGAGTCACAAATTCGCGACACCAGATCAGATGTGTCGGCGTTCGAGGCCATTATCAAACTGTGGGTTTGCCACATTTGAGAAGACATATTTATATGATTTCGTTTACTCCTTCTCTAATTTTTTTTATATGATGTATAAAGTTTTTTATTCATATTTTTGGTAAAAACATATTTGTTTATAAAATCAATTGTATGAAGCACTTTTTACCTTTTTTTAATAATGAGAGGTTTTTCGTTAATGAAATTTATCGTAGTTCAACGAAATATAATATTTTATATATAATTTATTAAGAATCTCTTCAAATTATTGGTCACTTGTTTAAAAACAAGATTGCAGA
This sequence comes from Hesperophylax magnus, assembly GCA_026573805.1. Classification (NCBI taxonomy): domain Eukaryota; kingdom Metazoa; phylum Arthropoda; class Insecta; order Trichoptera; family Limnephilidae; genus Hesperophylax; species Hesperophylax magnus. The sequence goes on along the minus strand of JAIUSX010000068.1, from coordinate 965,118 downwards.
CCGTTTCCTGATAAAATTTTGATAAATTCCCAATATATCGGAAAACGTACTCATTTGCCTTGATAGTGTAAAATGTCGAAATGTGAAAATATTATTTTTATTTTTCTATGATTTCTATGAACACGTGTGCGGACATCTCGATAGTATATATATTGGTATTTCACTAAAAATTTGATCTGGAAACCTTAAAAATTCAATCGTGAAAAGTCTGCATTTCTGTTTTCAACCGGATTGCCAATAATTTCAAAAGATTTTTAATAAAATAGTAATACTCATTTTTCTCCGTATAAGCGCAATGTTATTGTTTCTTATTAAAATCCAATTTTCCTAATTATGATAAATAATGTGAATATTTTCTTTATTTCTAGCTTTGTGCCATACGTCTGACAATTTGAACGCAACGAGAATAGAAATAGTGGACTTTTCACAACGTAGTTGGGTGGACAAATACATATCCTGCGATCCTGGCGGAACGTGGTTCGATTCCGATATGCAGCCAGTCACCAACATCACGTATAATCGGTAAGTACTTTCATAAAACATTTCTTTTTTGTTAGTATTTCTGAGCAGACCCGTGAAAAATCACGGGATATTCTGATTTCTTCAATTATTTCTACAAATTGGTTCAAATTACGAAGATTTAAAAAAATTCCGTTAAAATGTCATATTTACGTTGGTACTTTATCGCTTCTGAATTCTTCACACAATCAGTTCTAATTTTGAAAATGACACTTAAATTCAAAGCAATTCAGAGTTACCCAGGACACACAAACAACTAGAATTAGTATTTTAAATGCAACATTTTTATAAACGTACACTAAGAGAATTGAGTATTGTTAACTAACTAACGAACCCCGCATTAATGATTTATTAAAATCTGGTTAAAAACGGGACTGCTGGCCGTTACTTGTTTAACTTTGAGTGCATTCCTAATATACCGGAACACCTATTCATGCACCTACATTTGCCTATATAATATATAATTACGAAATGCGAAAATATAATAATTTTGTGAATATATAATAATAACACGTGTTCCGACATAAAAGTTTAACAGAAAAACTATTAATTCTTTCGTTAAAGGCCGGCAGTCCCGATTTTAATCAAATTACGAATAAATTGAAGAGTTTTTTTAATAAATTAGCAATATTTTATATCAGTTTTCTCCGTGTAACCAAAAAAAGTATATATTATTTTATGTTCACATCTAATAAAATAGAGGCATACGACGTTACACCTTATAACATGCTTCAAGTGAACTAATAGCAGATAAAAAAAACTAAGATATGCGATTCGATTTAAGTGTAAAAACTAATAAAAATTTCATCAAAAAAGATGTAAAACACCAATTAACATTTTTTTCTGTAGGCATAGAAAACAACAAAATTGTGAACTGGCCTCCATCTTTAACTGCAATTGGTGGCCTCAATAGTGAACATTTTGTGGAAATCAAAGGAAGCATTCTACGTAGTTTAAGTGGATTAAATTGGACGTATATTATCATTGATTACTATACAATCGCAGACCCGTAAAATCACAGGATGTTATAATGTACATATTATAATTGCATGTTATTTTAAAAGCGCATACCCTTGAAAAATCATAAAATTTTACATTTCTTGTGAAGATTAACCCTCAGAAAATTAAACAAATGGAAAATAGATTTTACAATAATTGCAGGTACAATTAGTGTTTCAGAATTTAAAGATGATGAGCTCAATACGGTCAGGCGGAGTTCGTTTAAATTGTGAGTGAAAAATATTATAAAAAACTTAAAACGACCCGAATATTAAAGCTGTAAATACCCACTTTATACTTTAAAACTTTGTTACTAACCGTCAATTTATTATTCTCCTGCTTTGACGAAGAGATTCGTCCACACATAATGCCATATCCTCTAATTAACCCCTAACATAATAATGCTGCGGCTACATTCGGAACTATAATTACTTTAACTGGCCTACTTCGTTCCTCATCATAATTATCATAGGCAAATCTACATACATAGGGGCTAGGGGTGAATTGGGCTAATTACAGGACTAGCGGCAGAACACGCGTCATGTTTTCAGTCGCAGATAGTTGTGTGGTAGATATGTTGGTATCAGATAACTGTAGCGTTTAGTCTATAGGTACATATCTGTACCTAACAGCATCACTTTTACAGATTGAAAAAATGTGTATAAACGAGATAATTAAAAAATTGAAACAAAATAATATCTTGGATAAACATTGAATCATCAATAAAGGTCGTGCAGTAACAATTAGTCAACTCACACAAATCTAAATTAAATGTTCTATAATCCCGTTTGTGTAACCAATACTAACCTTTAACATTTATGCTTACAAATTATTAAAAAAAATGCCCGTCTCGTCACAAGATATCCCTAGTGAGACAGGCACAGTAAAAAAAATAGGTGTTAATAACGCACAAGAGTCCCAATTGTTACGAATCGCCTGGAGCTAGTGAGACTAAGGCATCCCCAATTGCTATATATTGTGAGGCTGAAGGAAGTGGAGAGGGGAAGGAGATGGGGATGAAGAAATTTGGGGGAGTACCTGAATATTCAGAGCTTGTCACCAAACACGTCTAAAGCCATTTCTAGCAACGTTTCTAATTTAAATGGTGATCATTTATCAGGGCGATAGTGAAATTATCTAACACTCTGAAACGTGCCGCAAGTATACCATATATTATGTTAAATGTATAAATTGTGAAATAATAAAAAAAATAATCAAATAAATTTTACTTCCGCATGCTCGGATTTTAACCCGCGACCTCGTAGTCGAATCTGGAATCGTAGTCGAGGATTTTAACCAATCAACCACGGAGGCCGTCACTTGAGATTGCTTTTTCTAAAAGAGTCAACAATGTAAACACTTTTTTTTAAAAACTACATTTCCATGGTATTGCATCAAAATACAAAAACATATTTCCAAGGCTGATGTAAATATGTAAAATCTGACCACATGGTTATCATTATATTTGTGCCATCACAAAACCACAAACCATGGTTAAAAATATCATAATTATTTTATTTTGTGTTTAGTTACACAAACTTAATAACACGTGAATATTGAATTATACTCACGTCATAACATTTTTATTTAATTATTAGCTGATGCACCCGGGGTTGCCCTTGCGTTATTGTGATTTAAGGGGATAGGAAAAGGTGATTTTTCGAAATATGATTTAGACAGTGACAGTCAAGTGTGCAAAATTTTATCAATCTTCGAAAATACAGAAGAAAAAACATAAACGGAACAGCAGGCCTTCAACAATGAATAATCAGGATTCCTAACAAACTGTTGGTAAAACACAAGTATTTAATTAGGATGTCGGAATATGTTTTCATAAAAATTAAAATACTGTCGCATTTCGTCATTATAAATATCAGGAAAGCACAACTGCACGGACAAGTGTTCCGATATATTCTGAATGGACTAATATTTTTTTAGGAAACGGATTTCAATCACGTTTTTAACAGTATTTTAATAAATCAGCCATACACATTTTTCTCAACAAGACACAGTTCTTTATATGATAAAATATGTATAGATAGATAAACGTTAACGATTAAAACTCCATGTAATTTGTTAATTCCACACAACAATCCCATCCGCCCGGAGTTAAACTAGAACACTAAAGCAAAGTACCACGAAATACAAAATCACGTGTTTTTGGTTCGAAAATGTAATCGCTTAAAAATATTTTTTACACTTTAATTAAATACGGCGGGAAAAACACACTTTGGCCTTTAAAATAATCCACCTTTTTTTAGTATTTTTATATGCCTAGAAAAAATAAAGTATGAGACCTATTAAAACTGCTTTAAAGTTCAAAATCTCCTATTTACGAACACTTTTTCGATTATGATTTTTATTGTATTACGTGTAAAATTAAGTACTTTATAAAATGATCATAAAAAATTTAAATATTTTTGCATGAACTTTGCAAAATAAAATAAAACACACTTTTTTCGATATTTTTCTTGCCTAAATCAAAGCAGGCAGTGTTGTTAAACAGTAATTTAAACCTAAAAGCCATCTACATAAGGAGTCTTATTGTTAGCGGCTCGGTATATGTTACGCGACGTGGTTCATCGCCTTAAGAGGAAGCTACAAGCCAAAAATGTGTATATTCTTGGTATACCTTATATTAAAGGTTTTAGGCATTAAAATCGCTTGACAACTTGAGTCTAGAAACGTTCGATTTCAAGCACAAAACTGGTTTTTATTTATTTTGTAAATAATTTTATAAGAAAGCAAAAAAGTTAATCAACTGAAACTGTCACATATAATTTTAGCTATAATACTGTATTTTTAAAAGTTGTTACCTTTACACTTTCATACATTTCTATTGAAAAAATATTTTTTTTACTAGTTTACATTCATATTTTTTATTGAGTAATTTATTATTTTATTTGTATTCTACTCAAACGAAACGATAGGAAAACCTTCAATTTATCTAAAGCATATTTTTTGGTATTCATAATATACACCTATTCATTATAAAGATTAATCAAAATAGTGATATGGCATTAAGCTTCCCCTTAAAGTATATTAAAGACCGAATGAAGCAGGTAGGTATTGGAGATGGGAAAGAGGAAGGAAGGTGCCTGCCGATTCAGATGTGTCCACTTAACACGGCTAAAACCTCAATGAGTGGCTATATCTCACCAAGTTAATAGTAAGAGTAATTATTACATCTGTATCCATTTTATTAATTTTCTAGGTTAGTATTTTTCATGAAGTGGTGAATCATTTAAATTTACTGAATATAAAGTTAATATTCTTTATACAAATAGAACGGCGTCATATGCTCTTCAAAATGTTTTTTTTTTTTTTAAATAAAGTCAAACATTCCCGGGTTACAAATAACCTGACAATATTTGAAAATCTCCTACTACCACCACAGTAAGCTGAAAGTGTTGCTTGTGTTGTGATGGAGGACTTAGCCAGCCAAGGAATTGAACACACTACGCCCGAGTGAGACCCAAGCGCGATGTCAACTCGGCCACCGACCGGTTTGCCTTATATAGGTCGTGTATTTTCTCGGTAAGGAAAAAAAGCATGCTTTTGCATTATCATTAGCCCGAGCATCAGTATCAGAGGCCAACGGAGGTCTTATATTACATGCATGTCTGTTTGTGTTGGGAGTAGGAAGGAGTCGGAAATTGTCTATTTTCTAGGAATTCCTCCGAATTCGCTTTTTTTATTAAGCGAAACCATAAAAAACTTTATGTTTGAAAAAAAACGTTTTTTAACATGACACAGTAACATCGGCATATGATGTCCTGAATTGTTAGGTGTGTATGCGTGTATATGTCTGTTTCATGTTAATATATAATATAAAGAATAAACATACACAAGTATCCACAGCCTGTCAAAAATTCTTATTAATTCTCTATATCGTCGTTCTAGTGCGTTTTTGTCCAACAGACCAAAACGTAAATCAAGAGAAGCAAGAGAAATAGGGCTTCAAAGTTTTTTTACGACAAACGCATGTACAATGAAATTAGCTCATTTTAAGCTCACTAAAATGATTTAGAGTAATATAAATTATTATTAAGTAAAATTGGTTCCAAATGTTTAAAATTACGCAGAAAAGACTTTTTTAATTTGGATGTAGGACACAGTGTTGGATAAACACGATCGGAATATTGTTTAATTTTGGTAGAATTAAGACAAAAATCGTCGTGAAAACACATTAAATTTATTTTTTCACTTGTATCGTATAAATAAGTGCTTTCGGAGAACAACTGCATACTTAACTCAATTTCTCCAAAAATGGTATGTTGGACAAAAACAAACTAGAGCGACGATATATTTGAACATGTTTCCTAACGTGTAGGCGTTGACATCGTTTTAATTAATTAAATATTCAACTATACGTTGTAGCCAGAATTGCTAAAATTGCAATTATTCGTACAATAAACCCTAGAAATGACTGTAATACGGCTGCTGTAATAATTATTACCAGAATTAATTTGAACGAAATTGATATGATTGAAGTTGTGAACAAATATTTCCATAAGTCCATAATTTATTGGGTTTTGTTTTATTAATTTAACAAACCCCCGAAAGTATTCGTTTCATAATGCAGAGGTTCGTATCTGCATTATGAAACGATTACGATAACTAATCAATATCACAAGGATCGGACCTGAATGCTCAAAACAATTACCTTCACCCTTTATGAAGGGTGAAGTTATCAGATACTTCATTTTGAATTTCAATTTTGTTTTCGACAGTGAATTAATCCACTTACCGACATCCGATCGAGCTGAAACTCAACAAATAGACTTGTTGTCGATGAATACGCATTTTATCAACATATTTTATGGCAATCATGCATACAATTCATATTGGATGACATTAAAGAAGTTAATATATGAAAACCGATCAGGATTTAGCGCAGTTGTTAGCGCGGTTGACTACAGTCCCTGGGGAGGATCATTCAATCCTCAGTCAAAGCAATTTATTAATTTTTGTTTTAAAAGAAATTTTAAAAGTTCACAGCAGATGGTTAGGAAGGTTCAATTTTCAGTCAAACCAAAAAAGAAGCAAAAAAATATTTGAAATTGGCTACTAGCCGGACAAGAGATGGCACAAGTTTGTCGAATATGGAAAATAGATATATTATATTAAGAAAACATTGATATTAACATTTTTTTTAATAAGAGAAAATTTTTTTATATTGTAAATAACTAAAATAAGCATTGAAAGAAATACAACTTTTTCGAATATTTAACTATTTTAAGCTGAGATTTTTATTTCAAATTTTTATTTCACACATGTATGTACGAGTAGGTTATTATTTCACATATACATTACAAAATTTTGTAGCAGTGGATTCTCTCAGAATCACCCTTGTGGAAAAAAATGGGGAGGTTAAAAAATAGCGAAGAGAAAAGGTTAAGAAATCCGTACCTGGCCATTCAAATCCGATCACTAAACACGTTTCGGGCGATCTCAAGCAATATATTTATTCTGTGTATCTCACCTGGCCCAACCTGGAGAAAAAGGAGTATTGCTATTTTTTAAGATTCTGTTCAAATTATAGGTTATCTAATTAAAAATGGGATTGCAGGCCATTTCCAGATACACTTTTAGCAGATTCCTAATATTTCGGAACACGTGTTCAAGCACCTTCAATTGACTTGATTTTATGTACACATGTTCTACATCGTGCTCATATATTCTTAAAAAATGTTTAACAGGAAATCTATTAATTCGTGCCTTAAGGGCCTGTAATCCCGTTTTTAACCAGATTATGAAAGAATAGAGGAGCTTTTTAATAAATTAGCAATATTTTATATTAGCCTACGCGGAGAAAACTTACTGAATTTTTTTTTTTTTTTTAAAGAATATCTTCAAATTATTCGTAATCCGGTTAAAAAAGTGATTGTAGGCCCACAAAGAATGAAATTATAGGTTTCCTGATTTACTTTTAGTATAATACTATTATATTATCACAATATCGGAACACGTGTTCATAAAAATCCTTACATTTTCGCATTTCATCAGAATGTATTATCATGATAAAACATTGTTATGTTCCGATATTATTACAAATTCACGAAACATTTATTTGGAAACGGCCTTAACCGGATTACCAATAATTTGAAGCAATTTTTAATAAATTAACAAATAATAATTTTTGTCTGTGCATCACTCCACACGAAATTATAAAAATATCTATCTACATTTCCTTGATAGTTTTGGCGTTTCTACCGAAAAAATCAATGATCAGGGAATTTAATATTTTTACCACTGATATATACGAGTATATTTCAATATCCATCATTATGAAAACGAACTGAAAACAACCCTTAACGTAGCATATTCAAGTTACGTTATAACGTACGATGTCATTCCACTTTTCAGCACGCAGTTTTATCATAAAGGTTACCAATAATGAGAACTTACGAAACGTGAGCCTATCCGATTTCACAATCAGCTTGTGTCGGGAAAGCTTCGAAAACGTTTCGAAAATTGGAATTTCCGTTTCGCTTATTTGAGTTTACGCTGTCATTAAAATTGACTGGGGAAAAATTTTCTGGATTACATTATCATACCTTTTTCATTTTAACAGGACGGCTTTGTGTGTGTGTACCGTACCGTTGTGCAATAAACAAAACTGGCATATGAGTTTTCATAAAAAATAATGGGGATGTTTTATTTAGAGTTAAAATTTATTTTATCGGACGTAATAAAAAATATCGCTATCGCATTTTATTAAGCTCTTCGTATTTTTTACAATTTAATTAAAGTTTAACTCGCGCTGAGTTTTTTTTTGTATTCTGTCTGCATTATTTTTTTTTTGCAAGAGTTCCATTTAAAGATCATAACCCATAAACAACTTCTGGCCAAATAAATGTTAAATGCTTTGCAACAAAGCTATTATACAATAGTCTTCCACTGGTCATTAGAAAGGAATCAGATACTAAGGATGGGATGTTTCACAAAATTTGAACAATTCGTCAAATTTCAAAGTAGATTTTGAAGTTCTGTGAAGGTTCCATTTAAGTTCTCTTTTGATTTCAGTTTTGAGAAGCCACTGGCCAATAATGTTATAATAATAGAACTTGAATAGAACATTCACAGAACTTGCAAATCAACTTTGATATTTTATGGATTGTTCAAATTCTGTGAAATAACCCGTCCTTATTCATGGATCATCAATAAAGACAGATCTTATTAAAACCAATTTATAAGTATGCATGGTACTATACTGATTGTTTTTTAAACTTAAATATAATATTGTATTTATATTTGTAATTGTGTTATAAACTGCTTACTGTTATAAACTGCTTACTGTTGTAATCTGCTTATGTTATAAACTGAGCCTGATCTCAACACAGAAGTTCATAGTAAGACAGGCACAACATATCACCAATTTAATGGAATTAATATATAAATAAATGTAAAAAACTGCTACCGACCTACTGGAGTGAGACTATGCCATCCCCAGTGGGGAGGTAAAGGATATGGCGAAGAAGGATGTGGAAAAGTGCCTGGCTATTTATATCTGGTCACCAAACATGTGTAAATCCATTTCGAACATTGCTACGATTCTGAAAGGTGGTCTTTCACCAGAATGATTCTGAAAGGATCTACCACTCTGGAGAGACATAATGACATCCGTGGTAAAGCTTAAAAGTAAGCGCCTTTACACTGTATCTGGTTTGGAAACTCCAAAGAGCAAAGTCAATTAAATTAATTTTAAATTGTTAAAAGAAAACGGATTTTATATTGCATATGAGAGTAGCCTAAAAAACTCTCACTTCCTGATAAAACAGAAATAGTCCAAATTGGCATCAGTATGTAATAAAACTAATTTTATACAATAAATATATTCACAGTCTAACACAAAAACAAAACAGGAGGAATACATTTATTGTAATCAGAACTCTGCAGACATTTGTGAAACTAGAAGAGGAAAAGCAGTAGAAATGAGATATTTGCTTCGTAGGTGATATGAGCCAGAAGTCAAAATGGACAGAATTGTCAGTATAGTACGATGCCCACAAACGGAAAATCAATAAAGTAAGTTCGTAAGCTCGATTTTTGTATATCCTTTTTTATTAGTTTCTATGGCAAAGTTCGTACGTGATGTAAGTATAACGCATAATATAAGGTCACAGTTTTCACAAATCTCCTCACAAGGGTTTCTTGTTCTGACGCGGCTGTAGTTTTTATAATTTTCTATTTACTCTCCAGTTGTCTTCAATTTTTTGGAAGTTCATAATAATTGGCGTTATTAAATATTTTTATTATTATGTATATCTAAGCTAAATTTTAAGGTATGTTATCAACTTGCCCAACAACAAAAAAATAATATTGTTAAAAGCAATCACTTTGTGGTCTGTCATATTGAATAAAAATAAAACACTTATTTTGTGTAGAACCACGAGTATTGAATTTATTTATTTACCTACTGGTTTCGCTTTAGTCAAGCAGCATCAAGCAGCAATAACAAACGCTTAGCATTAATTTGTAAATTTGTAACAAATTAATCGTTTAGTATTAATTTGTAAATTTGTAATAAATTAATGGCTTAGTATTAATTTGTAAATTTGTAACAAATTATTCGTTTGGTATTAATTTGTAAATTTGTAATAAATTAATCGTTTAGTAATAGTTTGTAAATTTGTAAAAAAATAATCGTTTATCGCATCACCATGATGAAACGAAACCGGACGGTAAATAGATGAATTTAAAACGCGGTTTTACACAAAATAAATGTTTTATTTTTAATAAATAAATAAAATTAAATTATGTTTGCAAGTTGATTAACACTCTCAGCGATGTTTTTACGGTAGTTTTAAGTGCATTATTTTATGTTTTTCGTTTATTACATTTTTATGAAAGAATAACTTTTTAAGAAAATCCTCAAATTGTACCTTATATCATTGAGGACAATAAAAATTACTCTCAACTGAGAAACATAAAAGACAGAAAAATATTCGGTCGTATCTGAGAATCGCCTTTGACCTCTGCTTTGCCGGGGCATTGTTCTCACCACTGAGCTAATTCGACATCAACTTCCATAATTTTTAATAGTACCATACTTCGGCTAAGAACCACAAACATTATCTTCATTTTCTTAACGCATATATTACATTTCCTTATGACAGATGTTTCACTTTGAATTTCGTTATATGCCTTAACTGTTTATATAAGGTTAGTGAAAAAAAATCCTAAATTTGAAAAATCGTGAAAAACTTAGCTTTAAACATTTTTTTAAATACGGCTGATTTTAATACCATCTAATGAATCGTTTTACGATGAGTTTACAGTAATTTAATTGTAAATCGTAACTTTAAAATTGCTTTATTAAATCTATAAATTTTCGTTTTACGTCAAGTCGTTAAAAAATGCCGTTAAAATAGTTTTAAAAAACGTACGAACGGGTATTAAATTCAATCACTGAAAAATTTGCTGCCCTTAAAGCTGTAAATTACAGTAATCGGGTTAAAATGTGCCCCAAGGCAGATATAAAAATGCCAGAAAACCATTTTTTTCAATTCCTTTTGAGTTATTGCCCGAAATAAATCCATAGAGAATAATACTTACCGAGCAATTCACTGAAAACACGATTATTATGTAAGTGACTTTTTAAATTTCGAATATTTCAAATACCTACTTCCTGCCTAGGTATATAATGCTTCGTCCTTTTTAATGATTTTTTTATCTTCTATAGATTAAAAGCGATATATTAAACTACAGACCTATTTATATAATGTCTGCTTTACGGAAAATTTTTGAGAATTTAGTGCTAGATATCATTGTAAAACCTATCAACAACATTATTGTTTCTAACCAACTTGGCTTCATCACAGGTCGCTCTACCTTAGGTAATATAATGATTTATGAAAATTACATATCTGAATATCTGGGTCTCAAACAACAAATGGACGACTATACACTGACTTTAGTAAAGATTGTTAGTTATCTTAACAACAGGGTGCTAAATGTAAGGATTAATTCTGTACAATCTTATAAATTCTATATATTAGCTCTAGTTGGTATGTTGGGGGCGATAAGTATCAATAAAATTATTTTCCTCAGGGTCTCTTGTGTGGGGTTAATATAAAAAATAAATAAATAAACTTTTCTCTGATATCATAATATTGATTCATATTTGTTTAGGTATATTTTCCCTTGATTTTATGTTATTTTAAGGCTTAAAAGCAATTTATCTCTGAATTGTCTACGCGCAAGCTTTCATATAGCTAAACGAATGCAATGGGAGCAATAAAAATATCGTACATTAAAAAAGCTTCGTAGACTTTTTTTAAATTTTCCCAAACATGCACAGTTATGAAACATTTGAACAAATATCAATATTTCCCACCAGTCCAGTAGCAAACTCAAACTAGGGACTGTAGAATAATATAGAGGTTTAATGAAAAGCATTTATCGGTTAGCCGAGTGCTGTAAATCAAATATTATCATCAAACGTAGTGATTGGACGGGAGAGGGAGGGTGTGGAGGTGAGGGAACAAAGGGGAGGATATCGGTGGCAGGTGAAGAGGGATGAGGGCGTGAAACTGGAGTAGATTTAGCGCAGATTTACCAGTTCGTACAGTGGTCAGAGGGAAAAATTAGTGTGAAACTCTGGTGGATTCATTTTGTTTTTAACACCCTCCGAAAGGACTTTTAGGGTCAAAGGGAAATTACAATTTTTTGTGGATGTTTTAACTTCGAGGGGTTTTCAAAGGCGTGTTTCGAAAGTTATACACTTGTTTTTAAATGGGAATGAAAGTGTGATCTGTGAATATTAATTTTTCATACCAAAATCGTTTATACGGAGCTGTATGTACGGGACTTATATCAACCAGTGATCCCGACATTATTTGGAGAGAAAAATGCAAGCGATAATTTTTGACAAGTAACGTTTTTTCACAATTTTAAAAATAAGCTAGTTGTCTCTGGTCAATATGCCGAGTAACCGTCCTATCACCCGCCCTGTAACTGTCCAATACTAATTTTTCATTTTTAGTTGAAACAAATTAGAAAAAAAAGTCAGCAGATAACAAAATGTCATCTACGACGGAAATCACTGGTTAAAATCAAAGTAAGATAGGTGCATCTCTTAACACCATGCATATAGGTGTACATTACATGTAGAAAATAAATACATGCATTCTATTTTTTCCCATATTTTTGGCTGCTGCTTTTTTTTAATTAATAGGTACAAGTTTTGAGGATTTGGTTTGTAACCTAGATAATGCATAAACAAATCCGATTTTTATTTACAAGGGACACATGTTGAAATTTTTTTTTAGTATAATATTGTTAATTCTGAATTTGAAATATGAGTTCGACAAAATGACGTAAATAATCAGGTTCCAATGGCCGTTGTCAAAGAGACGTTGTCCCGTTTAGACAGATACCGTGGGTTCGGTTTACAGTTGAGACAGTTGTCTTTTATTTTTTTGTGTCTTTTTCTGTTTCACGTTTCGTTTAAATTTATTAGTATTATCTTCTTCTTAACATCAGGCCTGAAAAACCAATCCTTTATGTTAACCTTCCCTGTTAGTATTAGATTATGACTCATTAACTCCAAATGATTTTATCTTTATTTACTGGCTCCGGGCATTGAAATTCTCATATGTAGCCCAGTATTTATTGTTCTATAATTCATGAATTCTTCGTAATTATTTGTCAAATATTTTATTATATTTTTCACTGTACCGCATTTATTAATCGAAGGTGACACTAGAATAAGAGTCCAAATAATACATTGCAACAAAGAACGTTTTATTGCATCAAATGTGTCTATATACTTATACAGCATAATGTTCATCTATTATATAGAGTTGATTGTCACGGGCGAGCAGACAGACGGCGTGGGTTTGAGTTGTATACAAATCTACAGTTTCATTCCGAGGTCGATGAAAATTTGCACCATTGACCTTCGAAATAAGAGGAAATTCACTGTTAAAGTCTGACTATGAAAAACTCTGTGTGAAGCCCGAGCAACGACGAGGAGTTCAGCTAGTTTTTTTATAAACAAAATTTGAGACTATGTGAATTAAAATTTTATGGATTTAACAAAGAAAACAAAATATTAACGCTTTGGATTGGCAAATAAATGTATGGAAACGTAAAATAAATAGTGGAGAGGTGCATGAACAAAAAAAGAATTTATGTGGACAGAAAATTCACGTTAAAAAGAAATCAGAAGAAATGAGTTAGTACCTACACAAAGGTATATATATGCTTTGCATGTAAGTCATTCATTAATTAGGTAGAAAGGAGAGTGAACTTTTACTACACAAAAAATGAAATCAAACACAAACCAAAAACAACAACAAAAAAACCATGTAAAAGACACCCTTATGTTCTAATCTTTATCATTATGTGTATATATGTACCTACCTAGTACTTTTAAATTAGAATGCTACCCAAGCAGCAGTTAATCTTGTTTATGTTTAATTGGATATTTTATTTTATTCTATTTCTTCTCTTTGTTATTCATATTTATAAAAAATATGTTAGTAGGCTAAGGCACCAGTTAAAAGTACATATACCTATTATTTCATTATTATTTTAATACTATACTTACCAAACAACTTATCAAAATGTTAATACTCATCCTAATTCGACTGTCTTCAAACGGGAATTCTCCTAGTTGGGCAGTCAAAACATTTCTTAAATAATGTATAATCTTTTACTAAAAAAAAAAAAGAAATTATTACTCGAATCATTTTTTACCTCTTCTGTAAATTTAACATTTTGCATATAGATATACCCTTATTCCAGTGACATTTTCGAATAAACGTATTTTTAAATTGAGATAAGTGAATATGATATTGAATACTGGGGTGCTTTTCTTCTACTAAATTACTCCGACAGCATCGTTACATTACGTAATCAATCTAATTTAAAGTAATTTTAATACAATTAATGTGATTGAAAATCTTCGATTTACTTGGTCGACTATTCAACACAGTTTAGTTTAATTTACTTGTGTACTGTTCAATTTACTTTTTGATATTGGTATGGAATACATTAAAGATCGGGAGTATTCAATAAATGAGTTGGTTTGTCAAAGATGACGAGTATCTTGCAGGAGATACGTCCGTTCTATCAGAGATTACGAGTTATTCTAACAAAGGAAGCAACTGGAACCGATCTGGCTACCTAGTGATCGGATAGCATCGGCTGGACTCGTAATCATTACACAGGGTACAGCCGACATGCTGTCTCTGTCATCTGGTGTATGTACCACCATCTATGGAAATTCCTTAAAACTACGTTAACTGGATAATAATAACTTTGATCTACATACTCTTCCGACATCTGGTGGGCGGTACTGAAACTACATTCAAATGAAAACACAACACTTATGTTGAGTATTTAAGATAGGATTTATATAACTTTAAGAGGTTAGTGAAAACAAAGTAAATATTGAGAAAGCTACACAGATTAAACGGGAAGTATCTGTATTTGAGACTATCTGAACAGAGTGATATCGGGAAATTGTTCATTTGAAGTAATTTCCGCTCTTGCAATCGCTATATATGATCACGCAATGGATTTCTGATCCATCATTGCAGCTGGCCCTTCATTTTGGTATAATTTAATGTCACGTTGAATTATTATCAGAGAGTGGTCCGCAAAACAGTAATATATTATCATCACGCTCTCTGGATATTGGGATGTGGAAAAGGAGTAGTGGAATGGGGTGGTTAGGTTAGGTATAGGGGGTGGGAGGGAGAACAGGGTGGTAGGGTAGAGATACAAGTGATGGAAATGGGGTTGGGGCGTGCAAATGGAGTAGATTGATCAAATTCAAGGGGTGGTTAGAGAAGAATTAGTGTTATTTAATATTTTCAGAATATCCGGTGGTTTCGCGAAACTTTTATACTAAGAGATAAAAAAATGGTTTATTTTGAAATTTTATTATTTTTATAATTTATGTGTTATTTTTTTGGAAAACCTTTTAAATTAGGTTATATAATTCAGCAATATTAAAAGCTTGTTTTATTATACTAGCTGGGAATGTTAATGAATTGGAGAAAAGTTTTGAATTCTAGGATAAATCTCAATTTTTCGCTACTTTCTATAAAAATAATATGCATGTTTTACATATATAAACCTTTCAAAAAAAATTCTCTAAATGATAGTGAAAACCATTAATAGTGTAGTTTAGAAGAACTAACCGCACAAGAGGACAGAGCGGATAGCGACTTTATTTTATACTACTCGTATTCAAAGATTTTCATTTGAAATTAGGCAGTAACTCAGACCCAGGACCCTTGCCTTACCGGGGCAAATATTAGTGCCCTGACAAGGCATTAAGGAGTCCTAGATGTGACCGTATCGTTTTCAGATTTTTCTGTTCCATATTTTCGTTTAGGAATCGCTAAAATAGTCTTCAATAATGAAATATTATAATTGACTTTTTCTAGTGTTTGTCATGTAATGCACAACACACACGAGAGCATTTTAGCACTATTTATAAAATTTAGATCTATGATCTATGATGTAGACACGTTCTACATTTGTATATTCCTACCAGAAAATAGATAATACAACAACAATCCACAACTACGTTTATCGAAGGCTAGTAAATTATAGAATACTAAAGTCTAATTATAGATATATTAATTTGTCAAAATTATTATTATATACATTACTAACCCATATATCATGCTGCCAATATTCTATATGCAATAAATCTCTACACTATATGTTCACTTGTACTATTGATATATTCTTACACAAGCTATGTTTTATTGTAATTATTATAAAAAGAAGAACGAAACAAATTAATTTTTGCTGTCAATTAAACAAACACTCACTATGTCTCCGAGTATTATCTAAACATAAAATAAATCTTATAGAAAAAATCATAACCTACAATTTTAGATATGAACTGAAATCGAGCAAGAATAGTGTTACACTAATTATGAGCATTATTACTTATTCATTTCCTCGTAGAATTATATATACATATTCTATCACACCTAAATAAATGCAATGGAAAATTTTAACTTAAGCGAAATTGATAAAAATCTAAATATAGAAGAATACGTATGTGAAGCAGCCAGTGAATGCAATAGGATCTATGACAATATAATAAATAGACTAACAATCTTGCACCTTAACATTAGAAGTATAAATAAAAACATGGATGAACTTCTGGTATCCCTAAATACATTATGTTCACATCCAGATTTTATAATACTATCCGAGGCGCACATACATGCAAACATAAATATACCAATCATCCCAAACTACAAAAATTACAATACAAATTATCAGATTAATAAAAATAGTGGAATTGTAGTATACGCTAAAGAAAAATTTACTGATTTTATTTATTTATTTATTTATTTATTTATTTATTTATTGGCTCGCCAACAGAATACATCACATAATTTTAACAGTAATTTACATTTATACATGGTTATAATGATGTTTCTAATTATAGGTGAGCACAACATTCATCTCAATATTATTTGTGTAATAATAATTGGTTAGTTACAGTAATAATAAATTTAATTAAAAGAGTGTATATAAAAACAATGAGGATCGAAATCAATTATTAGGAAGAAACTTACATACTTATTAATATATTATACATATATATGTATACGCATACATGCATACATCTAAATACACATATAAATACACATACATACATATATACACACATACATAGATGCGTACATACACATTTAAATACAAACACACTCATAAGTGTGTACACTGTACGCATATTGTATGCAAACATATATACACATATGCACGCACGAATCATATATAGTGGAGCTAATGCATAAGTAGGTGATTGGTAAAGAAAATGAAATCATCAGGTATAAGTATGTGTAAGTTCTTTCTGAAGGTATTAATTGAGTTTGAAAATATATCTAAATCTAGAAGATTGCAGTATCTATTATACAATCGAGTCATTCTCGATGTTGGTTTGAAAAAACTTGTATTACTACGACAAGTATCTATCCAAAAGGTTTCAGGGTTTCTTGTGGATTTCGGTCTTATATTAAGGTTAATTTGATTAATTAAAGATGAATCATATACATTGTTAATGATTTTAAACAGAGAGATTATATCTGATACGTTTCTTCTTTTGGCGAGTGAGATTTCTTTAAAGTGAGTAAGTCTTTCAGCATAGTTACTGAGATTCCGATGTACTCCAGATTTGTAAGCTAGTATTCTTAAGTATTTTTTTTGAACGGACTCCACTTTCCTGCTATGAATTGCATAATGTGGTGACCAAATCACAGAGCCGTACTCTAAGATGCTTCTTACATATGAGTAGTACAAGATTCTGAAGCTACTGGTGTTCTTAAATGATTTAGTGACTCTGGTGATGAAACCGAGCATTTTATTAGCCTGATTGACAATGTTTTGGTAATGGTTTCTGAAGGTTAGCTTCGAGTCAAGTAAGATTCCCAGATCTCTAATGGAGTCTACTCGTTTTAGGATTTCATCACAGATCGTGTAAGCGAAATCAATTTTACGGACATTTCTCGTGAACGAGATGACATTACATTTGCCAATATTTAATTCCATGTTATTATCTATACACCATTGAGACAATGTGAGGAGGTCTTTTTGCAAAGTTTTGCAGTCTTCTTGTGAATTCACGGGTTGAAAAATTTTTAAGTCATCCGCATATAGTAAACATTTACAAAAAAGTTTTGCCGTTAGATCATTTATGAATATAATAAAGAGTAGTGGTCCTAAATGGGATCCTTGAGGGACACCAGATGTGACAAGTTTGGGAGAGGACTCATAACTATTAACTTGTACATATTGACTCCTGTTAGAGATATAAGATATGATCCATCTCAGGAGGTTGCCATGGAAACCTGTTCTTTTTAGTTTTTGGATCAGAAGAGGATGACTGACTTTATCGAAAGCCTTTCGGAAATCAGTATAGACTGCATCTACTTGTGTTCTTTTGTCAAAATTGGTACATAAAAAATCTACATATTCGATTAAATTTGTGGTAGTGGATCTTTTGCATACGAATCCATGCTGAACAGAACTTAAAATATGTTTAAAATGTGTAAAAATGCTTTTATAGATTAAGGATTCGAAAATTTTCCCAAAACATGAGAGTATACTTATTGGGCGATAATTAGAGATGTCACTTTTATTCCCAGATTTGAAGATAGGAGTGATACGTGCTGTTTTCCAAAGATCAGGAAAAACACCTTCTTTAAGAGATTTACGAAATATAACATGAAGAGGATAAACAAGAGATTTAGCACAGTTTGATATAAATAATGGTGGAATGGCATCTGGACCTGGACCTTTGTTTGAGTTTAGTGATTTCATAGCGTTGAATATTTCAGTCTTTGAAATTTCGACATGACTGAGCTCATAGGTACTTTCTTGAGAATCATAATTTACATGTTGATTTGATACATCATTTGTATTAAAAACAGAGCAGAAGTAATTTGAGAAAAGTTCACTAATTTCATGACCATTGTTTGCTACAGTTTCATTGAAGTGCATTATTTTAGGAATTAAGTGAGTCATACCTTTTGATTTTGCATAAGTCCATAGTGGTTTTGTACTATGATGTAAAGTGTCTTCGATAGAATTAATATAAGATTGGAAGCATTTGTGAATTCCAGTTTTGACCCTTGATCGTAGGATTGTGAAACTATCATAGTCTCTAGGATTCCCAAACTTTTTGAATTTTTTTCTAAGTTTGTCTTTTTCTTTGATTTGATGGATAACAACACTGGAATACCAGATAGGATATTTGTTTTTATTCACTTTTTTTGGTGTGTGTTTCTCTATAATTGGCCAGATGCTATTATATAGGAATTGAAGAGACTCATTGCAATTTAGTGTTACCATTGGGGTCCAGTCGATTAGGGATAATTCATTGGTACAATTAAGATAATCAGTTTTCTTGAAATTGAATAAAGGACGTTCAAGGTTATCATTAAGATTGTGCATTGTATTAATAGTTAGATCCATTTCAATTGGTGGATGGTGCACGTCAATTTTAGAAAGAGCGAGGGCAGGTTGAACATTAAGCGTAAAATCAGAGAGAGCTAGATCAAGTATTCTACCGTTAACATTTTTTGTATAGTTATACTGATGTAAGTTAGAGAAATGTAGAAATTCTAATAACAATGAAGATTTTTGATTAGCAAATGATTCAACATAATTACTATCATTGTTGGCGTTAACTGACCATTCAATGGAAGGGATATTAAAGTCTCCCAGTATTAATGTATGAGAATTGATGTGTGATTTAATACAGATATCTTGGCACTTGTTGATGAAATTAGTAAATGCGTCAGTTGCAATATCTGGTGGAAGATAAGCTATACAAATATTTATAAATTTTTTATTTGATCCGTTTGATTTAATTCTTACCCAAATATGTTCAATATTAGAGGGTTCATCATATATTTGATAGGCTACAATGTTTTTCTTGATAGCTATTAAAACTCCCCCTCCGTCTTTCTTTCTGGATGTTAGTTTTTCTCGGTCTTGTCTGAAAATAGTGTATCGTTTATCCAGTATCTCTGCATCTTGAATTGAGGAATTTAGCCATGTCTCTGTTAAACATATAACATCATAGTTTGAGGAGAGAGTGTTTAAAGAGATTTGATCTAATTTGCTTCTCATCCCTCTTATATTCTGATAATATAAAGACACTTCCATTTTGATTATCAGAGGGATGTAGAAATGTGTATATGTATGCAGAAATTAGATTTTCTCTAACACGTCTTTGCTACTTGCCCATATTGCCGGGGAATTCTCATTTTTTCGAATAAATATTTTCCCATTCCGTACCCAAATGAATTTAATGTTTTTTTCCTTGGCTGCGTGACGTACTGCGGCGTGAAGTTCTTTATTGTTGGGAGTAAGTTGTTCCGATACATATACAGGGGTTTTTCCAGTAATCTCCAGATGTTCACTGTTGAGTTTGCAATTTGGGTATTTTTTATTGTAGTTTTTTACTGCAGACAGTAAAGCATCTCGGGTATAGCTGCTAGGTAGTTCCACTACAATATTTTTAGGTCGAATGGAGCTTTTGTTTGATTGAGGGACACGATGACAAGCTAATATCTCTTCTGTCCGAATTGGGAATGAAACTGCTGAACAAAGTTTTTTAAACAGGTTCACTGGATTTTCATTAGATTTCTCAGGAACCATTTGTATTTCTATATTATTTTTCCGATTAAATTGTTCAAGAGAATCAATTTTCTTCGTAAGAATATCATTGTTTGTTTGGAGACGTTGGTTATCGACACATAATTTATTTATTGTTGAGGAATTTTCTTTGGCTTCTTTGCATAAGCGATCATATTCTGTAGATAGGAAATCCAGTGAGGTCTTTATTTCGTCGAGCATGACAAATTTTTCTTTTATTGAGTTCAATTCCATTGTCACTTTACTTGTAATTATATCACTAAATTTTTGAATTAGGTTATGTTCCAGAGCTGCCGTCAGTTTTTCGAGTTTATCATCGATGTACTTGGTGTATTGCTGAAAGTCATCTTTATTGAGTGGTTCGACATTGATATTCTGATCGGTTTTTGTAGAGCACGCATCTGAACTTTGCTTCGCCCTTGTGTTTTTCATGTTGATGTTTTTAAAAGTCGTCAAAAGTGACAACACTATTGACCAATCACGAGGCAGATGACAACACTATTAACCAATCACGAGGCAGATTACAACAGTATTGACCAATCACGAGTTAATGTCAAAAACTATCTGTGTTTCTTACGGTGTTGGACTTTGTTATATTTTAAATCACGATATTTAACAGCAAGCACTCCAATGTAGAAAACAAATTGAATGAATTATGAATTCATAAACTGATTTCAACTTTTACGCACTTGA
Source organism: Hesperophylax magnus (assembly GCA_026573805.1). NCBI lineage: Eukaryota > Metazoa > Arthropoda > Insecta > Trichoptera > Limnephilidae > Hesperophylax > Hesperophylax magnus. The sequence continues at coordinate 943,758 of JAIUSX010000068.1, read as the reverse complement.
AGATGCGAGGATTAGCAAATTCTTCTTGTTTCGTTAGATATATTGGGGAGCGAAATTCACTGTTGCAGATTTGACAGATGCGACCATAGACTGATATCAATATTACCGAAATACACATATGCAAAGCAAACTGTTTGTCATTAAATTTTGTTTTAAATAATATGCCATTCAATATAATCGCAATATATCGAACACACAGCTCTGATGTATCTTTATTTATAGAAGAATTAAAAAAAATACTATGTAACAAAAACCATCTAAATTGTATCGTAATGGGTGATTTAAATATTAATATTGGTCCAAATAACCACTGTAAAAATAAAATAGATTATATTAATGCTATGAGTGAAATGAACTTTATATCATGTGTAAATAATTACACAAGAGAATTTGCAAACCAATCGCCATCATGCCTGGACCATATATGGAGCAATATTAAACACACAGAAAAAATTAAATCTATTATATGGAAAAATGATATAACAGATCACCATTCAAATATTTTTATTTATGATTTAAATAAAAACTTAGGATTAAATGATTCTAGAAAAAATATTAACATAATTTCCAAATTGAACAATGTAAAATTAAATAATAAATTAAGTAACGAATCTTGGTCCTCAATACTAAATTGCCAAAACCCAGACATGTGCGCAAACTTCTTTGAAGAAACTTTAAATGCTCATATCGCAGACTGTACAACCTTTATAAATAATCAACCTAGTTCTAAATTAAGGAAAATCAAACCATGGATTACGCAAGGATTACTCATATCTATCCGGAAAAAAGAAAAACTTTTCATAGACACAAAAAAAAATTCTACCAATAGCCAAGTAAAAAACGATTACAAAATATTTCGGAACAAACTCATTAAAATTATCAAAGACACAAAAGAAAAATATTACAGGGAGAAAATAATCCTCACAAAGGAAAACCCTAAAAAAACATGGAACACTATAAATGAAATAATGAATAAAAATAATAAAAATAAGTCTTCAATAAATGTCATAAACAATAATGGAACTAAAATAAATGCTATCCGTGAACCAAAAATGTGCGCAAATATTTTCAACAAATTTTTCGCTACCGTCGGTCAAAAACTTGCATATAAAATTGACCAAAATTATCAACCTGATGACATACATGAAGATAAAATAACAAATAGCAATCTTTCAATTTTTAAACCGACTACAGAAAAAAATATTGAAAACATAATACAATCACTTAAAAATGGTAGTGCGCCAGGATACGATGGTATAACTACAGAAATCTTGAAAAAATACTGCAATTTTCTAACCAAACCGATTACGCATATAATTAATGTAAGTACTAAATACGGAATATTCCCGTCTAACTACAAAAAAGCCATTATAATCCCAGTATATAAATCCGGAGATTCAAAAGAAGTAAACAATTACCGCCCAATATCCTTATTATCCAACATTGCAAAAATACACGAAAAAGTAATAAAAAAACAAATTACTGATTATACAGATAACCAAAAAAGTATTGACCCTAGTCAATACGGTTTCAGAGATAAACTTAGCACACAAGACGCAATTGCAGAATTAACTAAGCTTATTTACAAAACATTAGATAGAGGCAAAAAATGCTTAAGTATATTCATTGACCTCCGTAAAGCTTTTGATAGCGTCTCACATTCAAAATTAATTAATAAACTAAATAATATAGGAATTACTGGCAAAGCTAAAACATGGTTAAAAAGTTATCTCTATCAAAGAACTCAACAGGTTAAAGTAAACAACGAATTAAGTGAAATAGAAAATATAGATTTTGGAATTCCACAAGGAACTGTTTTGGGACCTTTACTATTTATATTATATGTAAATGAACTTTTTCAACTCCCAATCATTGGAAACATCATATCTTACGCAGATGATACAGTGATAACTATTGAAGGAAATTCTTGGAATGAGGTCGTAGTATCAGCTAATAATGCAATAAATATCGTTAAACTATGGTTTGACGAAAACTTATTGACACTGAATGTCGAAAAAACCCATTTTATACCTTATAGCCTAACAGGGAATAACTCAAATGTAAATCTAAACATAAAAATTCACGAAAGAAATTGCCTCTTTAAATTCGCACCCTGTAACTCAAACTGTATAAACATTAGTAGTAAAAAAGAAATAAAATATCTTGGAATAATTATTGATAATAACATTAAGTGGAAAAATCAAATAAATTCCACAGTAGACAGAATTAGAAAACTAACGTATATATTTTTTAGACTAAGAAATACTGTATCATTAAAAATACTAAAAGATATTTATTATGCATTGGCGCACTCTGTCCTACAATATGGAATCGTGGCTTGGGGGGGTGGATATAAATCATCCCTACTCCCACTAGAAACTATTCAAAAAATACTAATCAAAATAATCTTTAAAAAGCCATATTACTACCCAACTATAAATGTTTTTCAAGATTTCCCGGTTCCCCCACTTACAAAAATTTATGACAAAATTGCACTTCTACAAACACATAAAGATTTCTTTAGTAAAAATAATTTACCACAATTGAATATTAGCAAAAGAATAACATCTGTTGGAGGACTAACCGTGCCACTAGCACGAACCACAACAGCACAACATCACTATATATTCAAGGGTGTAAAATTGTTTAATAAATTACCACTTGATATACGATCGGAAGAAAACTACGAAAAATATAAAAAAAAAATTAAATTAAAATACTCTTGTACCACCTCATAACTTTACTTATTGTTTAGAAATATGTTTTTACCTTTTAAATTCTTTGAATCATTTATTAACTAACCTATATTTTTATTGCTTTTATTGTTATTTTTTGTTTTATTACTAATATTTTTTGTTTAATTTAAAAAAATGTTAAAATATTTTTGTTGTCCTCTCCTAAACACAAGCAGCTGCTTTATTAGGAGAGTGATTGAAATATTAGTGTTTATATAGTAAAAAAAATTGTAACCTTGTTTATATGTTTCAATAAAATTAAAAAAAAAAAAAAAAAAAAAAAATGTTATATGACGCGTGACAGTTTAGTACAGAAATTACGAAATCTAAAACACGACGAAAATTGAAAAAAAACGAAAATTGTACGAGAGCTGTAAAACCCGTTTGCATATTTGTAATGCTAGGTCATTGAGTGACGTTGTTGTAATGTTTTCCAAAATACCTTTATTATTTTTTTCCCTACTTATTTAACTTGAAAAAATAGCACATTTAAACAGATTTCATGCAATGTTACAATTTTATACATAAGACATTGTTCGTTGGAACCATCGATAATTAATTAAATTTATAAGTAAAGATTTAGTTGGATCAACCGGTAGTAATTTAGTCGAATACCGGTCTGAATAATGTGCGCCGGTTCCAACTGGGATTTGTGTCGAACCGGCTCAGCAAGGCGCTGCGCCGGCCGCATGAACGAATCGGAAAAATCGTTTAAACAAATATTCTCCGCCGGTTCGTTTACAATCCGTTGCAAAAAATATTTTTCAATTTGAATAAATTCCGAACATAAATCTCCCAGTTCATTTCCGGCGCAAGGAGGGGATGTTTTTGCTACTTTGATTTTGGAATTTTGTGTGGAAATTCACTAGTCTAGGTATTTGGTTTACTAATTTTGTTACAGAATAAGATCTAGTGCATTCAAAATTTTAATATTTTAATTTGACACGTCTTCCCCTTTGGGTCAAAATAAAAACACAAGCAGCAGTGATGGGTAGGTACAGACAGAATCTTTTTGTTTTATTGAGTTTTATTTTTCATTGTATATTTGTTACTTGAATTTTGTTTACTTTGCTACCTGTTTCGACACAGCCGTGTCATTAACTAGCAATCTTAAAATTAATAATAATTATATCAGATATTTTAGTAAGAATGCATAGTTTATGTGTTGAAAGGGTATATGTAGTTTGAAGTCAGTATAGTTTATGTGTTGAAAAGGTATGTTTAGTTTTAAGTCAGTAAAGTTTATGTGTTGAAAAGGTATGTGTAGTTTCAAGTCAGTAACACGGGCATGTGCCTAGCATGGTGGTCGAAAAATTCCTCAATGCATGTTATTAACAATTTTATTGAATAAAGAAACTTAAAAAAAAAAAAAAAAAGTAAAGTTTATGGGTTGAAAAGGTATGTGTAGTTTCAAGTCAGTAAAGTTTATGGGTTGAAAAGGTATGTGTAGTTTGAAGTCAGTATAGTTTATGTTTTGAAAAGGTTTGTGTAGTTTGAAGTCAGCATAGTTTGTGTGTTGAAAAGGTATGTGTAGTTTGAAGTCAGTAAATCGCAAAATTTGTGCTGCACACATTCAATATTTTTTATGTGAATTTGAAATTATGGAGACCAAACTATTGAAATCTTTTCTAACATTATATGATTTATGTTGTGTTGCGCTACCTCGTTCTTTAGCCAGATGTGCCTGATCTGCCCTAATGATGTTGTCTCTGTCCTGATGATGGACACTGTAATGCTGTCCAAAACGTTTACAGCAAAATGAAGTAGCGTAACACGGCATAATACTACAAAAATAAATATCAAATAATATCTTTATATATTCGTTTTCTCAGATTTCTGGCCAAAATTCGTATTTAAAAAAAATACAAATTACCAGAAGTAAGATAATAAATATGTTCCTAAGCCCCTGTTGCCATGGAAACTATGCAAAAGTTTTCACAACTCTCAAAAACCGAAAGAAAAATCTTTTTATCAAACGGTGTAATGAAATATTTTTCCAATAAAGAAGTTAGAGTTCATAAACAATAAGTTATGTAATCACAGACAGTTTACCTTGGTACTCGCTGAGCCACAATATAAACAAATAAATATCATACAAAGCAGGGGAGGAGAAAATTAATTCGAAAGGAGTGAAAGGAGAATACGATAATTAATGGTTGAAGATGTTGAGGATGTCCGAGGAAGACATGGCACGATAAAGCGAATTAAATACAAGAGTCAAGTGCATCTCAAGAATCATAATAGGAGAAGAATATGTTGAGATGATGCAAAATAAAACTATGACGTAAACACCACGTTTATTTTACTACAATGTTGTTTACTAAGTCATTGTTTTGTTTTAAATTATAACGTCACATCACAAAGTATCTATTGACAAAAAAAATCATTCATTTAATTATTTGGAAGATACTCTCAGTAAGAGAGAATGCCAAAAATATTTTTTTTAAAGTGTAGATTCATACTTGGTAACAAAATATTTGTTTGTGATCCGTGTTCTGAATGCAGCTGACTGCAATACAGAAATCTTTCACCTCTCGTGGACGTGCCGCAAATGGTTCCATGAAAACTCAACACAGTGACAATTCAACACACTTTTAAAAAGTGATATAAAGTCAAGAAAAAAAAAATTAAACCTAACCTAACCTACTTAACCCAGTTAATAAAGTTTTTTTTTTTTTTTTTTTTTTTTTTATTTAGTAAAAGATTATACATTTAAATACATTATTTAAGAAATGTTTTGACTGCCCAACTAGGAGGATTCCCGTTTTAGGACAGTCAAATTAGTATGAGTATTAACATTTTGATAAGTTGTTTGATAAGTATAGTATTACAATAATAATGAAATAATAGGTATTTGTACTTTTAACTGGTGCCTAAGCCTACTAACATGTTTGTATAAATATGAATAACAAAGAGAAGAAATACCATAAAATAAAATATTACATTAAACATAAGATTAACTGCTTCTTGGGTAGCATTCTAATTTAAAAGTATTAGGTAAGTACATATATACATATAATGATAAAGATTATAACATAAACGTATCTTTTACTGTTTTGTTGGAGTTTTTGTTGTTGTTTTTGGTTTGTGTTTGATTTCATTTTTTGTGTAGTAAAAGTTCACTCTCCTTTCTACCTAATTGATGAAACCAATTAGTGGTCAATTTATGAAGAATAGCTGTGTTTTCCTTTTTCCAAGCATCGGGCATGAAGTTGTATAGTTTTGGACCTAAGAATGAGAAGTGTCTTTGAGCGAGAGATGTTTTAGTTGTGAGTGGTACAATTGGATTTCTCCGTGAGTGGCGGGTGTCGTGAGAGTGGTTAATAGATGGGTAGAGGTGGCGTTTTTGATGGGTGTTTAAAATTAATTTTCTCATGTATAGTTGTCTAACATCCAGAACTCGGAATTCTTCAAATAGTGCATCGCTATGATATCTAAATGGTTTTTTGAGGATTACCCTTAGTAGTGATTTTTGAGCTTTTGCTAATTTGTCCAAAACAGTTTTTGCACACCCACCCCAACCTAAGGATGCATAGTCTAGAAGTGACCCACACATAGCATCATAGATGAGTTTCAATTCTTTTTTACGTAAGATATTTCTGATTGTCATAAACATGTACGTAAGCTTTCTAACCTTTGTGGCAACTAGATCTATTTGTCCGTCCCATCTAAGATATTTGTCTAATATAACACCAAGGTATTTTATACTGTCTACGCATTCCAATTTATAGCAATTACAGTTAGTGGAGTCAATGCATTTATGTATAAAAATATTATGTGCTTCCTCGGGTTGGCCCGCTTCTGTCGCACTAAATCGTATAAATTTAGTTTTTTCCGAATTGAGTGTCAGCAGATTATAGTCTAACCAAAGTTTTAGCTGTTTTAATCCACTTTCTGCTTTGCAGTGTACATCATTCCATGTTTTTCCTTCAAATATTAGGACAGTGTCATCTGCAAATGTTATAATATGATTGGAAAAATTGCTGTTACACAGATCATTGATATAAATACTGAACAAAATAGGTCCTAAAGTACTCCCTTGGGGTACACCAAATTCTACAAGGGCTGGATCGCTAACATTATCATTAATTTTAACTTGTTGGTATCTGTTAGTTAAGTAACTATCCATCCATTTGTATAGCAGTCCCTGAACACCTATAGCCTTTAGTTTTTTTAGAAGTATTTTATGCGAGATGGTATCAAAAGCTTTGGCAAGATCTAAAAAGAGAGCGATGGATTTATTACCCCGGTCAATATTATTGGAAATAATATCCGCCAGCTTAGCAATAGCATTTTCTGTTCCTAGACCTGGACGAAAGCCGAACTGGTTATTAGATAAGATTTTATGTCTTTCAAGATAGAGGGTGAGACGATTTTTTGCGATTTTCTCGATAATTTTTGAGAATGAGTTGAGTAGAGATATTGGCCGATAATTATGTATATCCGATTTGTTTCCATTTTTATGAATCAATATAACAACTGATTGTTTTAAGTGGTTTGGGAATGTGCCTGTCTTGAAACTAAGATTACAAATGTATGCAATGGGACTCGCTATAAGTGGTTTCAATACTTTCAGCAGATTTGAGGAAATTTTGTCTGGCCCACAAGCATTCGATGGGTTCAGCTCATCTATCATTTTCATGACTTCATTAATCGTTGTTTGAATCTCGTCTGTTTTAAGATTAAGATCAGTTGAAGGTATGTTGGCTAGTTCAGATTCAGTTTTCTTACATTTTTCAAGGATTTTATTTGCGAGAGAGGCTCCTACTGAAGTGAAATATTGATTAGCAAAATTAGCCATCAATTTGGGGTTAGTAGTACTTGTGTTTTTCATATCAAATGATTGTATGAAAGACGATTTGCTGTTTTTTGTTTTGGTAATTTGACGAAATATTTCCCAGAAACGTTTTGGAGTTATTTTATTTCATCACTTTCCATGACTTTATATAACTTTTTAAAGATGTGATGGATTATCATTGTGATGATTTATCCGGTCACCATCTGTAATATTTCGAAGAGTTGGTTGAAATAATCGAAATGGAATGAAAATGATCAGTTTAATAATATTCGAAGAAAACCCGAAAATAATTAATAATAGGTCAGTGCAACTAGCTATCCGCGATAGTAATTAATTCGGTAGTCCTAATTTTTTATATATTTTATAGACTGATGATGTTCTAAAACCCAAGTTGTCGACCATGGATCAGGTGATCCAAGTAAAAACATGGTGTGCTAACACTACAATTTTGAAAAAATAAATCAGCTAAAATCACTCCAAAATCTAGTTCGCAAATACCTCGTTTCCAATGAAAATAAACGAATTAAAGAGATGATCAAGACGTCCAAACTCTCATTGATTAGTTTGCTTTCCCTAAAAAATCTCCTAAAATACACGTGATTATGTCTATAAGTAGTGGCACGATCGGGGATGGGAAAGTCGCATGGCTGATAAAATGAGGAAATTTGTTATGTCTAAAGTTATCAACCAGAACTGAGACCTACCCTTAAAATGTAAGGGTGCGGTAGTTTCTCTTGCGGCCGTGACCAGTGTATCAAAAATCAGAATGTGGCTGTGACAATAGATCCAATAATACTCTTCCATAGTATGTATTGCCAAAAAGTCTGACATTGAACTTAAGGAATATTTCCAAGATCTACTATCAACTATCTCCTCTCCATTGCCTCCTTTTTTTCAGAGGAAGACATGCGCAAGGGAACGAAGTCAATATTTAACTCATTTTTTAACCCTCTACTATACAGAACTAGTAAGCAGTAAAATGTGTTATTGTAAAGCACGCACCCATAGGTGCCATAGGAAAAGTTTCTGGGTACATACTCGTTTTATTTCCCTACTCAAAACTGCATTTAAACAATCACACATAATGAGAATACAAGTTGTAAAGGATGCTGACATTCTCATAGTAACTACAGCAAACTTGTATTTTCATCAAAAATCGCAGTGATAATCATTGATCAGTATATCATCCTGCTTCTCCTCACAGCTCTCTTACCTCCCAACGTTTATTAATGGTCCGTAAAGGTAAATCATTGAACGCGTTGTACTCCAAAAAATGTTTTAAACACATTGAAATTGGCTGCGATACAACTGGTGCTCCGTACGGTCAAGGCAAATACAAAATATTATATTTTTCTCAAGAACCATTCAATGATTGAACTTGTCGTGTACTTTACATATTATTTCACTATATATTATAACAATATTTGTTAAAATAAAGAAAAAAATAAGGAATGTAAAGTTTAAAGCACTACACCTCTGTTTCAATTCTGACCTGATTTTGGTGGATTAGAAACTGGATACCTAAAAGAGATAAAAAACATGAAACGTAAACCTACATCTTTTACTAAAATTTATTTTCACAAAATACTATGGAAACGAGATACTCACAAAAAACCAAACCTAGTCATGCAATTTATTTGCTGTTGTGAACAAACACATTTCTACGACTTTATATCTCGTTACTCATTAGAGTAAAATTGCCTATACAAAAGATATAGGTAATTATATGATATACTAATTTTCTTATGTTACTTTAGCCGAAATTTTCATATGAAGTATTTGCGAAAAACTAGATTTTGGCTATTTTTTTTCAAAATGGCGACGTTACCACAAGTTGTCCAAGGTCGACAACATGGATTTTACATCATGGGAACATTCTATAATAGATATGAAAAATTGGTACTACCGGAATAATTACATCGCGACCCTCCTTTATGCGCTAATTGACTGGTCTATGAGTGAAGTTTTTAGATCTAGATAAATCAATTTGAAACAAAGAGAAACATTAATTTGGCCAACTTTGCGAATTGGCTTTAGATGCGCAAGATGTACTGCACACGATATAATGAGATTACCAAAACCTTACGTGAGAATCATACAGGACTCGTTTCAACGCAACCTTACTGTTCTGGATCGTTACTCATTTTAATCCTTCATAGAACATTAGGCATATTTCATGTAGTCACTTTTTGTGGTTCTGCGCAAATTATTCAACACAAAAATAAATATATGCCTTTTTTCATTGACATTTTTTATATTTTAGTTTTTGAAGAAAAAAACAGTTACAAATATTTTATTTAAATAATTCCATTATATACTCGTATATGGTTGCATGAAACAGTAAAGTATGGGCACAAAGTTCATATTCCATAAAAAAAAAAACATAATATGGAGTTGATAACAAAAAACACAGATTACAAGTATATAAATAGATAATTTATAGAAAAATAAATAGATAATATATATTTTTTTAATTATGCACTGTCTTACTGCACTTATACTAATAACTGCATCACTTGCAATTCTGTAATTTGTTGCTATTATTATCCTGTGTACCACTGTACGCTTGTAATTCGATTATCATTGTATTTTAAAAGCCATTTTATGGCGTTAATAAATAAATAAATAAAATAACTTCCCTCAGGATTTATGTCATATTTTGGGATGCTGTGTGGAGGGTCTTTTTTAAGGAAAGGAAGGAGAAGAAATTCTGGGAAGTTAAAAGGTATGAAGGTTGGGAAGGAATGTAAGGATCAGTCTGTCAAGGAGTGACGGACGTATGATTAAATCCCTTCCAATGCGGCACAAGACGAGAGACAAGTTCTTCAAAGGGTCTCCCCAAACCAACCTCTCCCGATTTGGCACACGACGCAGCTGATGGGAAGGCGCATCCTGGACACACCTCACCCGATGAACCCGTGCGCCCCTGCTAAATCATCAAACGTAGCGAACCACTTGTGGTGACCTGTGGCAAAGATGTTGATTATACAATAAATGGTTCCTAGGGCGGCGGTACTTAAACCCGCCTCCCAAATTCTAAGTTAGAACAAATGGAAAATATCGGCGTCCAAGATATTATTGTATTTTGTGAACGTCCTTCTGAAAAATGAATGTTGTGCGTAATTAGTTTTTGAGGGTGGGAGGTGGAATTGTTAGTTTGATTGTGTGTTTCATACTGGACAGTGGAAAATAAGGTTTTCCAGAAGGTAGTCGTTGTCAACAACGTTGATTGATTATGAATAAGAATTTTTGGTCGGATATATCTCCTTTTAGTGTTGATAGTTTGTGAAATTCTAATGAGTTTTTCAAATGTTGGGGTGGTCGGAAGGATTTAAAGTCCAAGTGTCATAATGCGGTATAATTATTCGGTAATTACGTTATTAATTTACCTACAAAATTATACATTCAAGGAATCGAAGTAGAAGTGGAGTCGCAATGTTGTATGCTAATCAGTTAGTGGTTTTATAATGGAATGCCATCAATATTTGACACAAAATTGCATACAGATGGTCTTTTTGATCGATACTATGGCCTTGACAGACAATTCTGGTTATCACTGCACAAACTTCCGTAATTGACGCAAATTAAACGCACAGAAGGGACATGTTCACTGCACCAGTTTTCTTAACAGACTGGTAATAATGGATTAATAAATTATTGCTACGTCACTGAATGTAGGTACGTCATACTGTCAGACAGGAACAGGTAATCAGGTGGAGGAATGCATATGCTAAATGGATGTGCATATAGTTGCGTCAACAAGAAGAAAATCAATTAAAGATTTACGTAACATTTCGAGATAACTGGTAACAATATTACATAATACCGCTTTAATACGAGTGGAAACCATTAAAAACAATGAATATTTCAAATGGGCAAAGGGTCGTTACAAATATTTATGTTGATAGAATTTTCAGTTAATTTCGACGTTAGTGAGATGAAATAATACAGTAAAAAATTATTATACCTACAACTGATGATATTTCCCATACATTATGATGGCAGTATTCTACACTACCGCCTCCTAATGGCACGAGTTGCGAGTCTTGGTTTATTTTCACACATGTTTTGCGTTCATGGATTTTATTCATGATTATGTCTTGTTATACCTCTAGCGGCCAAAGTTTCCAGCCAATACGAGTAAATGCTGCCAATATTTTACTGGAGTTGAACGTATTATTATTTATATTCTATGAGGATATTTGATACGATGGCGGTAGATGATACGTTTAAAAACGTGATGTTACTGCATATTGTAAAATTGTAATTAATATTTACTGCAAGTTCCAGATTGTGAGCAACATATATAGTATATCGCCTATTAGAAATATTTGATAATTCGTTGTTTCTACTGGTCTGAAACGTTGCTTGAAACTTCTTTCGCCAAGTTTGCTGACCAGATCTGAATAGTCAGTTACTTTCTCAATTTGCTCTAACTCATCTCCTTCCTCTCCCCATCACCTTTAGCCTGACAACATACCCTAAATGGAGATGCCATTGTCACACTGGTTCCAGGTAACTAAAGACAGTTAGAACTATTACTATGCGGTTATCACATAAAAAATTACCTTCATTAATTTATGTTAATTCGGAAGTAAAATAACATAAGTTATTTTGTCCAATTTATTTTCCAACATATGAATTAAATGTATTTCTTTATTAACGAACTTTTCAAATAGTCACAGGTTTGATATAAATATTTACGTATTAATAGTCAGTTACAAATATTCCTGCGCATTATGAATAGAAAAACTCCTGGATTATTTACACATCCGTGGATAGCTCTTGCGTTTACAATGAAAAACATTGTCAATAAGTTTTGAGGTGTTGTAAAAAGACGTCGGGAGTTTTTTTGCTCCTAATTTGAAAAGGGCACAACTTCCGCTACAATTACGCTATTAGGGCGAACGTACAAAAAATGCACCTTAGAGGCTATTCATAAAATACGTCAGACAGTAAAGAGGAATGGGGTAGATTTAAACGTGACTATGTATGATAGAGGGAAGGGAGAGAGGGTTAGGGATGAAACTATAGTACAGGTTTAATACAATTCCTTCATATTACAGTACAGTAAAATTAAAAATACTCCCGGAGTAATTTAAGTACCAATCAACTTTTTTTAAATTACCTCATACTAAATTGAAAAAAAATAGAAAACTTAATATTATTTAGACTCGTTTTATTATTTGAGAAATAATTTCTTGAATATTTCAAAGCTTCCTAATGAAATGTAGGTTTCAAGATACGAGCCAAATTTAATTGGGTTGTGTGATATCCTCTCACGTGTCGAGAATGAACTAAGTACGAGTATGTATGAATAATGAGTAAATGATAAATGTAAGTAATGGTGTTTGAAAAAGAGAGTACGAAAACAGTGTACAATATAGTTGTGAATAACGAATACTTGGAACAGGTGGATGAGTCTGTGTATTTAGAAGGTATATTCTAGAGAGATGGGAAGGCTGACAGGAAATTGAAAGAAAGGTAAATGCAGGTAGCTCAATTAATGGAGGACATATGAAATATTGTCTAAAAAAGCGAAGCTAGCAGTCCACAATGGAGTGCTGGTACCTACCCTGATGCACAGAAGTGAGGCATGGAACTGGCAGAGAAAGGATTAAAGTAGACTGAATGCTGTAGAAATGAAATCCCTGAGGCGTTTGTGTGGTAAAATCATGCACGATCGTGTGAGAAATGTGGAGATCCGCAATGAGTGCAAGGCTGATGTAAGCTTAATGAGTAAGATCAAGAAAGGGACGCTTAGAAGGTTTGGGTGTTGTTGAAAATGTAGGGATTAAGACTATAATAAATACTTTTACAAACCTCAAGGTCGAGGCCCAGAATAATTCCTACCAGCTGCTAATTAAGCCATCGGAGCTAATTTTATCTATCACGAATGATGTCCAAAGTGTTTTATTGACCTGGAATCTTATTTAAAGAGTTTATATGACAACCTCGTTACAGTTAAAGTTACAACTGGTTGACTAAATATTTATATTTAATTTATTTGAATACATTTTGAAGGATATACACATCAATATAATATTTAATCATTGAAGAAAAATATTGAATTAATACGTCCAATCGAAATATTATGAAATGTAAAAAGTGAACGGTCACTACTCGGGATCGAAACCACAGCCTCTGTCTTACTCTATCCAGGTTACAAATATATTTGGGTAGAATCTTTCAATCATTCAAAAAAGATAGCAATCAATAAAGGGAAGTAATTGAGGTTAATTTTGTAATTCTTAAATTTTTAATACGAGATTGATTAAAATAAAGAAATATAATCAGGAATCAATAGCTTTGTGGTAGAGTGTTGTCACGGTAAGACAAAGGTTCTGAGTTACCTACCTTTTTTATTTCCTGTGTCTTATGTTTCTAGATACAAACTGTGTAAAAATTTCATTCATGGGCTTACCTTTTTCTTTTTTTTGACCTCCCAGGTAACTATGGTCCAGTATCTATATTTTCTGCCTGTACAGAATGTAATTTTTTTAAAATATATATGTCCATTAGCAGCATCACGTTCGTTGATCAAATTCACTTTACATATAGTTTTGTATATTTAAACTACTACAAACTACTATTTAAACATTGTACATGTAAAATATGATATTAAATAATATCTGTAGTAAATTGTATTTCTTAGTTCTCCTCACTACAGTGACCTGTGGTAAGGTGGACTAAAGTTATTCATTTCTGTTTTATTAGTTTTCAATGTCGTTTTTTTATGTTTTTTTTTCATTAATCTCTTTCAGCCAGATTTTTATTCTTAATTTGTAATCATTCAAATTTTCTTTTCCCTTTATATCAGGGGGGGAAATGTTGTGAAGTTTCGTGGCAAAACAAATATAATTTCTTAATCCGAATGTGGTTTTATGACCTGGAATATTTTTTATGTAATTGTTTATATGAATTAGTGATCGACGAATCCGTGGATGCAATATTTTGATAATAGTTTGTCTAGTCTACAGTAATAAGACAGATTGTTGAAGAAATATATTATATATTTGTACAGTGCCCTTGAGGTGATTATTCACAAAAACGGGGCTATACAAATCATCCAAATATTATTATTATAATCTCTATGTAAATAAAATGTAAATGATCGTTTGTTCAAAGTCTTAAATCTCAGAAAGTTCTTCACAGATTGCTTTGAAATTTTGACACATTCAAATTTATTGTGTTTTTATATACTATATTACATAGATTTCACCTTTGACAGGTAAAAACATGATATTTATAAACATTGCCATCTTTTGAACCTAAAAACAACACGCGCTTTTGTTTCTCTATCTACACAGACAGACTGAGCCACAGTAACGAGTGGCGGGGTATAGCAAGTTAAAAATATAAAGAAAACAAATTACCTACTTTATATTTGCGGTAGTATAAAATTCAAAGTGTATTATACAGGAATACGGAAGGTCTAGCATTACGTAATCATTTGAGAGAGAAACGTAAACGAAATCGTGAAATGGGTGACAAGAGAAGTGGGGCTCAAAATACTTGGTTAGCCTAAAATATGGCCTACCTCTTAACATATTTTTTGATCAGAGCTATGAACATTTTCCATATAGATTGAGGTGTCAGTACGAATGAAATAAGTCCGTACAACATATTTTCCATTCCAACAAACTCAACCGACGAAATTCAAATCACACCTTAAAACTCATTTCACAGGATTCGAAATAACTCGAAGCAGATTAATATTCAAATTACGTCCACCAAACAAAAAGTGGTCAGTACCGTCGCTGATTTACATTAGGCGTTTCCCATACACATTTCACGCCGGTACGTGATTATATTCGAAATTCCGTAATCTACATCAAATGCAAATCAAATGTCGTTTTAAATCCATTTAGCCGACCCAGTTTCCATACAGAATCCGGAATTTGCATGTATTGTTATCTAGGCAAATAATTCATCTGCGAATCGGTGGCAGCCGCACGGGTTGATCGCCAAATTTGATAAGATCTGATTAATAATTTGCAGCATAAAGGTCGTTCTGATATTATGGAGTATAACAGCGATTGGACGCTGCTGAATCAGATATTATTTTGATTTGTGAATTGGTTTTTTAATATAACCAAACCCCTGAATATTTGTTTTGTACATTTGTGGGTAAATTAGCGACTACAAAATGCAATTGACTATTGAATTTTCAAATTTTGTATGTATCTCCGAATATCGTACACGATTCCCTACTGGCCTCTAAAAAATTCCACATTGTATATTATCTTTGACTACATTAATTCACCTACATCTCTGCAGGAAACATATCAAACCCTAAAATCATCTCCAACTTTTGATAGAAGAGCCCTTGAAATTCTTGTACAAAAATCTTCATCATCCCACGTATTTCAAGCATCACGCTTCAAGAACTAGCGAAATTCAAAACTTTTAAATTATTTGATGACTGTCCACGGAAAAAAATAGTATTGCTAATTTATTAAGAATCTCTTAAAATTATTCGCAATCTGGTTAAAAACTTAATTGCAGGCCCTTAACGAATGAATCGATAGGTTTCCTGATAAACTTTTAGTAAAATACGAATGTATTATCACCATGTTGGAACAAGTATTCATTTAAATCTAAAGCAAGTGCCAGTACGTAAACATGTGTTCCGATACATTTCGTCGCTCTAGTTTGTTTTTGTCCAACAGACCATTTTTGGCGAAATTGAGATGAGTTTGCAGTTGTTTTCAGAAAGCATTTATTTATACGATACAAATATTAATGTGTTTTCAAGACGCAGTTTGTCTCGAGCGTGTCTTCGAGCGTGTTAATCGAACATTTTGTCCTACAACCAAATTAAAAACGTGTTTTCTGCGTAATTTTAAACATTTGGAACGAATTTTACTTAAAAATAATCACTTTAAATCATTTTAGAAAGCTTAAAATGAGCAAATTTCATTGTGTATGCGTTTTTTGTAAAAAAAAACTTTGAAGCGCTATTTCTCCCGATTTACGTTCTGGTTTGTTGGACAAAAATGAACTAGAGCGATGATTTACCAAAAAAGAATTTGCTTAAAGTTTATCAGGAAACGGGGTGCAATCCCGTTTTCAACTGGATTACCGAGTTAATAATTTGAAGAGATCCTTAATAAATTAGCAGTTCTCATTTTTTCTCCGTGTGCGCCCTTTAAGGTTCTGACTTAGAGAATAAGACAAAAAATATATATCCGCCATATTATCGAAAGTTGGCTATGATTGTGATCAGGTCAATATTTACCTAGAAGACTCTTGATCCAAATACCACACCTAATAATAACGTACAAAATTGGCAATTATTATCACATCTGCTAAAAAACTTCCCCATGGATAAGTTAAACAAACTTATATTTTTTTCGCCTCTCGGGGGGTGACCAAGATAAGAAGTATTTGGTAAACATGTCGAATTCCGCTTCACAGTCTTTCTTAAAAAAACAAAACTTAAGTATAACTTAAATATCTAATGGAGACAATTATTTAGACAACGGGGGTTTTAGTAAACGTGCACAAAATAGGTTTTTCAATTTGTTAGTTTAAGGTATTTTAATAATTAATGCGTATTTCTTAACCTTCAAACATAACGTTGATTGAAAAAATGGAACTTTAATGAATCTTTTATCTCCCACGACATGAATAGTTATTTATTGTAGCAATTAATCTGAAATCAAGTGCAATTTTTATTTTTTTTGCGTATTAAGCTTACAGCGGAATCGGCAAGTTTGTCTATTTTTTTTTGCTAATAACTATTACAGTATATAATATTAGAGAGCTTAATGCTTAACACTCTCAAACTCTAATTAAACAATGATATTAAATGGATAATAATTTTTCCCAAACGTTTTCCTCGGAGGACTTCAGTAGTTGAAACTAACAATGATAAATGAATATATTCGGTATTCTGCGAAATTACAGAGTTTGAATTTTATTTCTCCTGAAGTAGGATTATTGCCGCTGTCATATTTCAGGACGACTTATTCAGCGACGTGACACGTGAGGTGATGGATTCACGCGAAGATTTGACAGTTAAATCATGAAGCGAAATCAAAAAAGAATATAAAGACAAAAATTTGAATATATCAGAGAGAAGTGTCACTAAAGATGGTAAGCGATCAGTAAAGGGAAAATCCAAAAAGATTAAACACGAAAAAATACCTTGTTAAAACTGAGATATACTTGCTTGTCAAAATTTGTGGAAAAAAAGATTACGTTAATTTCATAAATCACTTCGGGTGCAACGATTTTTGTAGGTATAGTTGTGTTTAACATCACCTCGGGTGGAACGCTTTTTGTAAGTATATTTATGTATTAAATCATCTCGGGTGGAACGCTTTTTATGTATAGTTATGTAGTAAATCACCTCGTATAGCAATGCCCATTGTCTGTAAGATATGATTAGAGATTTTCATTATTAAAGTGATTTATTTTTGGGTTATTGCCGTTTTGCGCTTCCCTCTTTTTTAGCCAACGTTTCAGACAGCATTAAAGTGTCCATAATCGGGGCAGATGTGTTATGATGAACACTGTAATTCTGTTCGAAACGTTGGATACAGAAGGAGGTAGATCAACACGGCACTAACCCAAAAATAAACCACTGTAATTCCACTGTCGATGTTTAAATTTATTGAAATCCTTAAAAAATATCAAGTGGAAAATTTACTGCCTCCCTGATGTTTTCTCACAAGAGTGACACTGAGAGTATATCAAGCACTGACAATTCTGACAGCCATCATAATATCATCACTTTGAAAACATCATTAATACATATGAAAAATGTCAATCATATCATTCCGCCTACAACCGTCCCAAACTAATAATATTTGATATTGATTGGTTAGGCTGGATAATACAAACTGATGAAGATAGATGGCGTTCGCATAGATAACCCAATTTCGGTTTGAATCCCGGCTAAATTGTTCACAGCGGGATTCCCGCTATGGTCGCTGGTCTCAAGTTCCCGGACCGAAGTCAGTAATCCGAACTGACGGTATTCAATATCCGCTCTTACTTGCGAACCGACCGTATACCCGCAAATGAGGTTATAATAGATTTTCTGATGTTATGGCATGAGGGAAAGTTTTGGACTTTGGGTCTACCCTACTTGATATTATATGGCTATGTGATCGCAAACTAAACAGTTTTTTAAATATTAACTACTAAGCTAATGTTTTCGGTTTTGAGAACAAACAGCTAGAACCCATAGTCTATTTGTTGGCGTTTTTGAACAACTCTTATGGTTTCATATAAATCATTGTTTTTCACTTACCATCGTAGTTGGAAATAAATAAAGATTTAAACAGCGATAGAAAGAGAAAAAAACACCAAGCTTTATCTTTAAATATAGAAGTTAACTCTAGAATAATTATAAAATACACCTCTATCAAACCAAAGGCTTTAACAGCAATTAGAGAAATAAAATGAAATTTTGTGCATTTTTACTAATTAAGTGACTTCAATGTTAAGAAAACTTTTGTTAACTAAACAAATAAATATTTTAGTTCAGTGTTTAAATAAAACAACCTAAGGTCAAACATTTTTAAAACTTTTTTTATTTTTGCATTTAAAATTATACTATTTTAAAAACGATATGTTTGTTTCAAATAATAAAATTTGAAAGGGTGTTTTATCACATTTCAAAAACTTTTTTTAATTTTTAATTTTCAAATAAGTTCAGACATATCCAATTTATGTGGATTTTACTATAAACGGAAATTCACACAAATTCTATTGATCAAATACCAGCGTGAAGTACTATGATTGTTAATAAACAATAAAAAATCTAAGCCAGAGTTGGGGAACCTTTCGCCGTCAGTGGCCATTTTTATGTTTGCAGTATCACCCGCGGCCGCACATAGATTTTGTAGTCTGGGGAATATCGGAATCCTCAATAAATTAACAGAACCTCATTTTACCAAGAAATGATTTTGTTTTATTTTTATATCACACCTGACAAGAATTCTTCAAATAAAATAATTGAAAATGTGTGATCAAATGTCAGATTTGTCTACTACTAGAAATTTATAACTGTACTCGGAACGCGAGAGTGGTTTCCCTTGAGTTGCATCCACAGAGAAGTCCGCAAATTGAATTTTAAATTGCGTTCAAAACACAAGATTAGCTCAAACTCGTTTTTCGGGATAAGAGTCCACGACCTTAAATAATCGTTGAAAGTGGAACAAGCAAATGGTTTTCCGCATATGGTGTGAAATTAGAATTTAAACTTTACTCTTAACATGCAAACGGTTTCCTTTGAAATGCGGCAGCAGATGAATCCGCCAATGAAATCCATGTATGTTAAACATCATTCCGAAGACAAAACTGCTTTAAACTTAGATTGAATCTTTGTGCGAGTCCATAGCTTTGAATCAAACTACACTTAGCACATGAAAATGGTATCCTCCGATTTTTGCAGCTTAAAATCTACATTTAGATTTTATAACTGCACTTAGAACACGATATTTTTTTCTTGAAATGCGTCTGCAGATGAATCCGCAATTATATTTTATTTTTCTTCTTCAAAAATTCAGCCTGCCTATGTTTGCACTCCCAAAACTCGAACAGCAGTTTACCGATATCTTTGAAAATTTCTAAGTTTGTTCTTATTAGTGCAAGGAGTGTTTAAAGAGTAGTTTGAATGGTAGGAAATGTCGGGGACGCATTATGAATACTTAACAACGCAATATCTCTGTACCGGAATGAGAAACGGAGTCAAATGTTACATTATGGTATATAGTAGTGAATGGTGGAAGAAGTCGGAGATGCCCGATAAATACGGTAGGAATAGCAAGTATTGCATGGTCAACTATTTTTTGAATAATTATTGCAAACCAAGCTGTTTGTAAAAGAGAAAGGTACTTCACTATCTACAATACAAATTTCTATACTAACAAGCAGTTTTCGAACAAACGATATTTAAAAATGTTTTCCCAACAAAATGACCAAATAACACCCATATACTCAAGTCCAATGTTCAAATAAAACAACCTTATAAGAGTGGATACTTATTTACTCCTTAGTTTTTTATTCCAATATTAGTCCTCTAGAACAAAAACGGTTCCAGACACCGCTGCAACTGTTGCAAAATGCAGTGCAAAAAAAAAGATTTATATTATTTTGTGCTCATGCCGTTCATGATATTTCCCTTTTTTAGATTTACGAGGTAGTCCAAATGATAAATGTTGCCAGGTCTCGCTGCGGACGCGTAAATTTATTTACTGCGGTTATTCAAAAAGCGTTTAACCAACCTAAATTTAGAACACCCTGTAATAAGTAATACCCTGCTCGCTACAGGACGGATTATACCGCAGCAATCGTGTGTTTACTGAAACTTCATATACAGTGTGGTTAGCAACTTAAACATGTTACGTGTATTCGTAGTTTTGAGTTTCTTAGAATTTTGATTACGGCAATTGTGGGGGGTAGTTGAATACGGGGAAATATCTGGTTGGACCTAGGAAAACTGTTGTTTGTTGACATCTTACTTGATTTTTGGTTACCTATTTTAATTAAACCAGTTAAAGGCAAGTGGAACTCAATTTGTGCTGGAGAACTTGTTGAAATTGCATGATAAATCCCTGGTAATAAAATAATTAAAACTGTATACTATGGTCTTTGTGAATTCATAATTTTATCTGAATATATAAAAATTCAGCCTACGTATGTTTGTGCTAGCAAAACTCGAAAAGTAGTCGACCGATATCGTAGAAAATTTCAAAGTTTGTTCTTACTAGTACCAGTAGTGATTAGAGAGTGATTTGAATGGTAGAAGAAGTCAGGGACGCTCAAGGAATACTTAACGCAATATCTCTTCACCGATTTGAGATACGCAGTAGATTTTAATATAGTTTATTAATAGTAACATTGTGGTATAAAGTAGTGAATGGTGGAAGAAGTTCGAGGCGCCCCAGAAAGACATTAGCAATAGAGAAAAATTGCAGGGTCCACTAGTTTGGTATATTTATCTGGGGAGGTGCAGAATCCTCAATATTATTGCTTCTCAAAAGAGCACATCGAGTAGTACTCAAGGTTATGATAAACATATCATACGGACATTTCACTGCAATACCATATAAACAATGCGAATTCCTCTCGGTCCGTCAATTATGTATTTATTATTTAATTAAATAATATACAGATCGTCCTAACCTAAACAAATTTGTGTCCCACAAACGCAGTAGGTACTAGAAGCGCGACAATTTTTTTTAATGTTTATAATTTGATTTTATTATTTTTATTTCTTGAGTTACAAAACTCACTGTAGGACGAGTGGAACTTACATTACATCGGTGGGAGTTAATTGGTAGAAATTTTGTATTGGTATTTTGATTTCAAAATTATAAGTTTCACATACGAAACAGTACACAAATAGAAAAAGAAAGGTTAAGTAGACACAAACAGAGGGAGAAACAAAAAAGGAAACAGACGAGGATATAACACATAAGCACAGAGCTAAGGTAGTAATTTAGAAGGTACTTACCCACTAATAAATTGGTAAAAATAGATTATGCTCGATTAAAAATGCAGAGGATAGAAAAGGAGAGAGAAAGAAACAAAACAAAGTACAACACGACAAGAATTACGTATTTTCGTTGGCATATATTTAAAAAAAATATATATTCTTTTAAAGTCTTAATTCGAATTTTTGGATTATGCTGGCTGATTTTATACATATCTGGAAGAGAGTTATAAAATGGGTACAATGGGTTCCCTGCAAGTACCCTCCACTGATACTGCCTTCAGACAGTGATCCCGTACTTTGCTTGGTCCCTTCACATGCAATAGGCCAGTTCCCCAACCAAAAATACGTTATACATCAAAGGAATTCAATACCAGATTTAAGAAAAAGCTTTTAGTGAGTTATCTCTCGATTGCTGAAAATGTAATGCTTCAGACACTGAAATTTATTTATTCGAGTGTTTTCTTTTTACTCTGGACTGTAATTAGTATTTTTATTGATATTTTTTATTATATTCATAATTAACAATTCAATTAATTATTTTAAATCACTATATATAGTTTTTACCTGCACGGTCTTTATTCTATTTACCTATATTGTTATTTTTCATAATAATTCCTACATTAAAAATGATTGTACAGCTTAAATTTATTCAAATTTAAATAACGTGTTTTCACGAAAAGCGTCTCTAAATAAATTGCTCGTAAATAAAAAATTAATACCTCATTTCGGTTCCCTAGGCCCGGGGAAAATTTATCACTTTTGTTTATTTCCTGTCAATTATTATACACAATTAGACCGCTAAAAAATTAAGTGAATCTTCGAAATAAGAGATTCTAGCAAAAATTCTTAATATGGTATATATTTTTTTTCTTCAGAGGTGGCTCGTGGGAAAAGGCCTATGAATATGGGAATTGATCCGTCGGAAAAAGGGGACAGAGAAAGAATGTTCAAATGTTATAATTTGTCGAGACAAAAATAAATATAAGTTCTCTTTCGTTGTGTTAGGGAGAGAAAAAATTATTTACTTACAA
The DNA here is from genome assembly GCA_026573805.1 of Hesperophylax magnus. Lineage (NCBI taxonomy): Eukaryota > Metazoa > Arthropoda > Insecta > Trichoptera > Limnephilidae > Hesperophylax > Hesperophylax magnus. The sequence goes on along the minus strand of JAIUSX010000068.1, from coordinate 920,739 downwards.
AACGTCCCTTAATTACCGTCTCTTCCGAGTGGTCCTTTTTTACGGATCCAAAGGTTGCGGCTTTGAAACCATTCGAACAATTGATTTTATTTATTTTTCGTATTTTTTTAAATTATATTTTTTCAATGAATACCGAGAAAGAGTGTGCTTCCGACCGTTTGGAGTAAGTGAGACTAAGGTATCCCAAATGAGTATGTGTTGTGAAGCTGAAAGTAGCGGATAGGGAAGGTTAGGGATGAGGAAGAAGAAAGTGGGGGAAATACTTGGCCAATTCTGAATTCGCGGAATTTCATTATCATATATAGTGTTGTTCTGAATTCGTTGTCTTTCACTATCACATATTATGATGATAGTGTTGTTCTGAATTCATGGTCTTTCACTATCACATATGATGATAGTGTTTTTCTGAATTCGTGTTCTTTCACTATCACATATGATGATAGGGTAGTTCTGAATTAATGGTCTTTCACTATCACATATGATAATAGTGTGGTTCTGAATTCGTGGTCTTTCACTATCACATATAATGATAGTGTGGTTCTGAATTCGTGGTCTTTCACTGTCACATATAATGATAGTGTGGTTCTGAATTCGTGGTCTTTCACTATCACATATGATGATAGTGTGGTTCTGAATTCGTGGTCTTTCACTATCACATATTATGATAGTGTTGTTCTGAATTTGTGTTCTTTCACTATCACATATGATTGTAGTGTTGTTCTGAATTCGTGTTCTTTCACTACCACATATGTTGATAGTGTAGTTCTGAATTCATGGTCTTTCACTATCACATATGATGATAGTGTGGTTCTGAATTCGTGGTCTTTCACTATCACATATTATGATAGTGTTGTTCTGAATTCGTGGTATTTCACTCTGCAACGTGCCGCAAATTCCCTAGATAATATTATTTTTAACTGAATTGATTTACGTTTCAAATGTAGATACACTAAATAGAATTTGCTTGAACGCTGGCTTGAATGCTGGCTTGAACCCGCCACCTCCGGATACATAGTCGATAGTCGAGAGCCTTACCCCTCGATCACAGAGGCCGTATATAATTAATGCAGATAATACTTATAAATTTGTTTTATGTTTCAAAAGTAGATACTCTCACTCTTAATATAACACCTGGTTAATGAAGACGATTCATGAATCGAAATTTTGTTTGAAATGTTTCGCGACCAGGGAGGCTAGCACGGTTAGTGTATCTAACTTGTCATCGTTCCGAGAATGACTGCAGATAGCTAACGTACCAACAATAGTTCAAGTTGAATACTTTAAGATCTCTTAGTTGTTTGTTCGTTGGCGATCTGCAGTCAGGTTCGGGAACGATGAAATGTTATTGTTTCTACCTTCTTCGCCTCATGAAAGAAACAAATGTTTTTAACTTCTCAGGTTATTTTTTTTTGGTTTTGGGAACAAACAGCATTACCCGTATAGTCAATTTGTTCGCTTTTAGGAACAGCTTATATGGTCTCATATAAATCGTTTTGTCTTCCTTACCGTCATAGTTAGAAATAAACGAATGAACCAAACGGCGTTAGAAAGAAGAAAAAAAACACCAAGCTTTATATTTAAATATGGAAGTTAACAACAGAATAATTAAAATGTAAAAAATATTGTACCAAATAAAAAAAAATAAATAAAAATGTACACCTCTTTGAAACCAACCGAAATTTGAGAAAAAATTAAGAATTTTTAAAAATTTTTGGTAATAATTTTTTTATATGAAACGTGCTTATTAATAAAATTTGTTTTTTATTGTTGTTATCATTAATTTCAGTTTAGTATTTAGACGAAAAAACGTAAGGTAAGCCAGTTTAAAAAGTTTTTCTTTCAAAATTTAAATTTTTCAAAAACTGTATGTTTTTTTCTTACACAATTTGAAAATGTATTTTTTCACCTTTTAAAAACATTTTTTTCGGATTTTATTGAGAAGCGGAAATACGCACAAATATTCCGACTTATTTTTAAGAAATATATCGGTTAATGTGCCAGAAGACTAAAGGATATGTTATATTATGTTTAACATGGTTTTGAATTTACGTCCCCCAGGTTCAGTAACAGTAAGCTTAGTACAATTGTTGGCCCATGGAGGGGATTTGCGATGTGTCCACTCTATTGAATTTTCTTTTTAAATAACACATCAATAAGTAACTGTTACTTAGTTCATATTTATGATGTTGGTTATTTTGTTGAGAAAAGAACCCTAGGTCACCGACCCCAGAGTCAATGATCTCATGTAATATGCATATATACCTAGCGTTGGTCATATTAACACAAACATAATAATGTTTAGCAACGTTCGGTGCAGAACTACCACATGGTATACTAATAACATGTAATATTATGGTATCTAAACAAACACCATGCTCTGGGTAAATATCGCCGGGTAGATTATGTGTGTGCTACAACCACCGTTTTCCGTATAGTATTATTATTTGTTTGGAGCAACGCTACAAACTAGGCGGGACTTTCACTAGAAAATAATAACAAAATAATTATTTTAAAAATCTTATGTTTTTGTCACACCATGAGAAGCGACAAATATAAGACTACCTCCATAATTGAGGGAAAGATTAATACATTACACGCCAGTAGAAAACGCTTCACCCATGTTTTCCGAAGAATTAAAAATATCTAAAACTAAGAAAGTATGTGGAGAAGCAGTCGACTTAAAATTAGTTTGAAATAAAATTTTAAAATTAAAAATAGTGGACAGAAGAGACATCTCTGGTCAGTTTTGTATAGATTTTGCTCTGCAGGTGAGTGATAATGAATAACAGTCATCTTTGCATTAATCAGATGGATTCATCCGAATTATATCGTTTGTCAAAAGAGGTCGATTTAAGACTAAAAGGATTAAAATATTTTTTGTCACAATAATGTGACAGTACTTTAGAATTACAATTTGTTGATTCTTTTATCATTCTAAATTCCACTCTTTTGAGAGCTGGTGGTGACAGATTATAGCTTCATAGTGCGAATGCAAATATTATTGTGCCGATCACCAGTCCGCTGCCGAATTTGAAGATTAAGGAGCTAAACTCAATTGCGAGTGATATTTCTGGTGAGTCTTCTGTTTTTATGTATTTGGTGGCTGGTTTATGAGTTGTTACTTCTCCTGCAGAGTGAATTTAATAATCAACCAATTTTCTTTTCATAGGGAATTAATTTCCCTGATAATTTGTATGACTACAAGCCAGATCATCACCAGTATGAGTTGTGATTTTTTACTGAGCATTTCATCAAACGTGACTTACCAAAATTTGTACAACTTTGTACTGAATTCAAAACAATGGATGGTTTGCTTACGCCTAGTTGTGAGAGTGCAAAGTGTCATTTTACATATTAACAAGTCGGCGGAAAAAATACGGTTTCAGCAGTTTTTTGCTGATGCACCGGTGTACACTAAATAATTGCTGCAAGTGAAGAGATTTATAATTTTATTTTGTTTTTATTTTACAATAGCTCCACACAGGAGACCCTCCAAACAGAAGGTCATCTTGGAGGACGCGAGTTAACGGCAGTGTGTCCAGTAGTGACGGGCAACAGTAGGTGTTGGGTTGGGATAGTCTAGTTAGAGAGGTCAAAAGGCCTCCGGCAACCAGCCCACCATGCAGTAGAAAAGCAGATGCATCCGCCGCCAAGACCAGCGGACGAACCTCACCCCGTGTGATGGCAACAAGCAAATCAAGAGGGGACTGTAAAATTAATTGTGAACTTGGAAGTTGACACAACTATGGTTGGAGATGGTGAACAGGGAGTAAGGAAGGAATCCGACTTACCCCTTTGATCTTCTTCAACGATGTTGATGGATGGTTTCACTCACAGAAGATATGATTTATTTCATGCACAAGCTTCCATAACATCCAGGTTAGATACGAAAAACACTGAGGGAACCGAATATATTTACTGCACAGGCCTTCTACCCTGAGTTGATATCAATAACAGGACTGAACACAAATAGATATTTAACAAACAGGCTCCATCAATAAACTGCTTTGAGATTGTAAAATATCACGCAAACACGTGGGTATAGCCAGATAATGATAGGTACTTGTAGGTAAAAATGGGATGGAAAAATTGCAAGTACAATGTTAATGGAAGGTTGATAATTGTGTCAACACCCCGTGACAGAATAATTCCAAAATATCTCATTTCCATTATATTATTCTGACTCTTGACATGGCCCGACTGAAGTATTTGGTTCAATCGATCATGCTTCGGCGTCCCTAACTTCTTCTACCGTTCTTCAATTTTTTTTCGCGTTATGATATATTCTCCTTGCACTCCTTTTTTCACTGCCCCCCAAACCAGCTAAGTGTCCTTTTCTTGATTAAAAAGTACATGTAAACAAAAATTTGTCGAATTGTTCCACCAAAAATCTTTATTTGACTGGAACCACCTCATGCGTTCCTCGACGCACCAGCGTCAAAAATCGTAACTCAATACCATATTGAGTTACGATTTTTGACGTTATTACATAGATACAAATATTATTGTGCTCATACATGGATGTACGGCAGTATCATGTTACACGGCGAATTATTTACCTACACTCATCAACATATTGAAGAGCGCAGTTCGCGAACTTCTCATGACCCTGTTTGATCAAAGTCAGCGAATTGTTGATATGAAGTTTCTAACCGGTTATACTAAACCGCTATGGTTTCTGAAAGTTTTTTTGATTCAGTACAGAGATCGTATGTTCAAAACCAAGAGAACCATAAAAAATGATATTGAATTTATGAAATTAACATTTAACTGGTGTACGGGTCCACATAGACCAGGACAAACCTATTATCAACTTTAATTCACCAGACTTTCTATATTCAGACAGCCCCAGCCCATTATTTCGCTGTCGCATGCAATTATAAAGAATTCTGCAATGTAGGTGCATGTGAGTCCGGTATCAACTATTTTTTTCGGAGCTACTTCCACGCTCGGGTCAAATTTGACCCATGTATACCTTAGTGTAACTTTGTTTGCCTCAAAAAAGGACAATAAAACTAATATCATCTGCACAAAATATGAAATATTATGTTAAGTTCATTGCAGTTTGACTGCAACATTCAAAAATTGTTTGCAACTTCCTATTTTCTTTTTAGTTTGGGCTAATTTTCAAATAATGTTTTCTCGTATCAAGTATAAAAATAAAAAAAAAACGATTAAATATTTTTTTCTACTTCTGTTTACTAAGAAAAATAAAAGGATCATATTGTCATCATGTCTTAATTTCAGTTTAGAGGAGAAGTTATTTTGAATTTAAAAGATTGAAAAAAGTTATAAATTAAGTAGTCAATATCAATAAATGTGTGGTCTTATTATATATAATGTGTGTGTGTGTGTGTGTGTGTGTGTGTGTGTGTGTGTGTGTGTGTTTTACTCTGTGAATAACTTCATTATTGGCCAATTTTATCACTTGGTGTGAAATACAATATAACAATAAATTTAAATACAAATAATGATTACCCCCCATTGTTTACACTTCAATATTAATAATTTAATTGAATTCGGGTCCAATTAGACCCTCGTATACCGTGTACGTATTTAAAAATATGCACCAGTTAAATTTTACCAATGCCTTTCAGATTTTCTGTCACGGTAGATTTTCACGGTCTATTAAATTCAATTACCAAAGTGAGCCTGTTTGTTCCATCAAAATCGGTTTTGCTAGATTGTTATCTAGATGTTATGTCAAAAAATTTGCTGAAGATTAAAATGAAAACTTTTATTTTTTCCTTTTCAAACTGGCCTCATTGATTTATCGTGATTACTTTGCCATATTGCGCTTTCTCCTTTTTTAGCCAACCTTTCGGATTGCGTTACAGTGCCCATCATCAGGGCGGGTGTGAGAATTGTTGCGAAATGTGTGTTTAAGTATTAAGAAGTGATCATGTTCCAAAAGTTAATCATCGTGGGGCCAGTATTTCAGTATACTAATTAGTGAAACGAATGTGGTTTTCGGCGTTTAATTTTGGTGTAACCGCGACATACCCGATACCAAGAACTAACTAACCACAAAAAAGCCAACCCAATCCAAAACTTAAAATGTACCCAAAAATTATACTGAGTTTTTCAAATGTTTTCACTTATGTGAGATCAATCCAGATATAAAAACTCAGTTAATACATAAAGAGGTTTATTAAAAAATTTACTCGGACACAGGATACATTAATTTGCATACACAAAATTACATAAAAGTTCACTCAAATGACATGTAATACAAAGAAATACAAGTGACAAATGAGACACAAATAGGGACATAAGTAATACATAATATTTTAAGCAACAGCAGAACATTTTTTCAGCATAACGCTTCTGCTTGAATAATATAAAACTAGCTGTACCCCGCCACGCATTTCTGTGGCTCAGTATGTCTGTGCAAATAGAGAAACAATAGCGCTTTTACTTTTATCTCCAACAGATGGCTCTGTTTTTTTTTAAAGCAGGTTTTACCTGTCACGGGTTACGTCTATACAATATCAGTATACATGAACACACGTTGTTTCAAAATTTCACCGCAACCGGTTATTTGAACGAACGAACAATTAAATTTTTATTCAAATAGATAGATAGATGGATAACGTTATGGAAATACATTATTTGCCCTTAATTACTTAGTGCTTTTAGTACATAGATAACAATAGTGTATTTTTGTGGCATTTACGGCACAAACTGAGACGGTCTCATAAAAGTCATGCTATCTCCTTTTGTACTAAGGTGAGATATATGATTAGCAGTATTAAAAAGAGGCAACACCATGCTTTATATCAAGGCTGCCCAATCCCAGGCCTGCGGGCCACATTGTGGCCCGTGAACGAATTATAAGCGGCCCGCGTGAATCATTTTCAAAATACCCGCCAATTTGAAAATTACTTGGGTCGAAAAATATTTTCGTATCATTGCATCATCCACCAGGAGGCGTTGTGTGCAAAGAACATAAAGTTGAATGATATAATGGAGCCGTTAGTACGATGCATAAATTACATACATCAAAAAAGCTCTTCACAGACGTCGATTCAGAGTTTTATTTGAAGAAGAAATCAGCAAATTTGGAGAGTTAAAACTGTATTGCGCTGTGCGATGGCTTTCAAGGGGCAACATGTTAAAACATTTCTTCAAGTTGAGAGAGCAGGTGTTAAAATTTTCAGAAAAAAAGGGGCGTTACCTTTGGAAAGCGATTTACTCCAGAATAAGTACTGGTTGAGTGATCTTGCATTTCTTGTTGACGTCACCAATTATCTCAATATTTTAAATCTCAAATTACAAGGCAAAGATTGTTCACTTCCGACTATGTTTAGCCAACAAAAATATTGACCTTTTTCCCATACTCAAAGATGTGACACAGAAGCTCAATATTGCCACCATAAACTGTACTAAGTACGAAGCTAAAATTATATGCCTATTACAGTCGTTTGGAAGCAGATTTCAGGACTTTGAAAGTACAAAATAATTTTTTTTTCTTTCACAATCAGTTTTATTGAAATAATTAGTCATCCTGCCAATATCCAGTTGGAACTCACTGAACTGCAAAATCATCTTGCACTGAAAAACCTTTTTACAGAAAAAATAATTTCAAAGTCACTAACTTCTTCAGAAGAATTTGGAGATTTCTGGAAATTGGTGCCAAAGGAAACTGGGGTTTCAATTTTTAAGTAGTTTTGGATCAACGTATGTTTATGAAAAGTTTTTTTCTAATCTTCATTTTGTAAAAAATAAATACCGCACATCTCTAACTGAGCAACATATGTCTGATTTGTTGCTACCGTCGACATCTGAACTGACTCCTAACATAGAAGAATTATTAAAACCAAAACAATGTCAGAAATCACATTGATTGTATCAATTACTTGGATTTAGATTTTTGTTACATAAAATATTGTTTCGTTATTTGGCAGTAGATGCTATTTATTTTATTATTTCAATAAACGATAACAAAATTTCTATATGTTTATTTGTTTGTTGCATAAAACAAGACATTAAAAAACTTAGGTAACAAAAATAGGAGCCGTCAGTAGTCAGTGGCCCGCCAGTGACTTTTAAATCGTCAATTTGTTCCAACTGTTAAAAAGGTTGGGCAGCCTTACTTTATATTATCATTCAAATATTTACTATAGACACTTCTCAATAGTTATTGTAATACATTCCAAAAAGTCAGCGGTCGCCAAATTTCGGATTTGGCGAAAGATTTGTCAAAGTTTGTGTTTTATACATTATTTTTATATGAAACGTAAAAAATAATATCATAATAACCCATAGTAACACGTTTATATTATATAATTAAATACGTTTTAGTTTCGTTTAAACTCTCAAGTGTAGAATCCCAGGTATTACACATAGAAAGGATTAAGAAGTACAAAATCAATTTCAACGGTTTTCGGGACTACCGTCCTTATCTGATTCATGAAGAGTCAGCCGCGTTTTTCAGCATTTCATCACTGGAAAGTCGTAGAAATTTCGCAGACTTTCTATTTTTTTCTAATAATATCCATCGGAACTACTTGAAAAAATTAAATTATTAGTGCCCATCAGACAAACCAGACTAAACCACACATGAAATATCCCTCAGTGCACCAATAACTCAAAACAAAACACATTCCTTCACAGTAATTCATAAACTTTTAACATTAAATTAGTGCTTTTGACTTACTAACACAGCACCTCACATTTTCAAACGTTAAATCAATATATAACATTCACACAACACGTATTACTTAACGCATACTATTTCAATTCAATTCAATTTAATTCAGTTTAATTCAATTTATTTCAATTTGATTCAATTTAATTCAATTTAAATCAATTTAATTCAATTCGATTTAATTCAATTCAATTTAATTCAATTCAATTTAATTCAATTCAATTTAATTCAATTCAATTCAATTTAATTCAATTCGATTCAATTTAATTCAATTTAAGTCAATTTAATTCAATTCAATTTAATTCAATTTGTTACAATTTAATTCAGTTTAATTTACATTATTTATTCATTTTAAAAACATTACTTAATATTGTTCTCTTTTATATTCATTAAATTAATATACAACAGTGAAAACTGTTGGTTTTCCAAATAAAATAAAATAATGTAATATCAAAACTCCGAAAAAATAGGTATAGATATTTTTCCATTAAATTACGACGAATTTTGAGCAGTTGACGAAGTAATTTAAAATTTCGTAGCTACGCAAACATTTTCAAATTAGACCGAAGTAAGCTCATCAAAATTTACATTAAACAACTTTGATCGTTCTTTCTGTAAACCTTTCAAATACAAATATATCTTTTATTGGCATATTATTCCCGTAGAGCGTGGGTAACAAATAATACATGTCATAGACTGGAATTATTATACCTATATCATATCTGATATCTGCGACCTATTAGTAATAACAAAATAATGAATGTTCTCATTCCTACATAAACATTATTTTGGTATTTTTACAGTACTGTTATGCGTAGGTATGGTAGATGGATATCTCTGCTTTGTTTTAATATAAATAATACCGATAAAATGCAGATGGACTTATACATACGCTAAGCCGTCAGTGTATGGGAGATATTTTATAGGGAGACCGTTCTCAGGGGTAGAAAAATGTATTATACTTTACGCAGAAAACATAAAACTAATGCAGTTAGGTATTAATCTGCTGGTGCGGTGAAAGTCATAGGTCATTTTAACGTTATCCTGGTGGATAAAGGATCACTTTGTACACCTGAAGACCGTTTGCGATCTTAAAGAATAGTCTTGGGTCGATCTTGAACTACCCGCTCATTGTAACCCGCTTATGAACCACCAGTGAGTGATCGGGTTACTTTTAAAAAAAATATTCGATCTTCAATATTCAATCCCGTGACGAGTGTCAGTGTGGCGAGCGACCATAGATGTATAAATTGTGTAGACCGGGCATCTCGAATCTCGTTCTCGCAACAGAAAACAGCCAGCGAGCTGAACAAGTCATTCACCCTATTCCCAAGAAAGGTGACCGCTCCAACCCGGCCAACTACCGCCCCATAGCGATCACATCAGTTCTGTCCAAAGTGATGGAACGTGTGATCAACGACAAACTGCTCACATACCTCGAGAAGAACAAAATTATCAACGACCGTCAATACGGATTCCGGCGGAACCGCTCGTGCGGTGATCTTCTCGCGTATGTGTCGCATGTTTGGGGGCGGTGCCTGGAACGTCACGGTGAGACCCAAACGGTCGCACTAGACATATCCAAGGCCTTTGACCGGGTCTGGCAACGAGGACTTGTCAAAAAATTGCCTTCTTACAGACTTCCCGCATCCCTGTGTACGTGGATTGCTGATTTTTTAAGGGATAGGTCGATTCAGGCTGTTGCTGACGGTTTCACCTCATCCTCACACTCTATAAATGCTGGCGTCCCACAGGGATCGGTTCTGTCTCCGACTTTGTTTTTGTTGCACATCAATGACCTTTTGACATGTGCACCGATTCATTGTTACGCGGATGACAGTACAGTTCATGATAGCTTTTTGTTTGACAAGCCCCCAAAGGGCACACAAACTCCAACGGCTCGGAGGGCTTTGAAGCAGAGAATGGACGGTTATCTCGAGAGTATTTCCTCCTGGGGTAAAAATAATCTCGTCGAATTTAATGTTTCAAAGACCCAATCCTGTCTGATTACGTCTAAAAGGGATCTAAATGATAACCTAGTCTCCTTCAACGGAAGCAATCTTCCGAACAGGCCTTCCATTGATATGCTTGGTGTAACTATAAGTGACCAGCTCAGGTATGGGGGCTCCATCGAAGCCAGAGTAAAGCTGGCCTCTCAGAAGCTGGGCGTACTGTACAGAGCCCGCAGATACTTTAATAGTACACAACTGCTGACCCTGTACAAATCGCAAGTGCGCCCTACTGTCGAATTTGGCAGCCATCTCTGGTCCGGAGCCCCTAAATACCTGAAAAAAACCCTTGACTCTGTGCAAAAACGGGCGGTCCGTTTGATAGATTCCCCAATCTTAACAAACGGACTGCAATCTTTAGAGCACAGGCGTCAGGTAGGTATGCTGTCCTTGTTCTATCAGTATTACAATGGAAGATGCTCTGAGGAACTAGCGTCATTGATCCCTTCGGCACCGGTGCGTAGTCGGGATACACGCCAAACGCGCGCCCAACATTTGTACACGGTTGACATTTGTCACATGAGAACGGGTCGCTTCTACGATTCGTTCTTAAGTTCAACAGCTCGGCTGTGGAACGAACTGCCGGCCTCTGTGTTTCCTCCCTCCTACAACATGAGACTCTTCAAGACCCATGTTCACTCCTTCCTCTCCACAAAAAGACCCTCCACACAGCATCCCCAAAGATGACATAGGCCCTGAGGGAAATTATTTTCTTCAGGGCCTCCTGTGTGGAGTTAATATAAAAAAAAAGTGGTCATGCAGGTCGATGCGGCTTGTACCATGGAATATTAAGAAAAAAACTGTCTTGTTTATTTAAAATTATCATAAATTACCAGAAAACAGGATAAAAGTGAAAAGCTGAAGTACACAGTTAGCGAGTAAATACGATGGTAACCAATTTATTGTAAAAATCACCCTTAGCTTCTTGACCATAAACATATATAATTCTTTTTTTTTTGGTAAACTAATGTTTAAGACAAGATTTTTTATGCATAGCACAAAGGGTAACAATTATTTTTTATAAGCAATAATTAACAAGCAGTAATTGTTGAATGAAACACTAGTATATATTGAATTATTTCGCGGATAAGGGATAAGCCGCCATAGCTCAGTGGTCAGAGCTGTCGACCGGAAATCGAAGGGACACGGGTTCGAGTCCCGTTGGCGTCATGTATCTTTTATCAGGAGATTTTTCAATGTGGATGAGTGTTTCAGGCGAATAATTATTACTTGTAAAATAATTATATAATTCTCTTCTCCACCACCGTAACTTTTTTCTAAGATCCATAGCTTTTACCAAATATATGCAACCACCGCGACTGTTTGTATAAACATTTTGCTCCAAAATGATGTTAGCTCCATTGAATCGTTTAGACGCATGCCACAAGCACAGACGATAGACCGCATGCGAGGAGTCAAAATCCGCATGCAACATTGTTAAAAAAAATTGACGCTCAGAAACGGGCAATACTAGGAAGCAAATAGCATGCCTCTTGTCGTTTAGTGTTGCCTCAGTGAAATTGCGCCTGAAGATATAACTGGGAATAAAAAATGGACGAAACCAGGTCACAATGCTAGTATCTACTAGCATTGTGACCTGGTTTCTATGATGTCCGAGGCGTACATATCTATGTACGCCTCGGACGGTGAGCTGTGTTCATGAAATATGCACCACTTTTTATTTGTCTGGAGTTTCTGGGACAACGCACTACTCCAGTTTGGGACATGAATTTGATCGAGTGCTTCAAATAGACTTTCCACTGAAAAAAATCAATTTGCAAGATGATTGTGTGAAAATTTCCAATTGTCAATAAGAAAAAATACTCGGAGAAAATTTATGTTGTAACTTAGGCGAAGCCGGATACCAACAACATAATAATTATTGTTGTACCAGTTTTAAACTTACTGTCGTTTTGATGTAAGAGATTAGTCCACATACAATCCTGAATCCCCTAATGAACCACGAGCATAATTATATGACTTAATCCGGAGCTATAATTACTTTAAATGGCTTACTCTGTTCCCCATCATAATTATCAGCCAATGTACATTCATAGAGATGGTACTAGCGAATTAAGCTAATTACTGAGCTCAAGCTATGTGCGGCTCGGTACGTCATGTTTTCAGTGGCAGATAGGCTTGAATAAAAATATCTCTGAGGTACTTGCCGAAATTTCATAAAAAAAATTTTTTTTAGTAGGACTTTTTTAATTTCACTTTTTTTTCGGTAATGAATGAACGCAAATTTTGGAAGCGGAAATTAATCCCCTTTCTGACATCCGATCGAGCTGAAACTCGGCAGATAGACTTGTTGTATACATACCATTGTATGTATCATAGTATAGTATAGCATCTGTTTGAAATCGGATGACATAAACGTAGTTAATGTACGAAATAAATATCGTTCCTACTAATCATTTGGCCAGGTTGTAAGCGTGGTTGACTCCATTCCCAGGAAATGAAGGTGCAATCTTCAGTGAAGTGTTTTTGGTTACCCAGGGGACAATTTTAGGCAAGTATATGTACGAGTATTTGTTCAAAATATAATAGAAACTATGATAATCGCAAAAGAATTAAAACTATCCCTGGCCATACTTTGTAATTTCTTAGCACAAACAGGACAATATTTGCTCCTGAAAATAATATGAACTCCCTATATTGTTGCTAAATTTCCGAAAACTTCTTAGTTTGTTATTAGTTGATACATCGTCTTGTTTGTTGTATTAAACTTGCGAATATAATAATATTCAATTCATTGGATTAACCTTTGAAACTTAACTTAATCATTGAAGAATAAAATGATATTAATAAATCTTAACGATACATGAAATAGAAAAATACACAGAAAACATAACGGTACTCGCTCCGCATCGAAGGAGTACAGTCGCGTAATTTTGTGACAAGTAAATCAAGTAATATAGTTTACATTAATAACTCGCCCACCTGGGCGCTCCATTCCATCCAATATGGAAACTCAAGAAATTATTAAAAACATTAAAGACTTAATAAACAAGATCACTTCAGTGAAGGACTCAAAAATAAAATTAACACTGGAACAGAACATTATATCACTGGAAGAAAAAATTCAACATGAACTAATAAACCTACAAAAAAAAATTATAGAATTACAAGAAACTAATATTAAAAACAATCATCACTACGCACAGAAACTAGAAGAAATTCATAATAATAACAAAAGGACATATGCAAATGTATTAGGTGACAATAAAAACATTGTGAATACAGGTGCACACATCCCAGAACAGAAGCACGCCATCATAATTACATCTAAAAACACCTTGAAGGCCGAAGATATAAAAATAAAAATTCAAAAAAAAATTAATTTAACTAAAATAAAAATTGGAGTAAATGGAGTAAAAAAAATCAGAGAACAAAAATTACTGATCTCTTGTCAAAAAAAAGAAGATGCAGAAAAGTTAACCGAAGAAATTAATAAGGTAATTGGAAAAGAAATATTGGCCGAAGAAATAAAAAAAAAGAAACCGTATTTAATGTTGAAAAGACTGCAATGCCAATTGACTGAAGAGGAAATTATAGATGGGATTGTACAACAAAATGAAGGATTAACCCTGGAAGACAAAAACAACATCAAGCTTATCAAAGAATTAAAAAACAAATACAATGAAGGAAAAGAAAACGACACCACTAACTACATTATTGAAACAACCGGTAAATTAAGAAAAACGCTACTAGAAAAAAACAAAATAAACATCAAATACCAAAGAGTATACATAGAAGACTGTAACCCGCTTACTCAATGCTACCACTGCCTTAAGTTCGGCCACACAGCGCAAAGATGTCTCGCCAGGACGCAGCCCCCCATTTGCCCTCATTGCACAAAGGAGCACATTCTGTCTAAATGTGAAAATAAAGAACAACCTCCAACATGCAACAATTGCTGTTCTCAAAACAAAAGATTTAATATGAATTATTCTACAGAACACAGAGTTGATAGCATGAAATGTCTCTATCGGCAAAAAATGCTTCAACTAGCTAGAGAGCGCATCGACTATGAATAATACGGTAAATTTCATTTCTTTAAACTCTAATCTAAAACTTAAAAAATGAATGATTTTTTATTTAACGCATTAGATAAAAAAATGTATATTGAAGAAAATTTATATCTATCTATGAAAGATTTTAACTTAATTTGCACTGAAAAAGGATTTACCCTATTTCATGTAAATATTAGAAGTTTAGAACGAAATATGGATGAATTAGTTTTAACATTAAAATAATTAAATTTTTTCCCGGGCCTGATTGTCTTAACAGAGACACACTCTGCAGGCGAAATTAATTACACTATTCCAGGCTACACATACCATGCGACAATAAACAAAATAAACAAAAACTCAGGTATCGGATTATTTATTTCTAACCAGTATAATGTTCTCAATATTAAAGAAATAATTAATGTTAGTAATGTTAACATATTAAATATAGAATTTAAAGACGTAAATAAATATTATAACATTATTGCTATTTATCGTACGCATACATCGATAGTACCTCAATTTATAGATGAATTAAAAAATATTCTGTTAAATTTTAGAAATAAAAATACTATTATTGTTGGAGATATGAATTTAAATATTGCAAATGACTATTCTAGTAAAGATAAAGACACATATCTAAATATGTTAGCAGAACTCAATTATTTATCGTGCATAAATTCTTATACTAGAAATGTTAAAGGTCAACGCCCCTCATGCTTAGATCACATTTTTACAAATATTCCTGATATCCAAAATATAAAATCAGCTGTCATTCATACAACGATCACTGATCATTATTCATGTATTTTTAACTATAAATTAAGCAATCCAACTTTGCCATTATTTAAACAAAATAATTACTAAAAAAAAGTACTTAATATGGATACATTAAAACACCAATTAGAATCAGAAAATTGGAATAAATTATTACAATGTAATGATGTCAATATATGTTGTAAAATGTTTGAAGAAAAAATATCTAAATGCATAAATGACTCGACAAATAATAATATAATAACCAAATCCAAAGTGTCAAACTTGAAACCTATAAAACCATTGGTTACTCATGGTTTAGTAGTATCTGTACGACATAAGCAAGCTCTTTACAAATTAACTACTCAACAACCAAATAATAAAAATTTACTAAATCATTTTAAAGCATATAAAAACAAACTTTCATATATTATAAAAAATACAAAACAAAAGTATTATAAACAAAAGTTGAATCAGGCTGAAAATGATAGTAAAAGAGTGTGGACAGTTATAAATGAAATAATTGACAAGAAAAAAAACAAGAATAACGACATCGCTACTATATCTCATGACAACATGATAACATGTTGTAAAGAAAATCCCTCAAAAGCTGCAAACATATTTAACACCTTCTTTGCGAACGTAGGGGAAAATCTTGCCAATCTCATTCATACTGACCCAAATATAACATTTCCAGACTGTAGTATTGATACTGACAATAATATAGCAACATTCCAAGTCACCACAGAGAACGAAATAATATCAATTATAAACGGTATGCAAGGAGGTTCTGCCCCGGGTTTTGATGGAATAACAGCTAATATTTTAAAAAATATTAAAAATCAAATTTCTAAACCGTTAAAACACATAATAAATGTAAGTTTCCAAAGCGGAGTGTTTCCATCAATCTACAAACAAACTACCATTACTCCAATATTTAAATCTGGTAACCCAGAAGAAGTTAGCAATTACCGACCCATATCAGTAATCTCGAACATAGCAAAAATTTTTGAAAAGATAGTTAAAAAAAGGATAAACCAATTTGTAAAATGTAATAAATTAATTAATGAAAATCAGTTCGGTTTTATGGAAGGTAGAAGCACTCAGGATGCAATTGCAAAATTAACTAGTCTTGTTCATAATTCATTAGATAAATCATTAAAATGCATTGGAATTTTCATAGATCTTAAAAAAGCTTTTGATAGCATATCACACGACAAACTTATAAGTAAATTAAGAAACATTGGATTAAGTGGTACAGCTATAGAATGGATAAAAAGCTACCTTTTCAAACGCCCTCAAGTCGTAAAAATCAACGATGTACTTAGTCAACAAAAAACAAGTCACTTCG
The DNA here is from genome assembly GCA_026573805.1 of Hesperophylax magnus. NCBI lineage: Eukaryota > Metazoa > Arthropoda > Insecta > Trichoptera > Limnephilidae > Hesperophylax > Hesperophylax magnus. Next base: position 903,960 of record JAIUSX010000068.1, on the reverse strand, counting down.
GCATACCTCAAGGTACAGTCCTGGGACCGTTACTGTTTATCATTTATGTAAATGACATATTCAATCAAAGATTAAATGGAAAAAATAATATCTTATGCTGATGACACTGTCATAATAATTGAAGGTACTGATTGGAATAATGTTAATAACTTAGCAAATACTGATATTAATATACTGAAAAATTGGTTCGATAAAAACCTCCTCTCATTAAATACTGAAAAAACAAAATGTATCCCATTCTCTATCAACAAATTTAAATTAATACCAGAATTAAAAATTATAATACATCAACTTAAATGTAACAGAACTAATTGCAATCAAGAATGTTCTATACTTAGTCTAACTTCGGAAATTAAATATCTTGGTATATATATAGATCAACATTTTAAATGGAAAAAACAAATTTGTGAACTTGTCAAAAGAATTAGAAAATGTATTTATATATTTATAAGAATTAGAAATATTCTTAGACTAGAAAACCTAAAAAGTGTGTACTATGCAATTGTACAATCTATATTACAATATGATATTATTGGCTGGGGAGGAACTTATAACAATATATTAAATCCACTTAAAATAGTTCAAAGATTGATAATTAAAGTAATATTGAAAAAACCATCCAAATTTTCTACTGAGATTCTCTTTTCAATATTCAATGTACCCACAATAGACAATATATATAAAAAATATTCAATTCTACAAATTTATAAAGAAATACAGTTAAATAACTTACAATTCAATTCATCAGCAAGATATCAAAAAACTATCAAAATCCCAAAACTTAATACAAAGCACACACAAAATACCTATCTCTATCTAGGTATAACATATTTCAACATCCTTCCATTATATCTAAAAAATATTGAAGATATTCAGGAATTTAAAATAAAATTAAAAAATTACCTAAAACTACTATAAAAATCCATATCTTACTCTTATTATTATTTCCTTCAAATCTTGAAACTGTATTATTGATAAATCTTGCCTATTTCTTACTTATCCCTTTGGTTTTGCAAATATATTATTTACTTACTTACATGATTACATATAATTGAGCTAGGATTCTCTCACCAAACACAAGAGCCTCGTCTCTTTATGGTGAGGAAAAGCTATTATTATTTACCTTTATAACACTGTATAATATGTATAAATTGTATATTTATTGTAAAAAACATACAAATATTAAATAAATTAAAAAAAAAAAAAAAACTGTCGCAGCTGATGATCGAACCCAGAACCTCTGTCTTATCGAGACAACACTCTATCCACTGAGCCACTGAGGTCTAAGTACATCTGATATAAGTGATGTGGCCAAGTAAACTTTATTTTTCGAAATAGTATAATCAGTCTGTTAATTTAATATGCAACATATAATAATACAACGGATACAACAATCCCAGCTATTTGCATTTTGTCACTGCACGATGGCACTGACTTAATCACGTGACGCTTCAAAATCCGTCGCAATGATTTCCTTATTCAATTAGTTGACACAAACTCTGTGGAAGTAATTAGAAACTATCTATTGTCACTGAACGAGACACATCAGTTAGGCTCGCATTAAAAACAGGTCCAGGCTTACTGGGAACATGCCCTATTAGGAGGCTACGGAGAAGTTATTATTTATTGTGTTCCTTTACAAGTTTTTATACGGATTTACACCTAATATTAAATAATAAACAGTGCAGTAAACTTATCTACACCTTTCACCATTATTATAAGTACGATACAGTATTCGGCGTAAATATAAAATATTTAATTATTAATGTGAAAAACACTTTTTTTTCTATTTGCTTTGCCGGAAATCGAATAGGCAACTACCAGGCTTTGATACAACCATCATTTCCGGATTTAACAAAACCAAAAAATATTCATATTTTCCAGTCGTCTAAAACATTTTGAAGCTTATTAAAAACATGCGAAAACCAAGTTTTCTGAGAGCTTGTCAAAAGCACAGCAAGCATCAAATATATAAATCTCCCCTTAAGACGAGACAATACCCTAAAATAAAGTCGCGGAATCTTAACGGCGTAATTGAAGAGGCCACGAAAGTGCACGAAAATGTGCGATGGACCTGCGGTTGAATTTGTCATATTGTTAGAAAAATAAAATCTGAAGCTAACTGCTAATTTTATAGTTAAAAAACGTTTTATAAATGTTTTAAACCGTTTTACATAAAATATTTTAGTGGTAAGACTGTTTTTATTTATCAATATTTATAATAAAAGTAAGTATACAATGTGCATGCCGTTAAAATTACGAACGTTCAAACTAGAAACGAGTCCCGGTACGATCAACGGAGTGATATGTTGTGGTAGACCTCTATCCCCCATCCATGAAGAAGGTTCCCGTATTTAACTGAAGGGCGTGCATTTGAAGATATAAGGGCTGGAAGTTTCGCCATCTAGAAATTTCTAGAACAGTCCAGAACATTCGAGAGAGAGATAATGTTGTGGAATGTTCGGGAATAGTCTGGAATGTTCGGGAACATCCCAGATCATAATGAACTAAAAACAAGATTACAGGTCGTTTCTTCATAAACTTTTAGTACATTCGTAATAATATAATATACCTACGATATTATCTGATAATATACAAAGAAAAATCGATATTTTATTTTAGGTACACGTGTCCGGTATCGTGAAAATACATTGGTATCTCTGAATAGTATACAAGAAAGTCACTATCTGCGTATGTCTGCCCTATGTAACCCTAACCCTATGCAACGGAGTTTGATAGAGTTTCCACTATCACTTAGAGATTTTTTTCTGGAAGTTTTATTTTTATTTATTTTTTTTATTTTTTTTTATACATATGTAATACGGTTCCATGATAACCCAACACAGTGACAATTCAACACACTTTTAAAAAGTGATATAAAGTCATAAGAAACGATGAAAAAAAAATTAACCTAACCTAATCTATCCTAACCTACTTAACCCAAATAATTATAAGCAATAATTAGTCATCCGAAATACTAATACAAATTAAAAATATCTCCTGAGTAAACATAAATGCCGCCAACGGGAATTGAACCCGTGCCTTCTGATGTCTGGTCAGGTGCTCTGTATCTACTGAGCTATGTCGGCTTATTTCCAACCCGCCAAATTATTCAATATGTACTAGTACCTCAATTAACAATTACTGCTTATTATATTTTTCACCTGTAAACAACCAACTTTATTTTTGTAGGAAAGGCTTTGTTAGTGCTAAATTTCTCACTAGATGGCGTCGAGACATATTATATCTTCATTTATTGGTGAAATATTTTTGACTTGTCAAATATTATTATTTTTTAATGATAAATTAACGTTTATAAGACAAGGTTTTATGCATAGCATAAAGGATAACAAATAATTATAATTAATAAATTAGTCATCCGAAATAAAATCCGATTTCGGATGACTAATTATTGCTTATAATTATTTGTTATCCTTTATGCTATGCATAAAACATTGCCTTATAAACGTTAGTTTATCATTATAAAATAACTACTTAACCCAGTTAATAAAGTTTTTATTTCATCACTTTCCATGATTTTATATAACTTTTTAAAGATGTGTTGAATTATCATTGTGATGATCTATCCGGTCACCATATAATACATGGATATTAGATTTATTGAAAGTTGAGAAAAGTCGAACAACGCCGGGTACACTTCAGCTATATTAATTAAAATGTGCGCCTGAAGCAAGTTCCCGTTATTAGAGTCTTGTGTCCCCTTAATAATAATTGATTTGTATTCTCAACTTTCACTATTTCATGGAATTTCAGAACCCAATAGAATTTGTTTATCAAAGCGCGGGCTTTCTTGTAAAATAATAAATAAATACTCTACTCTTGTCAATGTTGAAGGAAAATTTCAAAGTAATGTAACATGTTGAATAATAACGCCAGCTTCGTAAAATCCTCTTATCACCAAACGCCGGCCAAAGAGCTTTATTTTTCCACTTAATTCCTACTCCATAACGGAAAATGTCTCTTCTTTCTGATTCTTAAACTCACTAAAGCTCTTTGTTATCTAAGACGAAATAAAAATTCATACTTCATCTTTAACGTTTATTTTTTATAAAAACTAAAAATATTATATATAAGTTTTTTAGGGATTATAATTTGAAGTGATCGATTTTTCGAGAATTTTATAGTATGTCTAATATATATTATGAATATTTGTTGCCAAAATGATAATGGCAATATATTGCGTATACAGATTACAGATTGTCGCGTAGAAAGAAAAGGAGGGTAAGACCAAATCATTAGGTAACAAGAAACTGTTCAAAATAACTGACGGAACAAGTTACGCACGTATGGTATTATAAAGAAATTTGAACAGATCGAATAAATTAGTTTTTTTCTCTTTGTCTGCTTAAAATTTTCGAAACGAAACTTGAAAAAAAAATTTAATCACAAACTCGATCACTTGAATCAAGTAATTCTAATGCTTGTGTCCCTTGAGGTGATTTATCATAAAACGGCACTTTTTTAAATGTAAATACCGAACAAGAATCTCATCTGCTCCTAACCGTCTACCGGTGAGTCTATGACACACCCAAATGGGGTGTGTTGTGAGGCTGAAGATAGGGAGAAGTGGATGGAGATGTAAAGAAGAAGGTGGGGAAGTACCTGATATAAACAGCTAAGCCATTTCACCCAGGCGGTACTGAAAGTATTTATCACTCTCTCTCCCTTATGTTAAAAAGCAGTAAAGAAGAGTTTATGGATATTTGTTTTCAAATAAATAAATGTTCAAACTTCCTCACAAAGTGGTTCCTATTTAAAAAAAGATAGTACTTACAAAAATGAAGTTCCTTTTCATTTTACATTTTTTGATAATCAAACTAAATCTTTCCTGGGTAACATTACAGTTCAGTTAAGAGCAGTACGAATATATTCGTGAATTTGGGAACATGTTACATGTTAGGATAAGTTAGGACAGGTGAGGTTAGGTTAGGTTCTGAAATAATTTGAAGCGTTTGCAGCCTTCTCCACTCTTCTTCTCACCACTCCCACCCACGCTCAGCCACCCCCACCAAACTCACTTACTTTCGATATGACACCAAGGGCTATCTACCACCATAACCAACGGTGGGTGGCAGTGGCTGGTTGTGAAGAAAATTAGGCGTGTAGGGAAACACGAGAATCTTTTTATAATATACATTAATTATTAAACTGTAAAACGGGGGCCTCAGCACGGTTAAAGCAACCATTGAGGCTCACATTATAAAATAATGTGTTAAAATTTATAAAGAATTCTACCTTATAATAATAATTTGGTCCCTCGCACGGATACTTCACAAATCCGTCATAATTTTTCGTAATGACGAATCAGTAATAAGAATGTTCGAAGCTAGGTCACGTTTTCATTTCCACGGCTATGCCACCAACACAACTACCATGATATGCCTCAAATCCTTCCAATTGACAAATTGCTGTGTACTAATGAAATTAAGCAAGATAAATAATGTCACGAGCAAGGGGTTGATTTGAATCAAAGGGGTGCTCTGCACGGAGGCCGTAAGGGTAGGATCCGATTGCTGACAAAGACAGCCACAAAACTTAAAGGCTTCGGTGGAAAACCATTGGTTAACAATAAAAACACAATGATTTTCTAATTTTTACATCTTTCAAAAGACAATTGTTAATTTATTACGAACCTCTTCAAATTATTGGGATTCTGGTTAAAAACGGGAATTAAAAGGTTACCTGATAAATTTTAAGTAAATAATATCAAATGCGCACGCATTTGCTCGATGACGAAATGCAAAAATATTCGAATTTTCAGAAACACGTGTTCAGATACCGTGATAATACATTCGTAATTTTTAAGGAAACCTTTTAATTCATTCGTAATTCTTGCAATTCCGTTTTTAACCGGAATATCAATAATTTGGATGAAATTCAATAAATTAGCAATACTCATTTTTCTCCGTGTAGATATTAATTTCAAGTAAATGTGCCGCTTTTGTTGTGGAAATTATAAGAAACTCGACATGTACACACTGGAGGCCATGAAAGAAACGATTTTTCTCAGGGCTCTTTTTATCTTCTGGGTTGCTGTGCGGAGGTTTTTTTTAACAATTAACCGGGGTCTTGAAGAAATTCGTGTTGTAGTGAGGAAACGCAAAATATAACCATAGCAATACGGAATAGTATCAAGAGACATCTGGGGCCGAAATTTTAAAATGAATCCTACAAAGAAATGAACATTTAAAACTTATATAACGTCAAACGTTGGTGCAATAATAACCAAATGGTTAATAACTGGTTTGGTTTTTGAACAAAGGCAATTATTTGGAGTGTCTTAAAATTTGTTGAATTAAGTCAAGCATTTTATTCCCTAGAATAATAGACCAGTAATAATAATAATAATAATAATAGCTTGTCTAAACAAGCTTACAAAAAAAACATAAAAACTCCGATGGTAAACACAAGCTTTGGACAAAGACATCACAAATACCAGGCAGTAAAAGCATTCAATACACACTTCATTGTATAAAACCGTACCCCATAATATTTGCCGATTTTTTTCTTTACCGTCTTTACTGTTATAGTTTATTTTATTGCAATTTATCTGGGTTCGTTTCCCAGTTATTTTCCGTGTCTTTTTAGTTTTTGTGTTTCATAAAGGTTTATTAATATCATTAGTAGTATAATATTATTATTCAGTGATTTACATTTTATTATTTGATTTAGATTATTCGAAATCTGTCTTATACCGAGGGATAATTCATATTTACGAAAGTGAATTCTGATCAAAACCCTGTACTGTATCACCCAGCACAAAATTTGCTGGTCCCTTCCTAAACACGATTATTAAAAATCATAAATAAATACGGAAAATTATGTGAAATAAAACAATATTTCAGTTTAATTTTGTACCCTGGCGATGCTCGAGTGAAGCGAAACCGGTCGGTCTTAAAATTAATAAAAATTCGTGGTTTTAAACAAAAAATATTGTTTTATTTCATTAAAATGTTAAACCACAAAGTGATTGCTTTCTACAAAAAAAAAAAATAAAAAAATAAAAATAAAAAAAATAAATAAAAAATAAGAAAATGGAAAATTATGTCTTGTGCGTGCGAATCGTATCAAAGTTTGGCTAATAAACAATAAACAGTGTTAATCTCAGGTAAGTAATAATACTGTGTATTTACTTACCTTAGCTATTAATACATGTAGCGGAAATCTTCAGTTTACTCAGCAAAAAGTTCCAGCTCTTATCAACAATTTTAGTGTACAGTAAGATGTGTGAATGTGGTGCGGTGCAGACCACCGAACACGTCGTCAACGAATGCCCGCTCCATTCGTTCCCCGGCGGGATTTTTAAGGTGCACATGGAGACGCCTGAGGCCTTAAAATGGTTCGCAGACCTAGATGTCCCCCTCTAACCCCTCAACCATACGACACAAGAAGAAGAAGTTTACAGAACAAAAAAAAACCACGCAGGCAAGTGGTAGATTTTATTAAGTAGCATTTAAAAAATAAGTTTAATCATCACCTAAAACTCACAAAGGTTATTAAAGAATTGTTAAATAAGAACACTCAAATTAACTTTTCAATATCGTTTCCATCCTGAGTTATTATAACTCTGAGAATTTTCCAATGAAAACTAATTTCTAGCTTTCCTACATTTTTTTTATTCAGAGTTTGTCCTACTTGGAATTATTACAATCAGGCAATAAAAAATATGTTTGTCTGAAAAAACAATTAGTTTTAGGAGGGTTTCAGTTTTTTTAAATATACGTGTTTTCCAATAAGAGGTGTTATTTTGAAATTCAATCGTAAAAGATCAATGCTTTCGTTGCTTGTGTGGCACGTAGCGCCGTCTTGTTTAAAGTGAACGTTGTCCAAATCAATACAATCCAATTCCGGCCATAAAAAGTCATTAATCATCTCTCAATAGCGAAATCAATTTACCGTAACTGTTGATCCAGCCTCATTTTCAAAAAAGTAAGGTCTAATGACTCCGCCGGACTATAAACCGCACCAAACAGTCACACGTTGAGGAAAGAGAGGCTTTTCAACAATAATTCTTGGGTTTTCCGAGCCCCAGATGCGACAATTTTGCTTGTTGACGAAGCCACCGAGGTGGAAATGGGCCTCATCACCCAAGATGATTTGCATTTGATTCACTCAAGAGAATTTTAATAATTTTGATGCGTTGTTGAAGCGTGTTTCGTTCCATTTTTATTAATGGCGTAGTTTTTACTTGTCAAATGTTAAAAAATGACAGCTTCAAAAGTAACATCTACCGAAATAGCGGGCTATTCAAAATAACACCTCTTGTTGGAAAACCCTAATTTTAGTTCTAAAACGACAGGCTTAAGCTTTTTTATATTTAAAATTAAATGAAACACAATGACGGGCGTTTAATGTTAAGTTTTTTTTTTCATTTTGTTTTTATAAATTATGTTCCAATCTTGATTTTCTTCCAACTATTTTATTATGTCCAACGTTTATGATGTTTTTTTTTATTATTACATCCGTAATGACGGCCTCCGTGGTCGAGGGTTAAGGCTCTCGAATAGCTAGCTGTAGGTCACGGGTTAAAATCCCGGTGTGCGCAAGTAAATTTTATTTGATTAATTTGCTTTATTTCAAAAATTATTAATTAAAATACCATATATTATACTTGCAGCTTGTTACAGAATGGATGATACTATAAGTATCGCATCTGTGTAAGACCTCCATCCATAATTGAAACTTTGCTTGAAATGGCTTTGGCCGTGTTTGGTGACCAGATCTGAATAGCCAAGTATCCCCACTTTCTCTTCCTTATCTCCTTCCCTTTCCCAATACGTTCAGCCTCACAACATACCCCAATTGGGAATGTCATAATCTCACTGGCTTCAGACGCTTGTGAACAGTTGGGCGGTTTCACATTAAAAAAACAAAATTTCCATATATTTGCTGTAAGATGAAAATGTTTCAAATAAAAGCTTGTGTATGATCAGTTGTTGAAGGAATGGATATGATTGTGAATAAAACACGGAGGAAGCATGTTTCAAAAGCAAGTGTTCTAAATTTAAAATAACTTACATCTCCCTTCACTCTCATCGCATCTTAATATTTATGTCTAAATCATCCTACCCAGAAACGGTTCATTCTTATTTCAAACTCATGGCAATTTAGTAAGGTTAATGATTCGTTCATCAGTCTAACGTCTCCCCATAACATCATATTAAAATCAGTGCTTGGATTTAGTAGCAACAAACCGGAACGCAATTCCGTTTAAAAAAAACATTTTTGCTATCGGAATGTCCTCTGAGCATTGCGGTGGTTACTGGTAGTATACACTTTGGGATGGGTTACAAATTATTTATGAAAACTTTATATATTTTTTTTAAATTACGGACAATATTTATTAAATATTACACGTACCTGTATGGGTGGTTTTTTTTTACCTAAGACCTTTTTATCTTTTAAAATATTAGACTTAACATGTATAGATTATTTGCTTTTATGAATTTTTATTACATATGTAATCATTCTGTTAAATAAACCAAAAATATGTTTTTAATTAAAAGCGTTCCGGTTAAAATGATTTTTGGCTTCAAGCACCGGTTCACATCTTCAAAATCTGGGGTAGGCTCTCGTTGGGAAATCTCAATAATGGGAAACGGAAGAAATTATAATATCTGAGACTGCCATCTGACATTTAAACAAGTTACTTATTACACCTCGACATTCAAAATGGTGAATTCTATAACAACTGTCGTATGGGTGTTTGATTTTGCCACATGCTATATTTGTTTTTTTTTGTGCATAACAGATTGATGTAATCCTATTACAATACACATGAAATATACAAAACTTTAAATGAAACATTTTACTATAACCGATATTTTAGAGTTCTTGCCTAAAATGACTTATGAATCTTCAAGGCCAATGTTGAAAATTTCAAGAGACCTAGAGGTATCATTTAGCAGCACCATACCTCTTGTCATGCTATGCTGGGCCATAACGTCCGTTCTTTCGTGTGGAATATAGAGCAAGTCGTGGCGTCGACCCTGACGATAGTTGTTCGGTACAAACAATTTAAAGCATTCCAAGAGGTATGGGCTGTCAACGTAATAGTTCATGATTTTAAAAGCTGTTACTTTAAGAGTACCATTTCTCCTAGATTGAAGACTTTCGTAGTGCGTTTCGGAGAGCAAATCTATGTGATGCATAAATCGTTGGTATTCACCATGCGTTCTCATATAAAGATATCTTAGAATTTTTTTTTTAATTTGTTCTAATAATTCCATGTATTTTTGCTGGTATGGGGCCCAGACATCAGAAGCGTATTATAATTTAGATCGTATAAGGCAGTTGAACATCGATGTCATTGCTTCGCTCTTGGAGAATTATTTACTTATTCTTATCACAAATCCAAGAAGTTTATAACAAGATAATACCAATCCCACTATACGATCTGAAAATGTAACCCCGAGGTCCCTTATGGATTTTACTGATGTGTTATAATATCATTTAACTTATCTTGACCAGACGGCCGATAGTTACGCATATTTTTTTTACAGACGATTTTGTCATTTTTTTACGAGTCAATGATTATCTTAATTAAAATGTAACTAAAAATATTGTAAAAATAGCGTTGTTTAGTTACTAAGTCAAATTGTGTTCAAACGTAAATCGTCGTTTGTTATTTTAATTATTTAAGTTCACCAAAATACTTTAACCAATCGTTTTTTATTTATTTACAAGCTGTTCCCCGTCTGTCTGTGCAGATACTCTGATCTGATTGCTTTTACGTCCAACAGATGACGCTGTTAAAAAAGAAGCTTGTTTTTACCTGTCACAGGGTAAATCTATATAATATAGTTATATAAAAACACACGCGTATTCGAATGCAACGTTGTGTCAACATTTAAAAGCAATCGGTGAAGAACTTTTAGAGATTTAAGATTTTGAACTGACAAACATTAACATTTTTTCCAAATATGGATTATTTTATGTAAACAGAGTTGGTAAATCAAACATGATTCTTTAAATAACTGGCATTAATTCATAATTAATAGCAAAAGTTAACTCCAAAATCAAAACAAAATGTTATTATTTTATGTCCGGTTTTATAATTTTTAAAACACAATTAAATTCAGTTTCTTTGAGAGTCTCAAATCCAAAATTATTTTATCTTGTTTTATTTTCATATTCACCTTACATCGCACAAAAACTCTGCATCTCAGTTAGGAGCCATGTCATCTATGTAAAAAGGGCGGAACGAAATTTTTTTTTTTCTAATTCTGATTTGGAATAGTTGTATTAAGTTGCCAATTGCCATCAATTACCTCAATTAAAAATATAAAAAATATCAGACAACGGTAAGAGCCCCCGCCAAGACATCGAACATTTACAAAAACGACAGTTTAGGGGATATTTGCGCGGCCTAGAAAATAGTACAGAATTTATTTTATTTAAAAACATATTCAAATATAGTCAACTAGCTATTGCAATCAAATATTTCTTTATTTTAATATACTTTGGCGCTGTAACAGAGGTGCAAAGTGCGGGACGAAGCGGAGAGCGGCACCTGACAATCTACGAAATGCAGTATTTTGTTTAAACTACTGTCGATAATTGTCTCAGGTGAAAGGTCGCGCGTCAATTATATTCACGAGTACTTATTGATAAACGTTTTTTAAGTTAATTAAACTGATTTCTAGAAGACAAAATTTAAAATGTCCGATATTTGGTGTAAGTGTAGAGTTGAAAGAGAATATCCTACCTACGTATGGAAATGTGATGAAATTCTACGAATGGGTTAGACAAGACTTAAAAGTAAGAAATAACACAACAAAAGAACCTACGTATTTGGAAATTGCCGTAGTAGTTTGAACGAAAATTGAAGAATTGTGGATAAAATCTTCGATTCCAATTGTCACACACAAAATAATCTTACAGTTACTAAAAAGTTATCACTCGAAGTGTTATAATTTGAAAAAGTCTTTGAAGAAACTTAAGGAAGAAAAGTTAGAAGAGTTCAGAGTACAGAGTAGAAAGATTTTTGACATAGCAGCAAGTAAATGTCAAGAATTTGTAAGCTGTACTTGTTTGAGAGAAAAAAAAGTTCCAAAAGAGGAACAAATGTTTTAAGAAGACCAACGCACTAACTGACTAATGGCTTTATGAAGAACTGATCTTATCCATAGTAAAAAAAATGCTGAATAGAAGATTACGTACTCTCAAACAAGAAATGAGGCATAATAGATAGGATGAAACTAAGAACAATAAGGCAGAATGAGACGCGAGCAAATTTTAACCGAAGAAAGAGTAACAGAAATTCCTTCATTATATTTCGATGGAAGGAAAGACAAGACGGCTAAAACTGTTTTAAAAAGATCGAAGAGGCTTAGAGTGATTGTACAAGAGGAACATATTTCGATTATAAAAGAACCAGGTACTGTTTATGTTGGGTATGGGGTTCCAACATCGGGCAGTGGAAGAAATATTGAAAGAGCTATCCACAGATTTTTAACGACTGAAAAGATATCACTAGATGGTTTAATGGCTGTTGGCTGTGATGGAAAAAACACAAATACAGGGAAAACAGACTATCTCGACCATTGCAATGGATAATTTGTCTCTTACACTCCAATGAGTTACCATTGAGGCATTTGTTTACCTATTTGGATGGCCCTACTGCAGGACCTAAATCATTTGCAGGTCAAATTGGTAAAGCATTAGAGATATGCGAGACGCTGTCGTTGGCTAACTTTGAGAAGATAGAAGGTGAACTACCTCCACAAATATCCACAGATCTCAGTACAGACGAGAAATATTTACAAGAAATTACTACTGCTTTCATAAATGGATCCTGGTCTCCTGGATTAATTAAAGAGAAGCCCAGGTAAACTACCCCATGCCCGCTGGTTGACAAGAGCTAATCGCATACAGCATTTGTATATTTCTACAGAAAATCCACAACAAAATCTTGTGACTTTAGCAACGTTTGTCGTATAATCATACGCTCCTGTCTGGTTTACTATCAAAACACATTCATCCTGCAAAGATGGTTCAAATCATTTATGGAAGCTCATTAACAGCACTAGATATTTGTCCAACGAGTTGTTAGTGATAGTGGACCCTGTTATAATTTGTAACAGTTACTTCGCTCATCCAGAAAACTTGTTGTTGAGTATGATAACAGATTCATGTAAGAACATTAGAGAACTCGCTGCAAGACGCATTTAAAAGGCTCGTCAAGTTAATAAAAAATCTGTTTCGCGCATTTTTGAGGTGCCAAAAGTGAACTTAAACGCATGTTCTTACATAGACATGATTGACTGGCAACAAATTATATACGAACCCTCAATACTGATGAATATTTCCGATGGTCAGTTACAAGATCTTATTGAAAATGGAGAAGATACATTGTTGAAGTTTATGAGACTGACTTGCCATACCCAGGCTGTGAAAAGATTTGTAAAAGTTGTGACAGAAGCAGTTCTAAGTGCATTCGACAAGATAAGACGAGAGGGATTCATAAAATCTAAATTAGCATCTCGAAAACTCATGCCAAATTTTGAACCTAAAAATGGTTTTTTGCTATAAAAAATGATTTTATTCATACCAACATAACTTTCTTAATCTGTGTTTAATTTTGAAATAAATGTTTTTATTAATTAAAATCTACTTTTATTTTATCATTTCATGCACAACATATTATATTTACTTATTGTTTTGTTTATAGGGTGTTTAATACAAAACGTCTATAAAAACTTAAAAAATAAAATTTCAAGTCTCTGGCGGGACCTCAAGATGTCGAGCTAGAAGTTCCAAATTGAGAACTGTTATTTAGAATTACATAAAGCAACTTTTCCCTGGTATTCCAATTCGAATTTCAAAAAAAAAAAATTTTTCATACAAAAGTGTTCCACCCTAATGTACAATCTTGCTTAATGTTGTGTGTTTGAAGGATATAATAAAGAAGGAAAGAAGAAGAGTTAGAGGAAGGTCGGGAAGGTTAGAAAGTATCTGTCTATCGAGATCTGGTCACTCAACATAACTTTAAAACTTTCAGGAAATGTTTCAAAATAATACTAGCTGCACCCGCCACGCGTTTATGTGGCACAGTCTGTCTTTGGAAATAGAGAAAAATAGCGCGTGTTGCTTTTAAGTTCAACAAAAAAATTGATGTTATTTTACCTGTCACAGTATATCTATATAATATAGGTATATTAAAATACACGCGTATTCGAATGCAACTTTGTGTCAAAATTTCAAAGCAATCGGAGAAGAACTTTCGGAGATTTTAGATTTTAAATAAACGAACATTTACATTTTATTTATATAGATAAATTGTGGGACTTTTAGATGGTAGGTAAATCACCAAAGATTAGCTTATAGGTACGCTCGTAGGTGCGATGGTAATATTATTTTCTTGAACTAAAAATTTTCAATTTTAGAGGCGGGTACGGGGACTGCCGCTCCGATAACCATTTATTGGATAAGCATCACCTCTGACATAAGTCAGCCTAATTGTTTCGCTACGTTTGGTGACTTAGCATGGGTGTCCGGGTTTATGGTCTTAGCGACAGGTCTTAGCGACAGATGCGTCTGCCCGCCAACTGAGGGAGACCTTCTGACCTCTCCAACAGGATTCTCTAAACATCGCCTTGCACCGCAGTTTGAGGAATGGATTCATACATCCGTCAATCCTGGACACACTAACCTTGATTTCTACCCAACCCTCATACCTTTTTCCTTTACAGAACTTTGTTCCCTGCCTTTCCAAAAAATACCCACAACACAACATACCCAAAGATGACACAGGCCCTGAGTGGCTTCCTTTTGTGGAGCTTGTGATGAAAGGCTTAAATCACAGTGAAAAACAGATAAACCATAGCTGCTAAAAATATACAAATTATTAATGAAAACCGTCATTCTAGCGACATCTGTTGAGGTTAAAATTGATTCAGTTTGGTTTTCAGTAGGCACCTGTAATAGTTGGAATTATGTTGAGATTCTATAGTATAAACACAGAGGTCATTAAAATCGTCTAGGAACGACTAGGAACCCCCTTTTGAGGCTTCAAAATAAACATTGAATTTTGTCAACCAATAGATCTGAACAAAGAGCTATAAAATTTTGAGTAACCAATCAGTGAACGAAGAGGCGTACATCAAATGCAGACAAAGGAATAAACTTTGGATCGGGCAATAAAAAAAGATAATTAACGACATTTCGATTCTCACAGAAATTAGAGGTGAACGCACTTTAGGGTCAACATCGACTTTCAAGGTGACAAACTCCTGGGAATGTTTACAATAACTGAGACATTTATGGGGTATCGAACCATTGAAATCGGGTGCTTGGAAGTTTTACAAGTTGTAAAGCGCACACACAAAAATGCAATGAAAAAAATTATAAACGTGATAGTATAAAAAAAGGACGGGAAAAGCAAAGGAAAGTTACTGGCGGAATTTCAACTGTAGTGCAATTATTTATGATAGAAGGAGGGTGTCATGTTCGATAAAAATCGTACTAAAGAGAGGAGTGAGTGTTGGAAACAATGGAAATTGATCGTTATCAATTTAAGATGAAACGGACATATTGGTGAAACAATCTTGAATGAAAGTCTCGCAAAAAAATAGACATTTTAGAAAGGTGCGGCGACCGGATGGAAGGATAATATAGAGATTTTGGACTGCTACGAAGGTCCTAGGGACGTGAAAATCGAGTATCAGAAGAAGACAGAAAAACTAAACATATAGCGATAGATTAGATTCAGGAAAAGTAGACATTTTACATAATTATTAGGTTAGATATATATTAGAGTTACCCAATATTACGGAGGGATCGAAACAAGATAAAAGGTTGGCGGTCTCATGTATATTTTGAAGGGTAAACAATCAAAATCCGAACATGATTTTTATTTACGTTAAGGTAATAAACGATTAGAAAAGCGATTAACTTTAACGTTGGGCTTATGAAGTATTTAGATTAGGCAAAGGAGATTAAAACTAATGGCTCTAAAATTAAACTAAATTTACGGCCGTAGTACATAAAATCTGAGACGTAAACATATGTCCAGACGTATAATTTATGTGAAATCTTGTAAGTGAGGGATGGAGAATGGGCGGAGATTGGGTAAAACAATAAAAATGACAGATATCCCAGAGTCTAATTAGGTATATCTCCCGTAGAAGTGTGGAAAACTATATATTAATTAATAATAAATGAAGTATGAAATTTTCCTGGAGACCACACACATCGGGAAAAGTGAAGAAAAGATAAAAGGAAGGGTAAAGAACGGAGATAGGAAATGATCCATGTGGAGAAAAGCGATACAATTCGAATTTATCCGTGAGATTAATAAATACGACTTGGAAAATGAGTAATTATAAGAGTTATGAGAAATGACATAAGAATCAAGAAGAAACTGTGCGGGAAAACGTCGCGAATAATATAAAATTCAAAGTAAAAGGGAAAATTCGAATCTGCGACTTAAAGAAGAGGAAGTGCGGGTGGAAATGGAAAAGCTCATATAAGTAACAATAAAATTAAGTAGAATTTAAACAAATCGTAATTCAAAAATGCGTAGTAAAGATTTCGACATGGATTTAAACAATTTTCGCACGAGATGCATAAAATTGAGATGTATATATATATTATTGAGGACGGACCTATCGCAAATTGAGAAAAAAAAGGAACACAAAATCATGAGAATTTAACTACATTTTGTATGAACACAGGACAAAGGAAGCTTGGGCGATTAACGCAGACTTACCCGATTCGGACCCTATCAAGTTAGCGACGTGAGATAAAAATTAACCGCCACCCAAAGCCGGACAACAAAAGATCTTATGTAGGAACGATCGAAATTAGGGGAAGGGGTGTTCGGATTTACGAGTTGATAGGAGATAGAATTAAGCATCAAGAGAATTTCAGATACGTCTTTTGGGACCTGAGAGGGATATAAAAGATGGAACACATCAGTCAGGAGGCAGTCGCGCCGAGGATTCGAAAAGTTGTTACGTGGCAGTACTACGTTCTTTGGTAGGATTAACAGTGAAAAATCTTTAAGTGTTAAATTTTAAATAAGCCCCTGGACTTAGGAAAATTTTGTGAAAAGTACAAGTGCTAGAGTCAGTGAAATTTAATTTGGTTAAACAGTGAAAATAAATATAATTTAAACTCAGTGCTTAAAAGTGTTAAGTGAAGTGCAGAAAGTGATTACGGAATTAAGAATTTAACTAAAATTTAAAAATAATTATTTCATTCAAAGTGAAAACATTCAAATTAAATTTAAGAGTTTGTTATCGTTAAATTAAAGTGGATGTGCTCGTGAATTGATATTTAAAAATAGATTATAATTTTGTTTAAAATTATTAATAGTAAATACTTCATCTTAGGTTAAAAGAAACACAAAAACAAAAAAAAAGGATTCGATAATAATAAACGTTTAAACCTTTGTTCTAAAATTAACAGTTAGAAAAAAAAATTAATTTATTAAGAGTCGAGTTTAATTAAAAGTTTGCACAATTCGGAATAAATTTTCTTATCAATTTATATAAAAGAAATTTAGAATTAATAAATTGTTCAATTAAAATCCATCGTGCGTATAGCGACAGTGTTAAAAGTGTTTGTCGTTTTAACCGGAATTTTAATCATCAGTCTATCATTTCGAAAAGGAATTTGAAACAGCTATCATTCAAAAGCCTAAACTAGAAAAGTGTTATTAAATCAACGGGTTTTCTGAATTAGGATTTCGTTCGGAAGAAAAATTAAATATCAACTAATTTATACGATTCAAGCGAGAATAAAATATTAAATAGGAATAAATAGTCGAAAAGATTTATTTTGAAATTAGTTGAAAAAATACAATTAATTAGGTAGGATTTCTTCATCAAGGTTGTTGTGTACACCCGACCGGAAATACCTTGACGGGGGGTAAGTTTTCTTTTATAAATAATTTTCAGGACCTAGGAGTGAGGAGATACAGCTGATTATGGTATATCAATTAAATTATTAAAAACAACAAAACAAAGCATTACACATTAATATATGTATATTATGTATTTATCTATATAAAATAAAGTAATATATTGTATATAAAGAATAAATATATGAGTAATGTATTTATATATATGTATTTTACTTATTAATCGAAGCATCGAAATGGTAGCGATTTTTAATACCTACCCGAGGACATATCTATATTATTGAAAAAGAAAATATGTATTTATTAATATTCCAGACTATGTAGATTCATATATTTTATATTTATTTATTAATATATGTACTCTTATTTAACATATTTTGACAATCGATATATGTGTACTTATATTTATATTTATTCTTCATTTAACCTCTTAGTAAATTTGTGTTCAAAAAGTGAAATAAATAGTTTAACTTCAAAAGGAATTAAAAATATTCTAATTAATTATGCACAATAAAAGGTAACATAACTGAATTATAGGGAGAGGTAGAAATATTTCTTAAATAAACAATCTCGCATCTAGGTTAGTGTGTCAAAGAAGGTGTTTATATTATTCGATTTGTTTACAAATAGGGACGCTGAAGATCTGGGTCAACCGCATGGTTTGAAAACGACCTTGGCCGTAACTAGATAATTTATCAGGGTTATAAGGATAACCATCAGGATGTCATTGTGTAATGTGCAGCGATATGGGTCATTTACAAATACCTATCATTCACAATCTACAATTGAAAAATCATGGGTTAGCAAGATTTATATCGAATATTACATGAAACATTTGAATACCATTGATTAGATAGTCATATAGATTTTATTAGTTACCTGAACCAGCTGGAAGCTGCGTGCTCTCAAATGTCTATCAATCACAAACGACAATTGAAAAATCACGGGTTAGCCAGATTTATATAAAAATATTACATGAAACATTTGAATACCATTGATTAGATAGTCGCATAGATTTTTATTAGTTACTTGAAACAGCTGGGAGCCGCGTGTTTACAATTACCTACCATTCACAATCTACAATTGAAAAATCACGGGTTAGTAAGATTTATATAGAAATATTATACGAAACATTTGAACATTATTGATGGAGTGTTCGCATAGATCCCATCAGTTGCCAGAGACAGTTGAGAGTCGTGTACGCTCTAATGTGGCAATCAGCTACTTGAAACAATTGGAAAATCACGGGATAGGATGAACGAAATTAATGTTGAAACCTGGAGGTAAAGTTTAAAACAAATACAGTTCATCAAACAGGAGGCAGTGGTCGCTCCTACAACAAGACCATTGACCAAACCAAATAGAGATGACGATTCTCGTAAATAAAAACGTCAAAACCAAACAAAAAGCCTGGAGTTCGATAGCTCTCCAAAACAAACTATCAAATAATTTCTTATTCTACTAGTATTTATTAGTATAACCTTATTCTTACGTATATATTCGGTTACCAATCCTAGAGTTTCGCAGAACTCTTCGTGCGAGATCCGAGCTCGGAATGCGAGGTAGATAGCCTCGTATTGCGAGTTATAAACCTTTCCCAAACTGTATGTATACATATATTTATTCGTATGTACTGTTTACTGGAGAATGCGGACCTGCATACAGCTTGCATTTAGGTCGGTAGACCACTCTCGCATTCTCTTTTAAACGTGGAATGAGGATTCACGACCCGTAAGTCCACACCAACCGTGAGTATATGATTGTATATAGGACGAAACCGGTTCGCCCTAAGTAAATTGTAGTCCAAGGAGGTGTTGGAATTTGGAGGTTTCGGGACCCGAGGGAAGACTTGAAGGCAGTGCATGATGACGTGGAAGGCTTTTTGGGACGCGATAACTTAGGTATCAATCAAAGAGCCGTGTCAAAAGATTGTACGAATTTCTTGTCGACTCACGATCATCTCGTTTACTTGCAGGAGGAAGGAGCCAAATTTTTGCTAGCAAAGGGTTATTCTGAGTTCGTCAAATATACAATTAACTAATAACATTAACCTACTAAATCAATTTTACATGTACCTTATAGCAGCAGAATCAAGAAGGAGTGGCGCCAACCAGACACAATAATTAATCATTGCCAAATTTACTAACAATTAACCATTTGAGTTATATTTAATCACCTGTTCAAATAAACATGTATAATATCTTTTATCAGCGTTTAACTACAACTTTGTTAGGGTGCAGGGAATCAGAATAGTTACAATAGGAAAGTTAGCTCATCCAGAGAATTCATTTAAGTCTAGGTTTGCAATGGAAAGACCAATTAAATTGTGAAACTCAACACCTCGATCAGAACCAAGGGGGTTACCACAAAATGAAGGTAATTAAAATCCTATATCATAAATCAAAAAAATTACACAACGTTTGATGGAATTTAATTACAATATAAATACGAAAATATTTGCGTTCAAGTTCGTGAATAACGTATTAATTAGTTAAGTACGTATGTCTATAAAGATATATAGTACAAGAGAGCTTTAAGTAGCTTTCTGAAGTTATCAAAGAAATTAAGGGTCCAATTTTCATGGAGGCTTATGTGTTGTAGGGGAGGAATTTTCCATCCCTGCGAACACATATGCAAAGCCTTAGAAAAAAAAAAGAAGTATCGATCATAGCCAAGAGAGAAGAAAATTTATATTGTTTTAAACAAAGTAAAAGAAAATGGTGAAAAGGAGAGAACATTACAACTGCATAGCCGTGATCAGGAGGTTCAGGTTTTATAAGTTTGAAAAAAAAAAAGGTTTTATTGGCCAATCTATTGCAAAAACGGAGAAAATAATAATAATAAATAGGACGTAATTAATTAAAGAATTAACAAAAAAAAAAAAAATCAGAAAAGTGCGACATTACATAAATACACAGTGAAATAAAAAGAAATAATAATAGATTAACGTAAATAAACAATAAATCCAAAAAGAATGTGTTAACGAATAAACCTATAATACAAAGTGTCCTTGTAAATAAAAATGTGTCAAATCAAACGACCATTAACTCCAGAGTTATTAAAAATTCCTTTCATACGATAATGTAAACAAAAACAAAAGAAGTAGGTTAATGATGTCATTCACTCGAGAGGAATGCGTTCCGTAAACAAAAACATTGTTTATGTTTTGGGTTCTTCGAACAAATCGGAATGTTGATATAAAGCAAGTTTAATAAACAGACAAACCCGAAAAACATCGAACTTATTGGGACAACAAAGAACATCTAAAAATTGATAAGATAAACATCGAGATTTTAAAAGTCGGAAACATCGTTGAATAATACGTATCACTCTGAGGAACAAAAATTAAATAACAAACTTCGAGACTAAATAAATAATGACACAAAAACGAGATTGAATATAAACATTGCATTCGGATATCGTGGAGTATTAACGTAAACAATTATTGTTTATCTTATATTCGAAAATACAGACCAGCGGCGGGCCGTGGTACTTAACAAATTATTCACAAAGTCAGGAAAAGATATTATTATTTCATCGCTAGACATTCGACAGATTTATTAGAAGAATAGAAAGGTTTAGACAAATTAAATTGATTAATGTTTTACAACACCCAATGTACCTTACTAGATATCATTGGTTTTGCAAAAATAATGATTACGAAAAATATAAAATTGATTAATATCAATTGATTAACAAAAAAAAAAAAATATATATATATTTTTTTTTTGATTAACATTAATATCATTATAAAACAAAAGAAAAACAATTATTTTGAGATGTTGGGGTGTAATATATTATGATCATGTTGTAACATAATAAATAGCGGAAATATTACACCCATATCATGTGATAGATAGATCTATAATAACAATAATATCAAAATAGAGAAGTGTAATTGTATTACATCATAGTTAATCATTAGGACCACGTGTTAGATTCAAATGGTCGCGCTACGTGCCGCCAATGTAGATAGTTGTTGTCAGGATCACAAATCTCGATAATCGACAGAGTCATTAATGAGGGTGAAACATTTGATGTTTTGTTTTGTGAGGTAAGATTAATCTAACATAATATAATTTACCATATAAACGGGTAAGTTGAAATAACGTAAGATTTACTCATGATAATTTTGCCGACATTCGGGTCAGGTAGTTGACTATTAAAACATATTTTAAGACACAGAGAACTCAGTCAATGGATTCGATAAGGAATTCAAGTATAGGCCAAACAAATAAACGTTGTTTTGAAAAGACAAAATGTTAGTTGAGAATTCGACCTTCAATCTCAAAGAAAAAAATACAATTCAGAGTTGGCTCGAGATTTTAATGTCGTTGACGAATGTTTATGATGGGATATATATATGTGTATATATATACCTATTTCGAGGAAACATCGTGATAGGTATATGAAAAAAAATCATGTTAGGTATTTCAAAATCATAATAGAATTTACAAATTTTGCAAATTGAATATAGATTTGAACTCAACAATAAATAAATATGGCAGAGAAAAGAAAACTCGATGACGCGAAGGTAAGCACCGAAACAGTTCCTTTAGTTGATGAACTGAGAGAAATATTCAAACGATCGCGAAAAAGTTCGTTACAAGTCGAGAATTTGAAGGCACGTGAAAATATGGGTCAGTCAGAGGGGGAGACTGGTACATATTCGGATGTCGAAGTCAAAGATATACGAGAGAGTGACGTGGAAATCATAAATGAACTTGAAAATTTACAGGAACGATCAGGTGATGAAATACAAGAAAAATCTAGAAAAAAAAAAAAATAAAAAAATAAGAAAAACGAGAAAATTTGAAAAAAGATATATAGAATAAGAAAGGCAACATATATATAAATAATTAAGAAAATTAAAATAGGAATATTGAGGTTGTCGCTTAGTAAGAAAAAAAAATAGATACATAAGCCGGTAACATTCGGAAGATCTAAGAAAATGGTGGGAAAACGTGGAATGGGGAGGCAAACAGAAGCTTTAGTGACGGCAATCGAGGAAAATGCTACAGCTGGGACGTCAACAGTGAACATCGGAGATATTACTACAATAATTCAAGCAGCTTTAGCACCGCTTGTTGATAAAATGCAGGAACTTGAGAAACAATTAGGAAGACCAACAACAGTGGCGGTGACAGGAGAGGATAGTGCGCCGAAAAACGTTCTCCAAGTAGTGGAAATGCTACCGCAGCAGGAACGACCTTCATTTTCCGGTGGAAACCAAAACCCCATAAGTTTCTTAGAAGATTTAAAAGAATACACTAGAAAAGTTAAACGTACAGATCCATTAATTGTCGTACGGGAAAATTTGAAGGGAGAAGCAAAAACGTGGGCCAAGTTATACAACAAGCGATGGGAAACAATGTTGGATTTCGAAAGAGATTTTTTAGCTACCTATTGGGGAGATATAAAGAAGAATGAGGTTCGCCGTCGTCTTGCGGAAGGGGTATATGATTCCAAGAGAGATATATCCATGCTCACTCATTTCGCAAATTATTGGGATTTAGCGAAAGCATTAAAAATTACCGAGACACCGTTGAGCGTAGTTGACGAGATTATGAGACATTACCCTAAAGAAGTTCAATCGCTATGGTTTTCAGGGCAGTCAGGAGATGAGATTGTCGCTGCTGAGTTTCTTCGAAAACTAGATACAATGGTTTGCACACCGGAAGAACGGAACACAAAGAAAAGGAGTGGGGAGGAGTTCACCAAGAAGGACAAATACCGTGACCGTTACAACGCTATAAAGAAGAGAATTCACGCAATAGAGAGTGTGGAAGGAGGCGCTAGCTGCAGCAAGTGTGCCGAAACTACGACATCTTCACAGGGAGGTTCTACAATAGTTACAAGCGGCAAGGAGCTAGTCATCGCAAACAATTCGGAAAACGGCCGAGGGTTGATTCATTAGCCCTCATGAATACGACTCACACAGGGAGAGGGACGCCGGCACCAAAACACAACACTGCATTGAAGATTATGATGAAATGGGGGTGGAATCCAATGAAAGGATTGGGAAGAAATGAACAAGGGATGACTGTTCCAATAAAAGCAGAAAGGAATGTGAGAAGACGAAAGGATGGAGCGGAAGAAACGAGAACGGAAGCGGAAATAGATGTGGAAGTATGTGTCAATTCTTTACAACAAATAACGGATGAATGGAATCAATTGAAAGTGAACGAAGAGAAAACAAGAAGGGAAATTAGTGGGTTCAACAACATTTTCGAAGACAGAGATTATGAGGAAGTAGAAAAGGGTAGCACTTTACCGTTATTACCGGAAGCCAAAGCACAGATAGATAACACGGAAGTTCACTGTTTAATAGATACTGGAAGTCAAATCACGTGCGTTTCTCAAGAGTTTTATGAAAATTATTTAAATGATCAAACAATTTATCCTATTATGCCTGTAACGACTATACAGATTAAAGTAGCGATAGGACATAAAAGTCAGAGAATATCTAGGTTGGTTCTAGTACCATTGCGATTTGGAGATGTTATAATAAATACGCCGTGTTTAATAATACCGAAGTTAATTAGACCAATTATATTGGGTATCAACTGGTTAGACGAATATACAGCTGAATTTAAATGTGGAGAAAACAGAAAGTTAAAAATAAAAACAGGAAATGGGAAGAAGGAAATAGAGTTAGTAAATTCAACCGTAATTCATAGGAAACCTAAACAGGAGGTTAGAAATCAAAATTTCACAAGTGGAAAAATAATTAGTATTGAAGTAAACCCTGAAATAAATAATACGGCGTGCCTCGAGCGTAGAATAACGACCTTTGTGTCCGAATTAAATTTAGATTCAAAAGGAAAAGAAGGGTTAGAAAAGATTTTAATTAAACATAAGAATGTATTTATAGACAAACCGGGTCTAACTACCTTGTACACTCACGAAATAAGAATGACGGACGAGACGCCTTTCGTTAAGCGATCCTACCCAGTACCTTTTGCTTACAGGGATAAGATTGATGAGAAAATTAGAGAATTGGAGTTATTAGGAATTATCAGTAGAGAGGCCACACAGTTTTCTAGTCCTCTAACATTTACCTTGAAAAAAGATGGGACAGTCAGGATACTCTTAGATGCTAGATTCTTAAACACCAGAATGCAGGCGGAAGTAGAAAAACCACCATTAACTTCAGAAATTATACAGCGTTTTCATGGTGTAAAATTCATAACCACAATAGATCTAAATTCAGCTTACTTTCAAATACCTATCAGTCCAGAAAGTCGCAAGTATACTGGATTTGTATACAATGGAAAATCTTACGTATACAAGGTATTACCGCAGGGGTTAAAAACATCAGTAGGGAGTTTTTCAAGAGGAATGGACAAAATTCTAGGACCAGGGGTGAGGGAATTCTGCGCTAATTACCTAGATGATTTAATAATATATACGTGTGGTAGTCAAGAAGATCATTTTGAACATGTAAACGCGGTACTTGAGAGGTTAAAGGAAGCAAACATGACTTGTAAACTTGAAAAATGTCAATTTTTATTCACAGAAGTACGTATGTTAGGACATATTATAACGCCTTTGGGAGTTCAAATGGATCCGGAAAAGATTGATGCTATTAAAAATTTTCCGGTACCCAAGAAAATAAAACAAGTTAGAGCTTTTCTAGGACTTTGCAATTATTACCGTAGATTCGCAAATAAATATGGGGAAACAACACGGGTTTTGTGCGATTTACTTCAGAAAAATAGAACCTGGCGATGGGGTGACTCAGAACAGCGCGCATTCGAGAGGGTGAAAACATTATTTTTAGAGACAGTTATTTTACATCATCATGACCCAAATAGTACTTATTATTTACAGACAGATAGTTCGGGGTTCGCCATAGGAGGAGAATTATATCAGTTGGATGAGGAAGGGAATCACCACGTTATTGGATTTATTAGCAAAGCTTTAAGAGGACCGGAGTTGAAATGGACCACGTCAGAACAAGAGTTATGGGCGATAATATATGCTTTACACAAATTTGAGGCATACTTAAGAGGAGTACACTTAATAATTAGGACGGATCATCAAGCATTGACATTTTTAAAGAGCTGGGAGATGTACAGTGGCCGACTAACACGGTGGATTTTATATTTAAATCAATTTAACTTCACTGTAGAGTACGTCAAAGGGAAGGAAAATATAGGGCCTGATATTTTATCTCGTTATTCTTGTGATGCAAAAAATGTACAGGAGGAGAAAAACACGTGCCCAGAGATAGCAGCTTTTGCAGTGAAAGGTAGACAACAGATTCGAAAACACTTAGTAAATATAACTGAACTACAAAAACAAGACACATTTTTGGGAGAAATTTTCGGATATTTGCGCAAGGGAAAATTTGGGCCGCCGACAAAAGATGTTAATAGGTATTTGAAAAATTACAAAAAAATAGGCAAGACTTTATATTACACAACAGGACTAAACAAAACGGTGTTAGCAGTACCACAAGAGTTGACTGAAGAACTAATTAAAATGATACATTTAGAAATTGGACACGGAGGAGTTTTTAAAACAGGGACAGCTTTAGGAGATAGGTATTATTGGCCAGGCATGCACCGAGATATAAAACGCATAGTGAGAGGGTGTCACCTATGTCAGCTGGCGAAGCGCGAAATTCGACCAACTGTAGGGCCGAGTAAATCCATAATTACCAAAGAAGTAGGACAATTAGCTATGGCAGATTTATACGGACCTTTACCGAGAGGAATAGGAGGGGTTAGATTCATTTTCGTGATCCAAGATTCATTCAGTAGATTTGTAAAATTATATAAATTGAGGATAGCAAGTACTAAGACCGTGTTAAATTGTGTAGAGGATTTTAATAAAACAATACAAATAGATGCTTTGTTAACTGACAACGGATCTCAATTTACATCGAAGAAATGGGAAAGCAGCTTAAATAGGATGGGCATACGAATCGTACATACTTCAATACGAAATCCCGGACCGAACATAACAGAGCGCGTGAATAAAGAACTAGGTAGAATTTTCCGTATTTATTGTCACGAAAAACATACCAAGTGGGCGGCTTTCCTTAAAGAAATAGAACAAACCTACAATAATTCGATACACTGTTCAACAGGATTCTCACCTAATGAAATAGCTTTTGGGAAATCACCAACTTAAAGTTTAGACAGGTATACTCAAGGCTGCGGAAAATCTACGAAAACAATAGATGAAATAAGATTAGCAGCACGGAAAAATTTAGAGAAAAGCGCTGCAAATCGACAGAAATACTATAATCTCAACAAAAGATTAATAACTTATGAGATTGGGACCCTGGTCAAGTTGAAAAAATTTACACAATCAAACCTTCTCAAAAAAGAAATAAAAAAATTCAATCTGCTTTACGATGGACCTTATGTAATTGGGTCAGAAGTTTATAGTAACACGTATACGCTAATTGATCCGGTAACTCGGGAAATAAAAGGAGATTATAGCGCAATTCATTTAGCGAAATATTATACATGTAATAAGGAACAAAAACCAAGTTTAGAGATAGTGGAAATCAACGAATAAAATGCGAAATTTACAAATATTTGAAACCTTAAATAAATAAACGATTGAGAAAAATTTAAAATCTGTTAGGATACGATATAATTTAAGGAGAAAGAAAATTACTAAAATATTAGACTATCAGTTCGTTTGCGAGGGGCGGGTCGTCCTTAAGTCTTTAAGGTTGAGTGAACAAATCTCTTAATAAGCGACAATCATATTCTAATTTACTAATAGAGTAAGAGAAAAATTTTTCGATAATATTGATTTTCTAGTTTAGAAAAAAAAAATTGTGTGTTAGTGTGTAGGAAAATTTTGTTAGATAAGTAAGAACACAGAAGGAAAGCGTATGGGAGTTATATACCCACAAAAGGAACAAAAAAAAAATACATATATTATAAATAGGATAGGGTACGTTTTATAAAACAAGATTTTAAATTGACAATGCATAGAGTTAGAATTTTTTTTGAAAACTTGAAATAAGGTTATCTATAGATTTAGAGTAGACATTAGGTAAAGATAAAAAGGGAACATTAGAATTACGATATGGTTAGGTTAAATTTTCAAAAAAAAAAAAAAAAAATTTAAAAGGAAACAGGAACGATGAGAAAATTGGAGGTTAGTTAAGAACATTTATGAAATTTAAAAATTAGGATGGGTAACACCTAGGCTAGAACAACTTGTTTGAATGATCTATGAAAAGACAATTAGAAATTACACAAAAAAAAAAAAAAATTTGCAAATAAGAGAAAAAAAAAAAAAAAAATGCTGGAAAAGTTTAAATGAAACATGTATACCACTGATTTTTGGATTGGGTGAGGTCGTGCAAAGATACATATTTCACAAAAATTATCATACTTACAAAACAAAAACAAAACGAAAAATTATTTGCACACCAAGAGACCATCCACTTTTCAGTTGGTCAATAGACCGCGAGATTGCAAACAATCTTTACATGAATCATTGTAAGGGAGGTCTTAGTCCAACCAGGTTGAGGGCCACCTAAACACGCGAGTCGAGGGGCGTGTTCCAGAAAAAAAAGAGAATAATTTTGAGTTTATCAAAATTAGAGAAAATTCCATAAAATAAAATCTACGCGAAAAGAAAATAGAAAATACAATGTGATTCAAAGTCAAGGTTGTTAACAATCCAAACAGAATGAAGAAAAAGATAGGGAATAACAAAATGAGGGGGGGGAGAAAGGAAATAACAGGAAGTGATGATTGAAATCGGGTGCTTGGAAGTTTTACAAGTTGTAAAGCGCACACACAAAAATGCAATGAAAAAAATTATAAACGTGATAGTATAAAAAAAGGACGGGAAAAGCAAAGGAAAGTTACTGGCGGAATTTCAACTGTAGTGCAATTATTTATGATAGAAGGAGGGTGTCATGTTCGATAAAAATCGTACTAAAGAGAGGAGTGAGTGTTGGAAACAATGGAAATTGATCGTTATCAATTTAAGATGAAACGGACATATTGGTGAAACAATCTTGAATGAAAGTCTCGCAAAAAAATAGACATTTTAGAAAGGTGCGGCGACCGGATGGAAGGATAATATAGAGATTTTGGACTGCTACGAAGGTCCTAGGGACGTGAAAATCGAGTATCAGAAGAAGACAGAAAAACTAAACATATAGCGATAGATTAGATTCAGGAAAAGTAGACATTTTACATAATTATTAGGTTAGATATATATTAGAGTTACCCAATATTACGGAGGGATCGAAACAAGATAAAAGGTTGGCGGTCTCATGTATATTTTGAAGGGTAAACAATCAAAATCCGAACATGATTTTTATTTACGTTAAGGTAATAAACGATTAGAAAAGCGATTAACTTTAACGTTGGGCTTATGAAGTATTTAGATTAGGCAAAAGAGATTAAAACTAATGGCTCTAAAATTAAACTAAATTTACGGCCGTAGTACATAAAATCTGAGACGTAAACATATGTCCAGACGTATAATTTATGTGAAATCTTGTAAGTGAGGGATGGAGAATGGGCGGAGATTGGGTAAAACAATAAAAATGACAGATATCCCAGAGTCTAATTAGGTATATCTCCCGTAGAAGTGTGGAAAACTATATATTAATTAATAATAAATGAAGTATGAAATTTTCCTGGAGACCACACACATCGGGAAAAGTGAAGAAAAGATAAAAGGAAGGGTAAAGAACGGAGATAGGAAATGATCCATGTGGAGAAAAGCGATACAATTCGAATTTATCCGTGAGATTAATAAATACGACTTGGAAAATGAGTAATTATAAGAGTTATGAGAAATGACATAAGAATCAAGAAGAAACTGTGCGGGAAAACGTCGCGAATAATATAAAATTCAAAGTAAAAGGGAAAATTCGAATCTGCGACTTAAAGAAGAGGAAGTGCGGGTGGAAATGGAAAAGCTCATATAAGTAACAATAAAATTAAGTAGAATTTAAACAAATCGTAATTCAAAAATGCGTAGTAAAGATTTCGACATGGATTTAAACAATTTTCGCACGAGATGCATAAAATTGAGATGTATATATATATTATTGAGGACGGACCTATCGCAAATTGAGAAAAAAAAGGAACACAAAATCATGAGAATTTAACTACATTTTGTATGAACACAGGACAAAGGAAGCTTGGGCGATTAACGCAGACTTACCCGATTCGGACCCTATCAAGTTAGCGACGTGAGATAAAAATTAACCGCCACCCAAAGCCGGACAACAAAAGATCTTATGTAGGAACGATCGAAATTAGGGGAAGGGGTGTTCGGATTTACGAGTTGATAGGAGATAGAATTAAGCATCAAGAGAATTTCAGATACGTCTTTTGGGACCTGAGAGGGATATAAAAGATGGAACACATCAGTCAGGAGGCAGTCGCGCCGAGGATTCGAAAAGTTGTTACGTGGCAGTACTACGTTCTTTGGTAGGATTAACAGTGAAAAATCTTTAAGTGTTAAATTTTAAATAAGCCCCTGGACTTAGGAAAATTTTGTGAAAAGTACAAGTGCTAGAGTCAGTGAAATTTAATTTGGTTAAACAGTGAAAATAAATATAATTTAAACTCAGTGCTTAAAAGTGTTAAGTGAAGTGCAGAAAGTGATTACGGAATTAAGAATTTAACTAAAATTTAAAAATAATTATTTCATTCAAAGTGAAAACATTCAAATTAAATTTAAGAGTTTGTTATCGTTAAATTAAAGTGGATGTGCTCGTGAATTGATATTTAAAAATAGATTATAATTTTGTTTAAAATTATTAATAGTAAATACTTCATCTTAGGTTAAAAGAAACACAAAAACAAAAAAAAAGGATTCGATAATAATAAACGTTTAAACCTTTGTTCTAAAATTAACAGTTAGAAAAAAAAATTAATTTATTAAGAGTCGAGTTTAATTAAAAGTTTGCACAATTCGGAATAAATTTTCTTATCAATTTATATAAAAGAAATTTAGAATTAATAAATTGTTCAATTAAAATCCATCGTGCGTATAGCGACAGTGTTAAAAGTGTTTGTCGTTTTAACCGGAATTTTAATCATCAGTCTATCATTTCGAAAAGGAATTTGAAACAGCTATCATTCAAAAGCCTAAACTAGAAAAGTGTTATTAAATCAACGGGTTTTCTGAATTAGGATTTCGTTCGGAAGAAAAATTAAATATCAACTAATTTATACGATTCAAGCGAGAATAAAATATTAAATAGGAATAAATAGTCGAAAAGATTTATTTTGAAATTAGTTGAAAAAATACAATTAATTAGGTAGGATTTCTTCATCAAGGTTGTTGTGTACACCCGACCGGAAATACCTTGACGGGGGGTAAGTTTTCTTTTATAAATAATTTTCAGGACCTAGGAGTGAGGAGATACAGCTGATTATGGTATATCAATTAAATTATTAAAAACAACAAAACAAAGCATTACACATTAATATATGTATATTATGTATTTATCTATATAAAATAAAGTAATATATTGTATATAAAGAATAAATATATGAGTAATGTATTTATATATATGTATTTTACTTATTAATCGAAGCATCGAAATGGTAGCGATTTTTATTACCTACCCGAGGACATATCTATATTATTGAAAAAGAAAATATGTATTTATTAATATTCCAGACTATGTAGATTCATATATTTTATATTTATTTATTAATATATGTACTCTTATTTAACATATTTTGACAATCGATATATGTGTACTTATATTTATATTTATTCTTCATTTAACCTCTTAGTAAATTTGTGTTCAAAAAGTGAAATAAATAGTTTAACTTCAAAAGGAATTAAAAATATTCTAATTAATTATGCACAATAAAAGGTAACATAACTGAATTATAGGGAGAGGTAGAAATATTTCTTAAATAATCAATCTCGCATCTAGGTTAGTGTGTCAAAGAAGGTGTTTATATTATTCGATTTGTTTACAAATAGGGACGCTGAAGATCTGGGTCAACCGCATGGTTTGAAAACGACCTTGGCCGTAACTAGATAATTTATCAGGGTTATAAGGATAACCATCAGGATGTCATTGTGCAATGTGCAGCGATATGGGTCATTTACAAATACCTATCATTCACAATCTACAATTGAAAAATCATGGGTTAGCAAGATTTATATCGAATATTACATGAAACATTTGAATACCATTGATTAGATAGTCATATAGATTTTATTAGTTACCTGAACCAGCTGGAAGCTGCGTGCTCTCAAATGTCTATCAATCACAAACGACAATTGAAAAATCACGGGTTAGCCAGATTTATATCAAAATATTACATGAAACATTTGAATACCATTGATTAGATAGTCGCATAGATTTTTATTAGTTACTTGAAACAGCTGGGAGCCGCGTGTTTACAATTACCTACCATTCACAATCTACAATTGAAAAATCACGGGTTAGTAAGATTTATATAGAAATATTATACGAAACATTTGAACATTATTGATGGAGTGTTCGCATAGATCCCATCAGTTGCCAGAGACAGTTGAGAGTCGTGTACGCTCTAATGTGGCAATCAGCTACTTGAAACAATTGGAAAATCACGGGATAGGATGAACGAAATTAATGTTGAAACCTGGAGGTAAAGTTTAAAACAAATACAGTTCATCAAACAGGAGGCAGTGGTCGCTCCTA
The DNA here is from genome assembly GCA_026573805.1 of Hesperophylax magnus. Classification (NCBI taxonomy): domain Eukaryota; kingdom Metazoa; phylum Arthropoda; class Insecta; order Trichoptera; family Limnephilidae; genus Hesperophylax; species Hesperophylax magnus. The sequence goes on along the minus strand of JAIUSX010000068.1, from coordinate 871,417 downwards.
CAACAAGACCATTGACCAAACCAAATAGAGATGACGATTCTCGTAAATAAAAACGTCAAAACCAAACAAAAAGCCTGGAGTTCGATAGCTCTCCAAAACAAACTATCAAATAATTTCTTATTCTACTAGTATTTATTAGTATAACCTTATTCTTACGTATATATTCGGTTACCAATCCTAGAGTTTCGCAGAACTCTTCGTGCGAGATCCGAGCTCGGAATGCGAGGTAGATAGCCTCGTATTGCGAGTTATAAACCTTTCCCAAACTGTATGTATACATATATTTATTCGTATGTACTGTTTACTGGAGAATGCGGACCTGCATACAGCTTGCATTTAGGTCGGTAGACCACTCTCGCATTCTCTTTTAAACGTGGAATGAGGATTCACGACCCGTAAGTCCACACCAACCGTGAGTATATGATTGTATATAGGACGAAACCGGTTCGCCCTAAGTAAATTGTAGTCCAAGGAGGTGTTGGAATTTGGAGGTTTCGGGACCCGAGGGAAGACTTGAAGGCAGTGCATGATGACGTGGAAGGCTTTTTGGGACGCGATAACTTAGGTATCAATCAAAGAGCCGTGTCAAAAGATTGTACGAATTTCTTGTCGACTCACGATCATCTCGTTTACTTGCAGGAGGAAGGAGCCAAATTTTTGCTAGCAAAGGGTTATTCTGAGTTCGTCAAATATACAATTAACTAATAACATTAACCTACTAAATCAATTTTACATGTACCTTATAGCAGCAGAATCAAGAAGGAGTGGCGCCAACCAGACACAATAATTAATCATTGCCAAATTTACTAACAATTAACCATTTGAGTTATATTTAATCACCTGTTCAAATAAACATGTATAATATCTTTTATCAGCGTTTAACTACAACTTTGTTAGGGTGCAGGGAATCAGAATAGTTACAATAGGAAAGTTAGCTCATCCAGAGAATTCATTTAAGTCTAGGTTTGCAATGGAAAGACCAATTAAATTGTGAAACTCAACACCTCGATCAGAACCAAGGGGGTTACCACAAAATGAAGGTAATTAAAATCCTATATCATAAATCAAAAAAATTACACAACGTTTGATGGAATTTAATTACAATATAAATACGAAAATATTTGCGTTCAAGTTCGTGAATAACGTATTAATTAGTTAAGTACGTATGTCTATAAAGATATATAGTACAAGAGAGCTTTAAGTAGCTTTCTGAAGTTATCAAAGAAATTAAGGGTCCAATTTTCATGGAGGCTTATGTGTTGTAGGGGAGGAATTTTCCATCCCTGCGAACACATATGCAAAGCCTTAGAAAAAAAAAAGAAGTATCGATCATAGCCAAGAGAGAAGAAAATTTATATTGTTTTAAACAAAGTAAAAGAAAATGGTGAAAAGGAGAGAATACTACAAGCTCATTAGTCACCAAATATAGCAAACCACTTGGGCTGACCTATTGCAGTTTATCCAATAAATTGTTCCCGAGGTGGCGGTATCCGTATCCGCCTTCCACATTGAAAATGTAATGGAGCCGAGGAAATGAAAGCACGCCGCCTGAATGGAACCAGACGCGATGCCAACTCAGCCACTGGCCGGTCATATTGTAGAATATTGCTATATTTAAACTAACTTTATTTTAAACCGTCAAAAAGTGAAGGCTTTTCAAAAATCTGGATGAAAGTTTAGAAATAAAATTAGGTGAAATTCTCCATAACTTCTAAGAAATTATAAAACTTAAACAATGGAGTTGTGTTGCTCATCAAAATCAAGCTGACCGCGAAGATATTTAAATCAACGTCGTCTGCCTTGGGTGAAAAATGGGGGGAAGTTTAAAAATTCCCATCCCTTTAGCAATCACTATGCAAATTCTTTACAAATTCTAATTAATTACATTGCTAGAATTTTTGTATTCTTCATAAATATTCCAGTATTTTTTCTTCGACAGAAAAATAAAATTCAAATTAAAAAATGTTTTTATGAAAACGTAAAAAATGATCTTATTATATTTATTGATTCAAATGTATTTTGTATGTTTTCTTAATCATTTTACTCGTGTATCTTGGCACGAAATCAATAAACTGACAGAAGTGTGACTTTGGTGTGCCTGAAGTGAGGTTAATTTAATCTTTTTTTACTGAGCTGAAAAATCATTTGGCCTGGCAGTAAAAAGATCAATGGTCTTTCAAACCGGTGCAGAACGCACACCTTGATTTTAGTTTTTCGGTAGTGTATACAATTGCACAGATATTATTATTTCATAAAAATAAATAAGGCCTTCGAAAAATATCAATAGAAGTTTTCAAATTAACTCCTCGTGCAAATTCGTTCGCTTTTTTTTAACAAACAATTATTATGTGTAGAGTAAATTTGTTTGCTCTCCGGAACAGCTCTCTTAGAAATGTCAGTCATAAATATGAACTAAACGATGTTAAAAATAAGAAAAAAAATAGGCTTTATATTCAAATATAGAAGTTAACCACAGAATAATTAAATATACACCTCTATGAATACAAAAGTCCCAACCGCAATTTTAGAAAAAAATTGTGTATTTTATATGATTTGTTTTTATATGACACGACAAGAAGTCGACATGGAAGTAATGTTTATAATACATTTTTTCTAATAAAACATGTATTTGTTTTTCGTTATCATTTACTTCAGTGTTTAGACGAAAAAAAGTAGGTGAGCCATTTTTAAAACTTTTTATGATTGATTTGAAAAAATTATATGTTTATAAGAATACGTTCAGAAATATCCCATTTATTTGGATTTTACTGAGAAATTCAAATAAATTCTTCGACTTCATCTTTAAGGTAACGGCCAATATGCCCTTAAGCCTGGAGGGTTAAGAGAAACTTTCTACCATATTTTATTAACTAATCACGTTTATTGATCTTTGGACAAATCATCTTTCTGTAGTCGATGAATGGAACGATAACGTATTGATAAAAAAGTTAAGTTAATTAGATCGCAGAGTCGATCAAAAATCTAATTGAAAATATTTTTTTCATGGCTTATTTAAAAAATGCCAAACAGTTTTTTTTATCATTGATAATGACTGACTGTCATATTTTCCGTGAAATACAATTTGACAATTCCATACTTTCATTTTTCACATCCAGTTAGGCGAGGAAAGGGGGTACATTCACAATTTCTACATTAACAATGTTCTTGACTGCATAAATAAGTTTTTTTAATAGTATAATATTATTATAATAATAACGACCGCTGTTCCCAACCCCACTGATCAACTGCTGAGCCGAAATTTTAGCCCAACACTACCTTCTCTTTCCATCGCATATCTCGCTCAAGAAACGATCAAGCATCAATCAAACTAGAAGAACTAAACAACTGGATTAACCCCGCTCAGCAAAGGATTAGTTATAAAAAGTGTGAACAAGGTGTAAAATTACAGCGAATTCCTTTGGATGCCAGATGATGTTATTAACACCAAAATCTTTATTTCCTCATTCTGTGTTAAGTTTTTGCAACGTTTTGGTTTGTGTTGGTTGCCTGATTACAGAGAAATATCGAAAGTCGTTTGTACTAATTTACTTCCGCAGCATTGGTAAAAGTCGAGTTAAGGCTTATTTTGAATACATTAGTACTCGTTTGATTTAAGATTTTCACGGTCAAAAGAATTATAGTAATTTATTTTTGTGGTTTTATGACGTGTTGCGCTAGGGGTTTTCCAGCGTTTTAGGTTCAAAGTTGGAAATGGGCGGATAGAGCGTTGCTCAACAAACCACTTGTCTGATCAAAGCCTCAGATTCGTCGATCAAAAAGTTCAGAACAACGGTCGTAAGCTTAATTTTCTATTTATTATTTTTCGGGCAAGATAATAAATTTGAAGAAAGCTGTCTGAAATAACAAAAACAAATTCGTTCTTCTAAAAACACTTAAATCAAGTGCTTTGCGTTTATTTCTCAGTTTGACATTACATTTATTTACGTAAACTATTATAATCCAAGAACAAATAATCACTTTAGCATAAAAAAATCGGGAGGCTATTATAATAATACACAACGACATTTTTGTAATTTCCACTGGACAGTAGAAACAATTTTCAAAGTGTAGGCTTAAGTAAACACTTTCTTAATTAATTTTCTCAAAGAGAAATGATATATTTTCTTTTCAGGAAGGATTTATAGGTATTTTATTTCTTTTTTTAATAATGTATTCACATAAATTTAGCTACACGTGAAATTGAACTTTTTTCTACTAAACAGAAAACGATTATCTTTGATATTTTAACGCAGATTATTATTTTGAAACATTTTCTCCATTTTGTCATCATAGTTTTAAATATTTTTATTTATTAAGTGTATTGCATGTTTATTAATCCTTGTACAAAATTATTTGCATAACTCAAAACATCAAATTACAATTTCTGCCTAAAATGACTATTGAAACCTTCAAGACAAATATTCAAAATGTCAAGAGACCTAGCGATATCATTCAGGAACACAATACCTCTTGTCACGCTTTGTTGGTCAGAACGTCCGTTCTATCGTGTGGAATACATAGCAGATCGTGGTGTCAATCCTGGAGGTAGTTGTTTGGTACGAACAATTTGTACCATTCCAGGAGATATGGGCTGTCAATAAAATGGCTTATTGTTTTAAATGTTGTTACTGAAAGAGACCCATTCCTCCTAGATAGGAGACTATCGTAGCGCGTCACAGAGACCAAATCCATGTGATGCATAAATCGAAAGTAGATACTCACCATGCATTCTTATATAAAGACTAGCTATTGTGTACCCGGCGTCGCTCAATTTTCTCTACTTCCTAAAAATATAACATGCATATATTACATATAAAAAAACCCTATCAAAATCCGTTGCGTAGTTTATAAGAACTAAGCGTACAAACAGACAGACGCGGATAGCGACTTGGTTTTATAATATTTTGGAGGCGTAAGTGCAGTACGCCTTGGATAGGTATGTGTGTGGGAGTAAATGCAGAGCAATAAGGCGAACACGTCTGATAGGATGCTAGTGCGTTTATTAAGTAAAGTCAAACAGGCAGTACAGGGTAATACATAATATGTTGAGGCGAGGGGAGCGGGGCGTGACGTAGCCGCTAAATAGCGGAGAGGGGAGCGGAGTATGATGTAGCCACTACATGCCTCCCCCCCTAGTGAAATGGCCATAAAATTTCACGACAACAAACAACAAACAAACAAAACAAAAAATACAAAAATACATATTACAAAAATTTTGGGTTGTACACTTTTTTCACAATATTTTTAAAATCACTTTGTTAAACTTTCACAGCACAGGATGTTGACGGGGAAAGTTAACAGGATTGTCCCCTGCTTCACCTCGACCTGTAATCCTCTCCATGATGCTGGTTGTTATCTTGTTGCTGCAAAACTTCCACCCCAAATAGGCTAGGGCTAAAACTACAATGGTGCACGCTAATACCAATGAGGTTATTGATATGTGGTGTGTTGTCTGGCTGGAGGAATCTCCCCCGGCCTGGGCAATAACAATTTCTTCTTTCGATGCTTGTCCACCCATGATGCTTTCGTCTAAAGGTTGAAATTATTAATGAACATTCAGGAGAAGCGTACTGGTTTTTTTAAAGTTCGTCCGGCCCGTGTAATGTATTTTGCTGACGAGGGCACGGGTAAAGGGTCACTGTTCGCTTGGGTTGACAGTCTAGTCGGTCTGTCTACAGCTGACTCAGTAGTTGGTCTGAAAAATGTATGATCAGCTGGTTTACTTTCGTTAGAAACATTTATTGGTTGAAAGAATGCCGGTTTAATCAGTTGACACGTTGACCTTTTTTGAATTGATAATAATACAAAAATATTTCTCTTTTCGTTTGAAAACCTCGTACGGACCTTTATATGGTGGAGTAAGCGCTTTCTTTGCTTCGTTTCTAAGGAAAACATGGGAGCAAGTTGTTAACTCAGGGTGAATAAAAATGTGTCTTCGGTCTGTAATGACTCTTCCCTCTGGCCAAGATAAATTTTGGAAATGGTCCATCAGTCTTCTGCTAAAATCTGTGTCGTTTATTTTCGGCTTAGAAGGCACGAAAAAATCTCCAGGTAATGCTAAAGATGTACCATACACCATTTGTGCTGGGCTGTAGCCTTTATCATCCTTGACGGCTGATCGAAGGCCTAATAATATGATTGGCAATTCATGTGCCTACTGTGCGTTATCTTTGCATTTTGCCATAATAGCAACTTTGAGAGTGCGATGATAGCGTTCTACTTTGCAGTTGGCTTTCGGGTTATAAGCAGTAGTGTGAATCTTTTCGATGCCGAGTTTCTTTAACAGCTGGTTAAATAAGTCGGACTCGAACTGCCTGCCTTGATCAGTAGTAATAAAAGCCGGACAGCCAAATCTTGAAATCCAATGAATGATCAGAACGTCAGCTATCGTTTCGGCGTCACTGTTTTTAACCGGAATTGTTTCTGGCCATGATGTCTCTCTGTCTACCATTGTCACACAATATCTGTTTTCTTGCGAAGTTGGAAGCGGTCCGATGATATCGATGTGTAAGTGTTCAAATCGTGACACGTCATAGAATTCCCCAAGCGGTGATATTGTGTGCCTACTAACTTTTGCTTTTTGACAAAACAAGCAATTTTTTACCCACACTGCTACGTCTTTGTTCATTGCAGTCCAAAAATATCGCTGCGTTATCAAACGTCGAGTTGCTTTGATGCCAGCGTGACTCATATTATGAATGCAAATTGAAAATGAAAATTTCAGTGGTAGATACGGCCTTACACGTGCTGTTGATACTTCGCAAGTTATTTGGCAATTTGAATTTGGCATAGTAATCAGTTTAAATTGTAAATTACTCTGCTTTTTTAGCTTTTGTAATTCTTCGTCTTTATTTTGTTCATCTGCGAGTTCCTCGCTATCGAACAAGCCAGGTAAGGTAATTTCTTGAATTCGTGAAAGCGCGTCTGCGACTGGGTTCTCATCTCCACGCACATATTTAATTTGGGAACAGAACTGTGAAATGAAATCAAGTTGTCTGATTCTTCGAGGTGTGTCGGATGTTGAAATTTTCTTTGTAAGGGCAAAAGTAAAAGGTTTATGATCTGTATTAATCAAATTATCAAATATTATCAGCTCTCTTCCATCCGTCATGCTGCGGAAGTGTTTGTTCGACATGTAACTAGCCAAAAGTTCGCGATCATAGGTACTGTATTTTTGTTGGGTTTCACTCAATTTCTTCGAGAAAAAACCTAAAGGTTGCCATCTGTTGTCAACTCGTTGTTGTAGGACAGAACCGACACAAGTTTCGGATGCATCAGTCATAAGGGCTGAACTTACATTAAGAGCAGGGTGAAACAGCGTAACGATGCTTTTTAAGCTATCTTTACACTGTTGAAATGCCTCCTTTGCGACTGATGTCCAATCAATACGTGTTTTGTCCTTTTTCTTAGAGTTATGTAAAAAAGCGTTGAGTGGTGCCTGTATCTGTGCTGCTTTCGGAATGGAGCTGCGGTAAAAGTTTACCATCCCCAGGAATCGACGTAGTTCTTCGATAGTGCTTGGTTTAGGAAAATCGGCAATAGCCTTGACTTTTTCTTCACTAGGGGTAACTCCATCACTTTTTACACAGTAGCCGAGGAAATTGAGCTCTTTTTTTCCAAACTCACATTTGCTTGCATTAATTGTTAAACCAAATTCGTCCAAACGGGATAATACTTGTTGAAGATGTTGCATATGTTGTTCTTCGTTTTCTGACGCTATTAGTATTTCATCCAGGTATGCAAAAACGAAGTCGAGTCCACGTAATATCATGTCTATGAACCTTTGAAAAGTCTGACCCGCATTGCGGAGGCCAAAGTTCATCTTAGTGAACTCGTATAAACCAAAAGGAGTAAAAATTGCTGTCTTGGGAATGTCTTCTGTTGCGATTGGAATCTGATGATAAGCTCTGCATAAATCTAATTTCGTAAATATTTGTCGCTTGTGAAGTGCATAGGTGAAATCTAATATGCGAGGTATCGGGTATCGGTCAGGGATCGTATTTCCATTCAATAAGCGATAATCACCGCAGGGTCGAATTGCGCCACCCGCCTTATCTACGACGTGTAAGGGGTTCGCCCACGGACTGTTGGATGGTTGACAGATTCCGAGCTCGAGCATGTGTTCAAATTCCTGCTTGGCAGCCTTATACTTGGTTGGATTTAATGGACGTACCTTTTCATGTATGGGTGGGCCTGTAGTCACAATATGATGACAGATATCATGTTTCGGTGCATTTTCCAAAGATTCCGGTCTTGTCAACTCGGGGTACTTCAATAATAACTTGTGATATGGGTTGTTTATGTCTACTGCGTAAATTTTTACGTTCGGGTCCTTTGTAATAGATGTACTGGTGGTTAGGGTTGTCACCTTGTCTACCAGTTTCCTTCCATGTAGATCTACGAGTAGCTGTTTCGCCCGAAGAAAGTCTGCTCCGATGATAGATTGTTTGACGTCAGCGATGGTGAAAGTCCACCGGAGTGGTCTGCGTAGTCCTAAGTCAAGAATCAGGGATTTTTCACCATACGTATTAATTTTTGTTCCATTTGCTGCATACAGTTTGTATTCGGTAGGTGTTGATTTGGAAAATTTTCGAGCTGATAAAACGGAAATGTCAGCGCTGGTATGGATTAAGTATCTAATACCACTTTTACGGTCAGTAACACATAATCGAGATGTATTATCAACGCCAACTATCTCAATCGCGGGCGTCAATTCTCGTTTTTTGTCTTGTAAGAACACTGATCTTGGCACTTCTGCGCCCTGGAACCGAATTTGAAAAATGGTACCAGCACAGATAGTTGGGATCTCCAGGCTGTGGTGCACGGGGGCGATTTAGGAAAGTTGACTGGCGAGCTCTGGAGGTTGAACGTTGTCGCTCGCGGCCCCGTGGTTCCCTTCGTAAGCTGGCTATTTCCAGCTGCAGGTTTTCAATCGTCCGAGTCAGCATCTCAATGGCCGTTGATGGTTCGGTTTTAACCTCGGCTACCTCGGAGGTTCTGGTGATCTCCAGTGTTTTGTCGGCGATTTGTGTCAGCTTCTCCATGTCTTGTACCTCGCAGACAGTCAGAACGGCACGAACGGTTTGCGGGAGACGTCTTAGCCAAAGAATCCTGAGCGTCTCGTCCGAGAGTTTGTTTTTTGCCAACTCTTTCATTCGTCGCAGGAGTTGTGAAGGCTTCTGGTCGCCTAGTTTGAGTTCTCCAAGGAGCTGTTGGAGTTGTTGGGTTGCTGACTCTTCATATACCTGAAGGAGTCTGGTCTTCAGCGCCAGGTATTTGTTTTCCGCCGGGGGGTTGTTTAGAATATCACTGATTTGTCGCAGTTCATTTTTTCCTAGCTTTGCGACAAGGATTAAGTAACGATTCTCATCACTAATTTTTTGTGGAGCTAAAATTGCCTCCAGCTGATGAAACCAAAGCCGTGGTTGTTCGGCCCAAGACTCCGGAATTTTAGTATTAAGAGAAACCGTATACACTTCGTGCTCGGAGGCAGCCCTGGAACCGCTACTTGCACTGTATGCCATTTCTACACTCGCGCTGACTCACTCTATTGTTCAAACTTCCGAGAAAATATCGCACTGATGCAGTGTTGTGTTATGCTTCCATATCACTCTATTGTTCTCACACACACACTGTTGATCACGTCGGGGTCACCACTTTGGAGGCGTAAGTGCAGTACGCCTTGGATAGGTATGTGTGTGGGAGTAAATGCAGAGCAATAAGGCGAACACGTCTGATAGGATGCTAGTGCGTTTATTAACTAAAGTCAAACAGGCAGTACAGGGTAATACATAATATGTTGAGGCGAGGGGAGCGGGGCGTGACGTAGCCGCTACATAGCTGAGAGGGGAGCGGAGTATGACGTAGCCACTACACTATATAGAGATACTTCAGAATTTTTTTTGAATTGGTTCAGTATCACCGTACTTATCTTCTTTGTGCACATATATTTTCAACATTATAGTTAAGTTACAGTTAAAGAATAAAGGTGCTAAATTATTTTTGCGTACTATTTATTTACACTCGACTCTTAGAAAACTTATTGCCTAATTAGTTTTCATGTTGACGATTTCTTGTAATCTATGTATTTTGTATAGAAATTGTTGGTAAAATACTAAAATCTGTTTGTTTTAGCCCTGAAAGGCTAAAGGAAATGTTATTTTAATAATCTGCCTACATCTGAGAAAATGGCCAATTTGTATTTTAATGACCCAATTTTACTTCGAATCGAAATTTAAACTGTAAGAGCTTAGACATAGATAAGTAGCTACTCTCTTATGTTAATATTTTGTTTAAACCGTTCAAATAGCAAAGGCCGCATTCTACAATCAATACTGAGCGAACGCTCAGAAAAAAACGCCCTTAGTAGAATGTACAACTCTTAGCCAAGCAATTACATACTCAAAATCATTGTATCACATTTTCTTGACTGAGCATGTAAGCAAAGGTTATTAGTTCATTATTAAAAATGACAAAATAATAACGATGACCGGGTATCTCATCAAAATGACAGTTCAACACACCTACAAAAAGTGATATAAAATCATGAAACGTGATGAAACTAAACTAGGTTACATAGGTAACTACTAACTATTGAACCTAGTTTTTTGTTTCATCACTTTTTATGACTATATCACTTTTCAAAGGTGTGTTTAATTGTCATTTTGATGACATATCATACAACCGTTACGAATGATTAAAAAAAAATATTTAAATAAATGGTTTAGAAAAACGTTTATTGGGGTCAAATTCTTCTTCTAACGTATCTATATTAGTTTCCAAAATAACTCAGTTGTGATATTATTATAGTAAATCGGGGTTTAAAATCTTGTGTACGATTATAATTATTTCACTTTGTGGTGTCATATTGTGGTTTAACGCGTTATATTATACCTTCAGATAGCGATCTGCTAACTATTTAGCACGCCATTTCCCCCCAGGGGTAGGCAGAATAACCCTGTCTTGGCAAATACTCCTTGCCTCATTCATATTCATAATCTTCTATTATTCTGTCTGTCGACATAGCCTGACTCCGGTATCTGATTCACTTGATCGTGCCATGTCTTCCTCGGACGTCCCCAACTTCTTCTACCATTCGCAATTGCGTCATAAACTCTCTTAATACTCCTTTCTTCGTACATTCGTTCGACATACTAAAACCTTCTGAGCGTCCCTTTCTTAATCTTACTCATTACGCTTACATCAGTCTTGCATTGTGGATCTCCACATTTCTCACACGATCATACATGGTTTTACTACATATGCTCCTCAAGGATCTCATTTCTACAGCATTCAGTCTACTTTCATCCTTCCTCTGCAAGTTCTTTCCCCCACTGATGATGCCATACATTAGGGTAAATACCAGCACTCCATTATGGGCTGCTAGCTTCGCTTCTTCAGACTGTATTTTTTTGTTAGCGCCAACCGCGTTCATACCTCCATTAGTGGAGATACCTGCATTTACCCTTCTTTCAATATCTCTGTCAGCCTTCTCATCTCTCGTAGACATACTTCCTAAATAAACAAACTCCACCTGCTCCAATATTAACCATTCTCAACTGTGAGAATTTTTTTTTCATTTCACCTTGCAACTCCGGGCATTTAGATAAAGCATTTGACAAATCCAACAGTTTTGCAGCCCTGTGAAAGCGTTAAAACACATTCAGTCCTAAATCAACTTTACCGGGGTCAAATTACAACCCATCAGAACATATCAGATTTAATTGGGATTCGGAAACGAGGGAATGGGGTGGAAAACTTTACTTCTGTGTTGTTTGAGGACGTGGTTCTGTTCTCGGCTGTTAGTTCGGAAAACTGTCCAAAGGCCAAATAATGTCGCTGTATAGTACATTTGCTGATTTTAGCAATGAATTAATCGGATTAGTAATATTTATGAATACATTTATAATGATGAAAGCGGATACCTATAAAGTTGGTTATAATTAACACTTATCTCACCGGATTTTAAAATGGAAACTGGCAACAAGTTGTGACGTATACATTTTTTGTTTAAAAGTCATCCTATACACTACTAGACACGGTGTCCAGATATTCGTAGTCCAAGAGGGAACCTGGTGAATCCACATCTCAATTGGAGTTGAATTTTTCGAAATGCTAATTTTATCTTTTTTTCTAAAATGGTATTTTTTTGCGACATCTTCAAAATGAAGAAATATATAAAATACCAAGGAAAAATTACTAAATTCGATGAGAAATTATTATTATTTCAAGTTTATACCACAGACAAACAACGCTCTTTTGCTGGATAAGCAGTGTATATATTGATGTGTAGAAGGTGTTATGGTATGTTTTTAAGGAGTGTAAAAAATGTTTGTCGAAGGACCTTGAAGGTTAGTGTAATTACCACTGCACATAATACAATAATATATTGTATGGGTAAGAAAGGACTCACCATTAGAAAAAGGGCACTCGTTTTCTTCCTGTCTAACCTCCTCAGGTATCACAGCAGTGGCACTGAATACAAAGCGGTTTTGCACGAGAAGTGCGCGGGTGTAAAATATATGTAGGTAAAGCAGTTCATAAATATGTTTCAGCGAGCGGTGACACATTATTGTAAGCGACTGACTACACAATGTGCAGCGAAAAGGTGCTGGAATAGAGGAAGGTAGGACAAGGAACAGCAATATTATCTTAGTACAGTGGTCGCACGTATGTACATGTGTGTGCTTGAGATGTGTGTGTAAATTAATGTATATTGCGTAATGGTGTAACCATATATCTTTCCATGAACTATTTCATATCATTTTCTATGGGAGTAAGATTTTCACATACACCGTCGTTAATCATTCGAATAAAATTTTTACCACGTTTAAGGCTATTATACTTTTCGCCTTCTGTAATTCTTATGATTTTGTTTGTTAACACTGCCTTTAAAATAATATATAAGTCTTCTTAATATTTTTCGTTTTTTCATTCTTGGCAGTTAATCCCTCAAATATGAACCTTTTCGCAGCACGACAGTCTGTGACATTTGTTATTGCGTAAATAATTTACAGTGCTAGTTTATTTTTTAAGGCTCTTTAAATTTAATTTGCTTGAGTAGCTAATAATTTGAAAGATTTTTTTTAATGCTTGAATGAATTCTATATTTTCGAATGGGTATTTTTGAATTTCAATTTTGTTGTCTTGAACAAATGAATACATTAATGAAATGCAATCTTTCCAAAAGCGGAAATTAACCCACTTCTTGACATCCGATCAACCTGAAACTTGGCAGACATACTGGTTGTCGATGACAATGCATTTTATAAACTCTATATTCATTTAATATCTGAAAAAGTTGTCGGTACCATACAATCAGGATTTAGCCTAGGAGTTAGCAATGTTGACTCCAGTCCTTGGGGAAGAAGGTCTTATCCCCAGTTAAACCAATAAAATCTTTGGAATTCAAAAATCCGAAAATTGAAAACAGTTTTATTATTTATAGTGAATATCGTTGATTTTAGCAGGTTGAAATTTTTAAGTTTTGAAGTACCTACCGTCAATATTATTTGAGTTTTCGATAGATATCACTAGTATAGAAAGTCCGTTCATAAGTCCGTTTTAAAGCTATCTGCCTACTATTTAAAGATCTTGCCCGCCCTTGAGGTGATTTTTCACAAAAACGGCGCTCTACAAATTATCCAATTATTATTATTATTAGCTTGATTTTCGACTGAACAAGTAAATATGTTAATTTAAACAAATTTCTGTTACTAACTTGCTTTTTTATTTCATTGTCGTTGTAGGTACTTATTAATACTACGTCATTAATGTGTATTCTATTTTAAAGGTCCCATTAATTATAGAAGAATGGTCTCCATAAAACATTCTATTAATATCATTCTATTAAAAATAGAAAAAGTGTGAAACGTACTCATTATAAGACATGTACAAATAAAACAGAATTAAGTTATAAAAAAACTTGTTCACTCTAACCCAGATACCCCCGGCAAAAAAGTATTCCAAGAAATGAACTAACCAACTAATTAACTAACCATCACGGCGTGTTCTCGGCAGGGGTAGGCAGAGAGGACGGAACGCCAAACAACTTGGTCTCGGCACACATTTCTTGCCTCATTCAAATTCTTACATCGTCTCACACTTGTATTATTTTGACTATTGACATGGCCCGACTCAAGTATCTGATTCACTTTGTAGTGCCATGTCTTCCTCGGGCGTCTAAGCGTCCTATTCTTAGTGTTACTCATTACGCTTACATCAGCCTTGCACCCTTTGCGGATCTCCACATTTCTCTCACGATCATAGATGGTTTTACCACACGTCTCAGGGATCTCATTTCAACAGCATTCGTTCTACTTTCATCTTTTCTCTACCAGTTCCATGCCTCACATCCATACATCAGGGTAGGTATCAGCACTTCATTGTGGACTGCTAGCTTCGATTACTTGGACATTTTTTTTGTTAGCGCCAACCACGTTCAGTCCTCCATTAATGGAGTTACCTGCATTTACCAGATTTTAGATATTAGCACTCTATTATGGACTGCTAGCTTCTCTTCTTCAATATTTACCCTTTACCCTCCTTCCAATATCTAATGTCTCGTAAACATACTTCCTAAATACACAAACTCATCCACCTGTTCCAAGTATTCCTCATTCACAACTATATTAAACACTGTTTTCGTACTCTCTCCCTTTCAAAGACCATGATTTTAGACTTACTTACATTCATCATCAACTCATTCTTCATACATACTTCGTTCATCCTAGACATGGTAGACTGTAGATCTTCCATACTGTTAGCAATATTAATATTAGTTGCATACAATTATCCACATTTGGCTTGAATAACCACGGTGACATTACACAGCCTTGTTTAACACCTTTTGTGATTTCAAATAACCCCGTAAAACCACCGTTCACCCTAACACATGCAACGCTTCCCTCATACAGAGATGCAATTGCCTGTGTGAGATTCGTATTCACTCCATACTTGAACAACACCTTCCAAAGCTTTTCCTGTCGACTCGGTCGTATGCTTTTTGTAGATCTACAAAGGCACAGTGAAGGACACCCGAAGAAAACTTAACGCAATGAGATAAGGAGCTGAATTAAATTCGATGTTATGTAGTTTCTTAACAGTCACATTGTGGTATAAAGTAGTGAATGGTGGAATAATTCGGAGATTCCGAGAAAAACATTAGCAATAGCAAAGCAGCGCGGGGTCTACTAATTTATGTCGTCTGAGAGTTTTTTTTTTTTTTAAAACCGTCACCTATCTACTTTAATCCCTATTTTAATAAAAACTAGTCTCTACGCACACTCGCTGCAGTATAAAGCTAATTTTACACAGTTTCAGATTTTAATATCGTATTACTGGGAACGGTTTTGAGGAATCACAATTTTTCATCGTTAATTTTACAGGATACTTTGAACGATAAGCTCAGAGGTGAGTGACATAAATTTGTTATGGCATTATATTTCCACCGTTTGCTTTTTCTGCCTTCCGGGCAGCGGCAGCACCAGCGGGATAATTAAAACTACCGGGAGTCATAATTCGCTTCAGGTAAGTGAATTTCTCGGAGAATGCAATTAGGATTAACGGCGCAACTTCTTGTATACGGGATCGACTGCTGCGGATAATGAAACTGAATAATTAAAGTTTAAGTCATATTACAATGACAAAAGTCCTGTTCGGCGTTATAAATTTATCTTTACTACAAATCGAAAAATCTGTGTGTGAGGCAGTAAAAAATATCACTGGGGAGAGGTATTACATTTGGAAGTTTAAGAGGAAGGACTGCGTGGCCTTTTACATATTAAAATTAAATTCGGATTTGAGGCCAAAATACTAAACTGAATTATTTGTTATTTGTTAGTAGTAACAAATAAAAGTAAGGATGGGTTTATTATCTAGAAATAAAAAAAAATATTTAAGAATACTAAAATGTATTACCACAAAAAAGACATAATAAATAAGAAATTAATTAGCATCCTACTATATAATCTGTCTGGCAAAGGGCTTGCATAGGTAAAATGAAGGTGTTATATCAGTTCGTTCTTGATGCGAAGCAGTAGATTTCGGTTTTTAACAGCAACTGTCCCAGTCTACAATTTATCAGAAAAATAATGCTGCAGTCCAATGCAAAACAGCCTCACGCTGCTGGTCTCGGGATCAGGTAGCTGATCTCAACCAATCGGGATCGGCAGATGTCATCCAATTCCATCAATCCAATGGTCAATGCTCAATATGCAAAGCTTACAAAATTGGCGAATGTGTTCATTGAACCTCAGCCAAAAGGAATGCCCACTGCTCTGGGCTGGTGATCAAAGAATGAACACTGCTTCCAATGCAAATCACAGATTCTTGCTCCTTCAGGTTTGGCAACTCTCCAAGTCAAAATTTCAGGGCTGTCAATTTGACCAATAGCAAAATGACAATGTGTAGGTACTTAAAGGTCCCACACACCAAAATCATAAAGTGATGCACACACCTTGTTGCAAATCTTATATCTAAAATATTATTTCTTTATATCATTTAAGAAGAAGAAAATACTAATAAATCTAAACGAAACATGAAACGGCACAATAATAATGCCGTATCCCCCCCACACACGGATTTTTCGTTAAACTACCAAACGGAAATTTTTAGAAAATCTTGTTTTGGACTAACCAACATCGATAATGTTGAATTTTTCAAACTTAACACTCCATCACGTTCAAAAGTCAAGAGCCACCACTGGTTCCAATATAAATCCACCGTTAGTAATTATAATTTTGATTTCTTTTTTAATATTATTTTACTATAAATTTATTATATTTGCGTAAAGGGTAGGGAAAAATATATTTTTTAAATAATTATCATTAAATAACAAATAATAGCTAAAGTTGTTACTGTCTGTATAGTGATAAATAAAATAACACATATGTTATTGTTATTATCTGTATAATTATAACTAAAAAAACACCAGGTATACGCTACAACTTTTAAATTAATTTTTTTTTTCGAAGGAATAAAATACTTTGTGGCGTGACATTATATATTAAATCGTGAGATTGCTAAGATTTGGAGTCTCTCAAGGCTTTTTTCTCTTGCCAGCCCTCTTCAATATCTACTTAATGTCCGTTCGTCATCCGTGAAACTCGTGCTAACACTGTTGGTGGATGCGGTGAACTCTCTTGCTGCTGCAGCTGGTCCAGTTTCTTCACCACCTAGGATTCTTGCAGCAGAGTCTCCATCTTCTATCTTCTTCGAACATCACAGCCTTGCTGCCCAGGTCTGGTATCTGTGAGAGGATATTGTGTCAGCGCTTTATTAGTAGCAGACACATACCTGGACGGATGACAAACCTCGTGCTGGCACTGTTGGTGGACGCGGTGGACTCTCTCGCTGCAGAAGCTGGTCCAGTTTCTTCACCACCTAGGATTCTTGCTGCAGAGTCTCTATCTTCTATATTCGTGTCACCTGTTCCTGTTCTTCATTTTACTTAACTTAACTTCACTTTATTTTTGTAATATTTATGTTTCTTTGTAATACCTGCATCAACTGTAAAGCGCCCCTGAGGTGATATCTCACAAAAGCGACGCTATACAAATTGTCCAATAAATTAATCAGTGAATTTTACGCCTGTGTATTTTCATCCTGACATCACATTATTATTTATCTATGGTGGTGACAACATTTCATTGCAAGGCTATGAGATTAATTTGCTTCGTCGATTCACATCGTGTGGTTTGATAATTGGTCGTTTTTCCCAGAAAATGTCTTAAAAAAGTGTTTTCAGGTATATAAATAGGACGAATATATTGACAACAACAAATTATTTACAGTGAGCTAATTCTTTGTGGAAAACTTTTTTAATATGTTTTCCTGTGGGTAGTCAGTATTAAGTTGTTTTTTTTTATATTTATACATAAAAGCGTTAAAAATAGTTCTATTCAGAATAATGTAGGAAAAAATAAGAAGAGACGAAATTCGATAAAGTGCTCACATAAAA
Source organism: Hesperophylax magnus (assembly GCA_026573805.1). Taxonomy (NCBI): domain Eukaryota; kingdom Metazoa; phylum Arthropoda; class Insecta; order Trichoptera; family Limnephilidae; genus Hesperophylax; species Hesperophylax magnus. Next base: position 853,458 of record JAIUSX010000068.1, on the reverse strand, counting down.
TTCGTATCATTTTACTTCATAAAAAAATTAAAATTAGAATATTTGGAATAAAATTTTCTAGCTTTGTTTAAATTTCTCTTCTGTTTATTTTTTTTTCTAAATTAAGTTAGTGGCTATGTATAATTTTTCTATGGGTGTCTTCGGAAAATAGTGGAACTTAAATCGAAAATTAATGTAACTTAATTATAATTACCAAAATGCAAGGGAAATATTTTGAAAACATCTGAACACATAAAAGTCAAATACTCTTATTAGGTATTTCTCATTTTTGATTTTTTGTAAGCTTTATTTCACGTATTTAACTGTTTTTTTTTATTTACACGACTAGCTGAAGTACCCGGCGTTGCCCAAACTTTACACCGAGTTTTTTATGTGAGTGGTCAGAAATAAGATGTAGACAGTAATATTTATCTAACTTTTAACGTCAAATGGGCGAAATTTCATCAATCCCGGAATATTGGAAAAGGGAATCGAAGTTTGAAAAACTCGTGACTTTTAAATTAACAGGCCAGCCAATAGGGACAGGGGAACAAACTATGTTGCGCGTAGTGGGGACGGCGTGTGAACGTCTCCCTTTCTGTGATTTGTCAATAAATGAATCTGACAGCATACAAGCAACTGGACCAACAGTTTTTTTTACAGTGGCGCACAAATTGCTGGCTGCGTAAAAAAAACTAAAAATCACAAAATGGGTAATTAAAAATTCGTGCTTGTTTCAAAAATCCAATATTTTGTAAAACACTTTACGAATTTATTATAATTTTCACACCTCCACACATTTTTGCGTCGCTACGCAACCCGATTTGTTGGCGGTTCGGTTAAAAACGAACATTCAGAACCTGCGCAGAAAGTTCCACAATGTACTGCGCTGCAAACCTTATTTTAACGAACTTTACTTTTCTGTGCACGATCTGGCTATTTCATTGTGCGCTCTTCGGCGGTCAACGTACTAATAACCTAATTCTACCCGCATTTGACAGAATACACTAGTACGTAAAATGAAGACCACCAAAATAATACAACTGCTGACCCTGCACAAATCGCAAATGCGCCTTACTGTTGAATTTGGCAGCCACCTCTGGTCTGGAGCTCCGAAATATCTGAAAAAAACTTTTGACTCTCTGCAATTACGGAAGGTCCGCTTAATATATTCCCCTATCTTAACAAGTCAGGTGGATATGCTGTCCTCATTCTACCGATATTACAATGGAAGATGCTTCGAGGATCAAGCGTCATTGATTTTTTCGGCACCAGTGCTTATTCAGGAAATAAGCCAAACGCGCGCCCAACATATGTACACGGTTGACTGTCACATGAGAACAGGTCACTTCTACGAATCGTTCTTGAGTTCAACAGTTCGACTGTGAAACGATTTTCCGGCTTCTGTGTTTCCTCCCTCCTCTTAAAAACAAATATTTACTCCTTCTTATCCTCAATAAGAACCTCCACACAGCATCCCTAGAGATGACATAGGCCCTGAGAGAAATTATTTTCCTCCGGGCCTCCTGTGTGGAGTTAATAATAAATAAATATATATATATTAAATTAATTATATAAGAATCTTTATCTTCCACTGCAGTTAACTAAGTCACTCAAAATGAAAATCATTTGATATTTAATTTCGATACGAAATAGCGAACAAATTCAATAATCGACCTTTCATATTAATTGCTCCATTCATAATAATATATTATGTTTTAAAACAGAATTGCTAAAGTTACGATCTGTTTAAATGTGGGTACAATTTCAAAAGGCAATAACAAAGCGTCCTCCATTCATCAATATACCGCAAGTTTAGTATTGGAAGCGTATGCATGGGATATTAAAATTGATTAAAATTCTAATTTATGACTGCTGTTTGCAATATGCAAGCTTCCCACACGACCCCTAAAGTTTCTCTAATCGGCTTTTGTCGTGTTCGGTGCTATAAAAACAAACTTAGAAAGACATCTTTAAATTTTACCAGTAAAAACGACCAGATCGATAAGAGAAAATATTAACCACGTACCGGTGACGAAGGAATCACAGAAATACAATAAATGATTGTATATTTCGATCACGGTATGAAAAGAAAATTATCTTCTGATAATATTAACACGAACAATATTAACACGTAACCAAAAGTAAAAACTTTTCTCATCATGTAAAAGCCAAGCTGGGCATAAAATACAATGAATTCAGTCAATTGATCTGGATTCAGTGTCCCCATGCCGGGACATTGAATCCAGATGGCCGCTTCTAAACCCCATGAATTGAGTATTGAGTTTTTGCAACTCATGACCAAACTTAGAAGTTATTAGACTGAAGTAAAAAAAAAACATGAATATGCATTTGATGAATTAGTAAAAATGAATGAATATTTCTTGATATCTAATCAAATTACAATTCCGATAGTGTTTTTGTTAATCTCTGTTCTGCGCGAAAATAATCTTGTATTGCCTGAACAAAACACATTAATCTATTTATTATATTTATTATATTCAGATGAGACATGAAGTGAAACAATAGGATTCATTTTTGTTTGTCCAATTAGTTCGATTTGGCGTCCAAAGCGCCCAATGCTCTTACGCCGAACGACCGGAAACTACAAAATTCGAACTATGCACACTGATTATCGCGCATGGAGAAAAATGAATATTGCTTATTTATTAAGAATCTCTTCAAATAATTGATAATCCGCTTAAAAACAGGATAAAATTTTGGTAAATTCCTTATATATATGAACACGTGTCCATGCACCTGCATTTACTTTGATAACATATGATGATGAAATGCAAAAATATTCATTTTTAAGGACCTAACATAACTTAAATTAACCGATTACCAATAATTTGAAGAGACTCTAAGTAAATTAGCAATACTCATTGTTTTCCATGCGTTTTAATAGTGTAACACGTTTTGACGAGCGCCTCTAATTGTATTGCTCTATTTTGATGCATATTAAAATCCAAAACAAGTTCATTTCTGTCGCGTTTTCAATAACATTATTAACGGTGCGAATAATAATATAATTTCCGCTGCGATCCATTCGAAGTTTGGGACGATTTCAATACGTAATAACGAGGTTTAGCTCCCTCTATACATCATGGTCCCGCTACTTCAGCACTACTAAAAGCGGCTTAGGCCCCGTCTATTAAGCACTATTTCCAACAGACGACCCCGGTTTATAGATACGATCTTTAACCCTAACCTGACATTCTGGGGTATATTTTCACACCGAATAATTTCATGAAAAATAATATTAATTCATCATTCCATCATAATGTGTACAGCAAATCTCAACGGTCAAAATTAGTTACCATAATATTATTATAATGAATAGTGTCTGTTTTTTCCCGGTTTCGCCAGAGTTTCAACTCTAAATATTTATTTGTTTTTTGTTTTTGATGTTTTGTTTAGATTTAAGCAATTTTTTTCATAAATCTAGTAATAAAAACCAGTATAAAATACAACATAAAATAACAAATAGAATCGTAAAATTATAGGGAAAAATAAAAATAGAGTATGGCAAAAAGAAAAACTGTTACCGTTCAAATCCCGCCGTGCGCAAGTAAGTTCTACTTAACAAATTTGTGTTATTTCACGATTTATACATTTAAAATAATATATGATATACTTAGGCATGTTTCAGAGTTGAAGATACTCTCAATATCGCCATGGTGTAAGACTATCATTCAGAATTGAAACGTCCTTTGAAATAACTTTAGAAACCATGTCTGGTAACCCGATCTGAATAGGTAGGCACTCTCCCACCTTCCTCTTATCTGTCTCCTCCCCCACTCCAATACCTTTAGCTTCACAACATACCAAAATGGGGATACCTTTGTATCACTGGCTCTAGAAAACTGTTTCATATAAAATAAAGTATATCTTATGGAGTAACATGTTAAGAACTAACACAAACATATATTGTACCTACATTTATTTGGCTATTGGTTTTACTTATTGTATTAATAGGTAAAATTTTGATTGTGATGCTGTCAAATTATTTATTTTAATGCCTGAGTTATTCGACAGAGAATATTTAGCGCTATTTAAATGATGGGTCTGAGTGTAATTGTATTTTTTTAAATTTTATCTATTATAATTATCTCAGACTTGTGATGTCCCGAAAGAAACCATTCAATTGTTCTGAATGCAATTACTAATGTTATCCAAATTGACCCTGGTAATTAATTATATATTTGCGATTCTTTCAAGGATAAAGAAACCATCCTGTCACTTCGAATGCAATCAACATTGTTCTCAAAATTTGTTTTGACAGCATCGCCATTCCATTGTAAGAATATTATGTACTAAATACACAATTTGGCTGTCCTGATTCGGGAATCCTTCCCAGTTGAACAGGCAAAGGTTCATTTTGTTTTGTATTGTTTGTAATTTATATATATAAAATAAATAAATAAATACATACTAAAATTGAACGCTTTTTTAAAAATTTAAGTAATCCACTCCAGAAGGTTTGCTCCACTGCAGGATATGACTGCGCAAGCTTTCGCAATAGACTCGAATCAAATGCACTAAGGAAACACTTAACGTCTACACAAGACAGGTTTTCTTAACTGAATTGTGATGCATAGTAAAGTGTTACAATTTTATTATTGCATACTTTTCAGGGTGGAGGAATGCGGGAACAAAAGTTGAAGGGAGATGCATATAGTTGCGTCGGCAAGGTCTTATTAAATCCTATCGAAATATTCACCTCCATTCGAGGGTTAAGGCTGGTTAGTACCTAATACCTAGTCCTGGTGGGTGTGTGGTAGCTAGCGGCACACCCTTCGCCAGCAATATTTGAATAGCGAACACTGATTCCGTGAATCTCGGCGGGACGGAAAACTTCATTACGCGGCAATCTGCCTCACTTTTACAACTGAATCCACTGTTAAATTGTAATGGTGTACCCACGGTAATACTGTAGGTACTTGTTTTGCGTGGGTGGGTAACGGAATATTAATGATTGAAATAATGTATTTTCAATTTATGGCCAAGCAGCAACTTGTTTGGCTCTGGGCACAAAGGTCACGATTTGTAATATCAAGTAATTCAAAATCATGTTTTAATGCTTTCAAAATGTGTTAACGCTTAAAAATAGTATACACATTTTAATTAAATTCAGCCTGTAGAACACGTCTTGGTTTATCTAAGCTAATTTTTATTGTGCACCCTGATAAAGTACAACAAATAATCAGACGATTTGTAATATCAAGTAATTCAAAATCATGTATTAATGGTTTCAAAATGTGATAACGCCTAAAAATAGTATACACATTTTAATTAAATTCAGCCTGTAGAACACGTCTTGGTTTATCTAAGCTAATTTTTATTGTGCACCCTGATAAAGTACAACAAATAATCAGACGATTTGTAATATCAAGTAATTCAAAATCATGTATTAATGGTTTCAAAATGTGATAACGCCTAAAAATAGTATACACATTTTAATTAAATTCAGCCAGTAGAACACGTCTTGGTTTATCTAAGCTAATTTTTATCGTGCACCCTGATAAAGTACAACAAATAATCAGACAATAATAAATTCAGCGAGTAGAACACGTCTTGGTTTATCAAAGCTAATTTTTATCGTGCACCCTGATAAAGTACAACAAATAATCAGACAATAATAAATTCAGCGAGTAGAACACGTCTTGGTTTATCTAAGCTAATTTTTATCGTGCACCCTGATAAAGTACCACAAATAATCGGACAATGATTTGAGATTAAGAAAATATCATCGCGATTTATTATTGGGGTATTTTATGACTTGTTTCTCTTCCTCCTTATTTAGCGAACATTTCAAAGAGCACTGTAGTGTCATCATCAGGGCAGATGTGTAGATACTGTAATGCTTAGTTGGCTAAAGAAGGAAGAACCTAGTGACCATATTTGAATCTGCAGATCCTTTTCAATTTCTTTACCAACTTGAAAGCATTTTCCAAAACGGGGATACCATAATTTCACTGGCTCTATGTAGATAGTACGGAATCTTTTGAAGCGTCACATAAAACAATTCCATTTTAGAGGCGGGAACTGGTATCGCCGCCTCGACAACCATTCATACGATAGCCAACATTTCTGCCATAAGTTCGCTACGTTTGGTTTAATAGCAGGGATGACCGGGATCATCGGATGAGGTTTTCCGAGGTCTCCGGTTGAGGGAGACTCTCTGACCTCTTCAATGACACTGTACGCAACGTTTACTAACCAGATATCCCAAACAATGAATATATTTAGATCTTAAAACTTGAAATACAACTTTTGAACACTCTTTATTAAATAAATTTAACTAAATAAATTTAATTTAATTAACCTTTCCTTATCTGTGGTGTGTATTCACTACACCTTGCTTCTAATAACTTTAATAACTCTATAAATATAATAAATTCTGGGTTCAGATTTTAGGTATTCCTGCGTTATACATTTATGCACTGAATTAAACATTAATATTTTAAACAATTATTTTACAAGCAATAATTATTCGCCTGAAACACTCATCCACATTGAAAAATCTCCTGATAAAAGATACATGACGCCAACGGGACTCGAACCCGTGTCCCTTCGATTTCCGGGAGAGAGAGAGTTAGCACTTACAATGCCTTTCTCATATAAAATAAAGTTGGTTGTTTTCAGGTGAAAAATGTAACAAGCAGTAATTGTTGAATGAAACACTGGTATATATTGAATTATTTCGCGGATAAGAGATAAGCCGCCATACCTCAGTGGTCAGAGCTGTCGACCGGAAATCGAAGGGACACGGGTTCGAGTCCCGTTGGTGTCATGTATCTTTTATCCGGAGATTTTTCAATGTGGATGAGTGTTTCAGGCGAATAATTATTGCTTGTAAAATAATTGTTTCCCTTTGTGCTATGCATAAAAAATCTTGTCTTAAAAATAATTATTAATATTTTACATAGTTTTCAAATTCAATTAAAAATCAGATATTTTTGTTAAAAATTGGGAACAAATACACCAATACAATCAACCGTGTGATACTAATACGCAAAGAGTGTGCTAGGAAATGACACGCTATTGATGTCCCGCTTTAATTCGCTCTGCGGGAACATGAAACATCCACACGTCTGCAGTACTATTTTGATTTAGACCATCGATACCCATGACCGCACAGCTGTGTTTGTGCCAGCCGCCAGCCGCTAGCCAGTCGGCCGCGAACCGTCGTTAGATGTGGACCCCTCGCACGTTTCTTTAGCATCTGCCGATGGTTTTTTCATGTTTTCAGCAATTAAATTACAATTAAGACGGGTTGTTTCGGAGAATCTGAACAATTCATCAAATTTCAACGTTCATTTTCAAGTTCTGTGAAAGATTTTTTCAAGTTCTGTTTTTATTTCAGTTTTGTCAAGCAACTAGCCTACAATGATATAAAAACAGAACTTGAATAAGTCTTTCACAGAACCCGAAAATGAACGTTGAAATTTGATGAATTGTTCAAATTCTCCGAAACAACCCGTCCTTAGTATCACTTAGCAATTAGCTATGAATATTCATATTTTTCCGATATTAAATCGCTTATTTGACTGATGTGTATTGACTACACAGCACCGAAACGCGTGGATTTTTTTAGCACAGTAAGGGAAAGGTTGATTCTGTTTTTATTGTTTGGAACTGAACCTAAAGCCACCTGCAAGGAATTGAAGTTCTCGCCCTCTTACCCAGTGATCTTCATTTAAAACTTTGTAAACCAAGATAATTAATTAACTACTTTAAAGCTTATAATTCATCAAAATAAACGACTACTTTCCTTAGTCTAAGAGAATGCATTCTCTATTGGTTTGAAAAAAAAGGCTTAATTTAGTTATGTCCTCGAAAAAAATGAATAATTTTTTAATTGTTCAATTTGTCTGACAATTAACAGTATTAAAAGCTGGAACAAAAAAAACTTCTGAAGAGTGCAATTTCTGACGTTCTTATTTAATTTACGGGTTCCGCGCAGAGCTCATAAGATGTAATATTTTACGAGAAGTTAGTATCGTGGAGACCTGCACGGTACCCAGAAGTAGTTGCTAATGAATCTCGGGGCAAAAGCGAGCAAAATAATTATTCCTGATTTTCAGAAGCAACTGTTACAAGTCAGACGGAGTGGAGTCTCAACTCGTGAGAAATGGACTGTAAAAAACATAAGGAGCTTTGTTCGTTGTTTATTTAAATTTTGTTGAATTTTGAGACGGTTTCGCGTTTAATCGCTTCTTAACTACTGTATGACGTGTAAAGCGAGGTTGTAGGAAAGCTTTCAAGGCGAGAACGAAGGTTAAACAATGTTCGTAGAAAACAATGATGTCTGATATCGAATTTTTAATATATAACTTATTCAGATCATAAAAGTTACTATGAAACGTGATGGTAAAAGAATCCCTTACGATAACTACTACAAATCAAAGATTTACAGACTCTTTAGTGAAAGAGATAACGTATTGAATGATGATGGTGAAATAATAAATAAGCGTGTGTGTTGCTTGTGCCAAGATAGAGTACTAAGTTAGAGAGGAATTGTTATTCCCGTGATGCCTAGGAAGTAATAATGATCCGGGTCGTAATATTTGATATATGTATTAGACCGGAGTGATTTTCTTTTTATTTTTAGAATTTCAAACTTCCTATATGTTTAATGAGTGACTCAAAATTTTATTAACCTGCGATGACATCTTCGTGTGGCAAATCTAACCTTAAATTTGCAAAAAAAAAACATTTCTTTACATGTTACTAGAGCTCCTAACCTAGCGCAATTAAAATAACTTTTATTATTTATATTTGTGGTGGCATGTGTTAGACTATTGTTCCTCGTTCTTGCAACTCTTCCTGGTGACTTCAGTTGCATTTTAATAGTCGAAAAAAGAGTATCAATTTTTAGATTCCTCGCTTATTTACAAAAAAATACCCAACACATGAAAAGATTTGAAGTATCCTGTGTTTTGATGAACTGAAACAGTTTAAATACAATATGTTACAGACTTATTGTGATATTATAAAGTACCATTTAGGGTGAAAAACGAATTATTTTTCTTGAATAACAGAAAAAGTGTTTCGTTAAAAGTTTGCGAAATATTAGCAAAATATGTAAAAAAAGGTATGGTAAAAAGCTTCTATTCCTGTCGTAAGCCATCATCAAATAATTCAACTATCTTATAATGAATATAAAAGCACTAAAAAATCGAAACATAAAGAATATTTATTTCCATTAGTTTGAAACTGTACGATTATGTTACCAGCATTTTTCGGTTCTAGGAAAAAATATTATATCTTGTGAAATACAAAATAAATTATTAAAAAAAAAAAAACGCAATTTAGGAAAAGTATCCAAAAATGGAAACAAAAAACTTACAAATTGAAACCGAACGAACAACTAGGCGGACCTTTATTAACTTTACGATGTTAATCACACCTTTCTAAAGTATTTTTCTCCGCCCAGTTGTGTCCTTTGGGAAAAGGGAGGCTGTAATGCGCAAAAAGAGCGATAAAATGTTGTAGGGGCAGATGGGGCAAAAAGAGACAGTGGGGTCTTCCCGCTCCCCCGTCGCCCCACAAAATACATTTTTTCACCGTTATAAATATTTTGCGTGGGCTATCTAACGAAGACGATTGTGCTTTTTATCTCATTGCGGCCTAATGAGAGATATTATTGCTAATGATCTTTGTATTACCGAAATAAAAGGAGCATTTTGCGGCAAGGAGGAAATCATCGATATCGGTTTTTAAAAAGCTTTCAGTCATTATGAAATCAATACTCCCTTGTTCGAGCTCAGTATTTTAGTAGCTTTTTAATTAGTTGTGTACGCAGGATTTTTAAAATTAACCCCTCGGGCCTTTGGCATATTGACCGTTGACGACGCTGTCAGATGGTTGGAGAATTCGTTTGTATTTCCACTTGCCAATAAAATCCAAAAAAAGAAAATATTTCTGAACGCATCTGAAAACAAAAAAACTGTTTTTGAAGGTGATAAAGTACGCTTTCAAGTATAATAATAATTATTATTTTTTTAAATTTTAAGCTGATCTTTATTGACTGAAAATTTTACATTTTTTTTTAGACGATGTATGGATAGTCCCACGAAGCTGCCACATGGCTGCTTGTCTGCACGTTCTATCTCAATATACAATTATAATACAATATAAGTCTCCCGTTATATAAAATAAATAACAGACTCTTACATACAATCATAGAACTCACTAAAGCGTCCCAAGTACACTAACACTTTGAATTACAATACGATAACGTACATTCAAAAGTACAAGACAATATAGCACACAGATAACACACATTCAAAAGTAAGACATATACGATAACACACATTGATAGTGAATAACATCGCACAATGTAATTGGAATAATTTCAATGGAATTAAAATTCTAGTTAACTAAGTGAAAAATGTTATTTTAATTTTTTTCGTTTTCTCGAAATAAAAAGCTTGTTAGTTAAAAAAAATAAAAATAAATAAATACATTTATTTATATTAGAATTAAAACTTTCAAATAATGTCTTTCCTTTTCTTCTTTATTTGCTCTATATTTTATAGATATACAGATTTTTCATTTATAAGCCACATCTTTACAGTTTTCATGCTTAAACTCTTATTTTCTGAAAAAACAAATTTATTTTTGAGCTTATTAAAAATCACTGGTACACAGTACTCCAGCGTTCGGCTTCCATACTTATTTGTTATTTTAGGTATTTTCAGCCCTTTTTTTCTGTAAGACGTGTGCTGTGACTATGTACCAGTGGTTTTTTATAAGTACTATCGCCCCAGTTATCTTTAATAGTAAGGAACCAAAATAAACCTTTTATAGGGAGCAGGCCCTCAGCACAATATAAGAGTTGCACATTGTGTCTTTGTCTATACATATTAGGTGATACAATTTTTTTAATGATAGAGGTTTGCAAATTTTGTACATACTTAATATATGTCATGCTTGTATTTCCCCAGCTTCTAATTCCACATCTATGAATAGATTCTACTAATGAGAAATACACTAATTTGAGTGTGCTATGAGGCAAGACAAATTTTAATTTATAGAAACTGTTTGCTAGAGCTCTTAGCTGGTTACATATTTTAGTAACTTGCTTATCCCATTTAAATGTGTTATCTACTTTTAATCCCAGATAAGTATACTCGTTGACAGAATCAATTTTCTCACATTAGCAGTTAGATATTATTTTTCTATGGATGCATTCAAAGCTATGTGCGGTTAGTTTGGGAATATTCAACATTTTCAAACTTGGTGATCTGATACACATGCATTTTGTTTTATTTACATTTATAACCAATCCTACATCGTGTGCCCATTTTAGCAGTTCATCGAAGTCGGTTTGCAATTCTTGAATCGCTATTTGAGGATTTTCATTAGATACTACAAGTGCGGTGTCATCTGCGAAAATGAATCTGCGCGTTTTTCTAAATAGTTTTGACATAGCTATGACATATATAATATATAATTTTGGACCCAAAATTGACCCCTGTGGGACACCAGACCTTACAAATTTAGATTTACTCATCTCATTCAATATTTTTACCCTCATTTTTCTATTTGATAAGTAGTTATTAAAAAAAGTTAGCAGTTTACCACGGATTCCAATAATTTGTAGACATTTTATTATTTGTTTATGGCATAGTGTATCAAAGGCTTTAGAGAAATCAATAAAGAGTACAAGAGTTTTGAGAGTTGAGCTGGGTGTTTATGAAATTAGAAAAAATTATTAAGTAGTGCGTCACACCTTTTTTTTTCTGGAACCCGTACTGACATTCGTCAATGATACGAAATTTATTTAAATATCCATCTAGGTATATTGCTATATAGTTTTCGAGATTTTTTTCCAAGGCAGGTAATAGGGAAATAGGTCTGTAATTATTTGTAATTGAATGATCACCGCCTTTAAAAATAGGTCTAACAATACTAGTTTTTAATTCTTCAGGTATTTGGCAAGTATCAATTACTGTGTTTATAAAATGAGTAATTACTGGGCTCGGTATTTTTACATGTTTTTTTATATCATACATACGTATTTGGTCCAATCCTGGTGTTTGCAACTATTTATTACAACTATTTTGAATATTATAATAACTTACTTACATATTTTCGTTCAAATACTGAACTTAAATTAATGAAAAAACAACACAAAAATACACATTTTATTAGACAAACTTCACTTCATCTCCATAAATAGTTAGAAATAACATAGATCACTGTAGAAATGTATTATAAATTTGTACAGCGCCCTTGAGGTGATTTTGCACAAAAACAGCGCTATACAAGTCATCCAATTATTATTATTATTATTATTTCCATCACCTTTTTTTTTGTTACATATAAAATAAATCAATCACAATTTTGACGAATTTTCATAGATTTATCTCAAATAGCGGTAGGTACTTTTGGTTTCATAGAAGTGTACGTTTCAATTTTTTGTGGTTAACTTCTAGATTTCTCTTTCTCACACCGTTTAAATCACATTTCTCACCATGAAATTAAGGGAGACAACGATTTCTACTAGACCATGTAAGCTGTTTCTAGAAGCGTACAAATTGACTCAACGGTTAATAGCTGTTTGATCCCAAAACCGAACAAATCAGCCTGAGGGGTTAATGGAAGTACTCTTAATAAATGGTAGTTTTTTTGCATCTGAATCAGTAATTATTGAGATAAAGCTTAGGTTTCGAAAACTATTACTAAAATCTAAAAATACTTTAATGTTTTATTGCAACATAAAAGTTTATTAGAATTGAATAAATTAAAATACACTATTTGCACGTATCTTGAAACCTTCTAGATTTTTGTTGAAGATTTCAAGAGAATTGTGACTTAGCTGCGCCTTTGCACGTGTCATGCTGTGCTGAGCCAACACGTCTGTACTGCCATGTGCTATGCAAAGCAGATCGTGGTGTCGCCTCTGGCAGTAGTTGTTTATAGCATCCCACTATCTACAAACTTATATATATTATATTATGGAATCAAATTATAGTCAGGTTGCAAAATCTTCAGATGTAAACATCGCAGTGAATGATGAAAATATGCCGTTCTAGTTAGAAGATCCTTGGCTCCTGTCTCTGGAGGGTTAGAGTCGTTTGTAAGGTGAGATCCGTTGATAACCTCTTCGTTTTCCAAAACGAGGGTTATGTACAGTTGAGAGATTTGGAGATCAATATAAAAGAGATCAATATATAATATATATATATATATATATATATATATATATATATATATATATATATATATATGTATATATATATATATATATATATATATATCTCTTAATAATAACACATGTATTATAATTACATTATATTTAGGTGAAGTAAAAGTTAAGGAAAACTAGCTATGAGAGATGGTGATTACAGTCAAGCCTCTAAAACAGAATGATTTGAGTTTTCAGCAAAGAATTGACACAGTAATATCTTTCCAAACATGATTTGACATATTTGCTTTCTAAAAATAGAGAAAATAACCCAAAAACCATTTTGAAGTAGATAATTTAAAGTAAACTGAGACACAGAGGAAAAATGTTAAGACGGAATACACGAAAATTAAAAATATATATTTTAACCTTTCCAGCAAATTTGTTCGGTTTAGTGAACCAACAGCTAGTAAAGTCTATTTGTCTGCTTTTTTGAACAGCTCATATGGTCTCATGAAAATCGCTATATCTCCCTTACTATAATGACAAAAATATGATCTAAATGGTTTTAAAAAGAAAAATATCAGACTACATATTTGAAAGTAGAAAATAATCGCAGAATAATTTAAATATACACCTCTACGAAACCAAAGATTTGGATCGCAATTTGAAATAAATTTATGAAACTTTATGACATTTTACTATTTATTTTTGCATTAAACGATAAGTAAGTGAGGTTACGATAATGTTTGTTTTACATTTTACTAATAAAATTTGTTTTTTTTTCGTTAACAGTTATTTCAGTTCAGTATTTAGGAAAAAAACGAAAAACAAAAAAAAAGGAAAAAACGTGATGCGAGTCATTTAAAAAATTTAATATTTAAAAAAAATATATATTTACTTAAAGAAAAAAAATTGAAAGCTCATATTATCATCACCTTTTAAAAAAAGTTTTCAGTTTTTGGATACTTTTAGAAATGTTCAATTTATTTGGATTTTGAAATACACACAAATCCTCCCACCGTTTGATAGCGTCGTTAAGAAACATAACAGATAATGAGGCCTGAAGGGTTAAACACAAAATAACAAGTGAGAAATGAAGTTAAATATTATAAAAGACGACACAACAGTCAACACTTGTAAATTTCGGCCATATTGGTTTTTAATTTATCGTAGGATTGTAGCAACATTGTGATTTATGAAAGTGTAAGGGCTCGTGGCTCCGAAAGAAAATGATACAATTAACTAGAAACATAACGTTTTGATAGTTATAAAAAAATACAGCACCTGAAAAATAATCATCCGTGGTCTAGTAGTAAGATACTCCACTATCAATCAGTAGGTCTGCGGTTCAAATCCCGGAGCGCTCTATGGAATTTCATTTAATCAATCTCAGAGTGGAAGATACTCTAAGTATCGCCCTTGTGAAAGACTAGCATTCAGATTCGAAACGTTGCATTAAATGTTATTTTGTGCTTTGTGTCCTGATCTTAATAGCCAGGAATTTCTCCACCTTCCTCTTCCGATCTCCTATCCCTCAACCAACACAATCCCCCAATTTGTAATGCCATAGGCTAAATGGCACCAGATGGTTGAAAGCAGTTGGGACTCTTGTGAGTCTTAACAAGTGTTACCTTTATAGTATACTGAGCGTGAAACTTTATAATGTCAAACTTTATTTTAGTTAAACTACCTATTCTTTTGTCATCTTTGTCATGGCTTATAAAATATACGTGGATGTTAGCAACCTTCACGTATCCATAGAAGTATAAAATTAATTTGTCATCATGCTCTTCACGCATTCAATAATATTCATCTAAACACTGACATCGAAATCAAAATTTTTCGGATTCACTGCCCAAATTTAAAAGTGGCATCACGTCAATGATATAAACTGTTCAATGCGAATACATATACGCACACATATACACAGAGCTATACATTGCACATGTCATTCGGTAATTACTAAATATATCTACTTAACACATATAAAAGACGTTACAAGGAAACATATCATTTCATCACTATAACCAATGTACTGTTTGTTTCTATAATATAAAATAAATAATAAGCACCTTCGAAAACATGTATAATACTGAAGTTATAAATAATTTATAAATACACATCTCAAAACAGGAAAATAATTATAATAACTTCAATATTTGTATAACATGTATTGTATTTTATAAATAAAAAAATCATATCATTATTTCTAAAATAAAACCTTTCATTCGTCATGGGACTCGGTTCCCCGAAACGAGCCGTCGGTCGCGCGCTGCGACAATTTATTACCAGAAAATGACGCTATTTTCTGTAAAAAAAACACGTGGAGTTTTGGTTTTTATTTCTTTTTAACGAAAATGCTTCGTTTGCTATTCGTTATTCACGATAATAATAAAAGGGATTTTTTTATCCTCACTGCCAATACGAATAATGAGGGAGGAGTTTGAAAGAAAACAGAAGAATCATTTTTGTTGAAACTTGTGAATAATTGGCGGGTATCTTTTATGCAATATTTGCCTCAAGAAGACAGATACGAGCACCAATTATTTGTTTTTTTTTTTAAGCTACGATTCATTTTTTGATGCTAAGTGCTGGAGCAAATATTACTAAGCCATTGCAAACACTTTAAAGGTTATACGGATTGGTTCTAGAGTTACAAAAAAATTTGAAATGAAATATTCCAAATCAAAGTTATTTTATGCAACTAGCGGCCTACCGCAATGAAGTCATCTTGGCCCCATTCAATTTGGTAGGCGGAAATGGGTACCGCCGCCCTGGGAACCATTTATTGGATGACCAACACCTCTGCCACAGGTCACCCCAAGTGGTTCGCTACGTTTGGTGACTTAGCAGGGGTGCCCGGGTTCATGGGTTAAGGTTTGCCCAGGTCTTGGTGGCGGGTGCGTCGGCCCACCTTCTGCGTGGCGGGCCGGTTGGGAGATGCTGGTTGAGGGAGACCCTTTACAACCGGTTACCGCTGTCCGGGCCGCTCGATAGTACAGGGGCCCGACCCTCAGGCTCACGACTAAGGGTGGGCTGCCCCATCAGCGAGTGAAAAAACCCTGCCACTGCTGTTGTGCCGGTTCGTGACCGGAGGGGACCCAGCAGCAGCGTTTGGGGCGCATTGGATGCCCTCTCCAGCCGGACTCTCCCAGCCTATCGCCTAGCACCGCAGTGAGTGGGCTGGAACCAAACGCTCATCACTCCTGGACAGCCTGAACCCCATATTCCTACCCACTCCTCATACCTTTCCATTCCAGACCTTCCTTTCACTTCTTACCATTTAAAAAAAAAAAAAAAAAGTAAAATCATGAATATACATAAAAACAAACTTAACGTCATTACAGCGGCGAGTAGCAGGCGTCCCCGGTGCGGGCTAAAACTGTTGGTAAATTTTGCCAACATTCGCGGTCTGCATACTAATTTAAATTCTGTTCATCACCATCTTTTGTCCCAACGTCCCAACCTTCTTTTCCTATCCGAAACTCAGATAGCCGAGCCGCCAGACTCCTCCTATCTGGACTGCCCGGGCTTTACCCTTGCAAGCAAGTTCCGACTCAAAGGAGGAGTCTGCCTCTATAGTCGAGCTGACGTCAACTGTGTACGATTATTGAGTCTGGAAAACTCCAGATTCGACGTAATGTGGGTGCGCGTCAATCTTGCCAGTACGGCAAGATTCTACGCATGTCTATACCGCTCACCGAACCACAGCGAATCAGACACTTCCGAGCTCTTCAAACATTTGAGAGAAACTATTGATGATCTCTTGCCCCGCTACCCTTCGGCCGAGTTTATTGTTCTGGGGGACTTCAATGTTCATAACGAACCATGGTTGAAGTTCTCAGGCCCAACGGACTCGGCTGGCCGACAGGCGGAATCCTTTGCCATTTGCTACGGATTAGAGCAACTGGTTCAGGAGCCTACAAGGGTTCCTGATGTCCAGACTCACCGTTCCAATCTGTTAGACCTATTTTTAACTACTGTGCCACACGATTATAAGATTGACGTCACAGCGCCTCTGGGATCATCTGACCACTGCCTAGTGACGACATCAATCCCCGTTAGCCTCAGACCAACCAATGAGAGGCTGAGGAGAAAAGTGTGGCACTATAGGTCAGCAGATTGGTTCGGTATGCGGGCCCATTTCAACGCTTTTCCGTGGTCAGCTGTTTGTTTTCGGACTTCGGACCCTTCAAGATGTGCCCAGGAGATTGGTGAAGTCATCAAATCGGCGATGGATGGCTTCATACAATCGACTACTAAAGAAACTGGTGTGGGCTCAAAGCCGTGGTTCAGTCGACAATGCTCCGAAGCAGTTCGACGAAAAAACGCGGCTTACCGAGCCTACAACACATCTCGAACGCCCGAAAGCAGATCAGCATACAACAAATCGGCAAAGGAATGCAAGAGAATCATTAATAGGTCAAAATTCGAACACGACCTGCAGATCAGCAAAAAGCTGGCTGCCTTCCCGCATGGCAGCAGAGCATTCTGGTCCCTTGCAGGCTCAATAGGTCGGAATTTTTGCAAACCCAGTTTGCCACCTCTTACCAGACCTGACGGCTCACTAGCAAACACCGCCACCGAAAAGGCTAACTTATTAGGGAAAATGTTTGCGGAAAACTCGACCCTCGATGACGGAGGTGCTGTTCCGCCGTCGGTTCCTCACTGCGGCTTCTATATGAAAAAGCTGAGGATCCGGCATCGGGATGTACTCCACGTTATACGGGGGCTCGATGTTAACAAAGCTAGTGGACCTGATGGAATACCTGCCCTGGTATTGCAGAGGTGTGCTGCGGAAATAGTTCCAGTTTTGACAAAGCTCTTCAAAATGTCCCTGAAGTGTGGCACTGTGCCCTCTGGTTGGAAAAAAGCGGTCATTCACCCTATTCCCAAGAAAGGTGACCGCTCCAACCCGGCCAACTACCGCCCCATAGCGATCACATCAGTTCTGTCCAAAGTGATGGAACGTGTGATCAACGACAAACTGCTCACATACCTCGAGAAGAACAAAATTATCAACGACCGTCAATACGGATTCCGGCGGAACCGCTCGTGCGGTGATCTTCTCGCGTATGTGTCGCATGTTTGGGGGCGGTGCCTGGAACGTCACGGTGAGACCCAAACGGTCGCACTAGACATATCCAAGGCCTTTGACCGGGTCTGGCACCGAGGACTTGTCAACAAATTGCCTTCTTACGGACTTCCCGCATCCCTGTGTACGTGGATTGCTGATTTTTTAAGGGATAGGTCGATTCAGGCTGTTGCTGACGGTTTCACCTCATCCTCACACTCTATAAATGCTGGCGTCCCACAGGGATCGGTTCTGTCTCCGACTTTGTTTTTGTTGCACATCAATGACCTTTTGACATGTGCACCGATTCATTGTTACGCGGATGACAGTACAGTTCATGATAGCTTTTTGTTTGACAAGCCCCCAAAGGGTACACAAACTCCAACGGCTCGGAGGGCTTTTAAGCAGAGAATGGACGGTTATCTCGAGAGTATTTCCTCCTGGGGTAAAAATAATCTCGTCGAATTTAATGTTTCAAAGACCCAATCCTGTCTGATTACGTCTAAAAGGGATCTAAATGATAACCTAGTCTCCTTCAACGGAAGCAATCTTCCGAACAGGCCTTCCATTGATATGCTTGGTGTAACTATAAGTGACCAGCTCAGGTATGGGGGCTCCATCGAAGCCAGAGTAAAGCTGGCCTCTCAGAAGCTGGGCGTACTGTACAGGGCCCGCAGATACTTTAATAGTACACAACTGCTGACCCTGTACAAATCGCAAGTGCGCCCTACTGTCGAATTTGGCAGCCATCTCTGGTCCGGAGCCCCTAAATACCTGAAAAAAACCCTTGACTCTGTGCAAAAACGGGAGGTCCGTTTGATAGATTCCCCAATCTTAACAAACGGACTGCAATCTTTAGAGCACAGGCGTCAGGTAGGTATGCTGTCCTTGTTCTATCGGTATTACAATGGAAGATGCTCTGAGGAACTAGCGTCATTGATCCCTTCGGCACCGGTGCGTAGTCGGGATACACGCCAAACGCGCGCCCAACATTTGTACACGGTTGACATTTGTCACATGAGAACGGGTCGCTTCTACGATTCGTTCTTAAGTTCAACAGCTCGGCTGTGGAACGAACTGCCGGCCTCTGTGTTTCCTCCCTCCTACAACATGGGACTCTTCAAGACCCATGTTCACTCCTTCCTCTCCACAAAAAGACCCTCCACACAGCATCCCCAAAGATGACATAGGCCCTGAGGGAAATGATTTTCTTCAGGGCCTCCTGTGTGGAGTTAATATAAAAAAAAAAAAAAAAAAATTCTATTCCTCATATTCATAAATGAAATCATTATGTTGTTTAGACGATGTAGAATTTATGATTTTTTGCCGACGCCTCAAAGAAATATTCAATTTTAGCGACTGCCAAATCTTACAGTAAAACACCGACAGATTACACAATCGGTGTATAACTAATAACTTATTCCTCAACGTTGATAAATGAAAGACAGTAATATTTTGTCGAATCAAGACCCCGCTATCATTTAACTAGGCTATAGACAAAAAAATCTTGGCAAAAGTGAACGAAATTAGGGATCTTTGAGCTATGTTTGACATCCAACTAAAATGTGTAAATCACGTACAACAAATAACTAATAAAGGCACGAAGACATTGGGATTTATAATCAGAACTATCAAAGACGAGCAAAAAATATTATTCTACAACAATAATTCTGTGTCTAACTATTACACACACGCTTCTATGTATCGCCTTCGCACACTTGGAAACAAATGTCAACATATTTAATTTTATATTACCATTATATAAGACAGACCTCAATGATGTTTTTATGTAGCATTAAAAGCGATAATTTTTTATTTCTCTTGTTTTTTTTCTTTTCATATATCATGTGAAAAATTATATGTACCATGTATAGTGCACATTTTTTAAGTTGTTTATAATTTTTTTTTGTTGTTACTTAAACATTAAAAAAACTTCTGTAGTCTCTATATTATGCAGTAAATCTTGTAAAATGGTCGCATGATATTTTATCATAATGACAATTAAACACACCTTTAAAAAGTGATATAGAGTCAATAAAAGTGATGAAACAAAAACTAGGTTAAATAGTTATTTATGTCACCTATTTGACCTAGTTTTTGTTTCATCACTTTTCATGACTTTCATCACTTTTCATGACGTTAGCCAGTTATTTTGTCAAAGTGTTCACTCTGCACGAATAAAAATGAGTATCGCTCATTTATTAAAATCCTTTTAAAATTTGATAGCATACCATTTACTAATAAAATATTAGTACATTAATAATATATCGGAATACGTGTTCATGAAGCTGCGCTTATTCTGATAAATATAATGACGAAATTCTAAAAATATTAGAAATTTTATTTACACGTTTTCGGACATCCTCACAACAAATTTTGTGTTTAACTCATTGATGTATTATATTTAGATAAGACATGAAGCGAGAAAATGGGTTCCGATTTTTGACCTCCAACTGACCTCCAGCTCTCCTAACGCTCTCTAAAACTACCGATTCAGGTCTACGCGCACCGCTCATCGCGATCTAATAATCGATAGTGGAACAAGTTTCGACGAGATTATAGTACGCAGTAGTGCCTCTAATTTTATCTTTACGGTTTTACTGAGAGTTTGTTATGAAATCTCTCAAATCATTCGTTAAAGGCCTGCAGTTACGTTTCAAATAGAAATACAAATAATTTGATCAGATTTTTAATAATTAGTAATACTTTATATCAATTGTTTTTCTCGGTGTGGCAATATTTTTTTTATTTGCAATACCCTTTAGAACGGTCGTCCACTACAATAGTCGTGGTTATAAAATGTGTTAAAGGTATTGTTGTATATCTATATATATTTATTTGATCTGCGTGTTCCTTCATTAGGAAGTGTAATAATTATGTAGCGATTCATTTTTCTCCTATTTGTTTACAGAAATAAAATTGGCTTTAAAAATAAATCAATTAGTTCTTAATAATTGTTCTTCTGAATAAAATGACACGTACATAGATATCGTCCGCAATAAATTTAAAATTATTAAATTTAGTTTCTACATTAACATGATACAATTTAAAATATTATTGAAGCTGAAGTCCCCGGCGTTACCCGAGCTTTACGTAGAGTTTTTGTAAATCAGTTGTAGACAGCCATTTTTCTTTAATTTTGAACGGCAATTATCGAAATTCTGCTTTAAGTGATGGAAATAGGGTGGAGGTGGTTATTCAAAATCTCATGTAGACAATCACTTTTTCTTAATTTAAAGGTGTGCAAAACTTGTAATAAAATATCGATCTTGTAATAAAATTGTAGATTTGTATAAAAAAAACAGCCGCGCCACCAAAAAATAATTTATTTTTTTTGGAATAACTTAGTGAATAAAACCTCAAATTGTAATATTTAATTATTGAAGACAATATTAACGATTCTTAAACGAAAACTGATCTATCAACTGAGCTGAGCTACCACTGAGATAGGGTCCCATTAGCTCAGTGGTAGAGCGGTGCCCCGACAAGGCAAGGGTCCTGGGTTCGAGTCCTAGATGTGACCTATCTTTTTCTGGTTTTACTGTTTCAGATTTTCGTTTAAGAATCGCTAATAGTGTCTTCAATAATTAAAAATAATCTTCTTTATTTTAGATTATATATTTATCGGTAGTAGATAAATGAATATTATAGATTACATATATAGAAAATACTACTTTTTATTAGTTAAGACTTTGGAAAAAAATTTCGTGTTTTATAAAATTCGAAAATTATACATTAACCGAGAAATATAAAATTAAAATACTTTTACCGTAACGACATAGGCCCTTACAAACACAACTCAATACATTTATAGAGCTACTACCTACTAGTAACTTCAAAATATCGGACTGAAAAGTGTAGTATTTGGCTGTAAATATATTTTGGAAGGAAACAACTGTAAATTATTATGTACGATTGGCTGAATAAATATGAAATATTTTGGGTTATTTATTTACGCCTGGAAATTTGTTTATCCCTGGGAGATTCCTTAGATTTATTTCAGTTTCTAAATACCGAATGCTTTATACAAGTACCTACTAAAATTTAGCCATTGCCGGAAGGATAAAACAGACGCATCTTTGCTTGTAAAAAACGTAAAAGCCGGGACGTGTTGTAATACTTTTCGAGATTTTATCATTTTGAAAAATTGGTTATTAAATAATCGGAACCGAAGGATTCTGGTCAAGTTCCTTATTCATAACATTCACCAATCTTTCTCTTATAATAAATAATGGATTTCAATTTATGTCAGTTCTGCGATGCTTTCAATTTATGCCAAAAAACCACTTCATGTTTCCTTCTCAATAAATTACTTACTATAAGTGTATACCTACATATCATTTTACGTCAGTGACCGCCCCCCTGGGGGCGTTGGTGAGATCCAAGGGGAGCGGTGGTGGCCTCAAGAGCAAATGTCGGTAAAAGGATTTGAGGGGGCGGTGAAGGTAAGAAGAATTACAAAAAAAATCCTATTGAAATCAACGAGTCATAAATACTTCACCGCAAGTATCTTGCAGACAAACAGCTCAATTATTTATTAGGTTTTGTTGATATAATAAGTATTGACCTGTGTGAGATTTATATTCACTCCATACTTCAACAACACTTTCCATATACAGGGTTTTCCCATAAGTGTTATTTTGAATAGCCCGCTATTTCGGTAGATGTTAACTTTTGAATCTGTAATTTTTTAACATTTGACAAGTGGAAACTACACCATTAATAATTAAATGGAACGATACACGTTTTAACAACGCATTGAAATTGTTAAAATTCACTTGAGTGAATCAAATGCAAATCATCTTGAGTGATAAGGCCCATTTCCACCTCGGTGGCTTCGTCAACAAGCAAAATTGTCGCATCTGGGGCTCGGAAAACCCAAAAGTTATTGTTGAAAAGCTTCTCTATCCTCAACGTGTGACTGTTTGGTGCGGTTTATTGTCCGGCGGAGTCATTGGACCTTACTTTTTTGAATATGAGGCTGGAGCAACAGTTACGGTGAATGGATTGCGCTATCGAGAGATGATTAATGATTTTTTATGGCCGGAATTGGATGGTATTGATCTGGACAACGTTTACTTTTAACAAGACGGCGTTACGTGCCACACAAGTTACGAAACCATTGATCTTTTACGATTGAATATCAAAATAACACCTGTATATATATTGAAAGAAGGATAAATGCAGGATACTGGCAGAGGAAAGATGTAAGTAGACTGAATGCTGTAGAAATGAGATGCCTTAGGTGTATGTGTGACACGATCGTACCACGTATGATCGTGTGAGAAATGTGAAGATCTGCAAAGAATGCAAGGCTGATGTAAGCGTAATGAGTAAGATTAAGACAAGGACGCTTAGATGGTTTGGACATGTAATAAAGGAATGTAAGGAAGTCGGGAATGCCCGAGAAAGCCATGGAACGATAATGTGACCGAGATACACTAGTCGGACCATATCAAGAGTCGAAATAATAGAAGAGTACGTATGAGACGATGTATGAATGTGAATTAGGCAAAGAGTGTGTGCCAAGACCAAGAGTGTGTGTTGTTTGGCGGTCTTTCCACTCTGCCTACCCCTGCGAGGAAACGGCGTGATGGTCAGTTAGTTACTTAGATGAAATAAATTAATGTGTAAGATATCTAGAGAAAAGAGTGTAATAATCATTCCTGGGTTACAAATAATCTTAGAATATTGAAAATCCACCTACTTAGTAGATGATCGAACCCGCAACCGGTTGGTCGTAGTATTACAAAACTTATAGTGATCTTCCCTTGCAAACAAGTAACTTTCACTTTTTTCTGAAAAATTTCGCTTGCGGCGCTTTTTCCGTCTACGCTGACATACTTTTTACTGTTGAAGAAAAATATACTTGGAAATTGGGCTTAGATAATGTTGGGAACCTCTGTGTTACATGACCAAAAACAAAGAGTGTAGGGGAACACGGAGATTGAGTGATTCAATTTCATGTACCTACCATTAGATCAAGGTCCTCTAGTATGTATTATTGTGACAATTATACCACAGTTTCAGGATATAACTCTGTTATAAATAGATTGCACACACTTGGGAACTTTTATTTGATTTGTTATGTTTTAACTAAATTTAATTCTTTAATTTTTCTCATCAAAATTTAATACTGCACTATGTAAATGTAAGAAAATAAATAAAAACTTTGTATGTAAATGGCACTTGTGCCGTTAATTATAAAAATATAAATAAATATAAACACATATATACATTAATATAATAGGTAAGTTGTGTTGGAGTATAATTCACCTATTTGGTCCCCTTTATATAAAGTTCACTCCAATAATATAGAAAGAGTTCAGCACAAATTTCTTAAGTACGTAAATTTTAAGCTCGGAATTCCTATTGATTACATTAATTATGTCAGTTTGATGAATCAATTGCATCTAATAACACTGTCTGACAGGAGAATTATTTCAGACCTGGTTGTGTTACACAGAGTCATTAACCACTTAATTGATAGTCCTGCCATCCTTGCCACTATTAAACTACATGTGCCGACTAGGAATACAAGACAAAATATAACATTCTTCCGTAATACATACTCGACCAACTATCAGACACACTCACTGACCAATAGGATGCATGATCTGGGCAATAAGTATGGGGGTGTTATTGATTTATTTATTGACTCCATATATAGAATTAAGCATAATCTACACCAACACTTTGTTGAATCCTACAAATTAGAGTAGCTTTGGTAAATTAGTTTTAATGATTTGTCTTATATGTAGTGTTGTTTTAATTTCTTTTTTACTTTATGTTACTCTTACGTTTTACTAATATTGCTTCATATTTTTTGATATTTTCTCATTATACTTGTAATCATAATTTTACAAGTGTGTATTTTGTACCTTCTTTAAAATGGATTACATCTATTTACTGTCAATATCTCCTGTATAATACATATTCTCCTATGTACACTGCATCATGTATCACTTCTATATAAAAGCCTTTTTAGGCGTGTATATATATAAATAAATAAAAAAGGGTATAATATTATAGTACATAACATAACACAGTGAGTATGAAAGATATAAGTAGGTACCTACATCACAAGTTTGTGGTTTAATTATCATAGAAAGTTCCACAAAGGAGTTCAATGAGTGTATATAAAAATAAGTAGGTACTACAAAAGTTGTTTCAATACACGTGTTACAATTTACACAATTCAAAATTGGAATTATGAAATATTGATATATTTTAAAGTTCTTGCTTAATAGAAATCTTCAAAGCCAATGCTGAAAATTTTAGGAGACCTAGAGGTGACATTTAGCAGCACCATACCTTTTGTCTTGCTATGCTAGACCGTTCTTCCGCGAGGAATACATGAAAGATCGTGGTATCGACCCCGGCTGTAGTTGTTCGGTACGAAAAAATTGTAGCATACCAGGAGGTATGGGCTGTCAATAAAACAAGTTAATCTTTTTAATGCTCCTACTATGAGAGCCTCGTTTCTCCTAGATTTAAGGCATTCGTAGGGTATGCACGTACTTACATCACTCAGTATTCACCTTGCATTCTCATATAAAAACACATAAGAATTTCTTGGATTTTTGCGTTATGTGGCGTTCTACCCTCTCTGCCTATCTCTGGAGATAAATAAAAAAATAATTTGTTAGTTAGAAATGTATAACGATACCTATACAATTTCAAAGAAAGCATAAGTATGAAACTTTATTATTATATAATTCCACACTGAGCATTGTTACCAGAGTATCGCCATAGTATTCCAAACTTCTGCTACAAATTTAAAGTACCCCATTTTCTCCCTTTACAATAAATAAAACAAAATCACTTAATAAAGTGTGAACGTAGAACCTCCGCTGAGTTGGAAATACACCCCCTACCGTATCACCCGCCCACACAACTACCCCCTGAAGGCTCTAGAACGGTTTAAGAAGGTTTTCAGCAAGTCATAATTTACTAAATAGATCGATTTTCAATACACCGAACCTTCATTAACTGGCGGAATACGTTGACTTTACCATTATTTTAAAGCAATATCGAAACTAATATTTTGAAGTAGCAAACATTTTTTTAAAAAGGGTGTCTACAGCAATAATTTTATGATCGTCATTTTAATGGTCGGTTAGTAGCTGATTGGATAAATGCATCGGGTTCCAACCCTGGTTTCGTGGGTTGAATTCTTCTATTAGCTAAGTTTCATCATTGCACAAGAAACAATTTTCGCTTATAAAGATTTTAGTGTTTGTCACATAATTTAAGTTTTTTGTAACCGGCATTATATGTTTTGTTAATGTTAGTTTTAATGCATGTTTGCACTTATCTTAGATGTAATCTCTTTTACAAATCACAAACAAATCTTATACAATATCAACGTATTATTTATATCAATACCGCACTAGAGTCCCAACTGTTCCCAACCGTCTGAAGTCAGACATTATTTACTTACAACAACTTTGAGGTGATTTGGCACAAAAACGGCGCCATACAAATCATCCAAATATTATTATTATATCTTTAACCTACAATAATTACAATACTATTTATCCAAGACCATAGTTCCACTTCCTCCGGGTAGATAGATTTCTTAAATTAATTTATTTACTCATTTTCAAAATAACCGTTTTTAATTTTTAAATCATTTTTTTAAGAACTATATTACCCTCTGTAATTGCCTTCAGAAGGGCCGCGCAACGCAATTGATCCGCTCCAACCAGCAAGTTAGTTAATATAGTCTCATTTATTGATTTCTCACACCTTACTTTTTCTATTGGAAGCCGCTCACGTGCGTTGTGCGGCCCGTTTGGAAGCGACTAATAAATTTAAGGGTACAAACTAGTGGTGTGTATGTTCCGCCGGAATGAGTTCATGAACTCGAGTCCACTCTTACTCATTTTTCAATTCTCTGCTCCCAGAGAACTCGAACCCGGACTCGGACCCGAATGCATCTTTGTATGTACCTAGCTCTCGGCAGCGTGACTTCCCGGCACCCGAATTTCAGCGCCTCACTCGCGCGAGTTCAAAAAGCCCTGGACAGCATTAGTGCGATTTTGTATGAATGGCAGTAAAGCCAAATCTAGGAAGAAGAGAAATTGCCTGACAGCCATCTTGTATGACTACTTTTGAACTGATTTGTATGCAAAATGGTGCACTATTATTGTAGGCAATAATAGTGCACCGGACCACGAACCGAACAAAACGTGCTCTGATGCAACTCCTGGTCCGGTTCGGGGCCGGAACCGTTCGTCGTGTAGTTCGTACCCAAAAACTCGGGACCCGGACCCACTCCTAGGAATCGAGTTCTTTTAGAAGGAAGCACTCGGGCAAAACGCAGAACCTACTCATCTCTAGTACAAACAACTTTGACAAATTTATTGCTTAATTATCCGTCCAATTCAGTATCGTAAAATGTCAACTTCTAACAATACAAGACAAGACTGTTGGATTTCCAATTAAATTCAGTTTTATTGCCTATCAATTTCCTCCGTGGTCGAGGGGTAAGGCTCTCGACTAGCAATTTAGAGATCGCGGGTTCAAACGTAGTATGCGCAAATAAATTTTATTTTATTTATAAGCAATAATTATTAGCCTGAAACACTCATCCACATTGAAAAATCTCATGATAAAAGATACATGACGCCAGCGGGACTTGAACCCGTGTCCTTTCGATTTCCGGTCGACAGCTCTGACCGCGAAATAATTCAATATATACTAGTGTTTCATTCAACAATTACTGCTTGTTACATTTTTTCACCTGAAACAACCAACTTTATTTTTTATATGAGAAAGGCATTGTAAGTGCTAACTCTCTCACTAGATGGCGTCGAGACAAATTGTCTACATTTTTTGGTTAGAATACTAGAACTTGTCAAATATTAATTATTATTTTTTTGGTAAACTAATGTTTAAGACAAGATTTTTTATGCATAGCACAAAGGGTAACAATTATTTTATAAGCAATAATTATTAGCCGGAAACACTCATCCACATTGAAAAATCTCCTGATAAAAGATACATGACGCCAACGGGACTTATTTTATTGATTTGCGTAATTTAAAACAATATAAGGTATATTTGAAGCACGTTCCATACTCTCAATATCGCCCTGGTATAAGACCACCATTTAGAATTGAAACATTACTTGAAATGGCTTTAGCCTTGTTCGGTGTCCAGATCTGAATATCTAGATACCTCCCCACCTTCTTCTTCTCAATATCCTTTCTCTTCTCGCTAACTTCAGCCTCACAATATACCCCAATTAGGGATTCAATAGTCTCAATGGCTACAGGCTGTTGAGAGCAGTTGAGATTCCTGTGAGGTATTCACGTAAAAAAAAACTCCGGCACAAACTTGGAACTTCTAAAAACTAACTATGCCACATAATAAATGTATTTTCTTCAAAACGAAGATATTCCACCCAGTTCTCTTTTCTTCAAATTTCTTCACAAATTCGATTCCCTAATGTAAATGTCTCATTAATGACAGCGAAGGTCCATGGCGAGTAAGATGCGGGTTGAAAGTGGGAACAGGAAGGAGATGGGGTGGCGTTTTATGGGAAGAAGGGGATGATTTGTGAGGAGACGAAAATGTGGCAGAGGCAACACTTCAATATTTGATAAAGGGATAAACTTGTAACTTAGATACCCAGTGACACGAAAAATACAACGATATAATTTTTTTTTTGTTTTTTTCCTGTTTTTGTAATTGCAACTAGAGAAATAAATATGCATTTATGCAAAGAGACTCTAGAGTGCTAACTATTTTATTTATCCTTAATTTGGGGAGCTAATTGTGTACTAGTATTGAAAATTTATTAAATTTTTATATGAAACAATAATACTCTGTTTTTAAAATTTATTCCTTAGTGCAAAATACAGAGTTTTCCAATAAGAGGTGTTATTTTGCTTTTCAATCGTAAAAGGTCAATAGTTTCGTTGCTTGTGTGGCACGTAGCGCCGTTTTGTTGAAAGTAAACGTTGTCCAGATCAATACCATCCAATTCCGGCCATAAAAAATCTTTAATCATCTCTCGATAGCGCAATCCATTCACCGTAACTGTTGCTCCAGCCTTATTTTCAAAAAAGTAAGGTCCAATGACTCCGCCAGACCATAAACTGCACCATACAGTCACACGTTGAGGATAGAAAGGCTTTTCAACAAAAATTCTTGGGTTTTCCGAGCCTCAGATGCGACAATTTTGCTTGTTGACGAAGCCACCGAGGTGGAAATGGGCCTCATCACTCAAGATGATTTGCATTTGATTCACTCAAGTGAATTTTAATAATTTCAATGCGTTGTTGAAGCATGTATCGTTCCATTTTTATTAATGACGTAGTTTCTACTTGTCAAATGTTAAAAAGTGACAGATTTAAAAGTAACATCTACCGAAATAGCGGGCTATTCAAAATAACACCTCTTATTGGAAAACCCTGTACATACTATCTTAATATTACAAATTATAGGTGAACAAATTATATTTGGTGTTAAAGTGGGGGTGAAGGTATGACGGTGAATGGGAACATATCTAAGATGGGGCTGTAAGGTAGCATTTTTTGTTTGTTAATAATCCTCGTTATTTTTAAGGGATTATTTTTCTGGAGTATACGTGTAAATATATAAACAATATATTATTTTCTAGCTGACGTCTACCCGGCGTTTCCCGGGGTTATGAATGGTTAGTAAAGTTTTGTGGTTATGAATTACATACAGTACATGAACGCTGGGTTCATGTTTGAGGTGGAAATAATGTTATTAATTGTAAAGAATTTAAAAATGTTTTTTTTAATGTATTCACGTCTTCCTATAACATGTCTTCCTCGGGCGTCCCCGATTTCTGCTAACATTCGCATTTGTTTATTCTTTTCGCATTTATTCTTCGCTCATTCGCTCTACATGCCCAAAAAATCTAAGCGTCCCTTTCTTAATCTTACTCATTACGCTTACATCAGCCTTGCACTCTTTGCGGATCTCCACATTTCTCACACGATCAAACATTGTTTTTCCTCACATGTCAAGAGTCAGAATAATAGAAGAGTATGTATGAATGTGAATGAGGCAAGAATTGTGTGCCAAGACCATGTTGTTTTGCAGTCCGTCTTCTCTGCATACACCTGCGGGGAAACGGCATGATGGTTAGTTAGTTAGTAGGAGAGGGGCTCCTCACCCCAGAAGATATGTGGAAACTTGAGTGGCAAACGGCCAACGTGGGAAATGCCCACCTTATAGAGGACCCCACCGAGAGACAGCCTGGGTTCTCATTGCCACGCAAAACCTGGTCCACCAACAATAGGTTAAGGTGCTCCCATAGCCGCTGTGCCCACATGATGCACAGATGGGGCCTTAAAGAGTCGGCGATGTTTGAATGTGGTGCGGTGTAGACCACCTAGCATGTGGTCAACGAATGCCCGCGCCATTCATTCCCCGGCGGGATTGATGAGGTTCACATGGCGACTTAGAATGGCTCGCAGACCTAGATGTCCCCCTCTGACCCCCCACCATACGAAAGAAGAAGTTAGTTAGTTAGATTTTGTCATAAGCCATTTAAAAATATATACTAATACAATGTCAGAAAATAATCTCAAACCATTTACTCTGAAAATATCAAAACAACACAGACTAATCATTTCATTGAACCATTGATTCTATTACCCCGTCTGAAAACACTTGTGACTTGTTGTTTCAAAGAATTTGAACAATTCATCGAATTTGAAAGTTGATTTTCAAGTTCTGTGAAGGTTCTATTGTGTTATTATTTCAGTTTTTTGAAGAAACTGACCAATAATTGTATAAAAATAGAACTTGAATAAACCATCACAGAACTTGTAAATGAACTTTGAAATTTGATGAATTGTTCAAATTCTATGAAATAACCCTCATTAGTTGTGCCTTGTGTGATTTTTCAGATTCTATTTCAAGCTCAGTTGCACATTATTGAAAGCCTGTTTAGATTGAATGTTCGTTTCTAGACACTAAATTATTACATATTTTTAATGGGAGATACGCGTATTGCCTAAATAAAATGAGCGTTTCCAGTTCAAATGAATTGTAAAAATCGAAAAGCAGAAAAATATTCACAGAATTCTGAACCTTTTTCAAAATAAACCAGAGGGTATTTTATAATGCTTCGTTTAAGAAGAAAAACTAACCTTTCTAGATCAATACATCATTTGATTTATACAAAAATAGCTGTGAATTCGGGGAACAATTTCAGATGATAAAAGAAACATACCATACCTTTTGCAGGGACGGGGAAGGGGAATGAGATAAGTTCGTATTTCAGAGGCTTTGGGGGTTGTCGGAGGCTTCGAGGGTGGTTGCGGGAGGTTTTAGGGGTGTTTCCGTACCCTAGGGGAGGCCTGATACAATACGACTGATTTGACAATATTTAAAGTAGACTCAAACCGTCCTTTTGTTTGGGGCGACCCATTTTGGCTTCATGTTCAAATATTTCTCAAGAGTTTCTTATGATAAAGCTTTCATATTTAGAAATCATTCATTTTTTATTATAATTTTGTATTGTTTTATAACAAACTATTGTGTATTAGACAAGGTTTTTATTAATTTATTTAATATCAACTGTATAAATATACCATACATCATAATTACATGTCACAGAATAACAAGAAAGGAGAGTAAGGAGAATATACGATGCAAATGTGAATGGTAGCAGAAGTCGGGGACGCCCGAGAAAGACAAGGCACGACCAAGTGTATCAGATACTTGAGTCGGGCCATGTCAAGAGTCAGAACAATAGAAGAGTATGTATGAGACGATGTATGAATGTGAATGAGGCAAGGAGTGTGTGCCAAGACCGAGTTGTTTGGTGGTCCGTCCTCTCTGCCTACCCCTGCGGGGAAACGGCGTGATGGTTAGTTAGTTAGTTAGTTAGTTAGAATAACAATTAATTGTGGCATTTGATCATAAAATTATAACAAAAGTATAAAATTAATACTAGAAGGAGATACAAGTACAAACAAAATATTATCAACAAGTATGAGTAGACTTACGTTATATTAGTAATGATTTAGAAGATATGATAGTATAGCCTTCTTGTACCTAGCTTCTGTGCATTTAAACAGATACACTACATGTGTGTACCTATTACATTATGCAAATCACAACTCGACAAAACCTACAACAATAAAATAGGTTGTTTTCAGGTGAAAAGGATGTAATAAGCAATTATTGTTGATTTTTTAAAACGTTTTTTTTTATCATTCTGTTTTTATTTTTGCCAGACAGTTTGAAAATGGCCTTGAAAGCCGAAACAGCTGTAACACTAACAAAAACAAACAAAAAAATACTTGCAGAACGTAATAATTATATTATTAAATTCAATTTTAATTAAATTAAAAAATATATTACTGTTGAAAACTAAACTATGTGCTTGTGCAGTATATATGGGAGTAGGTGGGTGGATTCGCGAAGACTTAAAAGATAGGAAGCCTCAGTATCGAATCCTGCAATTATCCTACCTACCCAATGTACCTACCCCTCCTAAAATGCTACCATGACCGGAATATTCGTTGCAAGAAGAAAAAGATGTAAAACCTACTTTTCAAAGTGACAGTACGCTCAGTGAAGCTCAGTGTAAAAGGTTTATTTATGGTATAAAATAATACCTCAGACAGGGAGGATTAATGTGTAATGTAAAGAAAACCGCGGAATACAATAGGTATTGTGAATTTTATATTTTAACATTCATATTACTAAACTGTTAAAAACGTATTATTTCGAAAAATATAATTTTTTTATTTACGGATATGATTCTTTCAATGTAGTCTGCGAAACTGACACATTTAATAATATTTGATTTGCATCATGTTTGCCACTATCCCTACAATGGTTCTGGTACTCGAAACGACGTGAAAGAAAATACACAATTAAATTAATCAAAGCGCAGAAGAGTTTTATTATGAGAGTTTCTACTGCTGGGACAGAAGTGGTCATTGTGCAGTATTTGAGGACGCTTGCATTTGAATACAGCCTTTGTGAAGTCACTTCCGGTACTTCCACAAAGGAAATAGTCGTTCTAACGAGCCCTTGTTATTCGATGTTTAAAATTCAAAATGCTGCGACTTCCGTAATTTTTAATTAACGCTGAAAAATATTTCAGGATCGTTTTTCAGTAGATGGAACGTAATGAAACAATATTAGCATCTCTGATTCGTTATCTGTTAAAAAGAATTTTCTATCAACACATTATATCACATAGGACATAACCCAAATATTGTGAATGGTTCTTGATTGAAAAACCACTTTATCACAACAAACCCGTGTTTTTTATTAGACTTGAAACTTTTAGAATTGTGACGAGTGCATATAACAGCCAGAAGGCTATTTTCCGTTCTCTTAGAAAACCATGTTGCTATTACCATAACACACCTCAAATAGATATGCCATGATCCATAAATAATGAAGAAACCCATGGTACCACTGGCTCTGTGCAGTCGGGACTATTGTGCTGTCAATCAATTTAAAATAGAAATGAATAACTTTAGTCCGCCTCAGCACAGGTCACTCTAGTGAGGAGGACTAAGAAATACAATTACATTCATAAATTCACTATAATATTTTGTATTTACATTGTTTAGAAAGTCACTATAGTAAAACATATTATATAAAAAATAAAATCTTGCTAGAGATTGCTTTAACCGTAATTAGTGACCAGAACTCTACAGTCAGGTACTTACTAAGTTTTCTCTCCTCGTCTTCTTTCCTACTACTTGCTTCAACCTTACAACTTACAACACGCCTCAATTTGGAATGCCAGAGTCCCACAGTTGAGATTCATGCACAGTATTCACAAATTTAAAAAAAGTTACAGTTAAACGCCCCCGGTCAATCATTCTCAGATTCAAAAATCAACAAATGTCAAATAACTGGAGGGTATATTAAATTTGTTTTAAGACGGACAACAATTTGAGACTTTCACCTTTTTTGTGTTTTGTTCTTTTTCATGTGTCACTTAGATTTATTTATATTATCTTCTTCTTCAATGATAACTTTATTGTTAATTAGTGTGTACGAAACAAGAGTATCGATGCCAACGAAGTTCCAATGCTTGTTCCTCTGAACTCAGAATCACTTGGAAGTTAACGGTTGTTTCCACACAAGGTTCAAACCTTTGTCAAATTGTAAGGGGGTTTGCCAAGTTACAGTCAACAGCCCCAACGAAAACCAATAACTTTACCTTGACAAGTTATTATTCAGCTTGATATAGACAACGTACGTAAGCCGTTAGGACTTATCACCCCTTCTGATAGACTTCAATAACAAAATTATGCACGCGATTAAGATGTGAGTACAACACATAAATACTACATAAACATCAGAATAGCGAGCGTTACGAGGCGAAATCAACGAACAAAGTCGAAAACGAAATTGAATAAACAGGTTTCAGCGACGACCATCGGGTTTAACAATAATACTGCCAATGGTTTAATCCTGAGCCACGGATAAACATGCCAATGAAAAAGCATGTTTTTGGCGTGTAGATGGCATGCTAACTACTCTCATGCTTGTAGGTCAGGATACGCACGCTAGCTAGAGGCACGCTGGCTACTGGCATCTCTAGTTTCGTACGCATACTGGCTGAGATGGAGGTCCCGGAAGAAATAACAAACAAACTGCAATTTTATTTTTTGTAAAGAGGCGAACCTGTATTGCATTTCGACATAGCGATAGTGCATAATGACGTTCATTCTTTTCATCGCCCTACCGAATTATTTTGATCACGAAAATATTATATTACAAACAAACAATAATAGACGCACGCCCACGTTTTTGCTAGCTACTGGACATACTGCGCTACTCCCACCACTGCCCACACCATATCACGTGCAACTGGCACACGAAAATGAAACGCCGTGCAAGTTATTTGCAGCGATACGACACACATGCCGCTGGCACGTTGAAGACGCTACTGGCATGTTTTTAAGCGAGTAATTAGCATGTACAGGATTTTCTAATAAGAGGTGTTATTTTGAATACCCCGTTATTTCGGTAGATGTTACTTTTGAAGCTGTCATTTTTTGACATTTGACAAGTAGAAACTACGCCATTAATAAAAATGGAACGATACACGCTTCAACAACGCATTGAAATTATTAAAATTCACTTGAGTGAACCAAATGCAAATCATCTTGAGTGATGAGGCCCATTTCCACCTCGGCGGCTTCATCAACAAGCAAAATTGTCGCATCTGGGGCTCGGAAAACCCAAGAGTTATTGTTGAAAAGCCTCTCTATCCTAAACGTGTGACTGTTTGGTGCGGTTTATGGTCCGGCGGAGTCATTGGACCTTACTTTTTCGAAAATGAGGCAGGTGCAACAGTTACGGTGAATGGATTGCGCTATCGAGACATGATTAATGACTTTTTATGGCCGGAATTAGATGGTATTGATCTGGACAACTTTTACTTTACAAGACGGCGCTACGTGCCACACAAGTAACGAAACCATTGATCTTTTACGATTGAATCTCAAAATAACACCTCTTATTGGAAAACCATGTATATCTGCAGCTTATCTCTCCTACAAAAATATGGCATCACATTAAAGTTCTGTTATATTTCGTTTTAATGTCTGCAACGGCGTATACATGACGTTACTCGAAAGACACTATTACAAAGCTATTGTGTTTTTTATGACATCAGTAACTTCGCAACTGAACACAATGTGAGGACGATGATGCCTGTCGTAATACTGAGAGAGAAGAATCTCGCTGTACTGTAACATTCCGATATCTGAATTAATTCATTTAAGCGAATTATTATTAACGTGAGATTTGTGAAAGTTTTTTTACTATAATAATACATATATTTTTAAATGTTTTTAAATTTAGGCCACCACTTTTTAATTGTAAATAATGTATGAGAAATCATTATATTTTATTTCGATTTTCTATTGTTTGTTTCATACTGTTTTTAAAAATGAAATTTGTAATTTTTATGTACTTAAAAGCCCAATAGGGCATCAATAAATAAATAAAAAAAAAATTGTTAACTTAGTTTTGAACCTTTCTACCCAGGAACAGGAGTCGACAAATCTACTACCTCGCCAAATGCCGATCGGGTAGAACGACATTTATTTCTTATATTAACAATCATTTGATAAAACAATTCTTTTTTAAATATAATGTAAATGTCAATCTGTATTTGTGCACGCTGATATTGGTTCAAATTGGTCCCCTCTTACCCTTAATAGTCCTTGATGCAATACACTAATAATTTATAAGCAATATTCTCTTATAAATGTTTCTACTTACGAAGAAATAATTTAGAACTCACTTTAAATTTTAAATTGCATACTACTTAAGCATGACAGAAAACAACTGCGCACAGTGTAACTGCTACTCAAGCATTGCTGAGCAACAAAGTAAAATTAAGATTCTAGTACATACTTGGACTGCTTTCCATCACATATTGGTCATATATAAATTTGTCTCTTTCTCGTATTGTAAGCTCTCATACAGTAGCGTGTGTCAGAACGGGATATATTGTACCATTAGTAAAAATTAAAACGTAAACCAGAAATTTAAAAGGGTTTAAGTGCCAGACAAAAAACAAGTGTCTTTTTATTCATGAAAAGGATGGTGCGTGTTATTATTGCATGATAATAATCGTACTATCTATATACTATATTTATATTTTTTTTGTAAAAGCCAATGTATATTATGTTGTAAAAAACATGTTTCAAGGTTAAGGCGATGCACTACGTCGTATAATATTTTGAATCCAGCCGGTATCAATAACACACCTTGGCGATAAGGCTTAAATTCCCGCTTAACACCATCCATCTGTTTTTATTTATGCAAGAAAAAAACATGGCCAAAAAGTGTCTTTTATTTTATTTTGTGGATGTTCAGGCACAAATATTTAAATTTTTTTTGATCATTTTATAAATAACTTATATCGCCACATTATACAATAAAACTGTAACCGAAAATGAGTTCGTAAGTAGGAGATTTTGAACTTTAAAGCAGTTTTCATAGGCCTTACACATAATTTTTTTTCTGGGCTTATAAAAAAACTTATCTAAAAAATACTCGATTATTTCAAAGGCCAAGATGTATTCTACTCGCAGTATTTAATTAAAGCATCTGAAACATTTCTAGGCGACAAAATTTTCTAACCAAAAACACATGATTTTGCATTACTACGTATTGCATCGCCTTAAATTAAATAATACAAAAATAAGTTGCGACACAAAATTACAAAATTGATTATAGAACAAAAAGACAAAAAGAAAAATTTCATAATATAAAATGATACAACCTACACGTAACACAAAACCAATATAAAACACACATAACTCACAAACACACAAAATTAATATAAATATACCTATTTGAAATTTATTTTATTTGTTTTTTTTGTATTTTATTTTACTTTAATTTTAAATCTATATTTTTAGTTTAAATTTATCTTAATCTTATGTTTTATTTACATACCTTATTTTTTTCTTCGCCAACATTATTTATATTTTCTTTAAATGTATTATGTATATTTTTTGTGTTATAAAATGGAGGCCTCAGCACGGGTAAACTACCCAGTGAGGCCAACATTACTGGATTGTACTATGAAATGTAAAATATTGTACCAAAATAAAAATAAAATTGATTCAGTATGCATCACTTGATAGAATAGTTTTTCTGTAAACCGTAGTAGACCTAGCGTCCAAAGAAGTATATCTCTAATTTTCGCTCGTTTTAATATGCATGCATATTCTACCTACCCATTCATCCAGTGTGACGTATTTTTATGTCTACATAATTTTATTAAAAATCACCAAACCAACCAATAGTGAACTGAGTTTAAAGTACACAATTCTTCTAAATTGTAGACCGCGCGTCAAACCAGTGAATTTTTATCGCGTGAAGTGGCTGTTTTAGTGCTTTTTTACCTACATTTCTAAACTACCTCGAAGTGTCAAACTGACCTGAAGTGTTATCTTTACCTATTGGAAAAAATCATCGGTTGTGACGCTAAAGTGATTAACGAGTACTATCTTATAATATTATTAGCCAATTAAACATCACTTTTTACGTAAAGACTGTGTCAAACAATACTACCATGAATACAAAGTGCATTATTTGCGAAAAAGACATTGACACTCCATCGGATTTTATTTGCTGTAGTGTCTGTGAAAAAAGCTACCATCTTGGCTGTGCTGACATTACTGAAACGACACGCCGTAGTGCAAGGAGTTTGCATTGGAAATGCAAAAAATGTATTAAAAAAAATAAAAATATCAAATCAAAGCAGGCGAATAATGAAATAACATTGAACAACGAAAAAGAACCGCCATCTATCGCCATACAAGCAAAACAGATTTCTCAAGCGCCAAAACCTAAACTCGCAATTCAAACAAACACAAAAGTTTACCAACCTCAAATATAGATGGAGCTAATGGTCCATTAACCTCGCAACTATTTTTAAAAGAGCTCACTGAATTCAAAACAACCATAATGAGATTCGTGGAAGACAAATTTGATTCATATGTAAATAAATATGAAGCTCTAATCTCACAAAATAACTAAATAATAAAAACTATCCAATTTATGACAGATCAACAAGAAGACTTGAAAAAACGGATAAATGTTATCGAAAAAGCACAAGAAATAGTCAACGACGAATTAATTGCACAAAAAAATCATAATAATATACTACTCAATACAATTTCTAAACAAGAGGAAAAAATTGATAAATTGGAGTATTTAAGCCAAATCTGTAACATCGAGATAAGAGGTGTCCCGGAGCCCGACATTGAAAATAATGCAGAAGTTCTCAAAAAAATCTGTAATATCATCAACTACGAAAATAACGACGGGCATTCTGTAATAACAAAAATAAACAGGATGGGACCGAAGTTCTTCGACAAAAATCCAAGATCTATCGTGGCGACATTCAATACCATAACATCGCGGGACGAGTTCCTATCCAAATTCAAATCTTACAAGAAATCCACTACCAATGTGACAAACAAAATAAATACAAGGGACCTAGGATTATCGCAAACCGCCAATCACATTTATATATCCGACCAATTAACTCTGAAAGGAAAATTTTGGCTATCACAAACAAAAAAATTTGCTAGAGACCATAATTATAAACAGGCTTGGTCCAGAGGAGGGCGCATTCTTTTGAGGAAATCTGATACATCCAAGACAATTCCAATAAATAATATTGCTGATTTGGACAGTGAAAAACGTCAATTACTGTGACTAATGATACAAATTACTGTGCTGCTATACCACTCCACTATATTAGACATTAATGTTTGTTTTATAATATGTTTTTCTCCGTTATTCAATAATAGTCAATATGCATTCTTACTTTCCCTGATGGATAATTTAGACAAGATAACACATACTCATAATAATGTACTCGCTCTCTACCTAATATTATTATTAACTAGATCGACTGTTTTTTATTTTTGTTTTATGAGTCATAACACCACCATGATATTGTACACGAGATATAAATTGTTCTCCTATAATCTATCAAGCATGTACACTAATGTTTGTTTTACAATATGTTTTTATCAGTTATTTTATGACACTACATATGTATGCTTACTTTCCCTATTGGCTACTTTCGACAAGAAAACACATACTCAAAATAATGTACTCTCTCTCTACTTATAATTATTATTATTATCTAGATCGACTATTTTTTATTTTTATTTATGAGTCATAACACCACCATGATATTGTACACGAGATATAAATTATTCTTCTTTAATCTATCAAGTATATACATTAATGTTTGTATTATAGTATGCTTTTTTCCGTTATTTTTTAATACTACATTTGTATTCTTACTTACCCAATTGGCTACTTTCGATAAGAAAACACATACTCAATATAATGTACTCGCTCTCTACTTATCATTATTGTTATTATATAGATCGATTGTTTTTTATTTTTGTTTTATGAGTCATATTACCACATAATGAGATATATTATCACACACTTACTTTTACATATTTTTGGTTCCTTGGAACGGGCAATTTGCCTAGTTAGGAACCAATAATTTCGACCTGATAAGGTACAATAATCTATAATCAATAAAAATATTTTAATTATATCTTGTATCATATTGTACTGTGTGTAAATCTAAAGGAATAAATAAATAAATAAATAAATTAGATTATCGTAAAAGAGCGCCGCGTGTTACAGAAGTTATTCATATTTATTGTAGAAAAGGATATTACATCAATAGCAAAATTTCCTCTGAAATCATCAGATTTGTAAGTGGGTACTTACATACCTACCTACTTAATTATAAACCATAATATTAATTAAAAAAATTATTTTTATTTAAAAAAAGAATTATACAATTTATCCAAAGAAATGTCAATTTTTTTTTCAAAATTTCTTTTGGCAGGTAAGCACCATAATATTGAAAATCTAAGTCAAGCTTAGCCAACTAGTAAAAGTTACGAATCTAGTCAAAGTAATCCTACCTTAAATATTAAATTTGATACAGTAAATTTTCTAAGCTGGAAACTGAAAGTACAAACAAATGTATATACATATGAATTTCCAAACGGTCGAATATATGAAAAAAAAAACAGGACAAGAAAAGCCTTCCATGCTGATTAGAATGGCAACAAATGTCCCTTTCGAGTTTGTTTTAAGCCCAATTAGTCTTATTCTTGCCATCGTGTATCCCAATCCAATCAAAATTTCATAATTAAGATGAAAAACGTTATGTATCGTAAATTTAAGGCCTAATTGGCCAGACTTTTGGTACCCGAAACACGCCCACATCGCTTTTCTTTTATTTTTATTTGTTTTACGATATTTTTAGGTATATTAGTGGAAGTGCAATTAAAACGAATTCTCTTTCTTCTGGCACTTACGCTCTTTCAGTTTCCGGTATTAAATTTGTTTACGTTTGCCGATTAAAGAAGCTAATTTATTAATCAATACATTTTTCAGCATATATCACATTTCGATAAAGGCATACATAATTATATGAACGCAGTGTGTAAAATATTTATCCGTATTCCTATGATTGAAACTTCATACTTAACGGCGTATGTACATTGTACGTACCCACTTGGTTAATTTTGAGTTTCAACCAACCTGATTCTACTAATGAATATTCCTAAATTATTAATAATCGTCCTTAAAGCGCATTACTTTGGGGGCTTAAGCATCCCTCATGATATCATTTATCGTATTATATATTATACATTCACAGGCGCTTATATTACAGAACTAATATTTAACATTCCCGTTCCAAAGGGGGTAATACACTTACCCCAAACGAGAGTTTCGTGCGATATCGCAGTTGTTTTTTACGTCAAATTTACTCTGCTGTTTTACGTAATCCTAGATTTTTTTAAAGATATTAAATTATATTCATACAACTCCGTCTAAATTATATCTCCCCTCCCTAGTGCCTTTATGCAATAATATGCATGTCATTTTTCATTAATTACTTGAAGAAATCTCGTGTAAAATTTGCATTTTTTTATAACCTGTTTGTACCTACAGTTGACGGTGTTATTCAAATAATTGTCCACAACCAGTATCATTATTACTTATAGTAATGTAGTTTTGGTTATTATTAAAATATACGAAAATTAGTATCACATTCTCTTGACGGGAAAGACGGTATAAAAACATTAGCATCGACCTAAAATTTCCAGAGAGAAAAATCTTGGTAAATTTTGATTGCCGTTCGGCAGTCAATGGTATTTCTGCACATAAATTTTATTCCTCTTTTGCTAATAATAAGTCATTTACTTTTAATACTGATTTTAAAAAATCTCTCTGTCTCATTATTTTGTAACAGTACCACTCTACGTTCTGTATTAACAATAAGCGGATTTAAATCATAAGCCTTTCTGCATCGACTTGAGATGATCTAGATGAGCCTATTACTAATGGAAATGCACAGTAATTAAATTTTTCAAATCCTTTTTTAGTGGTATTATTATTTTATTGCACAGTTTTCTTTATTTTTTTTTTCAATCCAACTTTCTCCTGTTACAAAACGCCTGTCAATGTGTTGCAATGGTATTAAAATATATCCAACAAAAACTTATATTTAAAATCGTCTCAATATTGAGAATGAGTACCTATTGATGCAACTATATGCATCTCCCTTTAACATATTATGTTTCTAGATGCCTCCACCTAATTATATGTTTCTGTCTGATAGAGTATACCACATACATACCTACATCGGTGACATTGTATCAATTTATTGTACATTACCAGTCTATTAAGAATAACAGTCATGTGCATACAGTGATCACGCGCAGTATCACTCAACGCCATAATTCTACAACGACGAAACGTATACCAAACATCAATACGAGACATATACCAAATACCAGGGGTAAGTCAGAATCCCTTTCCAATTTTAACTGCTAAACACAGCTACCCCAATAGTTGTGTCAATCATTGATTACAGTCCACAATAAAACCACAAACCGATTCGCATACATTAATTGCGACTCCACTAACTTCTAGTAAACATTAATTTCCACTGACCAGTACGAAACACAAACTCAAAACAACTTTTCGTAAACAATATTATTTTAGAAGAACATGCACAACCAATAACATATTTACAAACGCTGATGTTTTCCATTTATCATTAGGTCAATTTACTAAATACAAACTAGAACAAATAAATCAAATTATAAGCACAAAGTTTTGAATATGAACAGCACTTGCTCACCGGGACGATACAAAAATAATATATATTACTACACTGCAAAACAAAACCCAAAAATAAAGTTTAAAAAAACCATCTCCTCATCGATATTTTTTAACCCCTGTGTCAAATTTTAAGCCCAAAACCCCTGGGTCTAATTACTTTTTTTACCACCAAGACCAATCTAGCGTTATGAAAATCAAAAGTCTGCGCTACAAAATGATATCCTAGCCGTCCCAATTATATTTTTACAGGCTACCAAAATTTTATCTCGTATTTTCACAGGCATGCCTCAAATTGAAATTCAGCGCGTATTTTTTTTTAACTACGTTATGAACACTGAGTATTTTATAGCTAGGCGCTTGAATCCTATCGCTTTCGCGCTCCGTTCCCAATAATGATGGAATAATGATGTATTTTCTCAGATTTTCCTTGAATTATTCATCAAACGGTTCGTTTGTTATTTTTTATGGGGATTCCTGATGACCTCGCCGATGTTACGACCTTCTTTATGTTTTTTTTTGTTGAGACTGCTACGGATTCTATG
The DNA here is from genome assembly GCA_026573805.1 of Hesperophylax magnus. Taxonomy (NCBI): domain Eukaryota; kingdom Metazoa; phylum Arthropoda; class Insecta; order Trichoptera; family Limnephilidae; genus Hesperophylax; species Hesperophylax magnus. The sequence goes on along the minus strand of JAIUSX010000068.1, from coordinate 810,041 downwards.
GTTATACAAAATTATTTCTAGCTAAAGCCAAAATAAACAGACTTTTTTCAGAATGATCTTACATTTTGGTACACCGGTAAATTACAGAACTCGATAAAAGACAAGTTAAAATTAAAATAATAATGAAAAGGCACTAAAAATGACGTAAAGGACGAACCTAACTAAATAACTTTAGTCCGCCTCAGCACAGGACTCCCTGGTGAGGAGTTCGAAGAAATACCATATTGTTATACTGTTAAATAAGGAAAAATATTTTTTATCTTTATACGTTTTGTAGTCACTACAAAAAAATAAATGATTGAAAGAAATATATTTCTCCTTTGAAATATTATTATTAAAATTATCTCATTTAAAGTACACTCGACAGGCCTATAACATTTAGGTGTCTATAGGTGTATCTATTTATTGGATTTTTAAATCTGAAATCGCATCCAATCTCAACTGCTTCCAACCTTTTGGAGCCAGTGAAACTATGGGCGTCACCAATTGGGGTATCTTGTGAGTCTGAAGTTTTTATTTTATTATTTCTTGCTAGAGCAATCCCGATGAGTTACAAAACTCATTGTAGGACGAGAGGAACTTACAATACATAGGTGCTAATAGGTACAATTTTACATTCGTATTTTGATATCAAAACTATAAGTTTCACATACGAAACAGTACAAAAATATCATAATTATAAGTGTCAAATAAAATAACAATACACAAATAGAAAAAGGGAGATTAAGTAGAAACGAACAAGAATAAACAAAAAAGGAAACAGAAAGTTTTTAAAAAATATTCTTTTAAAGCCTTTTTTTGAATTTTTCGATTATGCTGGCTGATTTTATACATATCTGGAGAAGAGTTATAGAGTGTATAGGCAATGTAGTTAAGAGATTATATGTCATATTTCATAGTGTGTGTTAGAGGAATGCGGATTTTATTGATAATCCGAGTATTGTGGTAGCGGATATGTCTTGATTGTAAAGTAGCTTGATATTATTGTGGGTTGATTGTTGGGTAATTTTTAGGATGGTGGTCGTGCTTTTGATTGATTTTTGGGAAGGACTTTGATTGGAAGGATACCGGAAATTGAATAGATGTCTTGACATCTGTGTCCCATGGAAGACCAAGAACATTTTTGAGTCAACATGTTATGGGGAGGGGAAGGATATGGGGAAGACAAAGGTGGGAGGAGTACCTGGCTGTTCAGATTTGATGAATTAAATTAAAATAAAACTCTAATTTCACAGTTGTAGGTCGCTAATTTCTAGAATACAATGTTTTCATAAATTTAAAACTATGTAGCAACGCAAATTTCAGACCTTTCATCATTTTAAACGTGTTTTTCATTTTCAGTTTACCCGACAAATATGAATGCTTTAACACCCGACGACTTCTGTAAATATAGCAGTTAGTTTGTTTAAGCTGTGTAAGTAACTAACATTTTTTTAAATTTAATTTAACAATAGTTAATACCAACTTTGGAGAGCTCCCATTATTTTATTCAGACAGTTAATCCACAGAGTAAGAACCGTTTTACGTAATTTATATCTTCCTGTTGTATAAATTTATTTTGTAACGCAAGGTATAAAATGATTGTTTGTTAAACTAAAGGCAAGTCTTAGCTCTAATTAAATGATAATACTTACTTCTTCAATAATCGTCAATTCACGTTGTGCCGTGATTTTCATTATTTACATTACTTTGTTTAAGCCACTATTTTAATAATAAATTAGTATCAACACATCTCGGAACCAATTGTTCCTTCGTGAATCATGAATGATGATGGAACCATAGGTTTTGAAACATGTAGATATTTATTATTACTAGTAGGTGTATTGTGAATAGTAGATCTCGCGTCTAAAAAAGTATATTTTTGATGTTTTTTTTTCAGCGGAAAAAAAAAATTTCCGCTGAAATCTTAAGATTTGTAAATAGGTACTTAAATACCCACGAAATTAACTATTTATTTATAAATTCTTGAATATTATGTTATCTTCTTTATTTCAAATAAGGAGTTACACAATTTATCTAAAGAAACGTCACTAACTCAATGACAATTATAATATTGCGAAAATGGCTAGTAAGAATGTTCAAGTAGGTACTATTTTTCACATTTGAAAAAATAATTTTAACTCACCCATTAAAACGACCACCATCTTGAACCGGAAACGGAAAGTACAAAAAAATTTACAGAAAAACGTAATGTAAAACCGACTAGTTAATACAGTTTGCTACTACGCTCAGTGAAAATTAGTGATAAAAAGAAAGTAATTTATCATTTATTTAAAATGGTGTCATAAAATTACATTGGTTTAAAAGAATTACAAACATGTTCAGGCATGTTTGATCAACCTGACAATATTTGAATTCCTCTTACCATAAGAGGAAAATATTGCTTGTGCATTGATGGAGGACTTAGGAACCTGCGAAGCGTTGAGTGGTTAGTGGTAACTTGATACCTTGAACCACACAGCCACTAACCGAATGTACTTTTAAAAAAATCTAGATTTATATAAAGTTCTCTTGGTGTGATATTTGACAAAAATAGTCCAATGATTTTTTTAAATTTGAATACCGCACTGTCTCTACTGCTCTCAAGCTTCTAGAGCCAGTGAGACTATGGCATCCCCAATCGAGGTATTTTGTGAGGCTGAAGGTAGTGGGGAGAAGAAAGAGATGGGAAAGCAGAATGTGGGGGAGTAACACGGCTAAAGCCATATCAAGCAGCGTTTCAACTCTGAATCGTGGTCTTACACCAGGGCTATAACGAGACCATATTCCACTCTCTTATTACTCTAATATATTATTTATATGAAAAATTCGAATCTCTTTCAAATACAAATATAACGTATTATACCGCAAAGCACCGAGTTTTATATCATCGTATATTATTTGTTGATAAATTTATTAGGGGGATGATCTCATCCGTATAATATGTGACATCCATAAATCTTCTTTACGGCTCTGGTTTTCATAAAAATCTAAGAAGTAACTGATAAGCATAAGGCAGAAGGAACCAATTTCTCAGCGATGTTTCGGGTTGATCGATACATCTAAAGGGAATTCTGTTTCGAAGTAGGAATTGCAAGAAATTCGGCAGTTCTCATTGAATTACATTATGATCGATTGTTGAAAACAATTTTTTGCTGAAATTTGTATTTTTTCGTGATATTCTACGAATACAATTTTTTTATATTATAGCGAATATTTAAAATTGTACATACAAAATATGATACCTATTATATATATGTATAGTAAATTATATTTCTTAGTCTTCCTCACTAGGGTGACCTGTGCCGAGGCGGACTAAAGTTATTCATTTCTGTTTTATTTCTATGTGGTTTTTAATGTTTTTTTTCAGAGTTTTTTCATTAATCTCTTTCAGCCAGATTTATATTCTTGATTTCTAATCATTCTTATTTTATATTCGCTTTATATCAGGAGGAGGGAGATGTTGTGGAGTTTCGTAGCAAGATAAATATAATTTCTTTGTCCAAATGTGGTTTTTGACCTGGAATTTTTTTTATGTCATTGTGATTTGACCTTGTTTGATTAATACTTGGTTTTGTAGAGGATTCAGTATTTTTTAATAGTTTCAGTAGTATATTTGTTGTACATTTGTTACTGGTGATGTACATTTCATATGAAAAACGTAGTTAAAACGCACTGTACCATGAAATCTTGGAAAGCATGCAAAACACCAATAACCAGGAGGAAGTCTCAGACACCTGATTAGCTATATTATGAAACCAGGAGACAGCCGAATACCCAATGATGACTCCAGTGAATATTGCAAAGGGGACCAGTCTATTTTCAAAGGAAACAAAATAAAAATATAGAAAATAATATGCTTGATATTAGTAAACGGGCTCACCCATAGATGGCACTAGATTAGTCTATTAGGTTACCCATAGATGGCGTTAGCTGTCGAGAATAATATGAAAATAAATAAGGTGAGAACCTCAGGGTCGGGTCGGGGTCCAGATATTAATTATTGCTAAGTATGATGTCAGGCCCATTGTCAATCTATCACAGTAAAAAGTCCAAGTGTTGTTTTTGAATCCGGTGTTTTATGGAATAAGGGGGTTTTTGAAAAACCCCGGGACACAACAAGTAGGAGTACCAAAAGTTCTAAATGAGAGACCATCAAACCATAATCTATATAAATAAAAATGTTAATGTTACTTTGTTCAAAATCTTAAATCTCCGAAAGTTCTTCACCGATTACTATGAAATTTTGACAAAACGTTGTATTCGAATACGCCTGTGTTTTTATATACTTAGATTATATATTTATTTATATGTTTTTTGGACTTAAAAACAATACGCACTATTGTTTCTCTATCTGTATAGACAGACTGAGACACAGCAACGCGTGGCGGGGTACAGCTAGTTATTTAATATAATTATCTGAGCATAGTAAAGTCCTGGTTTAACTTGAACGTTTTGCATTTCGCCTGTCTGGAAATCTGTTTGTACCTACGTTCAAGATAGTGGCATGAACGTGAATTCTTCTAAGAGCTGTCAAAGCGGAATAGTCAATATTATAAAAGGTACATACGTTCAAGATAGTGGCATGAGCTTGAATTCTTCTACGAACTGTCAAAGCGGAATAGTCAATATTATGAGAGGTACATACGTTCAAGATAATGGTATGAGCGTGAATTCTTCTACGAGCTGTAAAATAGTGTGAAAGCGGAATAGTCAATATTATGAGAGGTACATACGTTCAAGATAGTGGCATTAGCGTGAATTCTTCTACGAGCTGTCAAAGCGGAATAGTCAATATTATGAGAGGTACATACGTTCAAGATAGTGGCATTAGCGTGAATTCTTCTACGAGCTGTCAAAGCGGAATAGTCAATATTGTGAGAGGTACATACGTTCAAGATAATGGTATGAGCGTGAATTCTTCTACGAGCTGTAAAATAGTGTGAAAGCGGAATAGTCAATATTATGAGAGGTACATACGTTCAAGATAGTGACATTAGCGTGAATTCTTCTACGAGCTGTCAAAGCGGAATAGTCAATATTATGAGAGGTACATACGTTTAAGATAGGGGCATGAGCGTGAATTCTTCTACGAGCTGTCAAAGCGGAATAGTCAATATTATGAGAGGTACATACGTTCAAGATAGTGGCATGAGCGTGAATTCTTCTACGAGCTGTCAAAGTGGAATAGTCAATATTATGAGAGGTACCTACGTTTAAGATAATTGCATGAGCGTGAATTCTTTTACGAGCTGTCAAAGCGGAATGGTCAATATTATGAGAGGTACCTACCTGCCTGAAGAAATTTTAGAAAAATAATTCTCACTGAGATTGTGACGTTTCTTTGGACAAATAGTATAATAGCTTATATGATTTCAAAGAAATTTTTTTTTTTTTGATTTATTAAATGAGAGTAAATTATTAGAAACAAACCTTTTTGGACGAGAGGTTTACTCTACTCTGTTCACACAACTACTAATAATATAATGATTAGGTAACCTGGACAATTATAAACAATTTATTTGAACCTTTCAAATAAAGAAAAAGTAGAGAAAAACTTATATTAATTAGGTATATCTATCTCGTTTTTTTCTTATTTTTGATCGCAATTCGAACATAGTTCAAATGGGAAAAATTCCGTATTAATAATTGCCGAAAATCCATAATAAACATTCCATTTTCATTGAACCGATAATACGAAAGTTTCGGCACTTCGGCCTTCGATTTCCACATCATCCCCATCTCAAATCAATACACAATACATCAACTTCCTTTCCAATTAGCCGAGCCTTCTGAGACCACCACCTCCCAACTCCCCAACTCCAACCCCAACTCTACACACAACGATCCATCTCGCCCCATGTTGGGAATTCGTCTGTTCAAAGTTACCATTATTCTGTAAGTTACACACTTCCAGCAGCGGTGTGATTAGTTATTATTTATAGGCTATCAATAGAGCTATGAATGTGAGAAAGATATGTTGCTGTTTTCAATTCATTTGACCACACAACTTGGATGGCATTCAAATAATAATAAATAAATAAAACATTGTAAGTACCTTAAATCTAACTCAGTTCCCATTTTTAGAGCAGTTGTGTGCAATATAATTAAGGTCATGAAAATAATAACCCGTTCTTAACCACTATACAATGGGTTAAGAGACGTACTTGACTTACTTTAACCAGTGATTCCCAACATTATTTGGAGTAACACCCAAGTTCTTTAACACCCTGTTTAATAAAAAATATCAACATGTTTCAAAATCGACGTTTTATTCATCAGGGTACAAAGTAACCATTAACCGTACTAGGATCTAACGCAAACCCATTAAAATTCACGGGATAGTGCACGTAGGAAAAATGAGTACGGCTTTTTTATAAAGTTTTGTTAATAATGTGACTGTATGACAATTTTCTAGTAAAATATTAGTCATTCAGAATACATCTGGACATGTGTTCACGCAAGTGGCCTTGTCCGAATAAATATAATCGACGAGATGCGAAAAAAATATTATTTTGAAGAAAACATTTTCTGTCTTCCTCACAACATATTCTAGCTTTACTGATAGTTTGTTAAGAAATGTATAAGGAAATACATCGAGGTAATATCAACCGTATTATTGCAATAACTTCAACACGGAATCACAGTTGTATACGCCCGTTCGCCGTATACAGAATTCACATAGTGATTATAAGAATGTTATTGACATATTTAACGCGTCTGTTCCGAAGGTTAAAGATGTGTTTGGTGTTGAAAGTAAGTCATGTAACATTTTTTAATAGATTTATTACAGCAAGGATTATTTAAGTAATTGCGGCGCGAAAGAAGAAAACATTTTGATTAGTGCGTTAAAACGTAGCGCGTAGTAAACTGACAGAGCTTTCCTGCCGTCGCTTATATAAGGTGTCAATACGATTCATGTTGCACCCAAGAACGTTCCCGAACATTCTAGTTGCTATGGCTACAAATATTGCCACCCGTAACGCTGAGCAACGGCAAAAATTTCCAGTATTTTCTATGACGGCCTAGGTATCTTAACACTTGGCACTGTGTACTGTTTAGTATTACTTGACACCGTCCGACTCGAGTAGTGTCGAACCACTACACGTCTGTCACTAAATATAAACAAGCCTTGGTAAAATTTATTTTGGCAAGCAGAACCACAAAACTAATTAAACAAACTGCCTAGCTCTGCTTTGACTTATTTCAATTATTTATTGTGCGATTAATACCTGTATAATATATATACACTTAGTGATAAAACGATAAGAGTATGATTTATGCGTATTTGACCTTGCTTCGGTTTCCAATAGAATCTAAAATAATCTTTCAATTAACTTATGTTTTTTTAATAAACTGTATTTCAATCTTAAATTTTCAAATATTTATTTTTTTTATCGTGTGTTCATTAAGATCTTATTTGTCTTTAAAAAAACATGTAAAAGCAAAATAAATAAAAGTAGCATAATATCAAGACAGTTGAAGACCCCTACCTTCCCATCAGAGATATAAATCCTTACTTGACCCGCCTCACAACGTCGACATAAAGCATCCACAAAAATTACATAAGTCACGAGAAAGACCTGAATGCGTCCCAAGCGGAGTTAATAATATTAAAAATAAAAATATATATTGCGGCGGCAAGATTATAAATCTTTCAAGAAAAGCCTCTGGTACTTGATTCAAATTCTTAACCACTAGGCCTTGAAGCTTATCCTTTGCCTTTGGGAAATCTAGTGACGGCAAAACAATAGAAAAAGGAGGAAAAGCAATCAATTTATTCATATTTTGTTATGGTACCTTTTTCTCCAAAACTCCATTTTATATTTCATGATATCGTGCTCGTGTTATTTTAAAAATCCTTAGTAATTTTTGTGAGTGACCCAGGTCAAGCCTTTTTTGAGAATATAAAAAAAAGGTTAGCGTAGAGACAGAGACGATCATATTCATTGATTTACTAGCAGATGTTTCGAAATCCGTATTTTCATTAATTTTCCTTTTGTTTTGAACCTCATTTGCAAAATTTCGGTAAACAAATATCTTATAACATACCTAATAAATTTATACCACGTGCTAGTTATAATAATAAATATATCGCGTTTTCTATATTGCACAGGCAAAACATACGGATGTAAAATATTGCTAATTTATTAAATATCTTTAATTATTGAAGTCAATATTACCGATTGTTGAAAAATAAGAATGGATACGGTCGCATTTAGAATTAAAACCCAAGACCCTCGCCTTGCCGGGGTCTTGGGTTATCTACTTCTCATATTTTTATTATTTTTCTGTTTCAAATTTTCGTTTAAAAATCACTAATATTTAAAAATTAAATATTACAATTCGAAGATTAACTAATTAAGTTATTTGAAAAATAAATTTGAAAAATCTCTTTAAATTATTCGTATTCCTGTTAAAAACGGAACTGCAGGACCTTAAGGAATGAATCGACAGATTTTCTAATAAACTATCAATAAAACACTAATGTTTTATGGCGATGTCGCAGAACACGTTTTCATAAAAAAATGTTGTAATATTTTATCATTTCTTCATTATATAATAATAGGATAAACGCAGCTGCATGAACACGTGAAATAAATAAAAGTGAATATTATGAAACTACTGTGGTGTATTAGGAAATCGCCTGCGATAATCTTTTTAACGGGATTTTAATAAATCAGCAATACAATCAGTGGCTTCGTCTACAGGACGCATGTACATGGCTTCCAACTAGCAAGTAAGTTCATAAATACTTGATCATGGATGGGAAGGTCCGTGCACTTTATTTTGGCGTTTTGATAGTTGGGGGCGGCTCAGAGCGTTGTGCTGGCTTCGTATGGACCATCAATAAATGTATTTGTCTTAAACAGTAAATTGAACAACATTTACTCAAGCCAAATAAACTATATTTTTTGCTGAAACCGACAAAATAACAACGTGTGTACAATGTTTAATAAGAACATACATTATTATGTTATGTTTGTTTTCCCACGGTGTATTTCCTAAGGGATGAAAACCCCCTCTGATTTTTCCAGCAAAGTGTAATAGAACCTGTGAAGTGAAGTGAAAATGATAGAAAAATAAAGAAAAGAAGCCTGACAGAATGGAGCCTCTTTTTATCCCTGTTTCAGAGCGAAAATGCAACTCCACGGTGTCACTTTTTCAACCTGCAAAAAATCTACAATTAGAATCCCTTTTTATTTTTCACATTTTTCCATAATGGATAAATATTAATTTTTGTACTGCGCACTATTAAAAATTATATTTTAAGATAATAATTTATGAAACTAGATGACATGTACCCGGCGTTGCTCGGGGACTCAATCGAATCGGCAGTATTTTTTCATTGACAGTTGAAAGTTAAAATATTATTATTTTTTCTTGTACGGGTTTTCTAATAAGAGGTGTTACTTTGATATTCAATCGTAAAAGATCAATGGTTTCGTTGCTTGTGTGGCACGTAGCGCCGTTTTGTTGTAAGTAAACGTTGTCCAGATCAATACCATTCTATTCTATTCCAGCCATAAAAAATCATTAATCATCTCTCGATAGTGCAATCCATTCACCGTAACTGTTGCTCCAGCCTCATTTTCGAAAAATTAAGGTTCAATGACTCCGCTGGACCATAAACCGCACCAAAAAGTCACACGTTGAGAAGAGAGAGGCTTTTCAATAATAACTCTTGGGTTTTCCGAGCCCCAGATGCGACAATTTTGCTTGTTGACGAAGCCACCGAGGTGGAAATGCGTCTCATCACTCAAGATGATTTGCATTTGATTCACTCAAGTGAATTTTAATAATTTCAATGCGTTGTTGAAGCGTGAATCGTTCCATTTTTATTAATAGCGTAGTTTCTACTTGTCAAATGTCAAAAAATGACAGCTTAAAAAAGAAACATCTACCGAAATAGCGGGCTATTCAAAATAAAACCTCTTATTGGAAAACCCTATATTAAAGTGTTTAAACATAAAAAAATTATATAATAATAAATTTAAACCCTATGTTTCAATATATGTCTGTGGAAAAAAATAAATAACTTTCTACTACAACACATAAATACCTGTCACACTTAATCACAAACACGTAAACACCTCAGAACAGGTTCTCCTAGTGAGGTGTTCACGTAACATACAATATCACCCACACACAGTTTTACCTATATCAACCTATGTTCTTTATATTTTATACCTTTTTTCTGTACTTTTTTCTCTGTACTACAATATAAACCACTGTAATCATTTGTAAAATGTGTATTCGAGAATAGAAATAAATAAATAAATAAAGTTTTGAAGATGAATTCTAAACTAACTAACAACTGAGTACATTTTTTAAAGTGGAATAATATTAATATATGGCAATAATAAAAATGATGTGTTTGTTCCGGAATCTGCAGAGCTTTGTGAAATCCAACGCATGAATTGTAGTAATAATTTGTTGCACTTGATCGTGCCATCTCTTCCTTGAGCGTGTTTGATCTTTTCAACCATTTACTTCCAAGTTATAAATACATTCTTCTTACTCCTCTTTACTCGTTCAACACTTACGTCTCATTGTACCACAAGTAATTATTTGATTCAAGACTTCCTCGGGCATCCTCGACTTTCTGTACCATTCACATCATGTAGTATCATCGTTACTGTTAAAAACATACCTTTTTTCGACTTTAATTCGACTCCGTATCTCATTCAACTGCAGAGATAATGCGTAAAGTCTTTATCGAGCGTCCCCGACATCTTTTACAATACAAACCCCTCTCTAAACACTTCTGGAACTAATAAGAACAAACTTTGATATTTTCACCGAATCGCATGAATAGTATAGGATTGCGTTGACTGACAGCCAATATGTTTTCTCCTAAATGTACTATCGAAAACTCATTAGCATTACTTGATGAATTTAAGGCTTTCGTTCTTCCCAGTAACCGTAACTTAATATCGTTTGGTGTAGTCAATTTATTTCCCAATGTTCCTACCACTGAAAGCTAAACCCTTATATCTAATTTATTTAATAATTCACACTTTATTTATTTATTCATTTATTTAACGCCCAGAGGGCTTTTATATGTGGGTGGTTCAATTTTAATGACAGTTGAAACATGAGAAAGAAATATTAAAAATAAAAGAACATAAATTAAAAAATACAGCGATTTGAATGGCTTACAAAAATATAACTTCCATTTAGGAATAGTGTTTAAATAAGTCTTTTACGTAATCCACAAAATTGGCAAAGTTAATATCAAATATATCGACATCACCTAAGTATTGGTTTCCCATAGTGTGAAACCGTTGTATTGGGGAGTTCGAAATGTAATTGCGCTTATGTGTGTTGCATTGGAATAGTGTATTTTTTCGTGTTGTTATTGTAGGTATTCGTAAGTTTATTAGTTGCAGAAGTTCGCAACAGTCGAATTTAGAGTTTAGAATCTTGAATAAAAAAGTTAAGTCGTTTATTTTACGCCTGTATACATTTACTTAAACTTACCTAAATAACGTTTTTTTGTATTTGGACAGTTACCGAAAGACAATCAAACTCTTTTTTAAATATAATGAATTCCTTTCACAAACAATTTTTTTGTTATTTCCTTTCACAAACAATTTTTTTATTATTTTTTTTTTATTTATTCTTAAATATATTTGTATTACAATGGTGTAGTATATTGTATTCCACGCTAGGAGTTCACCTGTGTTGTGGAGGACTGCAATTTAGTTAAATTCAATTCATTTTAGAAATAGGTACCAACTCTACCTCGAGTTTTCTAGATCTAACATTAACTATCGCTAGGAAAAAAAATGTTTTTAATACCTATCGTAAACCTACACATATACTTATACCACCATTCACAACCATCCTATATCACATAAACATTCAGCTTTTCACTCCATGATACATCGATTGATTACCGTACCCTTGAATAATAATTATTTTTACAAAAAAATAGGCTAATAGCTTTAAATAACGGGTATGAGGGTAACCTAGTTGACAAAATTCTTAATAAAAAATTTAAACCAATAGCATATCATTTAACAAGTCTTTCAACTCTAATAAAATTAACACAAATCACAAATCCCAATGGCGTATAATCCTTTTTTACAAATAACTTTTTTCAGTAAGCGTTTAAAAATTTCACACCTGAAATAAAACCCCCCTTTTACAAAAATAATAATCTAGATAAATACTTAATTAATACAATAATTGCAATCTTAGCCATTTAGACATGTATAAACTTAATTTTAATGATTTTTGCGCGTTTTATATTAGAAAAACGACCCAGAACTTCAACATAAGAATAAAAGAACATTCTAGATGCTTAAACAATAATGCTTTTTCTGAATTCGCCGATCATTTAATAGAAACTAATCACTCTTTCTACAAATCTTCTGTAGCTAAAATATTGCATTAAAATGGAATTGGAATTAAGATATTGGAAGTCGGCTTATCATCAGTGCAATCTACACCCTGCAGGCTTCATACTGTAAAAACAAAACAAAAAAACAATAAAAACATGAAAACTAAAATTGTAAATTGAGGCGATGCCATACGTAGTAATGCAAAATCATGTGTTTTTGGTTTGAAAATTTGGTCGCCTAGAAATGTTTCAGATGCTTTAATTAAATACTGCGAGTAGAATACATCTTGGCCTTTAAAATAATCGGGTATTTTTTAGATAAGTCTTTTTATAAGCCCAGAAAAAAAATGTATAGGCCTATGAAAACTGCTTTAAAGTTCAAAATCTCCTACTTACGAACCCATTTTCGGTTATGATTTTATTGTCTAATGTGGAAAATTAAGTTATTTATAAAATGATCGGAAAAAAATGAAATATTTATGCCTGAACATCCACAAAATAAAATAAAAGGCACTTTTTGGCCATGTTTTTTTCTTGCATAAATTAAAATAGGCGGATGGTGTTAAGCGGGAATTTAAACCTTATAGCCATCTACGTAAGGGTTGTTATTGATAGCGGCTCAATTTAAAATATTATACGATGTAGTGCATCGCCTTAAGGAGAAAACAGATTGGCTGTCAGTTAACACAATCCTGTACTATTCATGTGTTTTCGATGAAAATATCAAAGTCTTATTTGTCCTCATTAGTTCCAGGAGTGTTTAGATCAAACCAAAGGATTGTTTAGGTTAAATAAATTAGAAATAAGGTTTTAGCTTTCAGTGGTAGGGACATTAGGAACTGTAATCATACCAGTCACACAAGTTACGAAGTAATGTGTGCCATCTTTGTTTGCTTTTTCTTCCATCAATCCTTCCCTGCATTATCAATTCTTATTCATATAATGTCACCGAGATTTACCAAAAGTTTTTCGGAATTAGATTTCGAAGTAGATTCGGAAGCAGACAGCGATTTTCCTCTTATTTTGATCAATGCGCCAATTTTTTTAAGTGAAACTTCTTTACGCGCGTCATGCATTTTCGAGGACCGGAGTAAAACCGACTCATGACCGTCATGAAAAACCGTGATCATTTGGTGGTGGGGGTACGGGACCCCCACCACCGCTCACCGTTCACTGTCGCTCTCTTACCGTAGTCGCTTACTGAGGTGAGGGAGCCACTGACGAACGTTCTCTCTCTCTCTTCTCTCTTTTCCTCTCTCTCTAGCCAACGACGCCACGCCAGGCATCAGCTGCTTGCTTCGTGTACTGCGCGGTGAGTGTAATACGAGTGAAATACGTAATTGATTGTGGTTTATTCGATTTGAAACAGAGTTTTGAAGTGAGAAAAAAGAGAGAATGAAATGAAAAGAGAGAGAGAAGAATACTAAAAGTTTCATTTCCGTCGTGCATAGGCTTGCCACACACTGTATTTTTTTATTTTAAAATTTATGTGCGTACTAGTGTCTAAATAACTCCCAACCGCCTGTAGCCAGTAAGACTATAGCATCCTCAATATGGGTTATGTTGTGAGGTTGAAGATTGTGGGGAGAGGAAGGAGATAGAAAGAGAAAGGTGGGAAAGCATCTGGTTATTCAGATGTACTCTTATAAATAAAACTGTAGACTTTTATAAAAAAACGAACCAACAGCACTTTTCTTCGTATAACACAAGACGTAGATAGATAGAATAATTAATGATTTCACTGCATTAATATCTAATAATACATTTTAAAAATTATTTTATATTCTGGAAAAAAAAATTACGACATTTTGACGAATAAATTTTCTATAACGATTTAAAATGTGCCATTTTCAATTGCCTTTTATTCGTGAATTCAGCGGCGTTGACGTCACGACGCCGGACGACGTCGGTGACAGCGGTCTTATCTGACATTGGCGGTTTCTAAGTCATAATGACGTTGTAGCCAATTGGAACCGTTTCGGAATTTGTACTTTTAGATCTTTTTGGAATCAATAAAAATTAATGAAAATATTAAAATTACATATTTTTAGTACCATAACAATAATCAGAATAATACACTAAAATATAATAAAGTCATCCACACATTTTTAGCGGTATTCATAGTTTATAAAAATACCCGAGGATTAATATGTATACCTATTCCTTCATAATATTATTATTGCTTAGAAATTCCATTTTTCATTACAGGCTCAATGTTGCCGTTCCTAATTAGTGAAATTATGATCATTTTTCTTTTTCACCATTAATCAGATTCTTTTGTTATATAAATATTCTTCGAAAAATAAGGCTGCGGGGATTTATTTTGTCTGTTATCAGTATCCAATTAATTAGCGAAAAAATAATATTTTTAGGAAAACCGGTGGTAATGATGTTTTTCGGTTTTCGAAATAAAAAAATGGAAAAATTTTGGGTAACTGCTAATTAGTGGTGTTAGTCCAATGTATTAACATTCTGATTAATGTCAAAATAAAAAAAGTTCACAGTTGACGTTGGCAGCATTCTCCATGTCCTTGTGCGCCCTTACCAGTCATGTAGATATCCAAACTATAAAATTCTATAAACACGCATAAGTATTTGATTTACTTGGTCGTGCCATGTTTTCTTCGAGAGTCTCCGACTTAATCTACCATTCTTTTCTACATCAGACATTTTCCTTTATTTCGTTCATCGCGTACGCCTCATTTTGTCACAAATAATTATTTTACTCTGGCGACCCCGACATTTTTTTACCATTCAAACTACTAAACACTCCTGGCACTAATAAGAACAAACTTTTAAATTTTCAGCCCAATCCGTCCAGTAGTTTTGAGTCTACAGGTCACACACATACGGACATTGCCTTTATTTGAATGGATTTATTATTATTTATACATTGAAGACAATAAACAAAGACTCTGAAACCAAAAATGTGAAACAGAAAAATATTCAGTCGCATCTGGAAATTGACCCCAGAACTTCTTCCTTTACCGATGAAGTGCTCTGAACAAACGTCATTTTTAACTGATTCATACTTCATCGGCGAGCTACCTTATCTTAAAACTCTACTAAACGCATACTTTCATATAATACAAATCGCAAGTGCTCCCCACTGTTCTGGAGTTCTGCAGTCCCAAAATACCTTAACCCTGTGTAGAAACGGGCAACAACATGTATTGCAATGGGGCCTCAGCACGGGTAATGCACCCAGTGAGGCCCACATTATCGAATAATCTTTTAAAATATGTAAACTATTGTATCTAATACAAATAAAGATATCATGTTGAGTTGTGCTACGGGAATTTCGATGAAAGATGCTTGGAAAACTAGTGTCGTTGTTCCCTTCGACACTGGTTCTTCAAGACCCATGTCCAAATCTTTTTCCCATCAAAAAGAAGGCCCTGAGGGAAATTAATTTCATCATAGCCTCTTGAGTGGAGTAAGGATTGGTTGTTTCACAGTATTTGAACAATTCGTTAAATTTCAAAGTTCCGTAAAAGTTCTATTCAAGTTCTGTTTTTATTTGAATTTTATAATAATAAATGAATGATGTAATAATAATAATAACTAGTTTATTCCGGAATGTTTGGAGGTTTGTGCAATCCCACACATCCCATAAAATATATACAATAATAAGAACAACACCAAGAAAAGGCGTTAAGCATGAGATTGACGGGGCCAACAAAATTTTCCAGTGCACTGCGATGCTTGAGTCTGGACTGTGTCGGGATTTCATGATAAGGACATTTTCAGGGTTGTTTGTCCTCTCCCTTTAACCCTGGTTTTTATTAGAGCGGTTCGAGGGGGTTTCAATTATGGGGGCCAACATCTTTCTCCAGCGCTCTTCGATGCTCGGTCCTGGACGTCATACGTGATTCAATGATAAGGACAATAACAGAACACGAACAGAACCTTTACAGAACTTGGAAATCAACATTGAAATTTGATGAATTATTCAAATTCTGTGAAACAACCTATCCTAATAAATAAAAAAAATTACATCAACCAAAGGATGAACTTAATTTTTTTTTTTTTCAGATATGTTTTCAATAATGGAACGCTGTTCTTTCCCGCATCGACAGCCGCCAACTTTGCACGGGAAATCCACCATAGAACCTACCACTGCGTGTATCCCAACATGGCGGATGAAGAAAATCTGTTGACAAACACCACAATAGCAAATGATACAAATTCAGGTGAGTCATCGTCCGTTTACCATTTGTCTTTGATCAAATCCAATTCGCCAAATACGGTATTTATTAACTTTAGCTTACTAGCAATACTCAAAGTATCTACAATTAATTACATTCATTACTACTTGTTCCGTAACGCCGATTGCTTTTGACAGGCTGTGTACTAACCAATCGTACCGTCAGAATTTAAACTGTATAATTTAAATTTCGCACACGTCAGCTGGATTCACGGAGGCCGTGGGCCGAGCAGTGGCACAAAAACCGTTTGTCCTGTCAAATATCGATCCCCGGTTGTGTTATCGGAATAATCATAATACGTATTTTTTATCGCAATTTAATCTAAAATAACGAGTGATAACGAACGACAATCCCGTTCCAGTGTTGACAGATGAGGCTTATGCAGATTTCACCATCATTTCACCGGTAAGTTGATTGTGAAGTAACGTTACGCATTGTGTTTCCGCATTCGCCTGTCAAAAGCCATATAATTAATTTATACTTTATCTGTGTGGAATAGCCCTGTAAAGGGCGGCTATTCCAACCCCTGTTCGTTCTTCGAACACTACTTATCTAAAGTTCGTGAATTCTGCAATGTTGTTATTAATATCTTGTTATTGAGATAGTTCTGATAATTACTCACAGATGGCAGTGATTGTACGGTTGGGCTGCGCTTTCGCTGTCGGGTTCCGAATGGTTCCGACTGAACCCGAGGATAGCCGATCTTTGGTCGGCAGCTCATTCTATTTTCATCTCTTCTAAAGAGGCGAAGAGTAACTTATAGTCCAGAAATTATTAACGCTAGTAAAACTCTTAGAATTGACGAACCGAACAATTATTGAAAAAAATAATCAATATATTCAAGCGAGAATATAACCACCAGTAATTAAAAACATTTCAAATACTAAGACTAATAGACTCACCGAAGAGCTAATTTCGAGAATCGATTTTAAAGAAAACAAATCACTTTAGAGTAGATAAAAAAACTCGTTGGCTTGTCTGGGGGAGCCTGCAAGTTGAAATGTCTTTTGTAAATTGACCATAACAATTTTTTTCCTGATCGGTATTGTAAATCACACTTTTAGAAAAATTATGTTCTGAAACAAGGAATTTAATACATACAGCCCAGTTCCCAGTCAGAGGTCATACGTGCTTCATCGTGACAAGAAGCGTACATTTCATATAGGTACATAAACACTGCCTACCCTACTTACTCACTCAAAAATATGAATTATATTAAAATTTAAAAAATCGCCCGAATTATATAATATAAGGTGTCAAATGCAGAAACTAAGTTCGCAAACTGACTTATATACATCATATTCAAGTGCTGACTGTATTCTACATAAAAATGCATGTGTGTGTATGCGCATTCAAGGGACTATTCGTTTATTTGTGCCGAAAAAGGCCGTTCATTTGGGTACAAATATAACGTTACTACTAAAAGTAGCGCCTTTGGGGTTAATTTTTAGAAAATCGGCAGTTTACAAGTTATTAAGTTATTATTTTTATTATCATTATATAATAATAACAGTTTAATCAGTGACATCTGTTGGTTCCTCTATTAATTTCTACATTCTAACAAAATAATTAAAATAATATATTGGCTTTTTTTTCATAATATCGTTTGTTAATTTAGAGGAAAAAAATATGGATATTCACTTTATATCTAGTATATCTAGTTATTTCATTTTATGCATAAATCGAGCAGTAATTAGGATATTTGACCAGCAAGCAGCCTAGCCATTCTCAGCGGTCACTTGAATAAAGGAATGGTGAGTTTTTTCAAACTATTTGAGTTTCACTTTGGTTTTCGGAAATGAACGGAAATTCGGAAATTAACCCACTTCCCGAGTCTGATCAAGCTAAAACTTGTTGTCGATAACAATGAATTCTATCATTTTTTGGTGACAATCACGTACACACAAGTGGACGTATGCGCATTTCTTTGTAATCGGATAACATTACTGCAATTGATATACGAAATCGGCACTTGGTGAGGTTGATAGGATTGTAGACTCCAGTTCCTGGGCAGTTAGGTTCAATCCTCATTCACACTATTTTTTTTTTTTTTTTAAAGGACGTTTTCATAGGTACTCCTTATCCCGATTAAAAGCCCTGTACACGTTACTGATCGTGACGTATACCAATGGGACGTATATTGTATCTTGCTTCGTATAATACAGAAGCAAATTTTATTATTACTATACCAAATGTCACAATATTGGTGATACTATTTCCATGCTATTCAATTGGATTTATAAAATTATCATAACCCAGATAAGAAAAAAATTGATCATATCGACTATTTTTTGGTAAAACCCTTCAAGCCATAAAATTAAAAAAACTTTACATGAGACGTAAAAAAGAATATTCACAAATTCGTAAAATCTATTACAAATTTTGAAGCTCATATTAAATGCTTTATTTCTTTACAATTTTTGGTGTATAATATTGAATTTATATTTATAATAATGGGAGGTTCAAAAATTGAATAAAGTTATCTTTTTTATATGAATACCATGGAGCATATGGAGCTAGTGAGGCTATTGCATCCCCAATTGGGGTACTTTGTGAGGCTGAAGGAGATGAGGAAGGGGCGGAGGGTACTGATCCTGTCACCAAACATGGCTAAAGCCATTTCAAGTAACGTTTCAATTATGAATAGTGGTCTTACTCTAGGGCCTTACTAAAAGTATCTTACACTCTTGAAAGTGCTGCAAGTATACTATATAATTCTTTTAATTAATAAAATGTAAAATAACACAATTTCATCAGAGTTAATTTATGTTCGCACGCCACGATTTTAACACGCGACCTTCGAATTACCTGTAGAGAGCCTTGTCCTTAATTGCACACACAAATTTAGTTTTAGGTATTTAAAATGCCTTAATCAGCAAAAATTACCATGTTGTCCTTTGAAGACTGTTTTCATGACACCACTAAAAATTAACATTCCCAAAAAAATTTGATTTGAACAGTTTTACCAATATTATGGTTGTGTTAACTATAAAATAATTAAAACCATATTACCTATTGAAAATTTAGAATTGTTTCGCATTAATTAACTTATTTAAGGAAGTATTCTAAAGATTATATGAACTTCGCATGAAAGCCTTGTTGTTTGAAAACAAACTACCAACTAACTTAAAACAAACGCATGATTACATACTTAGCAGTAACACGTGAAATATAACTTTCACCACGCGTTATTATAGTTACATATTGCTATAGATACACAACGTTAACGAGTGTTATATTACTAATTCTCAGAATTATGTAATCCGTGGTTTAAACTAAATTATTTAAATATCGATTGGGTCGGTATCTAAGTAGTTAGTTGGTGAAGTTATCAGAGTTTCCAAATAATATGTAATTAATATTAACTAGGAATAAATTTGTATTGTATTTTATAAAAACTTCAATCAAAATCATTTGAAATTGTATTAACCATTTAGGCTATTTTTTCTCTCATTTGGGAACAACTCCTAAGGTCTCTCAGAAATCGTTAAAACTTTCTTAGTGTTGTGGTGAGAAATATGATCTAAAAGGTGTTAAAAAGAAAAAAACACCACGCTTTAGGCATATTTAAATTAGAAATTAACCACAGAAAAATTAAAATGTGCATATTCATGAAAGCAAAACTACAGACCGCAATTTAAAAAAGATTTTTTAATTAATTATTTTTATATGAGACCACAAAAAGTAAGGTGACGATAATTTTTGTAATACATTTGTTCAATAAAATAAGTGTGTTTTTTAAATGTTTTCGTTATCAGTCATTTTAACGTGAAGTGAGCGATTCAAATATTTTATTGTTAAGTTTGCAGTAAAATTATAATATTTCAAAAAAAAAGTATATTTCTTGTAATAAAATATAAAAACGTACTTCACCACCTTTCTAAAACAGTGTTTAGTTTTTGGATATGCTCAGAAATACTCCATTTATTGGGAATTTATTGCAAAGCGTAAATACTCCGACCATCTGACAGAATATGGTTGAGGCCTAAGGAGTAGTAGAAACACGATACATCATTCAGTTTATCATTAAAATATATACAGGTAATTACTTATAGTACCACTAGTAACTCGTATGCAATGTTAGCTGATGTTTTTAATACGCCTCCATCGAAATTAAAAACTGTACCGGTTAAACAATTTAACAGTGCTTATATTAATGAGATTACTGCATAACAGGGTTATTTGTTTATGTTTCTTCTTTAACTTTGTAATTATTAATTATTTTTTTTGTTAACTTATTTAATGTTATATTTTTTTTCCTTTCTTTCCATATTGTTCTATTGTTTTCAATAACTTTATGAAGTATATAAATAAATAAGTTTATTATCGGCTCTCGGGTGTGGTCCGAACCTTTCGGTAACTATCGGAATTATCTTAAGGTGGTTTAACCAGCGGACGAGAATTCAAATTTCGTTAAAAGACGGTTTCGCGATCGGACGTTTTTTTAGACCGAGACAGAAATACCGAATTCATTCCGCTGCAAGCCGTCCACTCGCGCGGCTGTGAAAACTACAGCATGGTTCCGATGAAATAACAATTATTGTTGTTAAATTCTTGGTTGTAGCTTTCTTCCTAATAAGTAGTTACATATTTGTAAATTATACGTCGGAGTGCGTAAACATAAATAAATACAAATGCAGTTTGTTGACATGGTAGATATAAAATATGTAGGTATATGAATATACATTTAAAAAAAATTTCAAATATTTGTTTAATTTGTTTTTTTTTTAATATTTTACACGAGTTTTCCAAAGGTGAGTAAAAATCTTTTGTTTTACTTATTTATTCGTTTGTCCGAAAGGTATTACCGGTAAGTTTTATTTCTAATACTTATCTTTAAAGTATTACTTGATTTGATATGTATGACATTGAAAAGAGGGTTTATTCCTTACAACTGAAGTAATACATATATTAAAACTAGGTTTTATTTCCAACTATATTCTACGGTACCTACCTGCATATGTAGTTATGTGATTGCATAAAATTGTATCGCTTTCATGTATTTGTTTTCATGATTAACGGAGCGACCTGACTCGTCTAATTTTCGAAATGTAATTAAATTCACGAGTAAATTTCGATTGAAACATTATAGGTTAGTATGTCAAAAATAACCTTTTTTTTTCCTAAAACAAGGAGGTCAATTCACAATATGACATTATGAAACTGACAAAAAGTAACACAAAAAATATTAAATATGTTGAATTATACCAATGTAATAGTGAATTGGACAATAAAAGAGAAATTATGAACAAAAAAATGATTTGAATCGCACATCACGAATCGAAATTCATTTGGTTCGTGTCACTTTTTGACTACCAATCACAAACAGTTTCACGTACTTTGGCATAAGTTTTAACATTTATACATGAAAAAACGATGGCAGACATAAACTCCTGTCCATAGTTGATTATTTTCCCTGGAAATTAAACAACACAAAATTATCGCCAAATGTTATAAAAAATATGTGCTTATTCTGACTGATTCTTTCGAACGACTCTGTACCATTTAAGTACGTACAATGTACACGGATAATTAAATATCACTAACCTTTATTTTTTCTGAAAATATATCTCCCACGTACGTTTTTGATGTCGTAATTTGTGCTATCTAATAAAACTTTTTTTCGAGGGTATTTTCCTCCTCATTTTTAAGCGAGGAATTTTTTTAAAATGTTATCAAGTAGACTGGCGTGGAATAGACGTCCGCTCGCTGCCCTGTCGCAGCGGGGAATGATAAAATTTCGGCTTGCGCCGGGGTAATAACAAACAACAAACGCGAATCGAAATTAATTACTATTATATATATTGAGTATATTTTTTTTGTTCATAAATTATTTCTAATGTTTCAATAATGTCTTGGTAAATTATTTTTCTAAAAAAATCTGAACTATACCAATTTGTAAGACCATAAATAAATAGTCCAATTGAGGGATTTTCGTCACAAAACGCGTGCTCGGATTTATTTATTAGTAATTTTATTTGAAATAAAAACAAAATTCTTATACATACATATGATAGATAATTTATTGATTGTTTATACTGTATTATTATATGATTTGAAATATTTGTTGTATAATACAACTTCACATTTGAAAATGCAACAAATCTGCGCATCGTCCAACGGTAACACTTTATTATGATATGAAAATAATATTATTTTTCAAAATTTTACATCTTACTTTACAAGATAAAATAACGATCTTTCGAAATCAATTTGTGTTTTTTTCAAGAAAAGTGTCCATACGTCTAAAAGTGGCCTCAAAAATGCCAAATTTCAGGTCAAGTCTACCTATTTCGCCTTAACACAAAATAATTACATTACAGTACTCGATATGTCAAAGAATCGAACCTTTCGATTCAATTAAATCGGTTTCAGATTGAGTTCGATTCTAATGAAATGATTCGGTTTTATACGTGTTCAGATGCAGTACGTCAAAAAAATTCCCTATATTGACAGTCGGAGTGTAATAAGAGCACAGAAATAAACGGTCAGATTGCTATGTTTTTTCTACAAGTATATGAATGAAAGGTGCTCCAAATTATAAGCATCATTGATCCCTTCGTCCGGGAAATACGCAATATGCGTGCTAACAAAATGTATTTTTATGTAAACGGTTGAAACTTTTCGAATTGGAACGGGTTGTTTTTACAATGGGTTGATTATTATTTTAATTTATTTATTAAATCTCAGGTTTACTGATTTTTACTGTTTTTAAAAATTTACTAAATAAAAAATGATTTTTCTGTCCGTAAAAATACAATCTACACAAAATTTCCAAATATGACATGGGGGAAATGTCAGGGACTCGACCTAAAAAACAAACACATTTTCAACTTTTCTCACTTAGATGAGACAAAGACAAATCACACTTTTTCGCAACCCTGCAAATTAATTTAAAAAAAAAAAAACAGATTCAATTAAGCTGAAATATTGTGTCGGCCACTTTGCAAAATAGTGTATACCCTATCTAGGGTAACCAGGAACTAGGTTGACCTAACGCGAGCTGTAAAATAACCAACTCTGAGTAAACGCCTCTTAGGATGAGGAAATTGTTGGCGCATCTTTATGAAGGGGGCTCTCGACACATAACTAGTAAAATTATGCGAAATTCAACCAACCCACACTTATATTAAATTGGCGATTATAAGATGAAACTAAGGCATTATATTATTATAGTAACACTGGAGAGTTAAACCGTTAGAAGTATTTTTTGGGCGTGTTTCTGTGCCAAAAGAAATATTAAATTTGTGAAAAAAGTTATTTATAATTTACACGACAGATTGAGGGTCTAGTAAAAATTTTAAGTATTTAAAATAAAAATCAACCTAATCAAAAATTATTATACGACTAAGGCTCTCGATTAGCAATCCGGATATCGCGGGTCAAATACCGGCGTGCGCAAGAAAATTTTATTTGATTAATTTGCAATATTTCACAATTCAGAGTGGAAGATACTCTCAGTATCGCCCTGGTGTAAGATTTCATATTCAGAACAGAAACGTTATTTTTAAATGGCTTTTGCGGTGTTTGGTGACCGGATCTGAATAGACAACTACTTCCTTTCTTCTCTACCTTCAGCCTCGCGACATACCGCGACTGGAGATGCCACAGTCTAACTGGGTCCAGGCGATCGGGGCAGTTAGTACTCTTGTGCGGTATTCACATAAAAATAAAAATAAAACTATGGCATATGTAATTTTGGGAATGTTTTGTGGTTGTCGAAGAGGGGGTGGGGAAGGGAAAGGGATCTTTTACAACACACTGAAGTACATACGAGTATCTATTTTTCTCCTCCGTATAATCCGAGCATCTTCAAGACTCGCAATAATACATCCCTTCCTTCAACCTCCACCACCCAACCTGTCTACTCTATTTTTACACTGCACAGATAGGGCCGCCATTGTGAAATGTCCACAAAAAAATACGCATGGAATTTAAAAAAGAAGCATGAAAGCAGGCTGACTGATACAGAAATGAGATTATTGAGGTGTATACTAGTTTTATGTTGCGGCGTTGTACCAGCAGGTCTATGTGAACGATGAATCAAAAAACACTCTCTATTACATCGTGGTATTTAATTCAGCAAGATGAAATGTTTTCATTACCTAATAAACTAATTTGACTAGTCAACTTTGACCTTAGTCAATATCTAGTTTCAAGAGTCTAGTGGGTTAAGTGATTATTACAAAACATCATCCGACCAGGGTGCACACAAAAAAATTTTTTTTTTACATTAACTCCACGGTATGGTAAAATAATTTCCCAAGGGCCTATGAATATGCTGTGGAAGGATTGAACATGGGTCTTAAAGAGATGGCGGACACCGATATTTGCAGATCGTTCCATTGCCGAGTTGTTCAAATCGAGAAGTACCAACGACCCATTTCGTGTGACAAACGTCAAACGTGTTGTGCATATCTATTAATAATATCTTCAAATTATTGGTACTCCGAATAAAAACGGGATTGCAGCCCGTAAAAAGGTTTAGTAAATTTCCAATATATCGGAACACGTGTTCATGTACCTGCATTTGCGTTAAAAATATATGATGACAAAATTTAAAAATATAATGATTTTCATGAACGCGTGTTCCAACAATATTACAATGTATTAGTATTTTACTAAAAGTTTATCAGGAAACCTATCAATTCATTGGTTAAGGGCCTGCAATCCCGTTTTTAAGACGATATAATTCTCTAAAATGAAGTCAGAATCTAAACGATATAAGTGATGAAGTCATGTATAAACAATATTCAGTGCATGGTCCGGCTTAATGGACGGACCTACGGTCGAATTTTCCCTAGCAGGCCTAGAAAAGTGATCTTTCTGTGGGGTTTATTTTAATTATTTCTGACGAACGTATTACTAAATTTGGAGATGTTTCTAAAAGAATTCTTCGGGAAGTAACTAATTCAACGTTTAAAAAAATGAAATCTGGGACTTACCGCTAATTTTACAGTTGAAAAACGTTTTATAAAATTTTCAAACCGTATTACATAACTGTTTTAATTAATCTTAAATATGAATTACTTACATCCGTACGGAACGCTTTAAAAAAAACTGATATATATTTATTTATATAAATCATCGTTGCGACTTCGTCGGAATTAATTAAAATGTGAGCTTCGAGCAAGCCCTCGTTATTAGTCTTGTGTCGCTTTCACCAGATTTCGAATAAATTGAAGGGGTTATTAATAAATTAGCTGGTGCCGAAGCGATCAATGGCTCTAGTTTTACGGAGCATCTTCCATTAAAATACCTGCAGAACCAGGACAGCACCACTTGATGCCCGTGCTCTAGAGATTACTGTTGTTGATGTTCCCTAGATACTTTATTTCTTATTCTATTTTCAGAAAAGCTGTTGGAGTGCTTTTCGGGCCCTGTCTGAATCTGATGACCAAGAGTGCTGAGTTTTTTTGATATTTTTAACATTTTCGTGCGTCACATACACTCTTCTTTATCCACGTTTTTTTAGGTTAAAAATAATAAAAACAGATGTTGTGACAACCCTGAATTTGTAACGTTAGAACACTATCCCTCCATAATCCCGAGACCGGCCGAGTGCCGAGTGACGTCACACGGGGTAATTACACCAGTAATAACAACTTTAATTACCCCGGGGGCACAGCCCTGCCCCACCGGAGGGTGGTGAAGGTGGGGAGATCTGGGTCATGCACGTAGGGACGACGTGATTATGTAATTTGTAATAATTAGCAATTTCAATGTACCCACGTCGCACAAAACTGATTGAAATATTTTCATAATATTACAAAATCATGTCCATAAATTATGATGTGTGTAATATTACGTTATTAAATCATTTATTTTATTTGTTTTTTAGTTTAAGGCGATGCCATACGTAATAATGCAAAATCATGTGTTTTTGGTTTATAAATTTGGTCGCCTAGAAATGTTTCAGATGCTTTAATTAAATACTGCGAGTAGAATACATCTTGGCCTTTGAAATAATCGAGTATTTTTTAGATAAGTCTTTTTATAAGCCCAGAAAAAAATAATGTGGCCTATGAAAACTGCTTTAAAGTTCAAAATCTCCTACTAACGAACTCATTTTCGGTTATGATTTTATTGTATAATATGGCAAATTAAGTCATCTATATAATGATCGAAAAAAAATTATATGTTTATGCCTGAACATCCACAAAATAAAATAAAAAGTACTTTTTGGCCATGTTTTTTTCTTGCATAAATCAAAACAGGCGGATGGTGTAAAGCGGGAATTTAAACCTTATCGCCATCTACGTAAGGGTTGTTATTGATAGCGGCTCAATTTAAAATATTACACGACGTAGTGCATCGCCTTAACTTGTTAAAGTAGGTTACATGTATTGTACGCAACAAACGAAAATGGTAGATATTTTAAGCATCGCCCTGATTAAGACCACCATTCATAATCGACACGTTGCTTGAAATGGCTTTAACTATATATAGAGATTTGAATATCAAGGTACTTTGCATCCTTTCTCTATCCCCTTCTATCTCCTTCCCTCCCTCACTTCCTTCAGCAACATTACATACTTCAAACAGGGATGCCGTAGTCCCATTAGCTCGGGACAGATGGGATTCTTGTGCGGTATTCACAACAACAACAAAAATTATATGGTTAACATTATCCGTGTTTTGAGTGGTTACAATCTTTGGCTACGAATCCGGTGGTCGAGAGCTTAAATCCCGGCATTTGCAAGTAAGTTTTATATTACTAACTTGTCTTATTTCACTGTCGCTCTGGTTAAAGGCTACAATTGAAAGCTTGGTTGAAATGACTTTAGCCGTGTTTGGTTATCAGATCTGAAAGCTAGTTACTTTTCCACCTTCCGCTTTCCAATCTTCTTCTGCTCTTGGGAATGCCGTGGTTTTATTGGCTCCAAACGGTCGGAAGCAGTTGGGAAGTTTACTCGATATTCACATAAGAAACACTAAAAATATGATGTGACCCCATAGAGTTTAGTAATATACCAGTTTAACAAAACGGTATAACATACAGAGAGCCCCTTTACTTTCTTTTCTGGAGACTCGCAAAGATCCCAGAAAACAGTGATACCAAAGTTACTGCCTCCAAGAAAATTCTTGAAGGATCCCATAAGAAAATCGCAATCACGCTCAACCACGGAGAAAAATGAATATTGCTGATTTATTAAGAATCTCTTCAAATTATTGGTAATCCGTTTACTAACGGAACTGCAGGCCGTTTCCTCATAAAAATTAAATATATTCTTAATAATATCGAAACACGTGTTTATACACCTGCGTTTGTCTTAATAATATGTTATTTTAAAAATGCGAAAATGTTAGGATTTTATGAAAACGTGATCCGACATCGTGACAAAACATTGCTGTTTTACTAAAAGTTTTTCAGAATACTTCTAATTCATTATAAGTTAAAGGCCTGCAATTCTTTTTTAACCGGATTACGAATAATATCAAATTTCTACCGATTTATAACATGTTTCTCATTAACTATTTATTCTTGAAGATAATATCTATTCATGTGTTATGATCATAGACATATGAATATTAGTAGACCTGCCCTAAGTGATTAAAAGCGTATTATCCCCACTCCCCATACCGGTTCCATTGGAGTCGGCTGTGCTCGCGTATGGCCTCAAGTGAAATTTGAAAACGTGACGTCATCATTCTTGTGCGAACTATGGTCGAGGCATCATCGGTTCATTTTACGAAATAACACGGCAAAATGTTTACTTGTACTATGAAAACTTGTAAAAATAGATGTGAAAAAGAGAATAAACCCAATTGTCGTATTACATTCCATATATTATAAGCATTATTTTACTTTATTTTAAGCATATTCACATCGTATAATATAGATCAGTTTTAGAAACATATACTATCACATCGAGAAACGTCTGGACGCGAAACACAAAGCTGGTTGGTTGCTGGGAAGTAAATTATGAACATTTATAAAAGTGTCTTAACTAAATACTTAAACGAAATATTCGACTCTGAAAATGGAACCGAATTTTTTTGCCGAATTTGGACTTCGCAAATTTGTTCATAACGTGGCGAGTAATTTGCGCTCCCATGTAAAAATGTCTATTCATTCAAAAGCAGATTTTACTTTTAAGAAGTAAATGGTGATATTATAATGCGAGATGCCTATTTACTGTCAGATTGATTTATTGACGAATCACAGTCAGCTTCACTCCCTTCGTTCTTCAACAGTTGATTTTACCCCTCGCCATTATCTTCTCGTCTATTAATTCCTATGTCTGTGGTTATGATACACGTTTTTTCTGTTATTCAATATGTAATAGGCTTGAAAAAAATCACAGTGTATCTTTAAATGCAACTTAAGCATTTGTTGAGAGATTTTTGTTCTATTTGAAACGAGTCTTGATTTATTAAATATTTTCACCATTTTCGCCTTATTGTTATCAATATTAACGCGCTCCCTCTAACATTCTTATTTACAATTCTCCCTTTCAAACCATCTTCGAAGGCTTACTACGGGGCCTTAAGAAATTAGCAATATTTTTTATCAGTAAGTTTTCTCCGCTACCCATAATTCCAGCAATGATTAATTATATTTTTTCCAACCCTTTTATCAGACTTTTATTAGTAAATTAATCTCATGAAAACATCTTCTCATTTCTACAAAATTCTCAGCTGAATTCACAATAATTCTACATGAAGTTTCCATACAAATTCGTGGGAACTTTCTCTTAAGATATTACTTGGGAACTAGATGGCAGTCTGCAGAATGCATAAATTGGCCATAATTTCATAAGGTACCTTCTCGTTACCTGCTTTACTAATTACTAGACTCTTCTTAAAACTTTTCGATGTGATAATTTAAATTTCACAAATAATTGACCAGCTTGGATCCTTTTTCTTTTTTTTATGTGACACCTCAAAAGAGCGATTATTATAAACCTGGTCTAATATTTCATGTTAAAAATGGGACTGCAGACCTTTAACGAATGAATTGACAGAGTTTCTAACAAAGTATTAGCGAACACGTGTTCATACAAATATTGATATTGACATACTGATATTGATAATGATATTGATATTGACATACTGATATAGCAAAATAACACGTGCTCTCGATATATTAAAGACAGGGGAGCTATGTCACTACACGGTTGAGCAAGGTAGTGAGGCGGGCTAAGGTAGGGGCTGTAGGAAAGGATTGATTAATGCGGGTATTGAAGTGGCCCAGATTATATGAAGGAGGAAAAACAGATGCCGTTATCTTGTTTCACATACGAACCGACTTACACAAAAACGAGTCGCAAAACGAGCAAATACCCATTCTCGTGAACCCAACATCAAATCAAATCAAATCAAATCAAAAATTATTTATTGTAAAATAAAAATTACAAAAGGTGTAGCTTATGGGTAGACCCCATCCGTTCATGTCCGTTTAGTTTCATCGGTGCACCAGAGATCAATGTTGCTAGCTCCAAACTAGCAGTCTCAATTAAAATACCTGTTGAACATACTCAGCATACCCAAATTGCGTCTATGCATTAGAGATTGCAATTGGTCTGTTGAAAATGGATTGTCAATTAAACTGATCGCCCTCAATTGCACAGAATCAAGTTGCTTTAATATTTGGATGATTTTTATAACGCCATTTTTGTGAAAAATAACCTCAAACTTAATCAAGTATTGTGGGGCTCCAGCCCAGAGGTGGCTCCCAAATTCAATTGTTGGGTGTACTTGATATTTATACAGTTGTTCACCATTAAAGTATCTGCAAGCCATATACAATCTGCTATATCTTAAAGAGATATACTTACAAAAGTTTGTGGTGGGAGTGTCAGTATGCTAAAAACAAGTAAATGTTTTTATTTATTTGTAATAATATTAGTAATGGTTGAGTATTGGAGAGTTGAGCGCAGGAATAGAAGGAATTATGCTTACCATTCAGGATATAGTCAATAATTATAAAAATATAGGAAGCATATAATCAAATATACAAATCAAATTGATGATTTATATAGAAAATGTTTGGCTGTTCCGGAAACTATAGAACATATTAAATTGGGATGTTCTGTATTAGCGCCGTCGGAGTATACATTTAGGCAAAATCTAGTTTTATAAATAATTCACCAAAGTTTGGTAATTAAACATAACTTAATTGACTCCCGTAATATAGTACCATATTATGAGTACGAACCAAATTCATTTTTAGAAAATTAATTTTATACAATATATTATGATAAAACTATACTACTAGACCGAACGATTAGTCATAATAGACCCGATATAGTTTTACATGACAAAAAAACTTATATCATTGGTGTCGATATTCCAAATTCCTGTAATATTCAAAAATCTGAAAACATAAGAAAATACACTGATTTAGGAAATGAGATTAAAAGAATTTGGCATTTTCCGACTATAAAAAATATTACCGTTTGTTATTTTGGCTACTGGCATTATATCTAGCTCTCTCATTCAAAATTTATACGTATTAGATCTGTCAAAGAATTTATAAATGAAAATCCATAAATTAGTAATTTTAAATACATGAAGGATTACGAATGATTTTTTAAATATTTATATTGAGGGATCAGTAAGATTTATAGGTCCAGTTAGGAGTTCTACCGAGCCGAATCCTCTGATTTCGCATTTGATCTCTGGTGAGTTGACGTGTTTTTCTTGGATTGTTTTGTATTTATTATCTGATAGTATTATTACGTTTGCTTCTGGACGATCTAGGCCCTCTGATTGGTCGAATTCAAATCATGTATTTCGGGTAAATCCCGAATAGGAGATCTGCAGGCAAAATTCGACCACTCTGCCCCTCTGGCGGTATAAGAACGAACCAAATGACTGGCGTGAATATTTAAATATGCAGCTAACAATACGCAAAATTACTTGACCATTAACAAGCTTTTAATAAGAAGATTTCTTCTGGAAGCTTATCACTTTGCGATGGCATTATTTATTATATTAAAACATAAATAACTTTGTTTACATCATTTAATTACATACAACCTCTACATGTTACATGAACGAAGTTCACCTCATCAGGAGTAAGTATACATTGAAGTCAAAATTTAAATATAGATTACAATTGGAAAGAAGAAGTGGAAGTAGGGGGGAGGGGTAAGAGTGGGCTGAGTTTATCAGAATTAGGAATTACAATATCGTTAGACGCGAAAGACCAGTTGAGTGGGAAAATATTTAAAACAGGGTTTATATATTTTTTTTCTTTTTAATTATATCTGATTTTATATTGACATGTTTTCTTATTTCTAAAATTTCAAAATTATTTATTTGCGATGCTTTATATCCTGAGTGAATTATTTTAAGACCTGAAAACACAAATAGCATATAACCATAAAACAAATAGCATTTAATAACGGTTGTTCTAATAAATTGATAGTTGAAATACTAAATAAAAAAATTAAACATCAATTAGACATGATGTCTTCAAATCGTATATTTACCATATTTCTAATGTGTTTTTATGTGTGTCACACATAAAAACTGTATGGGATTGTATGGCAAGTAATATAGAGTTATATAAAACGCTTTTAACTTACTTTTAAGTTGTTAGCAGCTTTACGCACTCAATCTGTTATTACGGAATACAAATTAAAATCGTTTAATATTGAAAATGTAAAACATGGACACTATTTCATCAACACATCGAAAAAGGCTGTTGGCGCTGAAATAAATATAATATATAAAATAATTGTAAACTTCGTGGAACTTTTATGCATGCAAAATTCAATTTCCGCTATCTCCCGCTATGAAAGGATACAATTTATACCTCTTTATATGGGAAATATTGACTGCTTCGGACCAAGGATGTAAGAACTGCGGGTATTGTGTTTTATATTTTTACTTAGCTTTTGTATAAATTTAAGACATAAAAATGGTGCCTTTCTACTAAATAAATAAATAAATAACACTTTGAGTTCTTTGAACATGCTTTTATCATGCGCTTGGAATAAAGTTGAAATGTAGTAAAAAAAGCTTAGTAATGTATTTTTTGATTTGAAATTAATGACACAAGTGTCATTTACATACAAGGTAGTTATTGATAGTCATAGTACAATATGTATAATTAAACATTATAAGATTCCATAAGTAAACAAGAAAATATATATTTATTGGTAAAATGACAGTGAAAGAAATGAAGAAGAAACAAAAACAAAAATCTGTTATGCAATGACCTTGTTAAAATATGCTATGATAAATGTTTATTTAGGACAGCATTATATTTCAAGAGAGGAATATTAAAAACATCAGCTATCATAGCATACCAGTTACCTATGGTGTGTTATCTATCGTTGGGAAGTGAGTTAGCTAAGAGCTTCACAGATGCACTCATAGAGGGCAGTTATTGGAACCCCCGGAACCATTCATTGGGTAGCCAGCACCTATTCCATTGATCACCCCAAATGGTTCGCTGGGTTTGGTGACTTAGCAGTGGTGCCCAGGTTCATGTGTGAGTTTGTTTAGGTCTTGGCGGTGGATGCGTCTGCTCACCTGCCGCATAGAGAGCCGGATCGGGAGAGAATGGTTAAGGGAGACCTTTTGACCTCTTCAGCAGGACTCTCTTCATATGTCACTCCTGGATACAATGACCCCAGATTGTTGACTGGGTGAAATCATTTTCCTCGGTACCTCCTGGGTGGAGATGATTAATAAATATACGTGCACAATATATTATTTGCTTCAACTTTTTCAATGACAATTAATAACATTAGTCCAAATCTCGCGCGAAACCTGTTATTAAATAGAGTTTATGTTTTACTAGAATATTTTTGAATGCGAGTAAGATTAGACTGATCTAAAAAATGAGAAAGTTGTGAAAAATAGTTTTTTAGTGTTCTAATCATAGCATATCTGTTCAACTGTTCAATGCGCATACATACAGACACACTCACGCACACAAACACTCACACATACATTACACACGTCACACACACACATTATGTACTACACACGTCACCTGGTAATTAATGAATAAACATACCACTTAGTAGACATTACAAGGAAACATATCATAGGTACACAACATGAAGTATCTTATTCCTGTATATTGTTTCAACTCTGTAAATCATGTACTGTTTGTTTCTATAATATAAAATAAAAAATAAAATAAAATAAATAAATATCTACATATGCAAATAAAAATGTTATGTGCGAAAGTTCTTCACCGATTGCTTGAAATTTTGACACAACTTTGCATTCGAATATGCGCATGTTATTACATACATAGATGTCACCTGTGAAAGGTAAAAATCTGCTTTTTTGTGACCTGGTATATCCTTTTTATAAAAACCGCGCCATCTGTTGGACGTAAAAGCAACACGCGTTATTGTTTCTCTATCTGCTCAGAAAGACTGAACCAAAGCAACGCGTGGCGGGGTACGACTAGTTATTGATATTTTAAAGGAATTTATAAATCATTGTTTGATATTTTTAGTCTCCCTATTTAACCTGACAATAACCTGACAATATTTGAAAATCTCCTACTACCACCACAGTAAGCGGAAAATGTTGCTTGTATTGTGATGGAGGACTTTTCTATCCAAGGTATTGAACACTCTACGCCTGAGTGGGAACCAAACGCGATGTCAACTCAGCCATCGACCGGTCTTTAGTTTAATACTTTGTCAGGTTAGGTTAGGTTATGTTAGATTAAAAACTTGTTTAAAATGTGATAAGCTATGTACCCATTGTGCTTATATGAATACAAATCTTGGAAGTTGAAATGAACCCACTTTCCGATTCCGATCGATCTGAAACTCGGCAGATCGACTCGTTGTCGATAAAAATGAATTCTATCAAACAATTCTAACACGCGGACGCATCACGTAATCGGATGACATTGTGGCTGTTAATATACGATATCATGTGGGTCCTACCCGATCGGCATTTGGCTTGGTTGGTAGAGTTGTGTACTCCAGTTCCTGGGTAAGAAGGTTCAATCCTTAGTCAAACAAAAAATAAGTTGTAGTAGAAAAACAAGTTGATTATTTTTAAATTTTGTAAAATATTTTTTTCCACTAGATAGCAAATTTCGTTTTGTTACACATTTTCATTTTGTCTGCATCCTTTCCAACTCAAAAATCTTTAGTTCCTCTCTTCTGCTAGGTTAAGGGGGTTATATTTCAGAGTAAATTAAATATCCGCCCCATACTAAATACGAAGGCGTTTCCTAGTATTAACTATTTCCCTTGAATTTTCATTTTCTAGGCAGAACTAACCGGTACTACAATTTAGTACAGTTTTATAATTAAATACAATATTAAATTTGGAATCAATAATGAAATAAGGAACCATCTGTGATATCCTCAGATGGCAGTTCTAACTGTTTATTTAAAATTGGGGAATTACTATTATTTTTATTAGATTTTACTAATTCTAATGCTTCTAAATTATAATACGCCTTAATAATTTAGAAGCGTTAGAATTAGTAAAATCAAATAAAAATAATAGTAATTCCCCAATTTTAAATAAACAGTTAGAACTAACCACCAGTCCAGTTTTAAAGTTGTTCCCTTTCTCCCTATCTAACCCCCACCCTTCCCTTATCTCTCTACCTACCTGTCTCTGATGCCCCCCACCCCTTCTCTAAAATTCTCTCTCTTTATTTTTTGTTTACCTCTTGAGATTTCTCTGTACTATATTTAGTTTATATATTTATTGTCCTGAAGAAGGTTGGGAACAACCGAAACCGGTCGACATATATAATAAAAAGAAAGTGGTTTAAAACAAAAAAAAAATCATTTTGTAGTCAAGAGTTTATTTGTGGTCAAGTTTGGTTTTATGATTATATATAAACACACATTGGGTGATAATATCACGTTCAATAACTATATTATAAAATATGTACATATACGTATAGCAGATATAATAATATTTAGTTATACATATGGATGTAGTACTTATATACAGATTTTCTCAGTCTCGCCCTTGTGAAAGACAACCAACTATTCAGAATAAAATCTTTTGCTGCTCGAAATGGTTTTTGCCGTGTACATTATTAATGATCAGATCTGAATAGTCAGATGCTTTCCAACCTTCCGCTTTCCATTTATTCCTCTCTCAGTGTCTTTAACTTTACAATATAACTCGAATTAGAGATGTCGTAGTCCCACTGTCTTCGGAAAGCCGGCATTCTTCTACGATATAACATAAATTAAATGAATAAATCAATAAAACAACAGTTATAATAGTTGTTTTTTACAACTTTTTTATTGCATATCTTGCGCAGACCAGTGAAAAAACATGGTATATCATGATTGTTGGAAAAAAACCTTTTAAATATGGGTACCACCTATCAAATTAAGCTACAAAAAATGATTTTTTTTTTCAAATTAAGTTTTGAAAATTCAAAAATTTAATGTTGAAAAAAAAATGTTTTAACTACTTTTTTATTTTATTAAATTTACATACGTCGAAAAAAAAATACTAATTGAATTGTATATGATAACGTGTATTTTTTTTTTATTTAAAAATAATATTGTTTGAAAAATAATTGTCGAACCCCGACCAAATGACAATTACACCAACAACTAGTGTAAGAACGGCAACATAAATTCGTTACATGTACTGAAAATAATAAGAGGTATTTAATTTATGTATATTTCTTTTTGTAATGCATTAATACAGCCTTACAATAAAACTACAATTATTTAAGTTTTTTCCTTCGTAGACAATAAGATAAACGTACCATTTTATGACATAATTCCATTATTGGCCAATTTACATTCTCTCGATCGGCTCAATTTTTGTCAATTCCCAAGAAAGAGCGTCGGATATTACCATCCATCATGAGGGATTATCACAAAGGGTATCGTGCTCCGATCCGCCGATTCAGCCGGTTCTCTGGTTCAGCATAGAGCTTGTACAAGGTGGGGCAAAAGTAATGTCATAAGGTGAATGTGCCATAATTTTTGAAAATGGCGTCAAATATCATCGTACTTTGACAGTTGTAAACAGATAGATAATACGCTGTAATTAAGCAATGGAGCGATCCGCACCTGAAGAACGCGGAATTATTGTTAATGCTTATTTGACCAATTTCCGGTATGTTGTTTTCACGGAAAGTTTATTGAAAGGTTTTGCACGAAATGCTCAGCCGAACGCTTAATTATTCGCACACATTGTGCAAGACGACGAGGAAAACGATGACGAAATTCACAATGCGTTAAAATAACAATTAACTTCTATTTAACTTCAACTTCAACTTTTTTTTATTCAATACGCAAGAACTCCAGTTAAATCATATTAATCTATATATAGGTACCTACTATATTTTTTTCTTTATTTAACCACCACTGTTTTGAAAATATAACTTATAATGCCCACGCACGGGCTTCGCCTTTGTGGGATTATTTTTGTTACTATCTTATGTTTTGTATAATCATAAATAAAAACAGACGAGAAACCGTTCAAATAAGCAGTAACAATAATTCCGCATTATTCAGGTGTGTATCACTCCATAGCTTTTTGTCAACTAATTCTCTTCTGTCTACAACATAAATGTCAAAGCACAATAACCTTTGGCAACATTTGCAAAAATTAGGGCACATTCGCATTACGACATTACTTTTGCCCCACCTTGTAGTAGTTTCACCGAGTCAGCGCAAATCCGGTTCAATATATGAAGAAGACTTTAATATGAATCATATCTACCCCTTTCGATTATTTACCAAGGATTAGGGTAGTTGTATTATGTGGGTTGTCTCACTCCCTCCCGTATAAAAAATGATCGGAAAAAAGGGATGAATGGTTTATTATTACGTTTCTACGTAGGTTATTACGTATTATGATGTCGGGAGTTTTGAAAACATCATCATTTTTTTTTAGCTGAGGATTTTATGTGATTCTAAATAATAGAGTGTGATATATTTTGAGATCATAAACGATTTTATACCAAATGGTTTAAAAATATGTTGACTACACGGAAAAAAATAAATATTGCTGATTTATTAAAAATCTCTTCAAAATTATTGGTAATCAGGTTAAAAACGGGACTACAGGCCGCATTCCGATAAACTTTTAGTAGATTCGTAATAATATCGGAACACGTGTTCATGCACCTTAATAATATAATACGTTATGACGAAATGCGAAAATTAGTTAGTATTTTTAGGAACACATGTTTCGAGATCGTTTCAAAACATTGGTATTATAAAAGTTTATCAGGATACCTATGAATTCTTTTGTTAATGGCATGCAATCCCGTTTTTAACCGGATTACTAATAATTTTAAGTATTCTTTAAAAATTTGCAATATTTTTTATCAGTTAATTTTCTCCGTGAATATTAATAATTTATGTATTGATTTGCTAAATCAGTTTTCTTTCAAATCGGTGTCGATCGCATTTCTAGTAATTATTTCTTTCACTATCATCGGCTCCTTTAGGGGCTTTTTCATAGGAATAATAAATTGGATACACATAACTGAACTGCCTCAGTGACGATCTTTTGTATTTATTTGGTGATAAATTGAAGATGTCCACTGACTCGGCATAATTATTTCCGTCCATTAGAATTCTGGGCAATGGGGAGTGCATATAAATGGTAGTTATCCCGGAATGTCTAGTCTTACGTAATGGAGAGCTTATTCAATGCAAGCAATTCTGGATGACCAAATTCATCATTTAGAATTTTATATAGAAATTTTAAGTCAGTGAAAATCCTTCTGACAGCATATTTATTCATCTTTTAAATGTTTTAAAAGAGTGTCGTAGTTAAAAAAAAATTGCTGAAACATCCATTTTAAGACTTATAAAGTGTAAGGATTTATTTTGTATTCTTTTAATTGCTTTTACATGAATATTGTAATGTGGGTTCAATCCGGGAGAATTCTACCATATCAAATTCCCTTCTAACAAAGTCAAAATATAACAGTATAACTCACTTAATATTGTTAATATTTATAGTTAACCTAGTTATAAATCCCAACCAGACCTTGTTCGAGATTTCTGTTATAATCCTAATTCCAATTTTCATAATTCACGTCACCGAAATTAAGATTCCGATATTTTTCAACCACATCAGAAAGTACCCGCTACAGTATTGAAATTTTCACCAATTTATTTTTTTCCATTAAAAATATCAATTTGATCCAACCCGAGAATAATGTAATACGGGACGAGCGAACGCGAACAGAAATAAAACAGCATAAAAACAGCATAAAACAGAGTAAAAACAGCGAAAATAGAGGAAAAACTAGTAAATCTACACCAATCCCCACTAATGCTCGGTGTTTTAATCAGGACAAATCCCTTCTCAAATAAAGCAGCGACATCATAAAAAACTCCCGGCCGCTGCGACTCTCCACTGGAAATGTTAAAAAAAGAAGTGCATTCAGGGCTGCCATAATTAAAAATACTTTGCTGATTAATATTGAAAAGGGTTTATTTTTATTTGGAAAACCTGCAGACAATTATTTTATGGAATGTTTATGGTGGGCGGATTCTATTCATCTCAGTTTGCAGCAGTGAAATGCAGTCGTTTTGTTCTACATTGCAAATTTTGAGAAAAAATATGTGTTCGCAATTTGTTTCTATTAAATGAAACGGTTCCATGATAACTCGACAAAATGACAATTCAACACACCTATTAAAAGTGTTATAATGTTATGAAAAGCCCATTTAACCTATTTTTTTTCATCACATTTCATAACTTTATGAGACTTTTTAAAGGTGTGTTGAATTGTAATTTTTATGAGTTATCCGGTCACCTCTGCGATGGTATCGCTAGTGAGATTACGCTTTATTCGTGAAGTACCCAATTGTGAAAATGAAAATTACAATTCAACACACCTTCAAAAAGCGTTATAAAGTTATGAAAAGTGATGAAACAAAACCTAACCTAACCTAACCTATTTAAGGCGATGCCATACGTCGTGTGACATTTTGAATCAAGCCGCTAACAATAACGCCCCGTATGTAGATGGCGATAAGGTTTAAATTCCCGTTCAACACCACCCGTCTTTTTTGATAAATACAAGAAAAAAACATGGCCAAAAAGTGGCTTTTATTTTATTTTGCGGACGTTCAGGCACAAATATTTAATTGTTTTACGATCATTTTATAAAGAACTTAATTTGCTACATTATACAATAAAACCGTAACCGAAAATGCGTTCGTAAGTAGGAGATTTTGAACTTTAAAGCAGTTTTTATAGGCCTGATACATTATTTTTTCTAGGCTTATTAAAAGACTTATCTGAAAAATACTGGATCATCTAGTAGGCCAAGATGTGTTCTATTCGCAGTATTTAATTAAAGAATCTAAAACATTTCTAAGTGATCAAATTTTCAAACCAAAAAAACATGATTTTGCATTACTACGTATGGCATCGCCTTAACCTAGTTTTTGTTTCATCACTTTTCGTAACTTTAAAATACTTTTTAAATGTGTGTTGAATTGTAATTTTGATGAGTTATCCGGTCACCATTTATTTCATTTTAGTTATTTGTACATACACTTAAGTTTACAAATTTACGCTTTTTAAAGGTGTGTTGAATTGTAATTTTGATGATTTATCCGGTCACCATATATTTTATTTTAGTTATTTGTACATACACTTAAGTTTACAAAATCATATTTGATATTACATTTATTATTAAATTCATATTACAAATTCATATTTGAAATTCATTGTTAGCCAATTTACCTCCTTTAGTTAGCAAAATTAGGACGTATTATTATAATTGCTCTATTTTTGAGAATTTGCAACTAATTTTGTTCTGCGTCTTTACACAATAAAATAATCGTAGATCAGTAGTTAAAATGTAGTTAAATTAGTAGTTGAAATAGCTATATTGAAGGCCAGGAACTGTCTTATGTCTTCATTTTATAAGAAGGTTTAGGTATTTATGTGGGAAGAATAGGAAGAAATCATAATATAAAACAGATGTGGCAGTGTGTTGCTGTACCTCATCATAAAAAGAGACCGGCTCTTGTGCTTGGATTATCAATTATTTTAACTTTAATATGTAGAACTTGTATTGTGTGTTCATAACTTACGTTTCATATATTTTTGTAGTTTATGCTTCAAAGCGTCGAATACGATAAGCTTATTAATAAAGTGACGCTTTCGAAGTTTCAGCGTCCCATTATTAATTTTACGTCAGAAAGTCCTGGAAATCAAAGACGATGAAAGCAGTATCCGTATCAAGCTAAACTACTGTAGATAGAGTAAAATATAAATATATTCCTAAAAAGTGTAAACGAAAATTTTATTGACATGTATTCAGGTTCGACATAATTATAATGTGATAAGAAAGACTACTTAGAAACACATTCTAGTAA
Organism: Hesperophylax magnus; assembly: GCA_026573805.1. Classification (NCBI taxonomy): domain Eukaryota; kingdom Metazoa; phylum Arthropoda; class Insecta; order Trichoptera; family Limnephilidae; genus Hesperophylax; species Hesperophylax magnus. Next base: position 769,224 of record JAIUSX010000068.1, on the reverse strand, counting down.
ACAATTAAAAAAATAACAATATTTTTAATATCCCGTGATTATAGTGCATTGTAATCCCAATCGTCAATAATGTAGGGATTGTGAGAAAGTTGTAATTTGTTAAAAGTTGTAAAGACCAGTACATAAAGTTTTTTGTCATCTTTCATTTGATTTAACAATATATGAGATAAACCATTCAAGTAAATTCAATTATTCCTTTAAAAACATTACAAAATTACATTTTAATTCGTTTTTAAGTACATTTGTAAAATGGTATTACATAATAAGTATGCGGTGTATCAACTATACCAGCATCAATCGAGCTTGCCTTTTAAAGGCAGCTTCACCGATGCTAAATGTGTCGATATCCGAATTGATTCTGTTCAACAGCAAGACTGCTCTCCCCGCCGGCATGACCATTGGCAAGTTAGTTCTGCAGGCCGGGAGATAAAACAGTCTATGCTGTCGGTGACGGAGATAACCATCAGGAACATAGAGACTAATACTCTCCATGATAGTCGGATTTTCAAACCATCCACGATTCAGTTTGAAGAAGTGTGATACAATATGAAAATCTCTTCTGACACGTAGATGGTTCATACCGAGCATGCTCAAAAGAAAGTCAGTAGGATAGAGCCACGGGTAAGACGTAATACTCAGTACCTATTACCTAATACCCAATACGTAATGCCTAGTACCTACTACGTAAAACATAATACCATAATGCAACGTATCCCTGCTCTTCCTCGTGGAAAGATCTACTCAAAATGCTAGAAGATCAATGTCTACGTAAAATACTGGCAGTAGTTACAAAGGCAAAACGTCCAGACTTGGTCTACAAAGGAGTAGCCCAGAATAAGGAGTCTGACGGCGCCTTGTCGAAGCGATGGGAGTAACCTAATACCATAGATCTATATTATTTGAATGGCTGATGTGTGATAACCCTAGGTAAGATACTCTAGCTCTGTTGTTTGCGATCAGAAACCGTGCTCGCCGCTGACGGGAGACGGAGCGCGGGAAATCCCCGATTAGGGACGCGCCACCAGCGCTATCTGGCGACACCACTACAACCATCTACTCACTCCACATCACTCCGTACTACGCTACTATTGTACTAGTACTAGGCCGACTGCTAAGTTCTAGGAATATGGAATGCAAACCCATTTTTTACAATATTTATCCTCTAACGCAGGGGTGTCCAAACTAGATGGGACCCAGGGCCAATAAAAAAGACTAAATACATTGGTGGGCCGCAAAATATTTATAAAAATAAAATACTGGTAATAATACGTAATATCGTTATTTTATTATCTACTTTTTCATTAATTTGTCTTTTACAATTCTGTCAACATCAACCTCAATACTAGTGGTAGCTAGGCGCAGTGCATGTTTAAGTGAAGTATCTGTCAATGAAGACCTGTATTTCGATTTAATAAACTTCATTGTTGAATATGCACTTTCACAAAGGTAGGTACTGCCCATCATCGAGCCCATTTTTTGCCCGAAATTCGTCAGTTTCGGGAAACGTTCAGCGAGGAGCTTAAAAAAATCAATTCCTGTTTCTGTTCTGCCCTTGTAAAAGGGGTCTGATTGCAGATCACACAGTTCCAATTGATAATCAATCTTCACACTCGCAACTGCGATCGTTAATGGATGAGTAAAGAGAGCTATATCACTCTCAATTTTTTTTAAATCTGCAAAACGCCGCTCAAATTCGACGATTATTTCGTCCATGTATTTGAGGTGGTCCAAAAAATTACATTCTTCAAAATTTTTCATCTCTAAATAATGTTCTTTACAACTTGAAAAAAAAGAAAAATCATTTTGTTGTAGAGACGTTTTGAACAATTTCAGTTTACTTCTGAATCCATTCACATTTCCGTACATGTTGGCTATATTGTAAAATCTTTGGAAATGCAACGTATAAAGATTATTAATTGACTGACATCGGTCTGGTCGGTACTTTCATCCAAACATATTGAATAGTATTCGCAATCTACAAAGTAATCACATATTTTTTTTGTAATATAATTACCCATGTCCTCTATTCGTCGCGCCACCGTTTGATGAGATAATGCAACAGATTCAAACTTTTCCGCTAATTTCGGCTGCATAAAGCGTTTAGCCATTTCAACTGCGCATTTTTTTATTAAAACTCCATCACTAAATGTTTTTTTTGCTCTGGCTAATTGTAATGAAACTTTATATGAGGCAGCCAAGCTTTGTTCATTCTCAGTACTTACTTTTGAAAACATACTTGTTTGCTGTATTAGTTTTTTTTTGTACTCAGCCACCATAACTTTTCTTGCTTCACCGACATGTTTTTTATACTTTTCTTCATGTAAAGAAGTATAGTGTCGCTTAACATTATATTCTTTACTTACAGATAAAACTTGCATACAAATCAAACACTGAATTTTATTGTTATTGTTGGAGATAAAGTAGTCTAACTCCCATTTCGCATTGAATGTACGATTTTCTTCACTTAACTTCCTCTTCTTTGTAGACATGATGAAAAGTTCAATATACTCAAACACAAAGCGAACAACGTAATACCAAACTTTAAAATAATGTAAAAGTCTTTAATAACCTGAGAGTAACCTTGCGCAATCAAAACTTTCATTGCGTTGAATGACAAGTGACAAACAAATGCCCAATGAACGATGCGCGGTAGGTACCTATTTTGAGTTCGGGGAATTCCCCGAATTCTCGAGTCAATAGTGATGTGAGCGACGTGATCGAACATACCCAAAACGTTTGAATTTCGTCGCGAGAAAAATAGTTTGCTCATTAATGTATTTAAAACTTCGAACAAAGAAGATAATGAACTAAAATCTGAATAATAATTGCTTTCATACAAAATGTGACAAGAAATAAATAAAGTAACTAAGTTAAAGCAATTATTAATTAAAATAAATATAGTTTAAAAAAACTAAAAAACACGCTTTTAAATAATATCGAACTAAAAACTTCAAAATAATTTTTAAAATAAGCTTAAAGCAATAATGAATGAAAAATGATAGTATTATTGTTAAAAAGCGTGGGCGCTTTGTGCCATATTTTTCGTATATCGTGCGCCCGACGCTTTTTCACAATAATACTATCATTTTTCATTCATTATTGCTTTAAGCATATTTTAAAAATTATTTTGAAGTTTTTAGTTCGATATTATTTAAAAGCGTGTTTTTTAGTTTTTTTAAACTATATTTATTTTTCACTTTTTAGTTTCGTATGCTACAAAAGCGTGTTTTTTTAGTTTCTTTAAACTATATTTATTTAATGGTAGTTTCTTTATTACCGACTATGGTTCTAACAGGTAACTTTTATTCCGGAGAGGGAGGCTGAGAAACGGCTACCACTAGGGCCGAGGAAGGCAGCAGGAGAGTTACATACAAGCAAGCAAACAAGCAAGCAAGCAAGCAAACAAACATACAAGTGAAGTTAATATAAAAGCGTGTTAATAAAGTATTATTATATGCAGTGGGTACACCTACAGACCTCTTTGTAGTCGGTGTAACCGAACCGGACTTTTTTTTGAAGTCGGTTAAAAAAAGGTTCAATGGGCCGCAATAATCTAAACCGCGGGCCGCATGCGGCCCGCGGGCCGTGGTTTGGACAGCCCTGCTCTAACGCCAGTGATTTTTCAAGGCCCATTTCGAGCGAAACAATGTTTCAAATAAAATAAAATTTCGAAGAAAAGTATTTCTGAAAGTGTGTTTTTACTGTATGATGACATACGTAATCAACGAATTAAGGTTTAAACTACTTTGTTTATCACATAATTAGGTACAAAAACTAGGTTTTTTTGTGAATATCGTCAGGATGATTCGTAAACCGAAGTTAAATATAGATTAAAATTGGGAGAGGGGGTCGAAGACAATGGGGAGGGGCAAACCCAAATCTTAAGAAGAATTGAAGAAGGAGTGAAAGGGGTAGGAGTGTAAGGAGTTAACAAGGGAATAACGTGGTTGTTATAAGGGGAAAACGGGTAAAAAGAAAGAAAGAAAAAAGAAAGTATTCAAAAGAGGATTGTTTAAATTTTTTTTTCAGATTATTGATGTAAATACTCAAATTGAGACCCACCAAAACTGCCAAATTTGAATTTGCTACAAGAAGTTAAGAATCACAATATGATAACGTCAGAAAGTTGTCAATCTCCCTGTCCGATGACGTCTTCGGCGGTAACTATGACGTCAGAGCCGAGACGGAGTGTTTAGATAAATAATGTGGTTATGAATGTTTTTTCAGGACAGTATTATTATTTGATATATATTCATTGGGTGACCGGATAACTCATCAAAATGATAATTCATTACATCTTTAAAAAGTTATAAAGTCATGGAAAGTGATGAAACAAAAACTTTATTAACTGGTTTAAGTAGGTTAGATTAGGTTAGGTTAGGTTAGGTATAAAAAAAAATTGATCGTTTCTAACTTCTTTGACGGCCGGCATAGTCCAGTGGTAACGCATTGGACTGCCATTCCGAAGGTCGCAGGTTCGAACCCGGCGTGCGCAAATAAATTTTATTTGATTAATTTGTGTTATTTCACAATTAATTAATTAAAATAATATATAGTATATTTGCGGAACGTTCCAGAGTGGAAGATACTACCAGTATCGCCCTGGTGTAAGACCACCATTCAGAATTGAAACGTTGCTCCAAATGGCTTTAGCCGTGTTTAGTGACTAGATCTGAATAGTCAGGTACTTCCCCACCTTCCTCTTTCCCTTCCCCACTTACCTTCAGCCTCACAACATCCCCCAATTGGGGATGCCATAGTCTCACTGGCTCCAGACGGGAGCAGTTGGGACTCTTGTGAGGTATTCACTGTAAAAAAAAAAAAAAAATTACTTTATATCACTTTTTTTTTTTTTTTAAGTGTAATTAAATATTTTTAAGGGTAGATAAAACGTGCGGTATAATCTACACGTTCTCAGGTGGCATTAATTTAATTATTTTATTAAATTACACTGTGGTTATGCTTTATAAAATATAAAAACAAAGTATTTGTTTGCACCCGTGAATACGTAATGTGAATATGAATAAATAGTTTTGCCGGAACAAAAATTTAATTATTTCATTAAAATCATTCAAATACAATATTGGATTGAATCACCGATTGAATATTTAATTTATATGTCTTTCTTAAAATAATTGAGTTTGTATAGGGATAAAACTATTTATGCATACTCATATTGCGTATACACGGGTGTTAACATATAATTCGTGTCAATATATTAAGGCATAACTTGCGAAAAGTGTATTTTTACCATCTATATACGCATAGATTATAACGAACGTTACTTTTCTTATATTTTAATTGTTGAATGAAAGTGTAAAATCAATACAAATATATATTTATAAAAATAAGAACTAAGAGTAATTATTTTATGTCCGAGTGGCGGTTAGCAACAAACGTATTTTAAAAATGGACTCTATTTGTTATCGTGGTCTGAAGATCATAAGATCGGGGAAAACTAGGAAAGATGGATAGCCTTACCTTACTTGCTTACCTGGTGAAGATCACAACATATGTTGAAGATCACAACATATGTTGTGATTTTACCTTACTTGCTAACACTTTCTGGTGAAGATCACAACATATGTTACAATATGTTGTGATCTTCACAACATATTGTTTTAAATTGTTAGATGTACACCTCACAAACACAATTAATTTTATGTTCACACAACACGGCTCTGTTTAATTTCACCACATTTAATTTGTGGTTTCAATTTACCGGATGTAATGGCCAATTTACGAAGAAGTTGTCTTCTTCTTTCTATTAGTTGGTAAGACTTCTAGGGAGAGGAAAAAGGGAGATGACAGTATTAGATAGGACCTCGGGATATGTAATAGTCCTAGAGCTGTTTCACTTTTAAACAGTAATAAAAAACCGTATAATAATAAATATTCAATTCCCGGAACTTTGTAACTGCCTTTCGTAGGTAGGTACTAAACTTCACCAATACTCGTGAACTCATTCGGATGGCAGTACTTATAAAAGATGTGTTGGAGGAAAAGCGGAATGAAATAGATTTAAATTGATACTTCGAGTACATTTTTCGGTGCCACTCTTTTCAACAGCACAGTGGTTGAAACGGTGAGACTATGGCACTCCCAATATTGGGAAAGGAGGACTTGAAAGGGGAACAAGACTATGTAGGAAGAAATACTACTCAGATTTTCACATTTTTTAATGTGATACTACTCAGCACATTCAAGATAGCTTAGAACTTTTCGTAAAAATATTGTTATCGTATTTAAAATTGTACTAGACGTGCAAAAATATTAATGATGTAACGTAACATGGGATGACTTTTGAATCAAGAGGTGATTTGTATCATCGCGGATATCTGCATAATTCTATTACCACACGGAGAAACATGTATATTACTAATTTATTAAGAATATCTGGAAATTATTCATAATCCACTTATTTTATATTTTTATTTTATTTTATTTTTATTGAATATACAAACACATTACAATAATTTACAAATGTAGATATTTCGAGGCTGATTGCGAAAAAATTAGATAGAAAATTTTTAACGAAAACTACCCAACTCAATTGAGAAATTATTTCTCGTGTTTGAGTTGGGGAGTGTTGGTAGTCATTATGGTTTATAGGTTGTATAATTTCACTAGTTGATGTAGCTAAAAATTTACAAATAGTTATAAAACTAGATGATAAATTTGATAACACAATATAATTAAGAAAATAAGAAATTTAATTACAAACAAAAAAATATAACTTAAATAATATAATAGTTATTAAACTTAGAAAAAATAAGATATAAAAATAAAAATGTACTTATTAGGTACGAAATAATAGAAAAATACTTAAAAAACTTAAAAACGGGATTGCAGACCCTTATAAACAATTGATAGTTTTCCTGATATTTTTTTCATAAAATACGAATGTATTTTACTAAAAACGAACACGTGTTCATAAAAATCGTTAATTTTTTTTATTTTGTCATTATCATGACAAATGCAGATGAATGAACACGTGTTCAGATATTTAAGAAATTTACCAAATATTCATCAGCAAACGGACGGATTACCAATAATTTGAAAAGATTCAATAAATAAACAATACTCATTATTCTCCGTGCACTCATAAATTACTCACCTCTTCGATTTTTTTTCGGGCAACGCGGTTTCAAAAACGCTTCGAATATAAGTGTCAAATTAGTTCGTTTCTGATTATATTAGTAAAATGTTAATCCCTTTTATGCTGTAAAATATATCAGTATCTATCGATGTACGTGACTACTTGAATATTCGTACTTGCGTATTTTGCAATTATCTTCATAATAATTGTAAAAATCTTATATATTATAGGGGTATATCAAAGTTACCGGACTCCGGAAGGCAACTTTGATCACAAAATTTTTCGTTTCCGCAGTAAAATTTTCCAACACAAATAATTTTATGAAAAGTTGAAAATTGATTAGTCACCTCATTTTACAGTATATTATGTTCCAACTATCAAACGACTAAACTATCAAGCCGTTTCCCCGTAGGATTTATGCAAAGATGATGGACTACCACACACTAATACTCTGTTTTAGCACACCGTATTTTATTGATTTACATTCATACATAATCGTGTTATAAATTTTGGTTATTCCGACTATGAATAGAGAAATACGATTTTTACCGAAAAGAGAAGTGTAGGTAGCGTCATTTCAATCTACCTATCCCTGCTAAGATAAGATAATAAGATATGTTATTTACAGGGTATTAACCCCTAGAGACAAATATAACCCGGTATCCATAAATTATAAAAGTTTTTTGTTTATATCCTGTGGAAAAATGTGTTTTTTTGAAGTTCCAAAGAAAAATAATTACATCCAGTGTATATATGTCTCAAATGGTTCCATGATAACTCAACACAGTGACAATTCAACACACTTTTAAAAAGTGATATAAAGTCATAAGAAACGATGATTTTTTTTAATCTAACCTAACCTAACCTACATATCCCAGTTAATAAAGTTTTTGTTTCATCATTTTCCATGACTTTATATAACTTTTTAAAGATGTGTTGAATTATCATTGTGATGATTTATCCGGTTACAGTCTCAAATGTATACACTGGATGACATAAATAAATTCCTAAAAATAGCCAAAGTGGAGAATTCGTAGTAATATTCGATTTAACTTTAAAATATAATTAATATGTTATGAAAAAGGGAAATAAAAATTTTCTTACAATTTCCCTAAAACAAAAAAATTGTGTTTGGTGTGTTTTCGAAATATTTTTTCTACGCTAAGAGCGAAAATTCGGTGATTCGACGCTTTTGACAACATTTTTAAGTCAGATTTAAAAATATTAATATTTAGAAAAACCAACGTCTATTTTAAATATTGTTGTAATTAATATTACAACAATTTTATCTAGTTTCTGTTCGTAACAGTACCTATTTGTTAACGAAAAATTTAAAAATATTTATAAATGGTATTTTAAAAATACATCGCAAACTGGGAAAACATTGAATATCCTGAGGTGAAACAACAACTTTTTTACATATTATCTAAAAATATCTATTAAACCATCTACAAAAACTAACCACCCTGTCGCCAGCCTGGGTGCTAAAGGCTTATAGATATAAATACTAGTAGGGTGGATAGTGGGTAGTGCCAGAGGGTGGTTACCCATCCCCCCTCTCACAAAGCCTATTCCTACTGTCTGCCGACTCAGTGTGACAATAATAACACTGCGATAGACACTGCGGCCGCAGAACTCTAGCCAGATTACAGGAACTGTGTTTCAACTTTCCAGACTAGGGCTAGAGATTTTTTTATGATAAGTCGAGTACGAGCCGACGGGTAACTACTAGACTAGACTAGACTAGACTGGTGTGAATCTAGTTGTGAAAAATACATGCTGAATTTCTCTGTTAATCTGTCAAGCACCATCATTGCTAAACTCATTCAGTAAAAAGCTGAAATTTTTTTCACCGGATGGTAAGAAAATTTAAATATTATCTTTAGCGGAAGAATGCAAAGGATTGAACACATGTATTCAATAAGATTTGATATTTTCACGGCCAAAATAATTACCGTGATAGTTTTGTCGAATTTAATCAATTTCAATAGTTATCGGTGTCCCGTACTGGATGGCTAAATCAACACTAAACTTTGAAAACCACATCAATGTAACTAATTATTTATACTGAAATATCGTATCGGATCGTAGTATCCTGGTGTATGACCACAATTCAGATTTGAAATGTTGCTTTAAATGGCTTTGGCCGTGTTTGTTGACCAGATCTGATAAGCCAGATACTTTTCCACCTTTCTCTTCCTCATCTTCTTTCCCTCCAGACGGTTGGGAGCAGTTGGACTCTTATGTGGTTTCACATAAAAAACATAAAATTAAATAGAAAAGACATACATAAACGCACAATTTATAACGATCTGTATATTTGCCCCGTTTATGGACTCTGTAACGCATTCCAAAACGTTGGCTAAAAAGTAGAAAGTGCATCACGGCAAAATAACCCTAAAATCAATCACGATAATGACTATTTCATCGATATTGCTGTGACCAAGCATTTGCTAAGAACATACCAATAAACCTTTTTAAAAAGATTACCTACATATACATACTCGTATACCGATTTATGACAGATTTTCACTTAGCTCTCGCTTAGTTTGATTGGTGATAGCAGCAACAAATAGCATGTTTTGTAAAAATAAAAATATAACAAACAAATCACTCAATGTGTTATCACTATCGATATACGAACCATATAAACACGACGATTTTTCCCAAAATGTGTTATAGAAAAAAAAAAACATTGTCATAAAGAATATACATATTATTGTAGTACCTACATCATTTATTATAATACACGATAACAGAACCAATAACAAAAAACAATGTTATGATTGTATTAATTATGTTATTTTGAGAAAGAAAAAGTGAACAAGGGAAAGTTTGTATTACTAATAATATATTTATTATATGACTAGTACAGACTCGTGACAAATTACGGGATAGTATAGTTGTAGAATTTCTGAAGCTGGACGTACGTTGCCTCAGAATAACATTGGATTTCATAAGCAAATATTATAAACTAATTATTTTATAAAATAAATGTATTTTCAATTGACAAATTAGAGACACATAAGAAATTAACTTTTCGGATGAAAATCGTTAGTTAACTCAAATAATCATCTGTGAAAAATTCTAACAAAAGAAACACACATATCAAAAATAGAAGAATTTGGGAGGCGTATATGGGTACCACTGCCCCAGGAACAATCAATTGGATAAACGACACCTCTGCCATAGGTCACCCCAAGTGGTTCGCTACGTTTGGTGAGTTAGCGGGGGTGCACGGGTTCATAGTATTTGGTACCTACTCTATCGCTTATCTGAAGTTACACAATCATCAATTTCAACCAATTTCGAAAATTTATTTGAAAGCAAATTTGAGATCAGTACGCAGGAAAATTACATCGCAGACATCCGAAATTAGTACCTACGTTTAATAATATTACCGGTACGAATAATCTGGCAATATTTGAAAAACACCTACCACCATTATTATAAGGGAAAATATTGCTTGCGCAGTGATGAAGGGCTAAGCTAGCAGATGAATTGGATCCACATCACTCGGGTGGGAACCGAATGCATTTGTCTACTCAGCTACAAGCTACTAGAGTTAGACTGTTACTACATACTACTAGGTCCATACCATAAAGTTTGCATGTCCACCAAATTTTCAAAATTAACCTACTCTTTGTAAGGTAATACTAAAAAAACATAGACTGACTGATAAAGACCAAATATTCAACAGCTGTGACGTAGGTACTAGATATACGCCAATTATACGTTAAAACACTACTAAACTACATTTTTGACAAAAAAAAAATTTCAACATACACAAAATAACACTAACAGACCAGTTAGACAAGCGTACAAAGAAAACATAAAAACTCCGACAGTAAATTCAAGCTTTGGACAAACACACTACCAATACCATACTATAAAAGCTTTCAACAGTGTAAAATTTGAAATTAAAATTGAGGAAAATAAAAATAAATTTACACACAAAATTACAAAATGGATTAAAGAACAAAAAAGACAATATTACCAAAATGTCATAGCATAAAATAAAAACAAAACCTGCACGTAACACACAAAACCAATATAAACACACATAACATCACAAACACAAAAGATTATTTTCAATGTATCATTTTTTAATTTAAAATATATTATTATGTATTTTTAACTTTAAATGTATTATGTAGATTATATTTTCATATTATAAAATGAAAGCCTCAGCACGGGCAAGCCACTCAGTGAGGCCTACATTACTGGAAAACTTAAAATGTAAAAAATATTGAACCAAATAAAATAAATAAATAAAATATTTTTTTTCTTTTAGAAATTATATCCAGATCCAGACGACAGACGCTCTCAATGGTGGAGCGTTTTCGCCCCCAAGCCGTGCCCCCAGGCACACCCTTGCAGCTCTGGTGCTCCGCCCGTGGGTCTTCCCGCATCGTTTGGGCCCGCGACGGGTCCCCCCTGCCCCAGGCCCATGGCGCCCCCCTTTCAGCCGCGGGCGCCGGTTCGCAGGGCCTGATGAGGGCCAGCTATAACATATCGAGGGTCCTGCCTGAGGATGCGGGGACTTATTCTTGCACAGCGATGACGAATGGGGAGTCTGTAATGCATGAAGCCAGGATTGATGTCTATGGTAAGATTGAGCACAAATTATGATCCTTCAAAATTTATAACTGAAAACAACATCTACCAAAAAACTCAAATAAATTACAAAATTTTGTCAAAAAATATACCAGTTCCGTTTCTGATTTTAAAGGAGCAGTTATTCCAACGGTAAATAATGGCTTTAAAAAGTTATTAGTAGAAAAATAATGAACTTTTGTTCTGTTTTTTAATCGAAACATTCACGAGAAGCGTCCCTTTGTTGGAAGGATTAATATTTCAACCGGTTCAAGATTTTGTTTGTTATTCTTGGATGAAATTAGTGTATAATTAAAGCTCTATGGTTTGCTCAACGATGCAATGAAATGTATTTCAAAATCGTGCGTTTTTGGTTTGAAAACTTGATCGATTAGAAATATTATAGATACTTCAATTAAATACTGAGCGCAAAACGACCATTAGGTAAAGTTTTATGATAATCCTAGAAAAAAATGGTATCAGGCTTAAAATACTTTTAAGTGTAAAATCTCCTACTTTCTAACCCCTGTTTCAAATATAGTTTTATTGCACATTGTGGAAAATTATGTTCTTTAGATTTGGTTCCAAAAACATCTTAATGTTTGTGTCTGGACTTAAATAAAATAAAATAAATTATGCATTTTGGTGATTTTTTGCAAAAAATGCTAATTAATCAAAACAGGCGGCCGTTGATTTTCAACCGATTCGGAATTTATTATAGAGCACAAAAATTATTTTGGCATGCCAAATTTGTCAAGTTCAATGCTACCTATTTGATTACATGTTTTGAAACCCTGACAGCATTTAATTTAAAAAATATATTTTTTTAGGTCCTCCCTACATTCGTCCAATGGGTCCTGTAAAAGCTCTCGTAGGATCCAGAGTGTCAGTCTACTGCCCTTACTACGGTTATCCCATCAGGTAAAAATAACATTTAAAACCACTCAAACCAATATTTGATTTGCCATGAGACTGGCATTTGGAATTAACATAGAACCTAATATTGTTAACGTATCTTTGTAAAATATTATTAACCTTTAAAAAATATGAAAGATGTTCTGAAAATGATGTTACTGATTCCTTCTGGACTAATGCACAGTGGAGAGATACGCCAAACGAATTTGTGCATTTTTAATTCAACATTTTCCACATGAGATAAACTTAATTACTTTAAATTTTATTAGGTATAACATTGACGAAGATGATAGCAAACACTCAACGAAAATATGAAACAGACGAACACAGAAAATAAAAACTGAATATTCATTACAGACTTATCGGAAAATCCATTAAAACATATATAAATAAAATCGGAAAGCTTTTTATACCCGGGTCACCATCTAGAATTTAGTTTGTAAATATATTCGGGTGGAACTTTGCAATCACACGAAAAAAAATAGCAGCCAAAAAATATTAGAATTAATTAAAGATAATGTTAGTAATTCAAAAATGGTAGAGTGAGATTGATAAAATTGACGGGCTGTAATAAGGCGGCAATAGCTCAGTTGATAGTGACAGTCCAGATAAGACTAGAGGACCTGGGTTCGAGTCCCAGCTGCAACAGTTACATGTTTTTCATTGACAGTTGTTGATATTACCTACTTCCATGATTAATTACTTTAATTTAAAATATTTTCCACACAGCATCTTTCAGTACACGGATAGTATATCCCCTTAAGACATTATTTTGAGATAAATAGAGTTCAGAGTTCTTTTGATTCTTTTGAACAAATGGATTTTTACTTATTTAAATATCAAAATATCCTCTGAATAATCTGTTATCCCTCCTTATTAGAGTCTAGTTCGTAACTCAATTTCATCTAAAGAGTGAAGGCTAATCACTATGTGTGCTTTAAGCCGTCTATATAACCCAATAATGTATACCGAGCCTCCATCGTTATGCAGGAAAATTAGAAAAAAACTTCTCCTTTGGTTTCTTGTCAGTGTCATGAAAATCGCGATATCGGATTCGAAATATCGACGTCGAATTTCAAGCAAATCTGTTTCATTTGCCAGAATCATCGACGGCTGCGGACAGTTGGCATTTGTCCGAATTAACATTTATTTGAATAGGGTGAATAATAATTTTAATTCGGCAGCCGTGACTGGAATTCAAGATGAACTGAAATACAAAATTAGAGACATTATTTGTAAAAAATGGGGTTGTAACAGCTGTTTTCTGGAAAGGTGGTGGGAATGTTCAATTGAATTAATTAAATGTTTGATTAAACCTACCAAAAAAATTATATTGTATTTTTAGCACTTTCTTACATTCTTATTGTACACCGTATTCCACAATCATACCGTGAAACTTTGGGGGATTGTTGTCTTTGGTAATGGTACGTATACATTTGCGAAACCGAAATGCGAGCCGAGCCTCGAATTACGGGAAACGAACAAAGCGAGAGCAAGCGGCGTTTCGCGCCATTTGCGGTTGCTTAGTTCTTTTACCATATGTTGAGGTTCAGTTCGGCAGTTCGGCTCGCGTATGTATACGTAGCATTCTCATGCATCAAATGTAAAAGTTACGCATATTTTGAGTAAGCGTTTTTTAATTTCCCAACTGTGCTCTTATACAGAAGAAGACGATATTATTTCTTACGATTCTTGTGTTTGACTGGAGCAGTAACAATCTCAAAAATAGAGCTCTGGCTCCATGAAAATGATAAAGATCTTTTTCCTGGATTAATTCCTACTCCACATTGAGTTACAAGAGTTTGAACGAATTTAAATTAAAACTCATTGACTTAGTCTAAATTATAGACTGAACGCCTTCACGTTTTTCATTCGATATCTGGTTTATGATGGTAATAATTTTTGCTAGTGTTAGACAAAAATATTCAAATTTTGTTAAAATAATCATACTATTTTCCAGTAAAATCCAATGGGAACACAATGGACAAATAATTGGAAGTGATTTCATTATTCCAAATCGCTACAAACGGTCTGAAAATTCCATCGAACCCGATTACGGCTCTGAAAGCGCTGAAAATTATAATGAAATTGATAAACTGAAATACGAAAATTTGGAAATGAGTGAAAACAACGATATTGTACACTTTATGAGATATAAACGAAATACTGATTTCATTGACATTATTCCTCTTGTGAGGGAAAAACGATCTGTGGAGACTGAAAATTATCAAAATTTCCTCAAAAGAGAACGACATTCTGAAAACCATCAAGAAAATGAAAATAATGATTTTATTTATGATATACCTCTTGTGAGGAGAACACGTTATTCGGTGTCTAAAAATGATCAAAATGACATCAAAAGCATCGAAAATTATCACGACATTGAAAAAAATCCAAACAGTGGTGCCTCTGCTAATAATCCTCTTGTGAGGGAAAAACGATCTCCAGAGTCTGAAAATAAGAAAAATTTCTACAAAAGCGCACGAACTGCTCAAAGCTATTACGGGACCATAAAAAACAAAAACATTGATGATATTTTTCTAATAAGAGAAAAACGGTCCCCGAAGTCTAAAAAATATCAAGATTTCTTTAAAAATACAGAAAACGATATTATAAATAACGAAACAACTAAATCAAGCTACCAGGATACCAGCAACACTGAGCACGCAAGACGAAGCAAAAGAAGTTACGCATCAAATCAAAACGGGGTACTTATAATTGAAAATGTTAATTCGGACGATTCTGAAGGTTTATACACTTGTTCAGTATCTAACACCAACGGGGAGATGGCTCGAAGGGCGTTTGAACTGATTGTCATGGAGCCTCCGGTTATAGATCCTATTTCCTTTGGGCAGGATCTACAGGAAGGACAGATCGCTCAGGCGACTTGTAGCATCAGAGGTGGTGATACCCCAATATTCTTTACTTGGTTGAAGGATGGACTACCGATTATTGCTAATTTGAAGGTATGCATCAAATATTTTTTATTATTAATATATTGTTTACAGTTTTGTGATGTTTTCTTCGGATGCGTTCAGTTCTTCGATTTATCCTAATATTTATAGCGATGCACTGCGAAGCAATGCAAATACATGTGTTTTTGGTTTGCAAATAAGGCTGCTTTAAATGCTTTAGTTAAGTACTGCGATTACAACAAATCTTGGCCTTTGGTACAAAATATCACTTTTTGATACATCTTTTTATAAACATAGAAAAAAGGGTCTTAAAAACAAACTGCCACGAAGTTCAAAATCAACTATTTACGAACTGCTTTTCGGATATGCTTTTATTATATAATATCGATTAAATTCTTTAGATTGTGCCTAAACTTCACAAAATTAAATAAAACATGCACTTTGGCAATGTTTCTTTTTTAGCTTAAATCAAAGCAGGCTGGTAAGTGTTAAGAGGAACGACTGCGCGGCCTTTTTCGTACAAAACTTAAATTTGTATTTGAGCCTAAAACACTTGACCAAACTGAATAGTATATATTTTTTAATCTAGTGTGATCCGGCTATTTTTGAGTCTAGAAAAAAAAGGTAACATATGTAAATTATTGTAAATAATATGAAGCAAAATTGTATACATACCTATCCAATCTTCATAAATATTTTGTATTCTTGAATAAATGAACAAAAGAGAAAATTCATTTCCATATTTTCAGGGTGTATTTTCGCGAATGACTTTTTCTTTCATTTTGCTGGTTGAAACGTTTGATCATGGTAAAATTCGTGACTGTAAATTAAGTTTTTTGTAATTTTCTTGTCTTATTGCGTAGGTGTGCGACCTTTTTTCAATGTCCCCCGAACTGCAAGTAATGCAATTAGTCACCTACTCTCATAAACACCTAATTTCACGATTAATCAATAAATTGAGGTTAATTTTAAATCTCCGACGAGATTACCTACCTCCTAGTATAGATAATTACTCTCAACAACGTACCAGAATGACATTTACATGAAGGGTAAAGCAGGGATATTAACTACACGAAAAAAATACTGTTATAAAGTATTGCAAATTTAAGATTAATTAAGAATCTCTTCAACTTATTTGTGATCTAGTTAAAAATCTAATTGCAGAATGAATTGATAGATTTCTCGTTAAACTTAAAAGTATAATAAGAATTTATTATAACGTTGTACGAACACGTGTTCAAAAAAATCATAATATTTTCGCATTTCCCCATTATATATTATCAAGGCATGGTGCAGGTGCATGAATGCATGTTTCAATATGTCATGATATACTAAAAGTTTATCAGGACACGGCCTGCAATCCCTTTTTTAACCGGATTACGATTAATTTTAAGAGATTGTATTTTTGATAAATAAATTAATGTATACGAAATTTAAGCAATTCAAATTCATATAACAAGGTTATATAATAACACAATAATAAATAGCCATACCTAGGTCATGTTGACATTATGTGGTTTCAATCAAATGTTCTACATTGTTATTTAATTGCAAATTCTCCACAGTTTTCATTAGGATGGGGTGAAATAAACTCTATTTCCGCTACGCCATAATTCTGTATGAAAAGTTGTGGTTTTGCTCCATTAACGAAAGTGAGAAATTAAACAACAAATGTGATTGCGCATAAATTAACTAAAAAACGAAAATTGTTTTAATTTGTAATTTTTAGTATTGAATACCATTTATTTTATTACTATTTGGTCATTTCATCATTCAGAAAAGGGAAACCGAAAAACTCTATACAATGAAAATTCAACCTACCTTTATGATAAGTCATGAAAAGTGATGAAAAAAAAAGAAATTAAATATGTTACGTAGGTTAGGTTTATAGGTACGTTTTGTCACAGTAAAATATATACTGTACTAAAAATACAGATTATTTCCTCATATACACCTAGTGTAAGACCACCATACAGAATTGAAACGTTGCATGAAACGGCTTTAGCTTTTTTTGGTGACTAGATCTGAATAGTCACATCACTTCTTTATCATCCTCTTCCCTATCTCCTTCCCTTCCCCTATATTTTATGCGTACTCTGTTTTTTACAGATTAGTTAACATCATATTATGTTATTTAAGTTTATCATCTAGGTATATTAGTTAATTATTATATATTACAATTAATGTATTTTTTAAACATCTTTTAAATTGTAATGGCGCCACTCCCCAATTCAAGCAAGAGAAATAATTTCTCAATTGAGTTGGGCAGTTTCGTTAAAAAATACAGTTTTACGCAATTAGCCTCGAACTATCTGTATTTCTAAATTTATTATGATATTTTAATATATTCAAAATATATATCTACAACTTACCCCAATTGGGGATGCCAGCGTCTCACTTGCTGCAGATGGTTGGGAGCAGTTGGGACTTTTGTACGGTATTCACATAAAGTGTCTTAAAGATATTGAATATATTATAGCTTGAATAAGTTACAGGATTCCTTGAATACACTACATTAATTCATTATATTCGGGATAATCTTCCAACACACCATAAAAAATTCGTCTTTTATAATATGTCGTAAAAGTTCTATGACAAGATTGTGAGCGATCGACTTTTTCGTCAAAATGTTTATGAAATGTAAAAAATTTCAGATCGAAGAGAGAAGTTCAGAGCTGTTCAGTGTTCTAATAATCAAGAAGGTGAAATTACAACACTGCGGCAAATACACCTGCGTGGCCACCAACCATGCTGCTAGGGTCAACCAGTCTGCTGAACTGTTTATTAAAGGTGAGAGAGCGTTCTGTAATTATCCCACTACTATGAATCCTCCCGCTAAATATTATTATAGAATTCCGGAATCTACCGACTCTAAGTAAAATAAAATTAGTATTCCACTAAGTCACGAATACCTACCGTTATAATATTTATTTATTTATTTTATATATATATATAAATTACAAACAATACAAAACAAAATGAACCTTTGTCTGTCCAACTGGGAAGGATTCCCGTTTCAGGACAGCTAAATTGTGTATTTAGTACATAATATTCTTACAATAGAATGGCGATGATGTCAAAACAAATTTTAATAACATTGTTGATTGCATTCGAAGTGACAGAATGGTTTCTTTATCCTTGAAAGAATCGCAAAGATGTAATTTATTATCAGGGTCAATTTGGATAACATTAGTAATTGCATTCAGAACAGATGAATGGTTTCTTCCGGGGTATCACAAGTCTGAAATTCTTTCCTGGGCATTTTGGAGAACATTTATAATTGTATAGTTAGAATTTCCACATTTATAAATCAGTATAAGACATATGAATCCTATAGTACTGTATTTTTAGAATCTCTTAGGTGATAGAAATTACACATTTCTAGACCAGAATATATGCCGTATGACCAATTTTAAAATTTCGAATCTTTATTTATTAAATGGCTAGTCATTATTATACAGTAATCGAAATAAAACCGCGCAAAAGATTCGCTAATTTAAATTTAAATAATAGCAACAATGAAGTCAAGTATTAGGAACAAAAATAACCATTTTTAAACTTGAAATAAATAAATACTAACGACCGTTGTTCCCAATCCTACTGATCAACTGCTGAGCCGAAATTTTGTTTCAACACTCCCAATATGCACGACTACGCTCTTCTCAGTGCAACTCTCCGATCAAGCTGAGCTAGAGGAACTGGATTTCCATCTGGCTAAATTTAAATTTAAATAATAACAACAATGAAGATCAAGTATCAGGAACAAAAATAACCATTTTTAAACTTGAAATAAATAAATACTAACGACCATTGTTCCCAATCCTACTGATCAACTGTTGAGCCGAAATTTTGGTTCAACACTCCCAATATGCACGACTACGCTCTTCTCAGTGCAACTCTCCGATCAAGCTGAGCTAGAGTAACTGGATTAACATCTGGCTAAAAGGGATGGTTATAAAAAGTGTCAACAGAGTGAAAAATGTCGAAGGTCATTCGGTTCTCGTACTGTTTTTCCTATTTTTTGCCAATTTTACTATTATTTTTAATATCAAACTAATATGGAAAACAAAGATGAGAATATTTGATAATTCTATTCTTGGAGAAGAATATTCTAGAATATTCTTCTCCAAGTTTTTCCTTGACAAAATTGAGTCAATACGAGCCCTAACAACCTACGCTGCACCACCGTATTTTACTAAATGCAATAGAGAAAACCTTTCTGCCTTCAAACCTACATCCCTAGAAGAAGTAAGGAAATTAATTCTTACTTCACCGAACAAGCAGTGTTCGCTCGACCCTATTCCAACGTGGCTACTGAAAAAGTGTTGCAATGAAATTGCTCCCTTTTTAGTTCATCTTTTCAATAAGTCACTTAGCACGGGTGACTTTCCAAAATCCCTTAAATCAGCTATCGTAACTCCATTATTAAAAAAACCACAACTGGACGCTGAAGATCTTTCAAATTACCGACCCGTTTCAAATCTGCCTTTTATATCAAAAATATTAGAAAAAATCGCTGCCTCACAGGTCATATGTCACTTAAATTCAAATGAATTATTAACTAAATACCAATCTGCATATAGACGGTTCCACTCCACAGAAACCGGGTTACTACGTGTTTTGTCGGACATAACTACTGCCATTGAGTCGGGTAAACTGGCACTTCTTTCAGTCTTGGACATGAGTGCTGCATTTGACACGATTGACCATGACTTTCTTATTAAACGATTTTTTTATTTTTTTTTTTTTTTATTATTTTAATATAGATCATAGTTACATTAATACATACATTTTTTTGCTAAATATAATATTTAGGTACATAATTGGTCATGTATACCTTATCAGAAAAGAGGAGCTCTTGTGCCTGATAAGGGAGCCACGATTCTTACTTCAGTGATTCAATGTTATGTGTAAAATATAAATATAATATAGGTATCCATATATTTTTTTTAATATAAGTTTTTTTTGAAAAAAAGTTTGATTTTATTGATTTGTTCTTGTTGGTTCGTAATACAGCGCAATTCGGAAGGGAGATTATTGTAGTTTTTTATGGCTTGGTAAATATAATGGTTTTGCATTTGAGTTGTTTTAAAGATTGGCGTAATAAATTGATTTCCATTTCTCATCAGTTTGTAAAATTCTTGATATTCTGTGTTATTTTTTTCTTTACACATTTTTATAATCGAAATTTGCTTAAATATATCATCAATATTTGGTACTGGAAACATTTTAAAAAGCAATTTTGTTGGGAAAGTAGAGTTTTTTTTAAGTATTACCTTTATAATAATTTTTTGCGAGACTTTTACTGAGTTTATAACAAGATTTTAAGGTAAAGGGCACGTTGCGCGCCAAAAATGTACCGTAAATACTATTAACTATGTTGATGCGCCAAAATGTGGCGTAATAAATGGAATTCTTAGCTTAATGCTCGCTACATGTGTTTGTATAATATGTGAAACATGTGTGAATAAAATAAGGAAATAACCAGAGCATGAGACATAATGAAAACTCTTATTAGTAAAATAAAGATTTATTCATATAAACAAATAGATTAATAAATTAATAATCATGATTAAGATGGGTGAAGAATAATATTATATCTACAGGGTCGTGCCTTCCCTCGAAGAGACAAGGTCACGTAAACGAAGTTAATGTCACGTAATAATTATTTAAAAATGAAACTAAACTGAAAATATATTATGAGCGCCATCCTATTTTTTAGATAAACAGGAAAACTTGAAATAGCTAATTTAAGGATAAACCATGATTAAAGAATTAAACTACATTACGTAGGTTGAAGTAGATTCCTTGCGTGAGTACTCTGGGCCGGTTCCCCGAATCCATCTCGTAGTGTGTTGGTAATGTCGACCTGCTGGCTGCCAGATTAAAACTCAACCTTCTTTTTCTTGAAATGCGTTACGCCACCTCGCGTCCGCCGTCCAAGGTCACGTGGGAGCATGGTAGTGATGTTCGTTCGATCGAGGAAGTCAGCAGTGGAATCGTCACTGCTACATTACCCCCTCACCAAAAGAAAATATTTCCTCCTGGAAATAATGAGGTCCACCTGGCACCTCCTGAAGAGAACCTTCTTGGCTAGTGATACTTGCCCGTAGATAATCTTGCCGGAATCTCTCAGATCATGATTTCTTCATATAACTTAAAGACCCAAAGTGGCCCACTGAAGAGATATATATAACAGATGCACCAGCTGCAGAAAATACTTCTGCCCATTCAAGGCAACTATAAGTATGTCGATATGAAAATGATGCTCCATGTAGTTGAAGAAATTTCTTTGACACCATCCAAATGCATGAGAGAATACTTCTGCCCATTCAAGGCAACTTGTAGTTGAAGAGATCTGGTGATGATGACCAACCGCTTGAAGTGAAGTTCTCTACAGCTAAAACTGCCTACCTATATGGTTTATCCACAAGAATGAACTACTCAATAAAACATTGCTAATTATGTTTATGAAAATATAAGCATTATTATAAAGAAGCAAATCAAAAGGTTACCTATGAATGAACCCTATAAAACATTTGACCTCAACAAATGTGAAATGCAAACACGCAAATGAACTAAAGTTATAAAACATCAAAATTAATGTTAATATTCAAGTTGTATAAACCTACCAAAAGTTAAAATATGTTGACCCAAAATAGAAAATATGTTACAAAATCACGGAAAAAATTCTAAAATAGAAGGAAAAACCCAGGTACACAAAACCTTTTTTTTTTTTTTGCAAAGTATGAATAATAAGACCAGAAAACCAAACCGAAATATTATATCAACTCCCGAGATTATTCACAAATATTAATCCAAAATTAAATTTTAATTAAAAAATTTTTATCATACTCAAAATTTAAAATATTCAAAATCAATTGAAAAAACTGTCAATCATTAGACACAGAACATATAAAGTTTCAAGAAAATTGTAAATTCAATACCAAAGGTATATAATAAAATGATAAAATTCAAAAATAAAGAATGATATTCTTTCTGAAGGAAGAAAAAAGTTATTATCATTATGATAAATTTATATATATATATGTAATTTTTTTTTTTTTTTTTTTAATATTTCAATTAGTTTGTCAAGCAATTATCCTAAAATAGGAGAAGTGCTTAATAAGGTGAACACGAAGAACATGAAACATAAACATTGCTCTGATAATATCCCGAATGAACGTATATGTTCATGACGTCATAATTGTTGTATATTAACATACCAAACGGTATATAGGTATTTAAAAACAGAAAAAATGTATCCCAAAAACTTTATATTAAAAAAATTATCAGAACAAAAGACCCCACGATTGTTGAACTACATATATCCCAACATATCCATATAAATCCTCGAATGAGAAGGAAAACCCGGAAAACCCAGAACTCATATAGTCCTGAAATAAATTTCCAGAATAACGTATGCGTTATATAAAATACCCAAAACGTCTTATTGCTGAATAAAACGACTGTTGAACAAATATCACTTGAACAACCAATCCATATAAAACCTCATAATGAGATGGAAAACCCGGAAAATTCCTGGACATAACGCTATATACTTCAAAATACATATCTTATTTGCGGAGGACAAGAGACCTACCCTCATCATAGGAAATACATCTTCGCCAAGGGTTCCTCTCTCTTCCTGCGGATGAGAAAGACTAGGAAACTACCTACATCCTACATCTAATCTCCACGATCAATTCCAAAAGAATTGTGCTGCGAACTCAGAGGCCCTAAAACTAAAGCATGGAACGCGAAAACAATTAAACAACGTACTCAGAGGATTAGAAAACTAACATGTCACGCGTTAATATCGTCCCGCTGCAAGACAAGAATAAAAATAGTGAAATAATTTCCACCAAAATTAAAGACGAGGCTTAAAGTTGAAATCCGAAAAATAAGCCGCGAATTACCCCATGGACAATTACAATAACGACAAGACAAAACAAGACAACACAAAACATCCATTCGAAGTTCATATTCGTGTTCATATATGAACGTCGAATGTGTGCTCTTTTTAAAAAATATCGCATCCCTCTTAACCGGAAAAGACAAATGCTCTTCTTTTTAAGTTTACGAAAAAGAAAAGTAAACAATATGTAACCGTTCTAAAAATGAAAAAAAAACGAAGTATTAGATGTATATGAACATCGATGACAGCTTCTATTTGTTCAGAAACCGACCAAAAACATCAAAACAACTTATAGTTGTATAATTCTCCATGAAAACCAACATGAAAGAGTTGAAAGTATACTTGCAACTAAGAGAAAGAAAATTTGTGTTCCCGTAAAATAGTATCAAACTTATGCCAACAACTAGGCAGTATCAAAGTTCCATAAAAATCCAACAAAAAAAAGTTGATACAAGTTTAATAATTGCAAACTAAAGTACCGAAGAAAATTATTAAATAGTTAAATATGTTAATATGAACTTAACAGCATCCGAGATAAACCGTAGAATAAATTTGTATACCGAAAGATTTGTGTATAAAACATTACAACGATGAGTAGGTAATATATCTTGTCGTAAGAAATATTATTAAAAAAAAAAACTAAGCAAGGTGTGTCATCTATAATAAAATAAATGTTGAATCCCAATTATGTAATTCTAAATGACAGAGTGTATTAATACAAGTAAACACTAATTGATAAAGTAAATTATTATCCAAGGTACTCATAGACTCGAACCAACTATAAAACATGATAATGAAAGTAAAAAAAGTATAAAACCCGACGTATATGTACTTGTATGTAATTATAATAATGTCATTAGCGAATGCACCGCGAACCGAGAACTGTGTATATAATAATAATAATAATTTAATGAACTGAATCCCAACGCATTATAAAATTTACCTAAATGCTCGTAGAATAACGAAACCAACTGTAATCCGATATACAATAAAAATCCCATAATAAGGTATGTACAACCAAACGACTGCTGTGAAACGAAATAATACTTTAGTAAAGGTTTGTCTTCAAAATAATTAATATAAATTGAATTTATAATTTATGAAAAAAAAAAAATTAAATCATTGAGAATTCAACCACTCATGTTGAAATTGGAACGAAGGAAGAAAGTTATAATAGATTTCTTATCTTAGCAAAAAAATAAAATTTGCTGCTCAAACAAAGTTCTGTACAACCTTTTAAAAAAAATCCCTAGAGTAGGTAAGTTATAACAAAGCCATGAATGACCCACCAATTCAATTTAAATATGCAACATATAAACCAATCATTTCTTGTATGAATTTAATAACCCTTCACGGAAGCCATACTAACAGAAAATGATAAATACGCAAAGTAGTGTAGAAAATAAAATTCCTTCTCAATAACAGCCAAATAATAAACCCAATTAACGACATCTATATTTGCAACAAGATGAGTTAAAAAAAGTTTTAATTTCTGAATAAAATAAATTACATTAGATTCGTATAGCATTTAAATTCCCACAGTAATTAATAAGATAACCCCAAAGAAAGCGCTATAACATAGAAATATAACCCCAAAAGTTAACTTAAATCTCCAAAAGTTTTAGAAAAATAATCCTCTTCAAATCAGCACCCAAAAATCAAAGTACATTATGATAACTATTCATAATAAAATAATATGCCGTCTCAAATGCAATGCGCTTTTGTAAATGAAACGCTATCAGATTATTAAAGCAAATTAACCTGAATTTAAAAATAAACTGTTTTACAATTTAACCCCTCGAGACTAACCAACATATGTAATATGTAAATTACAGGTAATAACAGCACCTATCACTCGTAACACACATTAGGATAAAGGTTTCCAAATAACCCATGATTTAACCCCTCAAAACTATTCCTAAAAATATTATGCCTGTGAAAGATTTAAGATTTTAGTGATTGTTAAAAATTTGAAATTAACGCAATTGCAATCAAAATACGTGAGCCATGGTAAATTGAAAGGAACCGACAATAATTCAAAACGTTTAACCTAGAGCAAGATGCCAATAAATTCCCATTAAATAATTCATCAATCCAAGTTATTGATAGATTCCAAAGAAATTAACACAAACTATATACAAAACTTCAGTAAAAGCAATCAACAACTCAACCGAAAACTATAAAATAAAGTATTTAATATGACCTCTTATCCATGATGATAATGATAAACTGGACCTTGATAATTCCCATTGAATACTTGACGTCTCATATCCAACGGCAATGTGAAGGAACCCAGCAACGCTGAAAAGCATGATTAGACGCATTTAAATAATAAAGCAAAATTAAGGTTTAACTTCGAAATGCATGAAAGGAAAAACATTCCCAAATAAAATTACAAATAATTTACTTCCATGAAACAAAATGAGGATTATTCCAAAACCTGAAAGAAGGATTCCCAAGGAAAGAAGTAGAAAAAAAAAATTTCCCATGTTTATTTATTATTTTTTTTTTTTTTAAATATTTCAAATATATTCTGATAAGAATATTAATCAAAGTTGTAAGAAGTCAATTTAAGTTTACAAAAGATGTCCGTAAGATATAATAAACTTGAGTGGTTTATGAAGTTAAAAGTCATTTAGAAAATATGAAATATAGTAATCTCGAAACGAAAAAAATTACATAACGTTTTGTGACATTAATCGCAATAATGTGATAAAATACGAAATTACAGTCAGGTAGTAATTATTTTATAATATAAGCCGAAATAAAATTTAATTGTATATTGTAGCAATCGAAACACCGTTATAATATTATGTTAATCTTAAGTCGCAAAAATAGAATTTATTAAAATGAAGCAAATATTGCATAAAAAAAATTAATGAAACACCGAAACCTGAAATAAATTATGGTAAGAAGTTGACATATAAATCCATATTAATATGTTACGATGAATCAAGTTTTTTCTTTTTTTTAAGAAATTAAATTTCATTTCAAAAGTAAAATAAAATCAAAGCAGGTATTCAGTAAATTATTAGAAAGCATTGAAGAAATATGCTGCAATAAAATAAAATATTGAACGCGTGAAAGCAAAAATTTTTGACAATAATTAGAATTTACAGAATCATAACAGAAGGTATGAAATAATATTCCCCAAAATCGTAGAAGTTACTGGTGTCGCATGACAAAATTTTATGAACTTGTAACAATTGTAACATGAAGGTAAAACAATAATAGTTTTAAAACAACATTTTGAAAAATTTGTTGCACAATAACCTCAATCATACTAAGAAAGCAAAAACCATTTACATCCAATAATTAATTCAATCAAACTTAAAACCCGTGCTTAAATCTGTAATAAAATATTAGTGACATCGACCCCCCGTCTCTCAATATAAAAATGTTGAGTAGCATAACATTCAAAAGCAAATTTTATTCCCGAGATGATTGCAACAAAATTGAACCCCAAAATTAGAAAACAATCCCATTACAAATTACCACAATGATAATTACAATAAGAGAGAATAAATCAATGTGAAATCAACTTACAAAATCTCGTAGCAATGTATTGTTCCAACCGGCCGCAATTAGAGTGAAATAGGCAGTAGGTATATTGGATTCCTACGATGGCACATAATTATAATACTCCGCCGGCCGTAATTCATCCAATAAATTAAGACAACCGCTATAATGCATAAATAAAATTACCTATATAAAAACAATTACGATAATGGCAGTGATATGATGACAATTGCTCCAAGTTATCTTTTGAATAAATATAAGTTGAAGGGATATGAATTTAAAATTCAAAGTAAGACAAGGGAACACAAATATTTCAAAATGAGCTAAATAAAGTAGGTATTTAGCCGAATGGTGACATATTATTTACTACAACACAAAATTTGAGCCTCAATCTGAAACAAGCAGGATTAGAGCGTAATAAACTGAATAACAAAGACATGCTTACCAACACAAAACGAAATGGACGGGACCAAAGCACCCTCACAAGAATCTCAATGTAGCAATAAAAAAAATTTATACCCAGAAAAAATGTGACATAAATTAACTAAGTTTACTATAGGTTTACCACGTTGTAGCGCCAATATAACAAGATTTTAAGGTAAAGGGCACGTTGCGCGCCAAAAATGTACCGTAAATACTATTAACTATGTTGATGCGCCAAAATGTGGCGTAATAAATGGAATTCTTAGCTTAATGCTCGCTACATGTGTTTGTATAATATGTGAAACATGTGTGAATAAAATAAGGAAATAACCAGAGCATGAGACATAATGAAAACTCTTATTAGTAAAATAAAGATTTATTCATATAAACAAATAGATTAATAAATTAATAATCATGATTAAGATGGGTGAAGAATAATATTATATCTACAGGGTCGTGCCTTCCCTCGAAGAGACAAGGTCACGTAAACGAAGTTAATGTCACGTAATAATTATTTAAAAATGAAACTAAACTGAAAATATATTATGAGCGCCATCCTATTTTTTAGATAAACAGGAAAACTTGAAATAGCTAATTTAAGGATAAACCATGATTAAAGAATTAAACTACATTACGTAGGTTGAAGTAGATTCCTTGCGTGAGTACTCTGGGCCGGTTCCCCGAATCCATCTCGTAGTGTGTTGGTAATGTCGACCTGCTGGCTGCCAGATTAAAACTCAACCTTCTTTTTCTTGAAATGCGTTACGCCACCTCGCGTCCGCCGTCCAAGGTCACGTGGGAGCATGGTAGTGATGTTCGTTCGATCGAGGAAGTCAGCAGTGGAATCGTCACTGCTACAAGTTTAGGTTGTTTTTATAAGATCCTCCCCAACCTATGATTCCGTAAATAAGCAGGGAGTGGACAAGAGCATAATATACATTTTTTAGTATTTTCACATTTAAAATATTTCTTAACCTAACAAATATATATATACATTTCCTTATTCTCTTTACTAACTCCGTAATATGGCTTTTCCATTTCAAATTTTCATCGATGATCACACCAAGATATTTAATTTCAGAAGAAGAGTTGATTACAGTACAAATAGGATTAAGTAGTTTACAGTTGACATTGTCACAATTTTCATCATGGATTATGATATTTACTTTGTGTTTAGGTATTTTTTGTAGTGAAAATAATACATATGTTGTTTTTTTGGCATTAAGTGTGAGTAGGTTATTATCAAACCATGATTTTAAGATATTAATACATTCATTTGCAAGTTTGTTAACTAGTTCCCATGTTTGACCTTTTATTAATAAAACAGTATCATCAGCATAAGAGATTAATTCACCTTTGATTTTCTGTTGGAAAATGTCATTTACATACATTAGAAATAGTAATGGTCCGAGGACCGTGCCTTGAGGAATGCCAAATGTACTTGTTAGTGGTGTACTAAAGGTTTGGTTTAATTTTACAATTTGAGGTCTCTCTGTTAAGTAGCTTTCTATCCATTTAAGAGCTAAGTGGTCAATGCCATTTTCTTTTAATTTTAATATAAGTCTTTCATGGGAAATGCTGTCAAATGCTTTCTTTAAGTCAATAAAAATTCCTATACATTTATTTGATTTGTCCAGGGCACTCTGAATACTAGATGAAATTTTTGCAATGGCATCTTGGGTACTTTTTCCCTCTGTGAAACCGAATTGATTTTCATTTATGATCGAGTTTTTTTTTAAGAATGCAGTTAGTCTTTTTTTAACAATTTTTTCAAAAATTTTCGATATATTAGATAAGAGTGAAATGGGTCTATAATTAGAAATGTCCTCCGGGCTACCGGACTTAAATATTGGAGAGATTATGGTTTTCTTATACGTGCTCGGGAAAACTCCTGTCTTAAAGCTATTGTTTATAATATGAGAGATTGGTGTAGAAATATAATTTTTAATGATTTTTAGTGTTTTTACGGCGAGACCGTCAAATCCCGGAGCAGAACCACCTCGCATTTTTGATATAATTTGTACAATTTCAGACGGATTGGTTGGTTCGAAGAGTTCAAGTTTAGTTTCTATATTTGGAATATTTTCAATATACATCTTATTTATTTTTTTCACGGTAATTTTTTCTGCTAGACTCTTTCCGATATTTGCAAAGAATTCGTTAAAAGCGTTTGCTCCTTTTTTAGGTTCTTCAATACAGTTAATTATGTTATTGTTTTGTATTACACTCTTAATAGTATTACTTTTGGTATTTTGTTTATTTTCCATGATTTCATTGATTATATTCCAAACTTTCTTACTGTTATTTTCAGAATCATCAAGTTTATTTTTATAATAATTTTCTTTCGTGTTTTTTATGAGCGTGGTTAATTTATTTTTGTATTCTCTAAAATGAACATTTAATTTAATGTCTAGTGGTTTTTTTTTTGTTTCTTTATAAAGCCATTCTTTGTGTCTTATGGACACAACAAGCCCATGTGTTATCCACGGTTTGATTTTACGAAATTTTGCTGTATTTCCTTTTGGAATAATTTTTTTTGAATCATTTATAAAGTTCGTTAATCTATTTTCAAATATTTTACAGCACTCGTTGACGTTATCACTTCGGAGAATATCTAACCATAATTCAGATGACAATTTATTTTTCAAAGATTCGATATTAACAACAGATATTTCTTTTTTATTATTAGCAGTTTGTCCGCAATGTTGGTTTATCGCCTGAGGTATTATTGAATTGTAATGTAGCAAAGTCATGTAATGGTCGGTAATTGAGGTTTTTATAATTCCCGAGTTTAAATTATTTATATCTTTGATATTTGTGAAAATGTGATCAATGCATGATGGACGTTGCCCATTGACGTTTCTGGTGTAAGAGTTTATACACGACACATAATTCAATTCCGCCATCATATTTAAGTAATTATCTTTATCGTTCGATGTATAATCGTGCGATATATTTAAATTAATGTCACCTAAAACTATTGTATTCGCGTTTCTGTAGTTTAATAACACATGTCTTAATTCTTCTATAAACAAACAGACAGTAGACGAGTGTGTTCTGTATAGAGAGATAATATCAATTTTTTTGTTATAACACTTCATTTGTACATGTAAGCAGTTTGTTCCATTCATATTAATTTCTTCCTCGCACAATATGTCACAATTATGTTGTACGAACATAACGATTCCACTGTTTTTGTTAATTCGGTTTGTAGTAGATACACAGGTATATCCCGGTATATAGTACGCCACTTCGCCACTTGAATGTGTTTCCGTTAACACAATGCAAGCGGGCTTCCTGAGATCATTATTTACTGTTGTCAAAAATTCATCCATGTTTCGTTCCAAACTTCTTATATTCATGTGTAGAATTAAAGGACTGAGATTGAGGTCGTTTTGGTGGGTACGATATTCTTGATAGCTGTTATATGTTTTTTCGTCAATATTATTTTTTTCGTCTAGTACGTTATATAAAAAATCTGTCATTTTTATTCGAAATCTATTCTGTCTCTTGCTACTTTGAGCATTTTATTTTTGTATTGACATAAGTTGCTGAAAGCTGTGTGGTCTGTTTTATTTTTCTCGCCATATTTCTTATTTTGCGATGTGCAATTTGCACAAACCGGTGTTTTTTCTCTTTCAGGGCATTTAGCAAAAGTATGATCACCCGTGCAATGCGGGCACACCGATGGATTCATTCGATTTAGGCATCTGGAGGCTGTGTGCATGAATTTGCAGCAGTGGTAGCACTGGGTTAAATGATCACAATCTAATATGTTAACCCTTTGGTACTGGATATTTATCTTTTCTAATGATAGCAAATTTTTTCGTGTTGTACCGCTAGTTTCCACGATATAGTTCGAGAATTTGTTTTGTTCTTCATCTTCTTGATCCCGAGTACCACGTTGGTATTTCTTAGAATGTTTGTATTTTATTTCAGTAATCAAATTTATTTTATTTTCTTCGTTTTTCGTTACAATGTCTTGAATCCCTTCGTTTTGTGTGAGTATCCCATTTACTATTTCCTCTTCCGTCAAGTTCGATTTGAGTCCTTTCAAAATTAATTTGGGTTTTTTCTTTTTTATTTCATTTATTTCCAGGTTATAGTTGAGTTTTTTAATTTCCTCCGTAAGAGTGTTGGTATATTCTTTTTTTGGGCAGGATATGATTACTTGCTCTTTATTTGTTTTTCTTAGTCCATTTATTCCAATTTTAAGTTGGTCTAGTTTGATGTCTTTCTGTATCTTATCACATATTTCTGCAGCTTTTGTTGTTTTTTTAGTTGATGATATTATTATAGAGAACCTCTCTTCTTTTGAAATTTCTTTTTTATTTGCTGCTAGAACTTGCGCGTAAGATGGAATTTTATTGTTTTTTTCTACGACTTCTTCTATTTTCTTCGTGAGTTCTTCGTAATTTTCAATAATTTTTTTTTGTAGTTTGATTATTTCATTTTGGTGTTTAATTTTTTCAGTTTTCCAAAGCTCTTCTAATATATAAACATTTTGTTCTAGGTTCGTTTTTGCTTTCGAATCTTTCACTGTAGTAATTTTTTGTATTTCAGTTTTTATATTATCAATGGCCGTGTCCATAATGTGTTAGCTCGCTGCGCTCGGCGCAAATCGCTCGGCGAAATCGCTCGGTGCTCGGCAGCACTTGCAATTTTTGCGACAATACTTTACTTCGCTGCGCGCGACCGTTCACGTTGATTATAGAACTGATACTGAATTAGATGAATCATTTGGTTTAAACTGTGATGTTAAGACCTGGCTGACATCGTACCTGGCCAACCGTTTACAAGCCGTAAAAGTGGGAAAAAACCAATCAAATTATGCAACCCTTTCATCTGGAATACCCCAAGGGTCCGTTCTGGGCCCACTACTCTTCATCCTCTTCACAAATGATGTCGCTAAAATAATAGAATCATTCGGCCTTCTATCTCACTGCTACGCTGATGACCAGCAAGTTTATTTTTACTGCTTACCAGAAGAAATAAACAGTTTAAAAATTCGTATAACTGAGTGTATAGAAGCAATTACTCGCTGGATGACCTCAAATAGATTGAAACTGAATCCCACAAAGACTGAGTTTCTGTGGACTGCTACAAGCAGACGTCAGCATAACATTGAAAACTCCCCAATAACCATTTCCGGAAGTGACATCACTCCAAAAACGTGCATCAAATTACTGGGTGTCAATCTAGACGCTAATTTTTCCCTTAAAACTCAGGTGAACAGAACTGTAAGCACGGGGTTCTTTCAATTAAGGCAAATTAAAGCAGTGCGGAGAAACCTGCCAACAGAGGCGACTAAATTGCTAGTCAATTCCTATGTTGTTTCACGTCTAGATTATTGCAACGGAATATATGCAAGTCTCCCTAAATGTCAAATCAACAAATTACAATCCGTTTTCAACGCCGCGGCAAGGCTTATCACCGGAGTATCTAAATACTCCCACATTTCAGAGCATCTCAAAAATCTGCACTGGCTCAAATGTCCTGAAAGAATCCAGTTCAAGGTATGCTGGATGGTATTTAAGTCACTTAACGGAATGGCTCCGGCTTATTTATCAGAATTGTGTATTCCAGAAGATTCCAATTCCCGACAGTCAACCCTTAGGTCAGCAACGTCATCAGCTATCGGAAGGTTGAAGGAACCAAAGCGCACACCAGATACTAAGTTCGGTGAGCGTGCTTTTACCGTGTCAGGACCTAAAGCCTGGAATGGACTGCCACATGATTTAAGAATGATCGCAGACTCGACAGAATTTAGGTCTAAACTTAAAACGCACCTTTTCAGACAGTCGTATCCATAATTTCAGAAACCTCCACTTTCACAGTTGACGGCAATTTAAATTTAAATTTAAATTAACAAAATGTTAAAAATACTAAAAATAAAATAAAATAAATAAAAATAATAATTAAAAATAAATAAATAAAAATGATAACAAGTAACAATTTGTAGGCTTTTAAGACAGTTAAAATACATTTAAATTAAAATAAAAACTATAGCAAACTTAAGATCATGCGACGACCAGTGTTTTTTGATATAGTGTCCTCTGCGTGCAGTTCTATCTTTTATAAGCATAAACTTTTTAATATAAGTGTGTTTGTTGGAAGTGACTTGCCAGGTAAGTATGTTTTGGTATCTTTTCTAAATAAAAAATGTAGATCCTAGGAAATAAATTGTACAGCGCCCTTGAGGTGATTTTTCACAAAAACGGCGCTCTACAAATTATCCAATTATTATTATTATTATTATTATTATTATAATATTTATGAGAGATATAGCGGAATGGGCGGACGTAATGGACGATAGTATTGAGTTACACTGATGGCGACAGCTAAAAATTGATTGACATAGATTTATTTAACCGTTTTCGAATACCAAAAATGCTGGATGATGTTGTCCACAATATTCATTTTCTCACTCTGCGTGAAGTTCTTGCTACGTTTTGGTTTGTTGTTTTTTGTTCATATTACTTGGTTTCGTGAGAAACGTCAAACGGTGGGAACAACGGCCGTAAGTACAAGTTTTTCAAGTTCATGAAATAAAAATGTTCACTTGAGGTGAATGTACACGTATATCTATCTACAAGTTTTCCTAATATATTTTCGTCTTCTTTTCGTGAGAAAAAAACAGACGACTTTAAGCCTTGGATAATTTGTAAGACACCCATCACGTCAGTCATACAGTAAACAAGGCCAACTAAAGTGTAGGCCTGAAAGCATGACTGCCAAATTACGAAGACATTAAGTAAACTTCACTTCTAAAACAGTCTAATTAAATCACTTTGTCTATTTATATAAATAGACAAAGTGATTTAATTATATAATAGCAAGTATGTAAGTATATACTTGCGGTAAAACAACACACAAAATCAGAGGTAACAACGAGTATCAGCAGCAATCACCGCCATTTGCAAACTGACCTTGCTCGATGGCACTGACTTGATCACGTGACATTTCAAAATCCGTATTATAGTCGACCTTGCTCAGTATCGTATAACAAGATTATTGATTCTTCAACCTTGTCATCATCACAGCATAGCTTTTATAATGGGCGTACTCAGTGGCGGACTAAGCCCGTCAGAGGCCCGGGGCGGCAAAGATGAATAAGGCCCCCCCCCCTAGTTTAAAAAATTGATGTAATTTTACAAGATTTTTATTCAGTTCACATTTGTATGTACCTATATGTGTTTTTTTTATTTAGTTAAAATGTTGCAGGCAAAATTTAAATACGGATATGTACGAGGAAACTAAAATTCGAATCGATGCGCAAAAAAAAATCCGATTTGCACCAAGTGTTAAACTGTTTGAAAATCCAGTCGCTATGGCCATGGCCGTATTATGCGTAAGGCAGTGTAGGCAACTGCCTAGGAGCCCTGCATTGGGTAGGGCCCCCTAGGGTAAAGGGGCCCGGAGACGAGCATTGCCTAGGGCCCCGAAATGGTTAATCCGGCCCTGGCAGGACCGTACTGCCCATTAGGGCCTAATGATTAGGCAGTGTAAGCCACTGCCTATGGGCCACGCATCGGCTAGGGGCCTCTAGGGTAAACGAGTTCCGATACTTGTATTACCTAGGGGCCCCGACTATGACACCACATAAGGATTGTTTTATAAAGGGCCCCCATTCTATTTTTTAAATTTTTATGAACGATGATAATTTTCCACAAAATCGAAAATAAAATTCGCTGGTACCCCATTTTTTTTTTTTTTTAGATATTGAAATTCCGCCTATATGGTGTCATAGACACTGGATTTTCGAGTGGTTTAAGAACTGTTTGAAAATTCAGTCACTATGGCCAGGGCCGTATTATACGTAAGGCAGTGTAGGCCACTGCCTTGGGGCCACGCATCGGCTAGGGGCTTCTAGGGTAAAGAGGCTTTAGCCGATGGTAGCTAAAGGTAAATGGTACATGCAAATCGGATGTATAGTTTGTTTAACATGTTGTCAACCAGGTTGAAAAACGTGTTAAAAAAAGTTTCTAGAAAAACGCATTCAGAGTTTTGCTGAAGAATAATTCAACATACAAACTGTTTCAAACGGTTTCACATAAAATGATCTATCTCCGTCAATTTTTCGAATTTCTTAAAAAAAAATTGTGAGAGCATTCTTAACAAGTGCATCTTTCAAAAAATTAAATTTAAAAAAGTAAAAAAAAAAATTTACAGCGTTAAAGCCTTATTTACGATTTGATCAAGGGAACATGGAGGCGTTTGGGGGCCCCCCAGGACCGGGGGCCCGGGGCGGGCCGCCCCCTCCGCCCCTACCTTAGTCCGCCACTGGGCGTACTACACTTCAGACAGGCATCTATAGTTTCAAGAACTGCCATAAAAAGTTCTACTTTTTAGTGCTTAGTTTACGGATAAATCATTTCAAAGCTACCCCCATCACTTTCCTGTGTGAAATTGAAATACTTCCTTAAATTATATACATATTTTAAATATTAATCACATTCAGTCGGATTAATTATTTGAGAAAATATTTTTGGTCATCCGGGGAAAAACGTCAACCTTATGAAAAAGCCATACGTATTGATCAAAATATAATATCTGAAATGCTTATATAAAATTAAGGGTGTAACAGCACGTACCCGAAAGACCTCAACCAGCGATAGATGAGCAAATTTGGAGTTAAAATGTAGATATCTTTTTGCTGTCAGATAAAAAAATTTACATTGAGAACAAAAATATATTTTTCCACCACACGTCGCCGCTGGGTACAACCTAACGCACGTGATATGCATTTCGTCTCGTTCCAGCAGCATCGTATAGAAAAAGACAGAGCACAAATCACGTGATCCATTGCGATGTTAGGTTATACCCAATAGCGACAATAATGTATACTATATATAAAAAAATTATGTATATTAATTGATAAAAAATGTTATCGGACAAGTTTCGACTTTCGACGCCCTAGCGACAGTTTTTTTTCAAATTTGAACTAAAAAAATTCAACATGATTTACTAGAAAACGAAAGCTTAAATCAAAAATGTTATACTACAGAATGGACCTGAATTGTGATATAAGATTCATCATTGTCCCGCTTGTACTACGAGTTTCCGGACACCCTGTGAAGCACTAATGTGTTTTTAAATAACGGTCCATAGTCAACAACATAAATGTTAGGCATTTCTAAATTGCAGATGATTCTAGACAATATTTCCTTCAAATTTTACATAGTTAACATTGTTATATTGTTACAGTGGCCCCGAAATGGGTTGAAGAACCACAGAACACTTCATTTTTGCTGGGAAAACTGGGTCTAGTGGCTTGCAGCGCCAACGGGTATCCACAACCTCAAGTGCATTGGATGAAGAAAGATGGTGAGTTTACAACAAAATCCTATACTGTTTTTTTCTTCATATGTTAACCCGTTGAACGCTGCTGTATCATATATGAGATATTGAAATAGTGCCCACTGTTCCAAAAATGATACATCTTAAAATCTGTATTTTCACATGTTGGCACTGTTGACGTTTTCTTCTGCTTAATAAATTAGATGGTTCCTCGTCTTGGGATAATGGCGATCAACACCAAATAAAATACTGTAGATAGGTAGAGAATAATATTTCTTGTGGGTAGAGTTTTAGTATATTTCTTGAGAAAGAAATTACACGTTCGGAAGGTAGAGTAATGAAGAAAAATCTGTAAAATTATTCTTATTCCTGTTAAAAACGCGACTGTAAGCCTTTAATGAATGAATTTGATGAAACACGAATGTGTTTGAAATTAAATATTTTCGTATGTCGTCAATACATTTACTAAGATAAGCGTAGCTTCAAGAAAAATGTGTTCCGATATATTCTGAATTTTCTGATATTTAGTCATTTTTCTGCGAGGGCCTAATTATGCTAAAGTACCTACTTTTAAAAAATAAACAACAAAAGACCATTCCAAATGTGGTGATTTTCTTTGCTCGAAATAATAATTAGGTTGCTGCCAACATCACAACAAAAGCCTTTTCTCCACATGTTATTTATCGTGTTTGAAATAACAAACTTCCGAACATCATTAACTCACTTGTTAATATAGAATTTGACAACGCAAATTTATTAGCTTTTAATATTGAATCAAGGCGCCATTATAACGCTCAGGCCCGGGGCTATAAAATTTGTTACCAGCTTTATTAATAAACTTACGGCTCGTACAAGACGGGGGAAAGTTTAAATTTATAAAATAAATTAACTCCGCGGAGGGAATTTCCACAACAAAATTTAATATCCTGTCTTGTTAAATCGGTAACGTTGTTCCGTCTGCTTTATGAATATTGGAAAAATATACTTAACTGTGTTATAATTAGGTAACCACTGACAAAATATTTATCATGCAGTAGTATGAATTGATTTTCAAGATTATTTTCACGGTCAAATATGGGCTCTGTAATGCTGTTTGAAAAGTTGACAAGAAATAGTGACATGGCATAATATCCCATTGTTTTATCGGCATTTCAAAATTCAAAATTCAAAAAATATTTATTGCACAAAAAGAGTACAAAGGGTATAGCTTATAGATTACATCCTATTTCTTCCAGCTAACCCAACAATTACATGTTAACAAATAAATTAAAATAAATAACAGTAAATAAAAAAATAAAAAAAACAGAGGTATTTAATTCATGTAAGGTATTCATTTAAGGTGTAGTGACATTTGTTTAAAAGAAATCTTTTTAGTGTTGATTTAAATTTAAGTGTGTCGGTTATTTGTTTGTTGCTACGTGGGAGGTTGTTATATACTTTTATTTTCAATGGACGATGCTCCGAATAACTAGCGTCATTGATCCCTTCGGCATCGTTGTGTAGTCGTAAGAAACGTCAAACGCGCGCACAACACTTGTTCACGTTTGAAATATGTCACATGAGAACGGGTCGTTTTTAAAGCTAAATGTGTAATGTTAGGTATTATCAACGCCTTGGCGCATTAGAAATTCGGCGCCCGGAGTGGACTGCTCCGATTGCGCCCGCATAGGGCCGGCCCTGCGGACATGTTCTATTTTGATACCGATTTTCGTACAGTTTAAGATGGCGGACATTGTTTGACATTTATAGTCTGTCATCGATTATTTCACGTACTAAAATTATATGGAAATGTCGCAAGTATTTCGATGTACATTCAAAATATTGAAAAAAAATACTATATTTATTACTGCGCGGTACCTACGTAGTATGCACGAAGGCGCCATTTTAAATTGTTTATAAAAATTAGAATAAGTTGATTTTTTTTTATTTTTTATATAACCGACAAATATGGGATAACCTAAAAATATGGTGAAATATAGATGGATTCAATGGCTTTTAAGTCTCCATCGCTCAATCGGAAATCTCCATTGCTCAAGGCAATGTATAAATCTATGAGTTTCTCACCACAGATGTCGGTTGATTGTTTTAAATGGGTAGGTATTTTCTTACCAGTTACATAACACAGGCTTAACGTTAAAAATTTCTATCTCTTAACTAAAATCTCAAACTTACCAGGTTCTTCCAAGTCTCCTTATCCACGTATACTTTGGTCTGAAAACATTCCCTAATACAGGGATAACGTAGTTATAACATGTCGGAACTTTCAATCTGTTAAGATTCTCGTGTGGTTGTCCCATAAAAAAACACTTCAAACCCATATAAGTACATGATAAAACATACAGTTATTTTTCATTCGCACTGCTCTCAGTCTTACGAGACGTGTTTTACGTGTGGAAAACACATTCCAAGGCATTTCTCATACAACAGAAACAAAGAAAAAAAAACAGCTTCATTCTTATCTTATTGTTTTTTTGCCTAATTTATTTGTCCAAAGATTTGATCAGGCACTCTCTCTTCGCATTTCCTTTCTTGTTCCTTCCTTTATTTCTCTTAACACTTCCGAAAGAATACAAAAAAGAGCGGTTTAATAAAATTAACAAATGTATAAGGCTTGGCGAGGATCCAAGATTTTCCAGTGACAATTTTGTTCGTGGTGACATTGCAAAACAAGCAAAAAGTTAAAGTATAGGGCGCTGCTAAAT
This sequence comes from Hesperophylax magnus, assembly GCA_026573805.1. Taxonomy (NCBI): domain Eukaryota; kingdom Metazoa; phylum Arthropoda; class Insecta; order Trichoptera; family Limnephilidae; genus Hesperophylax; species Hesperophylax magnus. Next base: position 729,837 of record JAIUSX010000068.1, on the reverse strand, counting down.
GAATGAATAAAGTGTCTCTTCGACCAAATTTTATCCAGAAAATCTCGTTTTCGAGACATCAAAACTTCGAAAGTTCTGACTGGGGCTTTAAGAAAATACTATTTTGTAATATATCGCTTCACTTTTCTGCGGAATCTGTGAATATTTTGAGTATGAATGTCTACATAATAATTAATCGTGTTTTTAAAAACCAGTTGTTTTCAACTGTTCTAGGTTGACATCATTTATATTTATGTTTAAAAAATTCTTTACTAACCAAAATATTTATTTTTACTGTCAGCTGGTTTCGGAATAAGTTCGAAAGGTATGCACCTAGGTTACTAGTATACAGATTCTCAGTAATAATTAAGGCAATGTCTCTAATTACCAGATCCAGAATCTCCGTAATCAGAAGATCGGTCGACAGTGGAAAAATAAATTTATTTATTTTTCGGAATAACTTTACTGAGTAAAACCTCAAATTGGAATATTATTATTGAAGACAATATTAGCGATTTCTAAATGAAAATCTGAAACAGAAAAATCAGAAAAGGATACGGTCCTAGATGTGACCGTATCGTTTTCTGTTTTAGATTTTCATTTAGAAATCGCTAATATTGTCTTCAATAATGAAAAATAATTTCTTTATTTCAAATTTTGAACTATGCCAAACTCAATTAAAGCCAAACATTATTTGAATTTTGCACTGTCTCGTTTTTGATGCTGGTATAAAGTATAACTGCCCTGATAAATAATAGTATATATATATTTTTTTTAATATACAAACACATTACAATAATTTACAAATGTAGATATTTCGAGGCTGATTGCGAAAAAATTAGAAATTTTTAACGAAAACTGCCCAACTCAATTGAGAAATTATTTCTCGTGTTTGAGTTGGGGTTTTAATTTATAGTTATAGTTAATTTTACTGGCCGGCATAGTCCAGTGGTAACGCATTGGACTGCCATTCCGAAGGTCGCGGGTTCGAACCCGGCGTGCGCAAATAAATTTTATTTGATTGATTTGTGTTATTTCACAATTAATTATTTAAAATAATATATACAATTAATTATTTTAAATAATATAATATATAAAATAATATTTATTTAAAATAATATAATAATATTTGCGGCACGTTCCAGAGTGGAAGATACTACCAGTATCGCCCTGGTGTAAGACCACCATTCAGAATTGAAACGTTGCTCCAAATGGCTTTAGCCGTGTTTAGTGACTAGATCTGAATAGCCAGGTACTTCCCCACCTTCCTCTTTCCCTTCCCCACTTACCTTCAGCCTCACAACATCCCCCAATTGGGGATGCCATAGTCTCACTGGCTCCAGACGGGAGCAGTTGGGACTCTTGTGAGATATTCAATAAAAAAAAAAAAAAAAAAAATTATAGTTTTTTTAATTTATAGTTTTGAGCGGGTTTTAATTTATAGTTATTATTAATAACTATAAATTAAAACCCGCTGCGGCGGTTTGAAACATTCAACGGTTCTTTTTTAAAATAACAGAGGGCACCACTTCCGTTTCCAACTATCGAAAACTGTACTGTCATTCAGATAATAATACTATCAGATTATTTTATTAAGAATAAAAAGGAAAGAAATAAATTAACATTATTATAAAACAAATAAAATGTATTTGCGTTAATATTTTGTAAATATGTGTAAAATTAGTACCTACTTACATAGATGTGTGTTTACTATTTACTTTTAACATTTTTATTTGAAAATATTACAATTTAATATTATTTAATAAAAATACAATATGATATGAAAATTGAGATAAAATAAAATACAACAAATAATAAAGACGATAATGAAAAACCAGCAAATATTATAAGGTACCTGCGTATGTATATAATGATGTGTGTATTGTGATGGTATTGTGTATGTATATATGTTTTATTATTTTACATTATAGATTTTTTTCAATATTAACTATTTTGTTATTTTCCATATTTTTATTTTATATCTGTATATCTGAAATATTTTTTTTGTTTCCCTCATTTTTGGTTTCGAGTGAAAGATTGTTGAATGCTTTTATTTGCCTGGTATTTGTGGTTTCTTTGTCCAAAGCTTGTGTTTAACGTCGGAGTTTTCATGTTTTTTTGCGTTTGTCAAACTGGTCTATTAATGATAGTTTGAGTATGTTGAAAATTTTTTTTTGGTCAAAAATGTAGTTTAGTAATGTTTTAAATATATAATTGCGGTACATCTAGTACGTACAATAGTAATGAGTTTGTTGCTCCTTCCCAAGCAATGATTCCGTATTCTACGAGTATTATGCATTGTCAAAGTGCAAAATATATTATTTTCTCTTGTTTTAGGTTAAACATTATTTATTTATTTTTTTAAAAAAGAAAGACAAACATTCCCGGGTTACGAATAACCTGACAATATTTGGAAATCTCCTACTACCACCACAGTAAGCGGAAAATGTTGCATGTGTTGTGATGGAGGACTTAGCCAGCCGAGGAATTGAACACACTACGCCTGGGTGGAATCCAAACGCTATGTCAACTCGGCCACTGACCGGTTATGTTTCTTATGTTTAGAAAAATGGGGTTTATTTGTAATTTTTTGATATGATGTGTCCTGAGGATATTAATTCCACACAAGAGGCCCTGAGGAAAAAACTTATGTTGGCAGTAACATGATGTTCGATACATATTACCAGCATTTCATATAGCCTGATTTATATAAAGAGTGTTAGATGATCTCAGTATCACCCTGATGAAGGACCACCACTCAGTAGCAAAACGTTGCTTGAAACAGCTTTAGCCTTGTTATGACCGTATACCGCGATCCTTCAGTAAAATTATGTAAATCCATAGACCCCCTTCTTCCCGAAGATTCCCACCATCCTCCCTTAAACATCACCATTACTAACAACTTCCTAAACATTTACTCTAATAGTGTTCCTAAATATTCATACAATTTTGCAAGGGCAGATTATCCACTGATAACAAAATACTTAGAAAGTACAGACTGGTCCTTTTTAGACAAAAACACAAATGTTAACCAAAATCTTGAATCTTTCTACTCCATCATCAACACGGCTATTGAAAAATATGTTCCCTTAATTCAATTCAAACCATCAAAGTTCCCCAAATGGTTTAATAATGACTTAAAACACTTAATAATTAACAAAAAAATCTGGCACAAAAATTTCAAAGAGAGCAACTCTATCTCAGACTACAAAATATTTCATAAATATAGAACTGACTGTAAAAAGCTCTCCAAAAAATTATATCAATCATACATACTCAACACAGAAAAGTCTATTCCTTCAAATACCAAAAACTTTTTTACACATGTAAACTCACTAAGAAAAAACAAACCTAGCCTACCAACATACATGTATTTCGAAGGGAAAGGTAGTAGTGATACTAATGACATCGTTAATTTGTTTGCCGACTTCTTCAAAAATGTTTACGATAATGATATCCCAAATGTTCAACTTCCACCCTTTCATCCAAAGAAATCGGTCCACATTCCCGCTTTACATATAAATGTTCCTGATGTTATACGCAAAATAAAAACACTCGACTTAAAGAAAAAAGCGGGTCCTGACAAAATTAGTCCTGCCTTTCTAATTAACTGTGCATCAATAATAGCCAATCCACTATGTCATATATTTAACCAATCATTAAATTCTGGCTGCTTCCCCGACCTATGGAAAAATTGCTATCTAACACCTGTATTTAAAAAAGGCGATATTCATGATGTCACTAATTACCGACCCATTTGCATGCTCTCAACTATCCCCAAACTGTTTGAAAAACTTATCCTCGATAAAATCTCCATACATATTAACAACATCATTGTAACTAATCAACATGGATTTATGCCAGGCAGATCCACACTAACAAATCTCTCTTTATATGAAAATTTCATAGCATGTTCACTCGAAAACAAAACCCAAGTCGACTCAATATATACAGACTTTGTAAAAGCGTTTGACAAAGTTAACCACAAAATTCTTCTCAATAAACTTAGTCAAATCGGAATTGAGGGTAAACTATTGGAATGGATAAATAGCTACTTAACAAATAGAAATCTTCAAGTAAAAAATAATTCTAACCTTTCTCACAAATTCATAGCTATTAGCGGTGTACCCCAAGGGTCACATTTAGGCCCAATACTGTTTCTCCTTTTCATAAACGATATTGTTACTGTATTTGATAAAAATGTTGAAGTGCTACTTTTTGCCGATGACCTTAAACTATTTAAAATTATAAAAACAATAAATGACTGTATTCACATTCAAATAAATTTAAATAAACTTCAAGATTGGTGCAAAACTAACAAACTTTATCTCAATATTAGTAAATGCCACATTATAAGATTTTTCAGAACAAAACAACCCCTTAACTATCAATACAAAATTAACAATGTTTCTCTCGCCTCTGTAAGTGAAATTAACGATCTCGGCATTATTTTCGATTCAAAATTTAACTTTCTTTCACATGTAGAAACAGTCACCAACAAAGGATTAAAAATGCTCGGCTTCATTCTCCGAAATGGCAGAGACTTTAAAAATATTTCAACACTAAAAATCTTATATTCCTCACTTGTTCGAAGTCAAATCGAATATAATTCTCCTATTTGGTGTCCTTACTTTAAAATCCACTCCGATTCTAAAAAAATGAAAAAATTCAGCATAAATTCCTAAGATACATTAACTATAAACTCGGTCTACCTATAGAATCAATAAATTACAATCACTTGATGAAAGAATTAAACCTACTTAAAACTCTCAGATAGAAGACTTATTTCCGATTTGACTTTTATTTTTAAAATCGTCAATAGTATTATAGACAGCCCTGATATATTAAGCCTAATTACCTTCCATATACCCACTAGAACCACTCGATCCAAAATTCTTTTTAATTTTAATAACAATATCAGGACTGCGTCATTTAGAAACTCCCTTATACCTAGATTGCATGCAGTTGGCAATGCTTTCTCAGAAGTAGTAGATGTGTTCAACTGCATGGAATATAGCTATAAGAAGGCTATAATAACATACCTCTGTCGTAATTATCAATGTTATTAGGCATAATACCATTCTATTCATAAGTTATCACAGAACCTAAACAATGCACTTACATCAGATATCAAACAGAAGAGTGTTATCTAATAATTTTATATACTTAATCAAAACTATAATTTTTCCCAAAATTGTTATGAGATGTCTTACTGACAGCCCTGATTCAATAGAGCTAACTCTTAGTTTTCAGCAAATTCAACCAAATTCAATATTGAAGGTAACAATAACCTCAATACTAAACTACTGTACGGATTGAAAATAAAAATGCTAATGTACCTATGTATACCAGATGTTATTTTTGTTTAATTTTCAACATAATTTCTCTGTAATTATTCTGTTTAACATAATACTGTTTCGCTCCTGTGAACCACTGTAAACATAAATCATATATATTGTAAAAGCCTTTTACGGCGTCTAAATAAATAAATAAATATCATATTCAAGTCAATCAGGTCTAAAGATATCTAGATCTTTCTAAATTTGTTTAAATCTCTTTTCTGGCCCCTACTTCTCCAGACCCACAACAATCCCTCATTTGAGATGTCATCAATTCACTGACTTAGGGGCACTTAGAACTATTGTGTGGTGCCTATTCGCAATGTTTAATCTTAGATTTTATAAGAATACCGTAAGGAAACGTGTGTCCTAATGTATAAAAGAGACAATCGAGTATGAATGAGGCAGCATGATAGTTGGTTTAAGTAAAGGCGTATATAACTGTTGTGATCCTCGTCTATATACTCCACATTTCTAAAATGAAACTATTCAAGTTGTACTAATTATAGCCTGTATACTCTACCTACAAGAATCATTATCACTGTACCTTAATAAAAGTATTTTCTTGGTGACCATCGCCATTGATACAAAACGAAATCACCACAGTTGGCGCAGCCGGTAGGATTTCCTGCATTATTTTGGATTTCCAGAAAACACTGGTTCCTACCGCCCTGTCATGGAGCTCCGAGGAAGTGGACTGCTCAGTCTGCCCAACGGGACCCTGGTTCTAGAACTGGTGACCTCCTCGGATGGAGGCTTCTACACCTGCAGGGTGGAGAACGGAGTGGGACAGGCGCTCAATAAGGAGATCATGGTTACAGTGAATAGTGAGTTATTCATAATCTTATCATTTAAACCCTCAAGTATGCATTTTTTTAAAGTAGATAACAAAAAGTAAACTATCTTTCTCACTCTCTCAATTACGTCTCGAATTATTGCGATGACGTCAAAACTCATCCGGAGCATTTAGATACGCTGCATAAATACTTTTTTTATAAAATTTATACTATTTCGCAGGACCAGTAACGTTTGAGTTCCAATCAAAGAACATAACAACCAGAATAGGTCACCCGATTACAGTCCTGTGTGAAGCCTTCGGAGATCAGCCCATTAGGATCAGCTGGAGTCACAATGGCAAGAATATGGACTTCATTTCTACCAGGTAACTACCATACGAAACTTACTTCCACATCTTTCAATTAAATTCTCACAAGTAGAACTGCTGTATTAGAAGCACTATCTTTTTCGACCACTGACATTCCAAAAGCCACTGTTTAGGGAGGTTATTCAAAGCCCGTGATAATATTCACCTGATCGTAGAACTCGACATTTTCATATTTTTGCTCTTTTTCGAACAATTTATAGCGAGTGTCTAATAATAATCTTGCCGCTCTTCAAAATTCTTCAGGCATCGAATTGTACATAAATATGCCAGAACGTTGGGAAACAATCGTTAACAAAGTAGGATCTATTAGCTTACTTATATTTAAAACAAAAATACTCCACGAACTTCTGCGTAAATGAAAATTATCTGTGTTAACTATATGACCTAGTTCTTGTTAATTTGGGGGAATGACAGAGGCAGATCAACTAAAATAGATAATCAAAGGTCTTACCGGTCAAAGCGTCACACTGCCAGGTATGATATGATTAAATTATGGATAATCTTTGTTAAAATATTTAAACTTTCTTTCCAGGGCAAAGATCAGCTCCCACCAGACATCTAATGGTGCCATCAGTGAGATACTAATAGGCAGCAGCAGTACACAGGATGCTGGAGAATACCAGTGCCGGGCTTCCAACCCTCATGGGATAGCGCACTTCCTAATTTACCTGGTGGTCCAAGGTAAACTCATTTTTCCATATTATTAGACTTGGCCTTTTATCGGTTATTATCAACACACCAGCTGTGCTTTTTTGGTTTCTGAAATACGTACACGTATATTGGTATTTTCCTTGTGGTTTATGTTGTGTTTGATTTTGAAATATGTAAATATGGGGTCTTGTAAGTATCGAACCAAGGCCTTGGAGAGACTAAAATTGTCATTTTCTTAATTATATTTAATTCGCTTTCACCAACCTGGTATTCTATTAGAGTTTTCTCATGCATAGAATTCCCAAATGAATCAACTTATACAAGCACCGGGGATTTATAATGCATTAAAAATACTTATTTTCATAATTTTACTGCCAGATTCATAAAATTTGACGGCATCCGTGGTCGAGGGGAAAAGCTCCGTTTAGCTAATGTTGAAATCCTGGCGTGCGCAAGTAAATTCGATTTGATAAATTAGTTTATTTCACAATTTATTATTATTATTTTAAATATATAGTATTATTACAGCACGTTCCAGAGTGGAATATACTCTCAGTATCTCCGTGTTGTAAGACCACCATTCATTGGTGAAACAATGCTTGAAATAGCTTTATCCGTGTTTGGGACCAGATCTGAATAGCCAGGTACTCCACAAACTCCCTCTTCCCTATCTCCTTTCCCTCCCCACTACCTTCAGCCTCACAACATACCCCAATTGGGGATACCATAGTTTCACTGACTTCAGACGGTTGGGAGCAGTTAGGACTCTTGTGAGGTATTTGATTTTTTTAAAATCTCAACAGAGATTTTCTGGTGAAACTAGTGTGTTTAAGAAACATATAAATGTGCTTTAGAAACAGAATAAGAGTAAATATTCCAAAATATAGTAACCTCTGAATGCCAAAATTGTATGTTAGTATTGATTCAATCAAATCTGAATCGTGAATGGTTAACTTTCAGAGCCACCTGGTCCACCAGTAGAGGTGTCAGTGGAGGCAGTCAGGGGGCGCACTGTGCGGATAGGCTGGAGGGCGCCACCGCTACCACCAGCCCTCTACATGCTGCAGTATGCTCCTCACCACCATCTGCACTGGGACACTGCTAACACCATCAACATTACCAAGTAAGAGGCGGTTTCCGATCCAGTTGGTCTATTAACCTCAATCTACCATTTCACTTGCACTCTACTGACCAACTATTGGAACATGTGATGACACCCTAAAAGAAAAATTGGATACCACATGGGACAGAAATAGGTCCACACTTATTTGAGGAACGTTTTCATATAGAGAAATATCTATTACAATGGTTTTTATTATTATTATACTTATTCTTTATGCTAATTCAGATTTTCAAATTTCTATATTTACCCGCTCTATGATTAATGGAAAATGAAATTTTCAAAAAATTTACTATCATTTCCATTTCAATTTTTTGAAAATTTACTAACATTTATTCAAATTCACATACGTTTGTGTGAGTAATATACTAGGTGGGTATATAATGTGAAAAATCCATTATTATCTCATTTCAATTTATCTGAGTAGGCCACAAGTTATTTTTTTTAAATTCTCTATTTCTGATTCCCTATCAAAAGTTTTGACTGGGTTTTACTTAAGCATTTCTTGTACATACCTGCAGGTAGGTAGGTAGTAGGTCTTATATTTTAATTAAGAATTTTTGTAAATATTTTTTCGGTGGAAGTAGGTACTTTGAAAGATAAAGCAAACACAATTTATTTTTTTTATTTCGCTTTCTGAACTTATATATTTTTTTAAATATATAAGATAGGTGTATCTCTTTTGTCCACCCGCAGTTTTCAATTTCTTTTTAAATAAATATGGCTTTTCACAAGAGTTTCGTTACTATTCATCAAGTCTTAACCCTTCAGGAACATAACCCAACCTAACCTAACCTATAATAACCAAACCTAACCTATCATAACCCATCCTAACCGAAAATCAACTAACCTAACCTAACCTATAATAACCTTAACTTTTTTTTAAATATTTCTTTACTTGCAAAACATACCTAAATACCTTCATTTTAGAGTTCGGCCAAAATAGTACCTACCTAGTATTTGCATAGAGTAAATGGTAAGGATCTAGCCACTCATATCAGGAATACCAACAAAAGAAAATGTTATCAACAGAAATTATTCCGGCTGTCACTCCAATACCCCATACAACGAAAGCGAATTTTCATTTTACGTAATTAAAAATTAAAATGCTAAAATTTAAAATTTTCCAAATGCAATCAGTTTCCTTTTATAGTAATTAAGGTAAATCAGAAGGTTTTATTAAAAAATATTTCATATATTCCGTTGCCAGCGATTCCGAATAGTTACCATCTTTTTTTTCTATAATGCTTAGATAAGTGATTTGTTCGTCATTGAAAAGATAAATAATTTTTTTTTTTCGAGTAGCGCGTCGTCACCTCGACGAGCGATTGGTTATCTAGGGTTAAACTTGTATTTGTGAAAAAGTTGAAGTTTCAACATCCAAAATTTTCTTTTATTTTAATTTTCCACATAAAATTGCTGTTGCTAAGATCCAACTTTGGACGTACACATTCCTTAAATGTGTCTGGTTTTGCCTTATCTTAGCAATTAAATACCTCGTCGAATGACCAAAACCATTGTTGTTGAATCCCCTTTTTCATAGTATTCCAGATATAATCCGTCAGAGCGCTGAGATCTCTGGCCTGCACCCGTCCACTCCGTACGCAGCCAGAATCTGCTCGGCAGGACAGGCGGGACTGAGTCCGTACACGAGGCCAGTTCTCTTCACCACTCTGGAGGAAGGTAAGAAACATTTCAAATATTACACAAACAGAACAAGTAAATTTTTTTTTTTTTTTTAATTAACTCCACACAGGAGGCCCTGAAGAAAATAATTTCCCTCAGGGCCTATGTCATCTTTGGGGATGCTGTGTGGGGGGTCTTTTTGTGGAGAGGAAGGAGTGAACATGGGTCTTGAAGAGTCCCATGTTGTAGGAGGGAGGAAACACAGAGGCCGGCAGTTCGTTCCACAGCCGAGCTGTTGAACTTAAGAACGAATCGTAGAAGCGACCCGTTCTCATGTGACAAATGTCAACCGTGTACAAATGTTGGGCACGCGTTTGGCGTGTATCCCGACTTCGCACCGGTGCCGAAGGGATCAATGACGCTAGTTCCTCAGAGCATCTTCCATTGTAATACCGATAGAACAAGGACAGCATACCTACCTGACGCCTGTGCTCTAAAGATTGCAGTCCGTCTGTTAAGATTGGGGAATCTATCAAACGGACCGCCCGTTTTTGCACAGAGTCGAGGGTTTTTTTCAGGTATTTAGGGGCTCCGGACCAGAGATGGCTGCCAAATTCGACAGTAGGGCGCACTTGCGATTTGTATAGGGTCAGCAGTTGTGTACTATTAAAGTATCTGCGGGCCCTGTACAGTACGCCCAGCTTCTGAGAGGCCAGCTTTACACTGGCTTCGATGGAGCCCCCATACCTGAGCTGGTCACTTATAGTTACACCAAGCATATCAATGGAAGGCCTGTTCGGAAGATTGCTTCCGTTGAAGGAGACTAGATTATCATTTAGATCCCTTTTAGACGTAATCAGACAGGATTGGGTCTTTGAAACATTAAATTCGACGAGATTAATTTTACCCCAGGAGGAAATACTCTCGAGATAACCGTCCATTCTCTGCTTCAAAGCCCTCCGAGCCGTTGGAGTTTGTGTGCCCTTTGGGGGCTTGTCAAACAAAAAGCTATCATGAACTGTACTGTCATCCGCGTAACAATGAATCGGTGCACATGTCAAAAGGTCATTGATGTGCAACAAAAACAAAGTCGGAGACAGAACCGATCCCTGTGGGACGCCAGCATTTATAGAGTGTGAGGATGAGGTGAAACCGTCAGCAACTGCTTGAATCGACCTATCCCTTAAAAAGTCAGCAATCTACGTACACAGGGATGCGGGAAGTCCGTAAGAAGGCAATTTGTTGACAAGTCCTCGGTGCCAGACCCGGTCAAAGGCCTTGGATATGTCTAGTGCGACCGTTTGGGTCTCACCGTGACGTTCCAGGCACCGCCCCCAAACATGCGACACATACGCGAGAAGATCACCGCACGAGCGGTTCCGCCGGAATCCGTATTGACGGTCGTTGATAATTTTGTTCTTCTCGAGGTATGTGAGCAGTTTGTCGTTGATCACACGTTCCATCACTTTGGACAGAACTGATGTGATCGCTATGGGGCGGTAGTTGGCCGGGTTGGAGCGGTCACCTTTCTTGGGAATAGGGTGAATGACCGCTTTTTTCCAACCAGAGGGCACAGTGCCACACTTCAGGGACATTTTGAAGAGCTTTGTCAAAACTGGAACTATTTCCGCAGCACACCTCTGCAATACCAGGGCAGGTATTCCATCAGGTCCACTAGCTTTGTTAACATCGAGCCCCCGTATAACGTGGAGTACATCCCGATGCCGGATCCTCAGCTTTTTCATATAGAAGCCGCAGTGAGGAACCGACGGCGGAACAGCACCTCCGTCATCGAGGGTCGAGTTTTCCGCAAACATTTTCAGAAACATGGAATTTTATATATATTTTGTTTTGTATCCAGCTCCGACATCAGCCCCACTAAGCGTCAAAGTGGAATCAGGTCCAGGTCCAGGGGAGCTCCAGGTCTCCTGGCTGCCCCCTCCTGCTCACACCCACCACGGAATACTCCTTGGTTATCAGATCAGAGCAGTGCCGCAGATTACCCACCATTCTGGTAAGTAGATGCTAAAAGTTTGATATCTCGAATGGAATATTAAAATAATATTATCTATTGGTGCAATTACCCAGGCGAACTGCGCCATCGAAAATATCTAAATGCACGTGGCGAACTTTACTAATGAAGGTTCGACACCAATGTCCAGAAGCAATTCACATTCGAAGCGCAAGCCAGTCACCAAATCGACCGCCTTCTCCACAACACCTCCAATCAAGCTATAATGCTACGTTTTACGTGGGCGAAGTCGATGCCAATTCAATGCGGCACGAAAATATCAAATGCCCTACATAACTTGTGACGAAGTAGATGCGGTGGACAATGGACAGTAATAATAGGGTATTTTCACAATCTATGAATGCTGTAAAAAATGTGTGGAATATTTATAGTTTATTTTTCTGATTCTGATCATTTTACTAAAAATGTATAATTTTCATATTTTCTCCCATAATAAAAAAACCACACATTACGAAACGGTTCCAACTGGCTATAACATCAAAATAACATAGAAAAGGCCACTGGCTGATCGGCGTATCAAAATGGCACATTTTAAATCACTGTAGAAAACTTATTTGTTAACATAAAAATACCTTCACTATCGTAATTTAAAAATACATACTCTGTTATAGTCTGTTGAGTATTATACCTTATACTTTGAATGTTTCAATAGTTTTTAATTTTTTATTAATTTCGTACATCGAAGTCCCCATCAATCTTTCTTCAACAGAAATAGGTCACTAAAAGTTGCAGAGAAGGAGCGGGAGGTGGGCACTGGGCACGCAGGACAGCCTTGCCGCTTGACATATCTTCAGTTCAATTGCTTCAAGTCATATTAGAATATACTAGAATTCGGCAGTTTTCATCTTGCACACCCCCTCAGTAGGAGAATCTTTCCGTAGTTTTTATCCCTACAAATTCTACAAGCTCTTTAAAAATATATATTCTATTCCAGATGACAAAGCTGAAGTTCTAAAGGCTGGACCGAATGGCCAAACAGCAACTCTGGCCGGATTGATGAAGGGTAGTCGCTATGCCGTCACAGTCAGTTGCTACAACAGCGCTGGGGTTGGTCCCGCATCCCCTATGGTCTATCGAGATACCCCTGAAGGAGGTGAGACTATGAATCATTTCAATCTCAAGTAATCTATAGATAGATTAGAAAAATGTTTTATTATATAAAAAAAATTATACATGATTAACATGATAGTCGACAATGGAAATTGTTCACTTTAAAAATTGTTTGTTATAGCACCGGAGGAGTCCCCAGAAGAACTTCAGTGCTCAGCAGTTAGCAGCACCAGCATGAGGGTCAGCTGGAGACCCCTCCCTCCGCACCTGCAAGGAGGCGCCATGATAGGATATACACTTTTATACTCCACCACTGGTTAGTTGCTACATTCATAGTTTGGGAGGTGGGTGTGGGTACCATCACCCCTGGAACCATTCATTGGATAACCAACGCCGCTTCTGCCACAGGTCCAAGTGGTTCGCTCTGTTTGGTGACTTAGGATGGGTGCCTTAGTTCATGGGGTGAGGTTTGTCCTGATCTGGGTGGCGCATTCATTTGTCCACCAACTGCGTTACTGGCAGGATTGGGAGAGGCCAGTTGAGGGAAACTCTTTCACCTCTCCAGCAGGCTCTCTCGACCCATCGTCTTGCACCACAGTGCGATGGATGGGTTTATGCATCAGTCCTGGATGCACTGACCCCAAGATTCCTACCCACCCCTCGTACCTTTTTACTTCCCAGAACCTACTTCCTACTTCCCAGAACTTCCCCTTCTTCCTTTCCTTAAAGAGCCTCTTCATACAGCATTCCAAGATGACACAGACCCTGTCATGAAATGAATTTCCTGAAAGTTTAACATTCAACCGGCGTCCTATGGTAAAAAGAAATTAAAGAAAAAAGTTTTTTTTAACTATAATACATCTGTTTTCAATGTTCGATCTAGTTGTGCAATCTCTTGGGTCGGCCTAATCCAAATTTTTTTGGTTTGAATGAGGATTGAACCTTCTTCCCCAGGGACTGGAGTCAACACCATTAACACCTAAGCCAAATCCCAATTGGATAGTATCAACATTTATTTCATATATTACCAGCTGTAAATTTTTCAATATAATGTGATACAATATCAGTGTGTGTGCATGAGTGCTTTCAAAAGTTGATAGAATGAATTGTCATCAACAACTAGTCTTACTGTAAATTGGATGTCGGGAAGCGGGTTAATTTCTACTTCCATTTCATTAAATCTTTCATTGAATCAAGTAAACAAAATGAAAAATTCAAATAGATGTATTTAATGCTGTAATTATAATATAAATATAATGTAGTGCTGTAATTTTGCCAATATTTTCATCAAAGAAAAGACTTTCTCAAAATAATGATTGAAACACACAACATTCCTAAAACAGCTAATAATTTTATTTTACTCAATTGATTTTTCTGAGGCCTTGTCCCTTTAAATAAAACATATTTATATCGTTTAGATGGTATCCAGCATAACGTAACATCAGTGCACAGCTCCATACAACTCGAAAGCCTTCAGAAGTTCGCGAACTACACAGTGTGGGTTGTCGGACACTCGAGGGTTGGACTGGGACCACCTTCGCCACCAATCACCTGCTCAACTCTGGAAGACAGTAAGAAAAAAAAAAAAAATTCTATTACGACTAACTTATGGGTTTCTATAATTTCTATTTAGTTTCTTTAATTTCTATTTAACAGCTCCCCTCATAATAATAATATATCAACTAATAATAATCAACCTCAACAATGGCGTAGAATTTTGTACATCGATAATTTCTCTCAAAAAAGCATAAAAAACCTCCCACCAGATATCAACCCAGCTTTTTACACTAACTATAGTATAGGTAAATTTTTGATGAATGTTAAGGACAAAGAACATCGGTTAAATCACTCAGGTATTTACTCACTGCAATGTAGTGACTGTCTCGCGTTTTACATAGGCAAAACAGCGCGTAATATCAAAACGCGAGTCAAAGAACACCTAAGATGCTTAAACAGTAATGGGTTCTCCGAATTTGCAAATCATCTCATAGCAACCAACCATACGTTTGACAAAAATACTGGCGTCAGTCTATTACATAAAAACGGAATAGGTCTTAGGTTGGATAACTTAGAAGCGCTAGAGTTAAGGAAAGCCAAAAACGTCAATAGCAAAGTCATCAACAACCAAATAAACCTAAATAAAAGTCCTATACTCAGATTGTGCCCTATTGACAAAGAGCACTCGCCTCTCAATCTCCCACCTATCCCTACCTCTTCCACTGTAGCTCAGACTGTCCACTCACCGTGATATCAACACATGTTAATTTAATTTTTGGATGTTTAGTATTATACTGCCCTGATGAAGCTACGGTTGTAGCGAAACCCGGTCGGCATTAAGTATTTACCTATATGTGATGTTTACAAAGTTATTGTTTAATTTTAAATCAAATTATTTATTATATATATTTAAAATGCCTTCTTTTGTCATGTATTTACGTATGTTATCGTTTTTATTTATTTATAATTTCTTAAAGTTGTCTTGTCGTAACAACTTTTTGTGTTTGCAGTTCCAACAGCACCCGCTGATGTGAAAGCCCTTGTTCTTACTTCGAGTTCCCTGGTAGTGAGCTGGCTTCCTCCACTTTACCCAAACGGACGTATCACACATTACACTGTCTACCTGAGACCTATTCATGGGTAATTCTATAAATTTTTCACAAACCATTACTACTTATATTTTTAACTCTGACAATGCAGATGGCGAGAAATCTGCCCAAATTATTTCAAAAAAACTAATGCAAACTGTAAAAACTTGTATTTAAAGATGGCCTGAATATACCACCCACTCAATGTCTCATAAACATACTGATTCATTGAAAAGATGATATCAATAGAAGATGATATGGCCGGTGGCTGATTTGACATTGCGTTTGAGTCCCATCCAGGCGTAGTGTATTCAAATCCTCGACCGGTTAAGTCCGCCATCACAACACAAGGAACATTTTCCGCTTACTGTGGTGGTAGTAGAAGATTTTCAAATATTGTCAGATTATTTGCAACCAAGGAATGTTTGTCTTTCTTTAAAAAATTCCACCAATTTTTTCAATCTCATCCTCTCATTTTGAATAAATAACAATTATTTCCCACGTATATTTTGTTTTGGCTGCCATTTTTTCCATGTGATTGCAAAGTTCTACCCAAATGTATTTACAATCTAGATAGTGTCTCAGATATATCCATACGATTTTATTTATATTATGTGACATCTATTGCCTTTTTTGGTAAGTAAGTCTAGAATGAATATTCAATATTGTTAGGGATAACTTACAATAAGCTGCAAACCTCACTGTAATATTTAATCATTGATAAAGATAATAATGTCAACGACCAGCACGACAATATTGGGTTGTGTTTGTTAGCTTTAACCATATATCTAAGAATTTATTGGCCCAAATTTTAAAGACAAGTGCTATTTTAGCTATTTCGAAAGCGATTAATATGTGTATAGAACTTTTTGGCACTAATATAATCAACAGATTGACTGCAAATACACAAAGGTTATTATTAATTATCCTTGCCTAATAGATTTGTGAAAAATCACTGGTTTATTATATGGAATTAAAATTTTGTAAATAACAATTACACCTACTTTATCATTTGTATGAATTCTTCACACAAGCATTCCAATTTTGAAAATTACACTTACAAAGCAAATTCGAATTTATTGAACATTGAACCGACAACCAAAATTGGTATATTTGAAGTTTTTACTGCGCTCTCACTAAATTACATCACCTTTAGTAGTCAATTATTTTATTAATTTGTTTATATCAACATGAATGTCATTTAAAACTTTGCATTTTTACAGTGGTGGCACGGTCCAAAGTTACCGAGTCTCCGACCAGTGGAACGGTGCAGATGGACAGCAAGATTCCTTGTCCCACGCAGTAAGAGGTTTGGAACAGGGGAGAAGGTACGAGGCCTGGGTGACTGCTGCAACCTTGGTGGGGGAGGGGGAGCCTTCGAGAACTGTCAGCGCAGAGCCTAGTGACAGAGGTAAGTCATTTAAAGCCTAAAATCAATTGTTGAACCAGTGAGAATAGTGTGTTGATTTAAAGATCTGGTAAATATCCCCAATTATAAATTTTGTATTCGAATTCCAGTGGTGGCAGGTGTATCTTCACTCGGAGGCAAGCTGACAGTCGGGGCAGGGAGTGTCCTGAGACTCGCCTGCCGCGCTCTCGGCAGTCCCCAGCCCCGCACCGTTTGGTACCACAACACCAAGGTCATCACACATCATCCCAGCTTCATTCTCAACACTGATGACAGTCTTTACATCAACAGTGAGTCCAAAAATAAAAATTTAATTTATTTCCTCTAGTTTGGACCGAACTTAAACTGAAACTTAACCGAACTAAAATTGTCAAAATTCCTCAGAATGCCAAAAAAAATATTTTCATCTTTTGATTTTGTTTTCATTGGGATTCTTCATGATTTTGCAAATGTGAATGGTAGCAGAAATCGGGGACGCCCGAGGAAGACATGGCACGACCAAGTGAATCAGATACTTGAGTCGGGCCAAGTCAAGAGTCAGAATAATAGAAGAGTATGTATGAGACGATGCATGAATGTGAATGAGGCAAGGAGTGTGTGCCAAGACCGAGTTGTTTGGCGGTCTGTCCTCTCTGCCTAGCCCTGCGATGAAACGGCGTGATGGTTAGTTAGTTAGATTTTGTCAGCAATAATTTGGGTATTTTTTTCAGTAGATATGATATGGTGTTTATGGCCATAAATTTTATTTCATTTGTCTATGAGGTATTTTAAATTTTGCTGAATTTTTGCAACATATAGGCCTGTTCGCTGTCCTAGTTCTTGTATGTTCAATAGACCTTTTTTTGCAAAACTGAGTTATGAATTCCAATATGCCTATTGCGCATTAATGAAGCTCAAAAACAACATATTTTTGGTTTTTAAGTGACATTTTAAGCTTTTTTCGAGTGCCAATATCCACTCACGGAATAATGTTTCAGTTCTTATTTGTTCAATCTCCTAGATATTGAACATTCAAACACTCAAAGTTATGAATATAATATTTTTAAAAAGTTCATAGATATTTGTTCAACATCCCGCCGAACGTTGAAGTCTTGAATGTTTAATCTCCACTGTCAACCAATCAGGAGCCGGCTAGTTAAAATGTGCGGCCATGTTGATTTTTAGTTGTTTTCTAACAACTAAATTGTTCCACTAAAAATACGTTTAATTGCGAATATATACTGTTATTGAACTAAAAAATGACTTCACCGACTCCAGAATCAATAAACCTCAGAACAGTAGCTCAAATAGAAAGGTAAGTTTTAAAATTATGTCATTTATAGGCTTTTTCACCATATTTTATATGTACTTCTTGAATTTGCTAGGCAAATATACAGGATGCTTCATTTATTATTTATTTATTCAAGTATTTATTTACAAACTTAGGACTTTTACCTAAAATGAGTATTAATAAATTATATTAGTGCATTAAAACTTATTTTTATTCAAGAAATACAACAAAAGAGCCAGGACATGGAAATGTGCAAAAAGTCGACTGTCCTCATAGTCTGATTGAAAGACATCTACAACACATATTTTGTCCGTTATCACTGCGGAGATCGCTGATGAAAACGAAGTCCAAATATTTAAATTTTGAATTCATTCAATTAAAAGTTTCTGATTTTTTTGTTTTTTTTAGTCACATAAAAAACCTTAAACATATTCTTATGTAGGAACTACAATCAAACCAACTAGGCAAACGACTAACAACAATAAATGTAATGTTAAATAGCGCACACCCATAACCCAAATCGCGGGATATTATAATTTTAGGATTTTAAGATCTGAAAGTATTTAAAAAAATAATATTTTACTCACGATAATCAACATAAATAATAAGCTCACAGCAAATAAGACCTTCCGAAAGAAAAAAAAATCTTTCTAAAGTAAGTAAACTTTAAAAATTACATTTATCAAATGTAGGTAACGAAACAATAAAAATAAAACTAATTTTCAACTGAAAATTGAACTTCAATAGTTTTACGCATCACTCTGGATTTTTTTATGGAACACCGCACACAGTCTCAACTGCTCCCAACCATCTGGAGCCAGTGAGACTATGGAATCCCCAATTTGGGTATATTAGTATATTGTGAGGCTGAAGGTAGTGTGGAGGGGAAGGAGATGGAGAGGAGAAAGAGAGGAAGGAGGATGAAGGAGAAGAGAGGTGGTATGTGAGTATCAGTATTCAGATCTGATCACCAAACACGGCTAAAGCCATTTCAATTCTTATGGTGGTCTTTACACCATATCTTCCTCTCTGGAACATGCCGCAAATAGACTATATGTTATTTTAAATGAATAATTTGGGAAAATAACATAAATGAGTCAAATAAAATTTACTTGCGAACGCCGGGATTTGAATCCGCGACCTCCGAATTTCTAGTCAAGAGTACCCCTAGACCACGGAGGCCGTAATACGTACGATGTTAGAATATTTCACATCACGCATGCACCGACAACCGATAGTAGTATATTAGCGGTAGGTACCTTTGTACTTGTGCATTGTTTTCAAACTTCCAAAATATTGGATGATTTATTTAGAGCTGTTTTTGTGAAAAATCAATTCAAGGACTCTGTTTATATATTTTAAAGTAATACTTTAAGTCAACTACTAACTAAGATAAAAGTAAAGTATTTGAAATCTGAAAATCACCCTGTATATACAATTTACCACTAATTGGCTAATTGAACAAAATATACCTCAAACTTATGGGAGCCGAATTGTTCAATCTCCAGACGATATGTTCAATATCCAAAAAAATCATTCATCATTTTCAAGCCATGTTCAACGTCCACCTTTAAAGTCATAATACGGGCTTAATATTGCTTAAATCTTCAAAAAATGATCTTTAATAATTTCCTGTTACACATATGTATTAAACGAAATGACCAAAATCGAGAATTTTTTAGAATTTGCCTGTAAAAACCAAAAAAACGTCTCCTGTAAAATTTGCTAAATTGTCTATTGAACATACAAGAACTAAGGCAGCGTGTTGTAATCATTTTATCTATTTTTGTCTACAACATCTGTTTCTGCTTGGGTCTGCTCTATTGTGCATTTCTTTGAGCTCTGGTAATGCTTGTCCTATTGACTACGAATAATCGATAATGCATTGTTATCGGCCTTGGGTTTCTGTGGCATGTATTCATAGTCGTCTTGATGTGCATTTTAGATATCAACCCTCAACTGGAAGGCAACTACACCTGTGTAGCCAAGAACTTGTTTGGTTGGGACAGTGTGTCCTATCTCGTCGGGGTGGTCGCTCCTCCCGCACCTCCCCGCCTGAGGGCACTGCCTGAGAGACAGGCCCTGCTGCTGGAGTGGGCCCCGCCCAACCACACCTCTCCCATCCTAGGCAAGTACTTTGTAATAAAGAGACAGAATACGTTTAAAAATATTGGAGTTCCTCAAGGGAAGGAAATGGGTCCATAAACATTTTTATATTACATATTTTTGGAGAAAGATCTGTGTTGGTGGTCAAAATTCTGAATGCTAAATTAACAAAATGGTTTCAATAAAAACAAATAGATCAAAATAAAGACACACAACTAATGGCTAGCTTTATCGATATCTCCAGGTTACGATCTGAAGTGGCGCAAGGATGATGACGCATGGCAGACAGAGCTTGTAGCGGGGGCGGGCCCAGGCAGCAAAACCCTGGCTGGGCTGGCCTGCGGAAAGCAGTACGAGGTGCACTTGGTGGCTAGGGGCATGGTGGGGCCTTCAAGGGCGGCTATTGCTGTTGCTACAACCCTGGGATCAGGTACTTTTCATAACATCATCAAAACTCATTTCAAATTTGTGTCGAGAGCATTCCTTAAGCCCATATTTTCTTCCTACGCCATTTCTTATTTCTCCTTTTTCATTTTTTCTGAAACCTTTCTTGTTTTCCTTTTCTCATTCACTTTTCCCTCCTAACGTTCTTTTTTATAAAAAATTTTAGCTTACCATTTTAATACTTATAAACGGTTTATCAAAAATATCATATTTCAAATCCTCCCAGGACAATGTTAACTAGGTTGAAATCAATAATTTTGTCGGTTCTGTTTAATTTCAAACTAATATTTTAATTGTTATTTTCTAGTAATGACAGCAGCTACAGGCATCGAATGGATTAGAAGTAACTCTACCCACATCTCCTTGGATCTAGATAGCTGGAGGGACGGAGAGTGTGGCCTACCTCGGTGGAGTGTGGACTACAGGCCTTTCTCCACACGATTGTGGTTACAACCCGATCCTTTGCCTGTAAGTTAATATTTTTCTAACAAGATTTTAAAAACTGAAATAGCTCCGCTCTTCAGGACTTTTAGTAAGAATGAAAGATAGTCGACCATCATAGGCTTTTCCACAATGAACACGAACAGTCAGTGAAGAAGCCTTATATTAATTTAAGTTGCGATCAGTTATATTTCAGAATCATACATTTCCTCAAAAATGCCTTACATTTCAAGTAATTTTTGTAAACCATTTACTGATACTATTGCATTGTATTTTTCAATCATTCCAGGCCGTTTAAGAAAACTTTGTGTAGCGGACGACGTATCACCGTCAATAACGAGATTCATAAACTGAGAAGAGTCCTCTGAGCAAGACAAGCAGTATGGATAGACAATAGTCAACCACTAAAGAGGCTTATTTATAATTAGTATGCAGAATGAAGCACTGTTAGGAGACCTAATCAACAATGACATTACAAAACTTTAACACATTGTAGAGATCTCAACGTAGCAAGCAAAAGTTATGGTTACTGTCCCAATTCCCAATTACTTGCCACATTTTTTGAGGTAACGTGTCTATGTCTTTATTATGTATGTAATGTCATTGGGCTATGTAGTGTGAAGGCCAACAACAAACCCCAACATCTAGAAGCTGAAAGGAGATATGAGACTGACGAGAATGGAAAGGTTTTCTGGAAATAGTCAGGACTCTCCAAGGTTTTGTAGGGCCGATGATTCATCTTCATTTTTGAACCATCTCAGAATCTTATTGTGCCTTAATGAATTTTATTGTGCTCTAGTTAAATAAAAGAAGTGACTGTATATTTTTGATAATTCCAGGAAGTGAGTAACCATCGTCTTGTACTAGGACGGCTACAGCCCGCCACCTGGTACATGCTACGGGTGACGGCTGTCAACCAGGCCGGACCCACTACTGCGGTATACACAGTGGCTACTAAGACTGAAAATGGAGGTAACTTCATAATTCATCTTCTGTAAAAAAACTAACTAACTAATCGTCATGCCGTTTCGCTGCAGGGGTAGGCAGAGAGGACAGACCGCCAAAATCTCAGTCTTTGCACGCTCTCCTTGCCTCATTCACATTCATACATTGTCTCATACCTGCTCTTTTTTTATTCTGGCTCCTTACATAGCCCGACTCAAGTTTTTGGTTGATTTGATCATGTCATGACTTCCTCTGACGTCCCCGACTTCTTCTAGCATTCACATTCAGGTCATTCTCCTTACACTTCTTTCTTCATTAGTTTGCTCTACACGCCCTAACCATCTAAGCGTCCCTTTCTTAATCTTTCTCACTACGCTTACATCAGCCTTGCCTTCACACTATCATACATGGTTTTATCACGCATACTCCTCAGGAATCTCATTTCTACAGTATTCAGAAGAGTTTACCTTGAGATAAATAATTATTGATCCTTTTGATGTTTCTTTCTTTGCATATAATGATAACGCATTCAAAATTATTCAAATGACGTTGTTTTTAGGGGTGTACCCACTCAAAAGATTTTTGGCATAATATGGCAACTTTGCAAAATGATTTGAGCGATTTATGTAGAACCTAAAAATATGGGCTGAACAGTGAAATCTGGATGAACTCATTGGCTTTAAACAGCAGTAAACAGTTCATATGTTCCGGTATTAATATTTTGAGTAATAACATTGAAAATCAAATGGCCAAACACCCATCTCTCAAGTGGTTATTTTCTTTACTTGATATGATTTTGCCACACAGGTTCTGAAGCTTCCCTCTTGGCTTATCTTCAGGGATGCTAAGTGAGTGGCATTTTTAATGTGAGGGCTGAGAGAAGCATTTTGTAGCTATAATAATAATAATAATAATGATTGGATTATTTGTATGACGGATTTTTGAGAAAAACACCTCAAGGGCTGTAGGATGGAGCATTGCACTGTAACACTGCATAAATGAAAACATTTAAATAGGCTACGGATTCATCTCAGAACTACGAGCGATATTACCTATTTGCTTCTGATCTACGCATACAAAAAGGTTGATAATTACTGCAAAACAATGTGCCAATTTATTCTGACCTTGATTGTTACCCATTTCAGATGAGATTGACTTCCCAAATCAACCGCTAGACGCCAGTGTCATGGTCATGGTATGCAGTTGTGTCCTTCTGCTCCTGTGCCTTATGATCTGCGCCTTCGTGGCTGTACAGAAGCACAGGTAAATTAACATGTTTTTTTGTGACTTTTTTGTACTTATTATTATTATTATTTATTTAATGGAGATGGCTTACATAATTCCCGTGAGCTCTCGGGCCATGGTCCATTGCACTTTCGCCCATTTTAGCTCATTCTTTTGCTATTGGATATTCGGCCATGTCTCCCGGCTTCGCAATGTGACTTTCCAGATAACTTAGTCTTGTTCCCATAGAGGCGGAACATTGACACCACAGGGGAATTGGAGTATATTCATCGTCTTTTCCCAACATTTCCTGCATCTATTGGTGTTTTCCACTCCCAACAGCTGCTTGTGTCTCCTGAGGTAGCAGTGTCTGATCACTGAGTCGTAGAAACGACCCATTCTCATGTGACAAATGTCAACCGTGTACATATTTATTTATTTGTTTGTACACGCCCAATTAGGGCTTTTACATATGATAATATTAAAAATACATTTGATATAATCAGAGAGTAAAAGAGATATAACAATTAAAATAAGTACTAAGTATAAAAATATTAACTTAAAAACAACAAACAGAGTAAACGATGCACATTCCTATGAATTTCGATACATTCAAAATTTATATACATACATTACAAATCTATCAAGATAGACATCAGATTTAATAACAATGTTTTTATAGGCTGATAGACATTCAGTACCGTTGGTGTTCATGTAATATTTATTCCCTGCACTGTGCAGTCGGTTCATTACTGAATTTATTTCTGCCTTGGTACCTGCAATGTTACAATGGTAAGGTACCTTCTGACGAACAGTTCTACTAGGCACATGAAAGTCTATCAGCCTAAGGAGTTCAGGGGAGTCAAACATGTTATTAACAATTTTATAAAAATAGATCAGAACATAATCTTATTTCTTTTAATGTGGCAAGGCCCATGACTTTCAACAGTGAGGTGTAGTTAATGTTTTCAATAGGAATTCCTAATCTATAATTTATGTTTTGTAAAAATTTATGTTGGATTCGCACAATAGATTTTTCATGAATATTTTAAAATGGATTCCAAATGGTTGAGTTGAATTCTAAATGGCTTCTGACAATGGATGAATACAATATTTTTTAAGTTTTTAAATTTTTGAAATCTTTTCAACATTAAAATTTGCATCGCTTTAATGACTTTTGATTCATTTATTTTTCAGAGTACCTAAACCTAAGATTACTTGCTCTAACATATTTAAAAGGATTATCTATTGATGCTTTACGTGGTTATTAATGTATTCAGGGTATTTTTCTAGGAAACTTTAAAACTATACTGCGGGGCTGTATGCAGGAATATAATCGCTTTAGTGGTTATACTGTTAATGTGGGAGATAAATGTTTGGTGTCAAATATTATCAAAATTATCAGTGTCAAATATATGTTGAGCATACGCTTGGTGAGTTTTCTGACTATGCACCGGTGCCAAAGGGATAATTAAACTAGTTCCTCGGAGCATCTTCCATTGAAATACCAACATGGATAGTATACCTACTGTGCTCTAACTATTGCAATACTTTTCTTAAGATAGGGGAATTTATTAAACGGACTGCCCATTTCTGCAAAGTTAAGGGTTCCAGACTAGAGGTGGCTGCCAAATTCAACAGTGGGGCGCACTTGCAATTTGTACAGGGTCAACAGTAGTGTACTATTAGAGCATCTGCATCTGCATCTGTACAGTATTCCCAGCTTCTGGGAGGCAAACTTGACTCTGGCTTTTTTGATGGGGTCCTCGTGCCTGAGCTGTTAAAAGAGAGAGAAAGAGACAGAGAGTGAAAGAGAGAGTCCGGGCCGGCCCTGAGCCAAACGCCGCCTGGCACGAGTAAAATTGAGGCCCGTTGTCAAAACCAGAAGACGCCTAGTTAGGTTATCACTGTAATAAATAACATTCGAATGATTTGTGTTAGGTTTAGGTAGTTATTGATTGCTCCAATTGCTGGAGAGAGTAAAAGAGGGACATTAAACTAAGCAAATCAATGGAAGGTATTCTGGGAAGATTGCTTCTGTTGAAGTAGTTGCCTGGTTTGTCTAAGATTTGGTCCGATTATGAGTAATAATAATAATAATAATGATTGGATTATTTATATAGCGCCGTTTTCGTGAGAAAATCACCTCAAGGGCGCTTAACAACTTAATTTATGCATTGATCACTTAGACTTAATTACTTTTGGTTTATAACTAAGTTTCATAGATAGAGAGAGACTTATAACTAAGACTAATGTCGAGTGATTTACAACTAAGACTTTTAACTAATGACTTAAGCTATACATATTTTTATGACCAAGTTGGCTTTTACACAATACCGCTATAATACGACTTACAACTACGGCTTAAACTAGAGATTTACGACTAACATACATATTTAATTTATATTTACAAATACCGATTGTTATGATTTCTGCCCGTGATGTCAGTTATAAAATATTTAAAAAAAAATTTTTAAAAAAAAGTGCTTTGTATTGATTCCGGGTGC
Source organism: Hesperophylax magnus (assembly GCA_026573805.1). NCBI lineage: Eukaryota > Metazoa > Arthropoda > Insecta > Trichoptera > Limnephilidae > Hesperophylax > Hesperophylax magnus. The sequence goes on along the minus strand of JAIUSX010000068.1, from coordinate 703,945 downwards.
TCTTCCTCATTCCTTTCACTTATATATGTAGTTTGGTGTGGCAAGGTGCCACTCCTACGGCCACTTGTAGGTTCTTACTTAATGTGAAATAATGAAAAGCCTTAGATACACAATGTAAGGTTCATAAGCGATTTCTAAAATTTCTTAATTTTAAATCATTCAACATATACAACTCTTACGATGAAATCGAGAAACGTTTTCGAATCACTAAACTATTCAACAGGAGGCTTGTCGCTGATCAGATGCTCCTTTACAAAATTATTAACTCAAAAGTTGATTGCCCGGAGTTGGTAAACAAAATAAATGTCCACACACCGCTTCAATATAGCAGACAGAAAATCCTTTTCTATATTGACAAACGCAACACCAACTCCAATCAAAACGAATTTATGAACAGAACCTGCAATTGATACAACAAAAAACTTGCGAATATAGACATACATGCTGACATATTCACTGCTAGTTACTATCGTTACAGAAGTTCATTGTATCACATTTTAGGTATGAATAGCACAAAACCATGATGATTAAATTAACCGTACCTTATTTTATCTTTAAATTGGTAATTTATCCTTTTTTTTATGTCAGTTGCGCGACAACATTCCCTCACCCCTTTCCTCCCCCATCCTGCTACAACGCCAAAAACTTGCTTCCACTCTATCCGTCCGGTATACTTATAAACACATTTATTCTAGTATAATAGGTTTATTACATTTGTTCTACTTCCATTTTTATACTTGTTACTTAGTTCAGCTTTTAAATTTGGTACTTAGTCCTGCTTTTTATATTTTATTTGTATATTAAATTAATATTAAGACTGTTTATGTTCCTTAAAATAAATAAATAACTGCAAATAGGTAAAACTTCTGAACATTAATTTATTTTTTCAGGCACAAGGTGCTCTGTGGTGCAGTTTCCAGCAATCAGTACAAGAACAGTGATGCCAGGGTTCTGCCCAGATCAGAGAGCGAGCCCCCGCCCTGTCCCCGTCTCTACAGCTCACCCATCTGCACCAGGAAACCTAGTAAAGCAAATACAGGTGATTATTATTATGTGAACATTCAGGGCTAACCCTGAGCCAAATGACGCCTGGCACCTGGCTATTGGCTCCCATTGGCTCTTTGGCGCCTTGGCAAGTCGGCGCCCGGAGCGGACAGCTCCAATTGCATCTGCACTGGACCGGCCCTGTCAACATTCCTTACATACAGGAAGACTTCTTGATTAAACTCAATAGCTAACTACATCATGCCACTTCTCCATAGGTATTAATTTTGTAAATGTACCTCTGCAAAAACTCTTTTTGACTTTTTAAAATAATGACATACAGAGCTCCGGGCCAAAGAGGCCCCTTTCTCTTTCATCATGAGTTTAGAATTGGTTGTAGGAAGAAGTGCAAAAACTCTATGTTAGTACACACTTCTTGATTTATTAAGACTTGCGGACTCTTGAAATGACTTGTATCATAGAATAAAGAAAAACACTAGAAATGCTTCCATATAGATTTTAATGGAAACCAATGTCGCCTCAGACACCACAACTCTGTCTTTCTTACACTTGCCTGACATTGAATATCGCCATCCCATTTGAATTTCATAATGATTGTAAAACACAACTGTTCTGCGTGTGAAATTGAAGCCAAGAATGATCAGACTTTTGGATCACGAAACAAGCCCACATGGCATATCTTGTGTATTGCTTTATTCTATAACTTTATTCCATGACCTTCGTGGTCGAGGGGGAAGGCTCTTGACTAGCAAGCTGGAGGTTGCGGTTTCAAAATTTACTTGACTAATTTGTGTTATTTTATAAATTACTCATCTAAAATAATATTTAGTACATTTGCGGCACGTTGCAGAGTGGAAGATTCTCTCAGTATCGCTCTGGGGTACAGAACTGAAATGCTATTTGAAATAGTTTTGGCCGTGTTTGGTGACCAGATCTGAATAGCCAGATACTTCCCCACCTTCCTCCTCGCCATCTCCTTCCCCTCCCCACTACCAGTCTTACAACATACCCCAATTGGGTAAGCCATAGTGTCACTGAGTCTAGGCGGTTGGAAGAAGTTAGGACTCTTGTGCGGTTGCAGGTAATTTATTTTATTTTTTAATTTTCTTAATCAACTCTAATTCAATTAAACATGCCATATTTTACAAGAGACTCTGAAACCTGTTTTCATTAACTTGCGCATCATATTATACATATTCTTGTTACACTTTTCTATCCATCCATCCATTCTACATGTGCATATTGTCAGAAAAATCTAAGCATCCTTTACTTAACTTTAACATTCGAAATACGGCTGTACACGATTTTACCTCACCCCAGTAATCTCATTTCTACTACATTTGGTCTATTTTCATTCTTTCTCTACCATTTCCATGCCACTGCCGTACATCAGGCTTGGCATCCAAACTCCATTGATATGTATACCTATCCATTATGAACTGATTAAATTAGTACCTACTTTCATAGCCCTCTGACATTTGTTTTTCAGAAATGTTTGAGATAAGTCCCTATGCCCAGTTCACTATGGGCTTCCAAACATTCGGGCACGCAGAGAACCAAGACAGGCCGGGATACATCAAAACTAAACCTGGAATCTACAGCACTGGAGGTATGCCTACATTGCCAACATGTTAGTATAAAACTACACATTTCTATGCATGTAAGAGATCATGAAGTGATTTGAAGATGAAACTCAATGTATGTACTTGAAAGAGTGATACGAAAATAATATATTATCTTTGTGAAAGAAGTATTCTCTGTGAAATCTGCATAGGGATATTGTATGCATCATGTTGATTTTCAAGTTCTAAAATATTCAGAGACAATAGTCTTAATTGTTCCTCGACATTTACTGATTCCCCTTGGCCGTGAGACCTGTGGGTCTTCATCTCTTTATGTAGCGGCATCTTTATTATTATGAGGCCCTCTTATTTTGGATGCTGCTTTACTTAATGCCCTACCTACATGCGAGATAACAATATATTTGCTTGCAACATTGCATACAGTGCGGCAGATACAACCGTTACGTGTACCAGTTGGTGCACCACTACCATCAATAGGATAAGGTGCTCCCACATCAGTTGTGCCCACTTGATGCATTGGTGGGGTCTTAAAAATTCTGTGATGTGTGAATGTAGTGTGGTACAGACCACCGAACATGTGGTCAACGAATGACTGCTTCATTCATTCCTCGGTGGTATTCATTCGGTCCACAGCGCGATGTCTGAGGCTGACTGACTCTAGATGTCCCCCTCTGATCTTCCCACCATCTGAAAAAAGAAGATGCAAGAATTGATAGGTGAATTATATGAAAGTATATTGGGTTTTATATACATACTGAATGCTGATGATGCGGTACTTATTTCTAACAGTATGGAAGATCTTCAGTCTCTTGTGTCAAGGGTGAATGAATAATGTATGTAGAATGATTTAATTATGAATGTATGTAAATCCAAAGAAATGATAATTGAGAGAACATCTAAGAAAAACTAATTTTTGATTGCTTGTGGATCAACAGTAACAGACACCAGTTTTCAAGCGTGCTCAGAATCGGACGACAGTGATAGCTTATCAAAATCTACCACAATCGCCAAAGGACCGAGCAGTGAGTTATTTCTTTTCCTTCTACCTGAAGCAAATGCGTATTAAGGACTGGTCGTTCCACAGAATTTTAAGAATTCATCAAAGTTCTGTTCAAGTTCCATCCAAGTTATGTTATTATATTATAGTTATGATAGTAACAGAACTTGAATACTAACTTTGAAATTTGATGAATTTTTCAAATTCTGTCAAACAGTATTCTTGCTTGCATTGCAATACAAACAAGGATTAAGACCGTTTTATTATTCTTTCAACAAATTAACAGATACATTTTGCATAACTTCATTATAATAATGCATTTTAGAATAACTAGGTAACAAGTGTAACATCTTTTTCTGTTACAAGCATCATTTGTGAGAAAAGGAAGAGGTTACAAGGGATCTATCAGCGAAATAACTGAAAGCCTCTAGTACATCATTTACAAGTAACCTCTAAGTTACTTGGTTTAACATTACTAAATAAAACACTGTACACCTCTTTATTTATTGTTAACAAGATTAATTCATAGAACTCCATTTTAATTTAAGTATATTTTTACATTTAATACTTACTTTTATAAGTTCTGCTGGGTAATTATTATTACACTTGAGTAAAACTGGTTTATAATTTATAGCCAAAACGCTTTGTTTATTTAATAATATTACTAGTAGTTCCGTGAACAGTAAACCTTGCATAATGTTGATTATTCAGATTTGACAGCTCGCAATGCAACACGGCTAACCATCTTGACAGGATTGACCAGACACGGAATACACAAACAAATTTTTTAGACAGACAAAATGCAAAGTGCTCATGTTAAAACAAGACTTTGCTACGTTCAGTCAATTAGTTACAAAAAAACTTTAAATTACGTACCCCAATTTAATTTATAAAAACGCACCAATCGGTTCAGAACATCCAGTTTACATCTGTTATAAATTAAAGTGATGTATTTAATCTCTACGTAAAGATGGTTTAAGTGATTATTAATATTTTTATCAATTTATAAATACATCCGTTTGAATGTCACTTTGGTTTTCGGTAATGAATGCAAATCTTGGAAGCGGAAATTGACCCTCTTCCCGACATTCGATCGAGCTGAAACTTTGTTTATAGACTCGTTGTAGATGACAATGTATTCTGTCAACTTTTGGTGACAATCACATACACACATGCAGACATATTATATGCATTTCTCTGAAATTGGATGACATAACAGCAGTTAATATTCCAAATAAATGTCGGTCCTACCCGATCGGAATTTGACGAGGTTGGCAGAGTTCATTCCAATTCCTGGGTAGTAAGCTTCAATCCTCAGTCAAACCAGATTTTATAACTTTTGAAAGACATTTTAAAATAGATATAGTAAAAAAAAATTGTTTTTATGAGTTGATATTTTCATACATTTTAAAAATATTTTATTTCAGAAATGTGCAGAGTCCAATATCACAGATAGCAAGAAGGATATTTCTCTGACCGGACGGCTCAGAGAAAGGACTACAAGCACTAGAACTGTGAGATTATAGCTAGAAGAGTGGGTGCTTTTCCTGCACAATTACTGTTAGTGGAGATACATAAGATATATATTATGTATTGTATTGATATTGGTTTCGGTTGGGTGAATTCACAACACGTAAAGACTGTCTAAAAGGTTAGGAATAATGTATAATCAATACTGATAGTCATATTAGAAAAATATTGGTAAGAATGTTACAGGAATGATGTTAAAACGTTGAAAGTATAATAAAATAACATAACGGGTTGGTGCATAAGTAAGGTGTATCAAAAGCTGCAAGAACAATTTTGGCCATTTACAGGTGCTAACATTGCTAAAGCAGATATTCAAGAACTCTGTGTGAAGATTATTCCACGTCTGCCTTATTCTCCTGATCTTGTTTATCAGATTTTCACATTTTCTATTCTTTATCCAACAGCTCTTCAAAGTGACCTGATGACTTCTTGACCTCCTTAAATTAAAAAGAAATATATAAATACAAAAGGAAAGGATAGTGTGCCACAAACTTTTGCATCAACTCAATAAAATGGCTATATTATTTATTAATTAACATAAATTCAAATCTCCAATCAAATAAGGTTATTATTTATTTAGTAATTGAAGAAGATAATATTCATTAATATAAACGAAACTTGAAATAGTGTTCAGTCTTGTCAGACATAGGAAATAAAACATGTAACATGAAAACTATTGCAACTGGGATTTGAAACCCAGAACCTCTGAATTATTGGGAATACAATCTAACCTCTAAGCTATTGAACTTGATTATTTTCCGTAAGTTTTATTGATATCATATTTATCTCTATTTAAGAATTACCACTATTATTCTCAATTAATTCATTATATCAAAAAAATCAGCTCTGGTAAGACAAAGGTTTTGTGTTCGATCCCCAGTTGAAACTGTTGCTTTTTTATTTTTTTTGTCTTGTTCTGTTACATGTTTCATTTAGATTTATGAATATTATTTTCTTCATTGATTAAATATTACATTGATATGTATAACCTTCAAATGTAATTATTCCAATAAAATGGAGATGCTTATTTATTCATTCTTTCAACTGAAAGCAAGTAATAGGACTATGTACCATACTATCCGCAGTTTAATTCCAAATATCCTAGAGAGCCACGTTACAATCAAAGACTTCTTCTTTAGTATGGGGAAAAATGGAAATAATGTGTATTGTGTAATGTGGACCAGGAGAAATGCCTATCTTCAGTTCTTTTCACCAGGGTTATCATTTGGGTGTTTGGCTGTATCTTCTAAATGTCATCGAATGATGCCCAAAGCAGGGTGAAACACATCTACTCGTAAGCAATAAGTGGAACAAAGTTATATAGTGTTAACTAACAAAGGATATTATCCACTTTAAAATAATAGATAATGTATTTATGACCAGGGGGTCTAGCATGATCAATATGATAACAAATGATGATGGACACTGCAATGTTGTCCGAAACGTTGGCTAAAGAAGGAGTTAGCGCAACACGGCATAACACCCCAAAAACAAATAACAAAAATATGATAACATAACAATATAGGATGGATAGGCTTAACTTCTGACGATTTTATATCGATATCCCTGCACGGTTGTGCTGTCGGTAGCCAAATCGGTATTAACACGAAATAAATAAGAAACCGTTCTACGCTAGCAGCACTGGCGGATCTGCTTATGGATTGACGTCAAGCAACTACGTAAAATGACAATGTCAAATTAAAATACTAACTTTAATATGCATTGGTAGTCTGCATGTAGGTACTCTATGACACTAAAGAAGGAGTTAATGAGGTCTTTAGTCATAACTCGTTATATTTGAACAACATTTTGTAAACTGGAACGGAATCAAATGATCGTGTGTATGATTTCATTCAATTCTAAATTTTTTGTTAGTTCAACTCCGTTCATCAATAATCCAGTTATTTTCCAAAACAAACAATATATAAAAAGCTGTGTATAGCATTATGACAGTATATGACAGTTAATCGAAGTATAGTTGACACCTTGGGGGCCGCGCCAAAAGCTGCGGATTTTATCTACCAACTGTCAGAATCATATTCCGACCTTGCTCGTAAATATCGTTAACTGACCACAGATGATGGATTTAGTCAAATGGTATCGACATAGGGTTTTATCGATCGACCATGCTAGACACCCTGAAGTACTTATTGAAATTTTCAAGAATTTGGAAGAAGCAAAATGACAAAGAAGTAATATATTACAAAAGTGACCATAAAATAAGAAGAAATCTTTACATTTATTATTTATGTGTCAGAATGCTAACAATCATAATAATTATTAACAAGAGAAATTATACAAATTTTTAGAGCTAAGAACAGAATTTGCTGGTTTATTTTCTCGTAGTGAAGAGTAGGTAAGCGGAATTTGAAAAAAATTGTGTAAATTATTTTATAAAATGTATTCAGAACTTTAAGTTAATTAAATACATTCTGTTTACCCAGCCAAATAATCTTGTATGTGTGTTTATAATCTTGAAATATTTTAAGGTATCTATATTGAAATAATTACCATTTAATTGGACTTGCCAAGTAAATTATGACTGCATTTTTTTATTCATAAAAAGAGTTTTGTTACTTATTTTAGGGTTATAATATTAAGGGCAGCAAAGTTCGTAATTTTGTGTAAAAGTGTTTTTTTACATCGGCAGTCATTTTTTTTACAGTGACATCTTTTTTAACTAATGTCATCGCACAATACATATTCCCAATTGTGGGATTGTTGTGAAGTGGAAGAAAATGGAGAGAGAAGGAGATACAGAGGTGGAAGGTTGGAAAGTATACGAACTTTATGTGAATACCGAACAAGAGTCTCAAAAGTCGTTTTAAGAAATGTTTTGATACAGAATGGTGGTTTGTCAACAGCATAGACATATGAATATTAGTAGACCTGCCCTAAGTGATTAAAAGCGTATTATCCCCACTCCCCATACCGGTTCCATTGAGCCGGCTGGGCTCGCGTATGGCCTCAAATGAAATTTGAAAACGTGACGTCATCATTCTTGTGCGAACTATGGTCGAGGCATCATCGGTTCATTTTACTAAATAACACGGCAAAATTTTGACTTGTACTATGAAAACTGGTAAAAATAGATGTGAAAAAAGAGAATAAACCCAATTGTCGTATTACATTCCATATATAAGCATTATTTTACTTTATTTTGCATATTCACATCGTATAATATGAATCAGTTGTTACTATCACATCGAGAAACGTCTGGACGCGAAACACAAAGCTGGTTGGTTGCTGGGAAGTAAATTATGAACATTTATAAAAGTGTCTTAACTAAATACTCTGAAACTAACTACGACTCTGAAAATAGAAGCTGCCTTACTTTGCCGAATTTGGACTTCGCAAATTTGGCGAGTAATTTGCGCTCCCATGTAAAAATGTCTATTCATTCAAAGCAGATTTTACTTTTAAGAAGTAAATGGTGATATTATAATGCGAGATGCCTATTTACTGTCAGATTGATTTATTGACGAATCACAGTCAGCTTCACTCCCTTCGTTCTTCAACAGTTGATTTTATCCCTCGCCCATATCTTCTCGTCTATTAATTCCTATGTCTGTGGTCAACAGCCTTTCCTCTAATGAGAAAATTGTTTACATAAAGGTTGAAATAGTCCACATATTTTATATAGTGTAAATATTATATTAAACTTAAATGTTGTATGTTTGATCATCTTTGCCGTCTTTGATATTGTAACCGAGCTATGTAAAAATTTATTAGGTGTTTAATTAAAAAAAAACAATATCCATGCAAAAAAAAAACCTAGTCAATCAGTATTATAAGTTGAAATAGAACATTTACGAACTATACTACGATTTACGCTTTTCTCAATAATCAAATATTTATATGATTAGGTTTTAAATTGAATAATTTAGTTTTATATTTCAAATCACTGGTTTCGGAAACACATGGTAATTCTTTTTATGTATCTACTATTTAATCTTTTTATATTCTAGAATATTCAATTCATCAAATAGAAAATAAATTTAATACACACAATAATTATTATTATTTTGTACAGGCTAAACAAATACATACTCTACATAACTTGCTTAGTTTGAGCTTAACATCTTCTATTGAGCTTCGATTGGCTTCGATTCTTGCTACTAATCCTCTCAGTAGTCACTATTTTGCAAGAAATATTGGGCATTGTTCTTCGTGTGATGCATAGACATATGAATATTAGTAGACCTGCCCTAAGTGATTAAAAGCGTATTATCCCCACTCCCCATACCGGTTCCATTGAGCCGGCTGGGCTCGCATATGGCTTCAAGTGAAATTTGAAAACGTGACGTCATCATTCTTGTGCGAACTATGGTCGAGGCATCATCGGTTCATTTTACGAAATAACACGGCAAAATGTTGACTTTTGATATGAAAACTTGTAAAAATAGATGTGAAAAAGAGAATAAACCCAATTGTCGTATTACATTCCATAAGTAAGCATTATTTTACTTTATTTTAAGCTTATTCACACCGTATTATATGGATCAGTTTTAGAAACATATACTATCACATCACAATGTAGCGATTCTCAAGTGTGCTCATCGTTGTTTACTGGGGTAAGTAAATTATGAGACATTTGTAAAAGTGTCTTAACTAAATACTCTGAAACTAACTACGACTCTGAAATAGAAGCTGCCTTACTTTGCCAAATTTGGACTTCGCAAATTAGTTCATAACGTGGCGAGTAATTTGCGCTCCCATGTAAAAATGTCTATTCATTCAAACGCAGATTTTACTTTTAAGAAGTAAATGGTGATATTATAATGCGAGATGCCTATTTACTGTCAGATTGATTTATTGACGAATCACAGTCAGCCTTACTCCCCTCGTTCTTCAACAGTTGATTTTACCCCTCGCCCTTATCTTCTCGTCTATTAATTCCTATGTCTGTGGTGTGATGGCTATTTATGAAAAACATTCTTTTTTATTACAACTTATATTAAAAAATTAAACAAATTATTCAATTATGAATTAAAACCTTGTAAGACTGTATAATAAAGGCCCAGTTGTTTCGCAGAAATTCAAATGTAACATTGTCATCGCCAATAACAGCGCCATTTTGTTTTTCTACTGTTGAAAGCTTCTCGTTAAATGCTGATTTTGAACAAATTGTGAGCAGAAGAGGACAAATATCAAGTTGTTAAGCTTGTCACAATTTCATACCAATTGTCTCATTGCGCTGCCGATTGTAGCTACTTCTTCTTTCATGTGGTGGGTGGTCAGAGAGGGATATCTAGGTCTGCTAGCCAATCTACAGCCTGTGGACCTCATCGATTTTGCAGGAGAACAAATGTCGCGGGCATTCGTTGACCACAACATGTAATGATTCTCCTTGGCCGGGAGACCTGTCGGTATTCGGCCCCTTATGAAGCGGCATATTGAGTAGTCGGAGGTCCATTTAATTCGGATGCTCTCACTCACTGACCTACCCAAAGATATTAGAAGACCGAGATATGCTATGTTGGCCGCCGGACCGTAGGCGGAGTACTAACTAATTAGGGTACTTTGAACGGTATCGGGACGTGTACGCACAGAAATCTGTTCTATGTATTAGTGCGGATACCTTAGCGATGCCTTAGCGTAAGCGAAGGTGTGCAGTAGTATTGGTGAACAAAACCGGCGACACTCGGCAAAGCCATTCCACACAGTATGAACTGCTCATAGCACATCTCGTTCTTCTAATATCTTTGGACCTACCTGCACGCACGGTGACATACTTGCGACATTGCCCACTTCTTTAAAACGCTTTCAGCACTCTCCTGACAATTTTACATAATTTTTCTTGACATCTAGTCATTGGGAATAATATTACTAAAGTACCTATGACCTAACTACTTGGTGGTGAAGAGTTTATCATAAACACGGGGTCGGCATGGTATATTTGTATTAGTACCTCTTTTTCTCGTGGCAGTAGATATTGGCTGCTATTAATGCAATCTTGAAGGATAATGAAGGCGAAAACATAACTGCCGAGGGCGCATAAACCCAAACACGGCCTCGATTATCAGAATAAAAATCTACTACACCTTAATCGCACAATTTTACTGCCAGAAATGTGTTCTTTTTTACTATTTGACAAACACAATGCGAAGATCATTAAAATCATGGGATAAAGAAAAAACATGGGCGCAACGAAATTTGAATATTATGTATTTTATACAACTGTCACTGTCCCTTTTACCTAAATAAAAGGTTTTATATTCCCCTGTTTTCTCCTCCAAAACTGTACCAATATTTATGATTTTTTTCACAAACTGCATGAGATGAAAATTTTCTGTATGTCTTGCTTTTTTGAAAATACATTGTCAAATTTGTATACTGAACTAAATTGTTGTTGGCGTTCAGACTAGGCAACATTAAGGATTTATCGGAGGGTCCTAACTCCTGTAAGAAGTAACTTATCAAAAATAGGCAAAACATAGGGACAAGCCAGTAGACAATATGTATATTATACAAGGTTGGCCACAAGTAATGTCGTAATGTGAATGTGCCATAATTTTTGCAAATAGCATCAAATATGGACAATTATGTTGCAGACAGGTAGAGAATTAGTTGACAACAAGCAATGGAACGATACAAACCTGAAGAACGCGGAATTATTGTTACTGCTTATTTGACTAATTTCCGGTGTGTTGTTTTAACGCATTGTAAATTTCGTCATCGTTTTCCTCGTAGTCCTGCACCATATGCGGGTTTGGCTGAGCGTCTCGTGCAAACCTTCAAATAATCTTTCCGTGAAAACAGAGCCCAATTTTTTTAATTTCTAACAAAATGGCATCCAATTTACATTATGAAATTACTTTTGCCCCACCTGCCTTAAAACAACAGACCGGAAATTGGTCAAAAAAGCAATAACAATAATTCTGTGTTCTGCAGGTGTATATAGCTCCATTGCTTGTTGTCAACTAATTCTCTATCTTTCTACAATATTAGCAAAGCACAATGACATTGCGTCATGACGTCATTTGCAAAAATTATGGCACATTCACATTATGACATTACTTTTGCCCCACCTAGTATAAAAAATATTTACACCAGCGTCAAAATCCAGAGAGGAAATAGGGGAATACGTTTGTATGGTCAAAGTACCACTGGCGTCTGCTCTTAAAATAAAGTATGCTTATTCTACAAATCCTAAGACTGATTTTATTTCACAATAATTAATAATCCTATGTTCTAACCCAGGTAAATTACTAAGTATTTTAGTGGTTTAAGTTATTATGAAATCCAGAGGAAGCAAGTTCAATCTCCACTAGAATGCCAAATTAATAATAATTTTGTTTTTTGAATATTTTTACTGTTTTCTCTATAAAATATATGAACATTGTAGATATTGTTGTAAATATGTAATAATGTAGATTGTTATCTCTTTGAGAATTCAAAATGAATACATATACTAGTTCCGGTGGGAGCTTGTACTTAGGTCATAGACTATCGTTCTCTTCCTCTTCACATGTCTTGTATGAAAACGAAAGACATCATTCTCAAAGATACTAGAACGATGACATCACTTACGACCTTTTGCTGGAACTAGTATAGTTTTGATTTGTAGAATTTTGTTATTGTGACAAATTTACTATTGAATATTGTATTCTTTGTTATTGTAAAACATTATGTTGAGAACCATTAATCATAATTCAAACAGTGTAATAAAATTACAAACAATAAAAATTATTTAAACTTTATTTGTTGCATTTTTTGTCACTCTGCGAACACTTTTGGAAACAGCGGAAAACATTTTCATTTTCAGTGCAGAAGAAAATGTGTTTATTTTTATAGAAAAAAAACTATTTCATATTCAGAGGAAAACGATTTCAACATTAGAAGATATCATTTAAATATTCAGAGGTAAACTGTTTTGTATTCAAATGAGAACATTTTCATATTCAGAGGAAAACTTTTTTATATTCTGAGGGAATCGATATCATATTCATTGGAAAACATCTTCACATACAAAAAAAAACAGTATTGTGTTTTGAAAGAACTGATTTCATATTCAGAGGAGAACGTCTTAACATTCAAAGGAAATGTCTTAATATTTAGAGGAAAGTATTTTCATGTTTGGAGGAAAATATTTTCCGATTCAGATAAAAAAAAATTTAATAAGGAGCATAAATGAAAAATACAAATATAATAGGCAAAATGTCTTTAATCAGTTACTAATTATAGCCATATACAATAAAATTCACATTAAAAATAATATTTATTTACAATAAATTAAACTTTAAAATGTTTATATACTGAGGCAATCCAGATTATAAAAGATATCATTAGTTTTCTTTCATTAAAGTACCTACAAAATAAAAATGTCATTTACACTATTCGTTGAGCTAAAAATAATAAAAATGGCTTTAATAAACAAATTTGTATATGCTTTTAATGTAAGAATTAGTACTAAATACACATTATACTATTTACACAAAGAAAAATGTATAATTTATAATTGGCACGATAAATATGCATACTAAATATTATAATGCTAGTAAATTTGACTTAGAATAATCTAGGACAGTGAAACAACCATTTTCATTTCTATTTAAGATTTTCAATAGAAATATTAATTAATAACACAAATTATCACCAAAACAATATGTGTTAGATCATTATTTATTTGTGCAGACGCATTCACATTATGAGACATGTTTAATTTATTAGTGATGGGACATAAAATGAAAATATAGATATAAAATGCATGCATAGAAAACATGGGTACAGGAATGTGTACAAATGGGAATTTTTAAACTGTGAAAACATTAAATAACATCAATAATCATTTTCAAATTAGTTAATTGAAAATATTCAAATGTTCCCACATAAACTGGGTACAAAATTATGAACACCCACAATAACATTTATAATATCTTATAAATCGATAGATGTCAGAAATGTGTTGAATTTACTAGTGATGGGACATAAAATGAAGAGGTGCAAATGGGTGCAAGCCAGAGACATGTTTAATTTACTAGTGATGGGACATAAAATGAAAATGTGCAGGTCAGAGACATGTTTAATTTACTAGTGATGGGACATAAAATGAAAATGTGCAGGTCAGAGACATGTTTAATTTACTAGTGATGGGACATAAAATGAAAATGTGCAGGTCAGAGACATGATTAATTTACTAGTGATGGGACCACAATTAATTTACCACATATTGTGGGTCAAAAATAAAGAATAGTGAACAAAAAGGTATAATAAGTCAGGCATATGTTGAATATTTTAGTGATTGGAAAAAAAAACAATAAATAGGTACAACTGTATGTATGCCTGCTGCAAATATATATTATCATTAGGTACCTATTTAATATGTTTCGCTGTATAAACTAAAAATGACGTATGCATATGGATACGTTCGATGTGTACATTTGGGGTCAATCGATGTATGTATGTATAAAAATGGGAACTATCTTAAATTCTTAATAATAAAAATACAAATATTATATATTACACTACTTTATAGAGATTCAATAATTTGAGATTGTTAACATTAATTTGAGAAATTCGTAAGAGTAGAATATAAAACAGTTGTTTCAGTGTTAAATGATTTTCATTCATTAATATTAGGTATTATAATAACTAAAATTCCATATCACCAAAAGATTAAAACGCGTTGCTTGTGAAAGAGGCATGAAGCATTAGGAAAAAAATAAACAAAATTATAATAAAAACTAAATTTTAGATGGAAAAAAATCCAAATTAATACAAAATTTAATACTTCAAAGAAATTTATTCGATGCTTTGTGCTTCTCTAAGAAAATGGAGCATAATTTTAAGCATAATATAATAAAAATATCTCTTTTCCCGGTGGAGGATAGAAGATAAAAAATAATCACAATTAATACGAAATTGTGCAGAAATGTTCAGCACAGTTGCAACCAGAATGAAAATGCAGTAAGTCTTTTGTAATGTTTTGTTTTAGAACATAGCATTACTCAAATAAGTTAACTTTAGTTATTATTACTTGAATATGTGAAATTGAGTTAATATGTGAAATTGAGTTAACAATTCGCCACAAGATGTCGCCACTTCCGTTTGCATTTCGCACTTGGACGGGCCCAGGCCACAAATAAATAAGCACAAACTCGACAACCTAAAATTACACATCTTCGGATCTACCGGATCTGCCCTGATGATGGACACTGCAACGCTGTCCGAAACGTCGGCTAAAGAAGGAGTTAGCGCAACACGGCATAACACCCCAAAAACAAACAACAAAAATTGAGTTAACATTATTCAATAAGTCAACTTGAGTTAGTATGACCAAAACAGTTTACTTCAGTTAGTATTAGATATTCAAATAAATTAACTAAAGTTATTATTTTTCCAATATAATACAGTAGGATTACTCAAATAAGTTAACTTTAGTTATTATTACTTGAATATGTGAAATTGAGTTAACATTATTCAATAAGTCAACTTGAGTTAGTATGACCAAAACAGTTTACTTCAGTTAGTATTAGATATTCAAATAAATTAACTAAAGTTATTATTTTTCCAATATAATACAGTAGGATTACTCAAATAAGTTAACTTGAGTTAGTATTAATCGAATGAGTTAAATCACATAAGTATAAGGTTCATAACCAGTATTACTTAAATAAGTTAACTTGAGTTATAATAATCACCTTGACAAAACTGTGCATTTCAAATAATTTGAAAAAAAAAACAAATTCGCATAAATAAGCTAATTAAGCTATCAAGGGAAGAACTCGAAGAAGAATATATGCTGGAACCCGTGACTTTTGTATACAAAGTCGTGACATTAACCACAGAACCGTTAAGCAAGAAAAAATAACTAGACTAGATTTAAAAATACTAGAATACAAAAATTACAGTTTTTTTAATACAAACAATCCTTATTTATATAAATTACCAGATAAATATTCGAAACGGTGCTAAATGTTACAGTCAATGTGCATGATTCGGTCGTATCACTAAATGTCTGGTAAGCGTAATTGGTAACCAATTAAAACACACAAAATAACATGCACACATTGCGGAGACATCCGTCAATATATATAAACTAATAAAATTCTGGTATATAAAACTGAATGCTTAAATATCTGTCTTAATTTTACCTGCCTTAACACATTTATATTATAAAAAACAATTATTAATATTATATAGAGTTAATGTACTAAAACTCTTTTTTGAGTAGATAAAATATCAACAAAATCTGTTTTTTTTTATATACAATAAAGTAGTTTTATGTACGCTGTCAAATAAAATAATATAAGAGAAAAAAACATTAAAAATAATACCAAGTACTTATCTGTATAATTAAAAAAAAAAAAAAAAAAAAAATTGAAAATACCCACACACACGGAGTAAGGAATAGACAGAGCTAGAGCTACCCAAAAGGGCGAGGGGAACAAACCAAGTTGCGAAGAGCAGGGGGAATGGCGTGGGCGTGTTCCTATAGTGATGTGTCATTTACTATTTACTATTTATATGAATCTGACGGTATACCGGCACCTCGCACTGTAATATCACCATTTGGTGAGCAAAACTGCTTACGAATTATTAGTTATTTTTACAATGGCCCCCAAATTGCAGGCATGTTTCCAAAATTTAATATTTGGTTACAATATTTCATAAGGAAATTTGCACACAATTTTATCGTCGCTACGCATTCTCGAGCCCTCAATGGTGCAGAAAATATGGCCACGTGGTTTGTCTCCAGCTCGTCGAAATGATACTCGTATTTCATGTTAGGGCAAGTCTACGTCTTCTGCCGTCAGTGAGTACACATCATATTGCCAAATTTAATTTTGTATTATTTTTTTCCATAAAAAACATCACAAAATAAAATAAATTAGTAGTGCTGACCATTTTCATCTTATCGGTAATGAGGACCTTCGAGAGATGAAATTCCACATGAGATATAAACCTCCTTTGTTGGTTTACAAGTTAAAAATATCAATTATATTGCAAGCATCTAAAAACAATGTGAGTGAGTGATTGAAGAGTTCACATTGTTATGTAGGAACGTGTATGACAATATTTAAGGTACTTATATAGAAAACAAAAACAAAAAATTTGATTTTTCAACGACATTTATAAATCCCTATACATCATAGGTAGGAACAATGAAATCCATAGGCCTCCATTGTTAATGTGCTTATTTTAAAATGTTAAAAGATTAAGAAAATAAATACAATACAACAATGTATTTCTAAATAAAAGCAAAAAATGTTCAAGTCAAATTACGAGATTCGGTAATATAACAAAATGTCTGGTTGGGGTTATCAGTGACAAGTTAAAGGATTTGTGATCGACAAAAAAAACAACTTATTTTCTTAAGCACTCGCACAATAATCAAACACCCTTTTTTATGAGATTAAAAATAAACAGCAATAGTTTTTCATTCGTCCACAAAACACTTTAGTCACAGCATACAAAATTTTTTAAAGAGACGAAAATAATAACTAAAGCGTTAATTTATAAATTCGTCATCGCAACAAAATACATATCGTCGTAGTATCAAAAAAATGTTTTCATAAAAAAATGTATAATCACAATACAAAGATATAGAAAATGCATATTAGCCGTCTTGATTCAAAATATGACCCACGTTCGATTACATACCTCACATTGAGGACTCATTTTCATTGTGTTACACTAGATAAGATGGTCACTGATCAGAGCCAATCTATTACGCTATTAATGTAATTGTATGCTGTGTTTGAGGGGAACGAAAAAGGATATAGAGTTTGGGAAGGTACAGGCTTTTGAGATTTAGTGTCGAAACTAAAATAATTTTTACCTTTGTTTTAGATGTGCTTTCACCAAGGTGAGAAATATATTTTTTTCAGTTTTGATAGGTGAACAAAGAAAGTAAGACCACCATTCAGATTTGAAACGTTGCTTAAAATGGCTTTGGCCGTGCTTAGGGACCACGTCTGTATAGCCAAGAACTTCCCCACCTTCCTTTTTCCATCTCCTTCCCCTCCCCACAACCTTCAGCCTCACAACATAACCCAATAGGGGGTGCCATACTCTTGCACGGTACTCCATAGATAAAAAACGTAATAATATAATACATTATGATGATTTTATGTATGGCAAATTACTTAAAACAATTCAGAAGATAAGGACTACGGGTTTAACATATTTAATTTGGAAGAATGTAATACTAGAGGCACCCTCTTTGAATCATTTACACTTGGCCTTGCCATCTAATAGTTTCTTCCAAAGATCAAACTGTTCGCCGAATTTGACCATATGAATAGAAATGGCCCTCTGAACTGTGCAAGCATTCATGGGAACACGTTTGTTCAAAAACTCCGCAGCATGAGTTCTTTTAACTTTTAACTTCTGCGCTACAACTCCCGTCATGAACACGTCTTCCAGTTTCAGATAGGTCTGATCAAGCGCCGTCTTGTACAGATCCCTCGCTAAGTTTGCCGGGAGGACGTAGGCGGGACCTGTCGTAAAATCAGGAAACAATGCTGGACGATACTGATTACGACTAACAAAGTATTTCGATTTTTGGTTCCTAATCGGCTTCCATCGTTTAGCCAACCGTCCGAAGATCACGTTTTTATCATTTGCGTGTTTATCCGTGAAGTTCAAGAGCTTTGGAATGTTTATAAACATATCGTCGTCTGTCTTCAAAACGAACCGGGCTTTTGGACAATAATCAGATATCCACTCCATCATCGAGACGGTTTTTAACGTGAGGTTGTTGTAACTGTCCAAAAATCTTCCTCGTACAATGTCGGAATACATCCAGCCTTCTTCTTCGATGACTGACTCTAATTTAGCCTCTTCCGTCGTGCCGAGTAAGAATGATATAGCGATATCACTACGGCTCGTGAAATGTCCCCAAGTTTGCCTTATCGCCATTCTTGCGTCGAAGTGCGAAGGAGCAGACATGATGATAACGAGAAGTTTAAGATGAGCTCCGAGATCGGGGCAAACTTCGGGACGTGGGACATCGTGCCCTGCGACGTAGTACTTTCTAGTTTTGACACCTTTATTCAGATCTGGCTGACGGTTGGTGGTTTGCGGTTTGGACGTTGCATTGGATTTCTCTGTCGGGACTGTGACCGAGCTCGGCAAGCTAGACGGAATGGTGATGTTGGTGATGATGCTGCTGTTGGTCCCGCCAGTTTGTCTGGACCAGTCTTGTTCAGGTTGGATGGTGCCATTCCTGTCGACCAGGGAGAGAGTGGGTGCGGCGCGGAGGGGGGTGCTGGGGGCGCTGTAGTAGGATGCGTAGCCGTAGATCGTTAGGCTGATGGCGCTCACAGCCAGGAGGTGGATCACTTTGAGGGCCATGGCGGGCGATCAGCTCATCTCAGCCGGGGGAGGTTTGCCCTGGAAAGAGACAAAATAAAATACTTTTAATAAAAATATTTAATACATAAAAGCGGAGAACGAAGCAAGAAGAAAACCCTCGACACCACCTAGCTGTGTAGTGATGAAACCGTCTGGCTTGCATTAAATGACTAATTTCGTAAGGAAATTTTACAAAATGGAAATGGATCGACTTACAGGCCACTTTCGTAAATGCACTTTTCAAAGATACATTTCAAACACTAAGCATAATTAAAACAGTTTTCAATAAACATATAAACTATTCGATGATATACATACTTCAATTATTGGAGGCATTAAATTTCTATGCCTTTGAAATCAAGTAATCACAATAGGATATAAAAAGAGCATAATAATTAGATTTGATTATTTTTAACAAAAGCATGGGTACATTAAAAAGAAAAAAATAATTCGATTTTTTCAACAGTTAAGGGGTATTCGAAGCATTAGTAAGCAGTTTTAAAGCTCATAAAAAAATACGCCTCACATTTATTTTCGGCATGATAAGAGAATATACAGAAAATAACAAGAAACACCGAACAGCCAATTAACCAACGATTCCTTGGCTTATTTGGTCTTCGTTGACTTTTTTCTTATTTTTTTTTCAATTAAAAGAAAAACACAAAAAAATATTTTTTCCACATGTCGCCATTGGTCATTAAGTCGAGTAAATACCCAATCACACGCCAAGTGAGCCTTGTAAATAATCGACAGGCGACAACAGAAATACTATTTTTGTTTTGATAAAACAGTCACCAGTGGTTGTGTTAAAAATCTTCATATTCATTACCTACATTAAAGTGTTGTGTTAAAAATCTTCATATTCATTACCTACATTAAAGTGACAATCGTTGTTTTTTTTTAACCCTTCAGTACTACTTTTGTTCAGTTTGCAATATTTTCTGTGTATTTCAAATGCGCTATATACATCTTATTTTTTAATTTTCCGTAAAAACAAATACTGTTTTCGAAACTAGATAAAATTATCTTACCGGTGAATGCACTTAAAATAAACATTACTATTTTTAAATAATAAAATTTTAATATCAAACGTGAAAAATGTCAAAAACGCTAACAACATTTTTTGCTCCAATCCTAGAAAAATTGAGAGAACTCGATATTTAGAAAACACGTTCGTCTTTTAAGAAATAATTTTTGATAGCGGTGCGAAATATGAATTATTAATTTTGGCTATAAATATTTGAGGAATTCCAGTATAAATATTTGAGGTAATCTGGAAAGATTAATTATTTCTCTTTCTAACGTCAAAAAAATTGTGCTTTTCCGCGTGATAGAAAAAAAGATAAAAATACTTTAATAAAACACTGGAGGGGTTAAGCGATGTCAAAAATTTTGTCATAGTTAAAACGTTTTTAACGTGATTTTTTTAAGCCAGTTGAAAATTCACGCAGGACGCTAAAATCTATTTTGAAAAAATTATTAAAATTTTTATAAAAATTAATCTTGAGAATGTTAAGAGTAATTTTAATGAATTGGTAATCGAGTCGAAGCGGTAATGGTCGTGTAATTGGCTTGAGTAATGGGTGTGAAGCGGGTGTCGAAACGCCAGGAATTGGAGCACAATACAAGCCTGATTCGGAACCCTAGAATTTGGGTTAAGGTTGGCTGACAAACAATAATCATATTAAATTACTTCGCTCTCCGTCAAGAGGGACTGGTTTATAGCTGTTGGTTTAATTAAAAAAAGGATATTAAAAAATCATTACTACTACCACAGTAATATACTAACAAGTGAATATCATGGTTTATCACTGAACTACAGTTATTTTAAAATGTGCGGCGTTGGAACAAGTACTAAATATTAATTAACAGATTTGTGTTAATAATAAAATTATTTTATTATTATCATATTTTTAAAACTAGCTGACGTGTACCCGGCGTTGCTGGGGGTTTTCCTTAGTAGATAGACACACACCATGACTTTGCTGTAGGCCTTTTGAAGATATACAATTCCGTAGTACATTATTTTGATGTTTCTCATAAGGTTTAGCCAGCGTTAGCAATGTAGTGCCCGAAAATATATTTTTACGGCTTGATTATAAAACATCGACTTTTCTCTACTTTCTATAAATAAAATGTGCATGTATCATATATGTAAACTATCCGGAAGAAAGTCCCTAAATGGTAGTAAAACCCTATCAAAATACGTTGCGTAGTTTAGAAGAACTAAGCGCACAAACAAACAGACCCCGATGGCGACTTTATTTTATACTATTTAGAGATGAATCAAAGTATAAAAAGAGATTGAAAATACTTGTGTTCTTGTGATAAACCGTGTTTTATCCCTTGTAATCTTCATATGGTAACGCCAGTAAAACTAGAGTGGAAAAACGTGACAATTGAGGAAAACAAAACAATAAGGTTTGGTAATGTTTTGATATTGTTATTTATGAAGGTTAATCAACGCATGGAGGATAAGACAGGTGCACCCTTCTTATATTAACTACACACAGGAAACACCGAGGGAAATAATTTGCCTCAGGGCCTGTGTCATCTTTGGGGATGCTGTGTGGAGGGTATTGTTACGAGAGGAAGGATAGAACATGGACCTTGACGTGACCCATGTTGCAGGAGGAAGGAAACACAGAGACCGGCAAATCGACTACAGCCGAGCTGAGTAGAAACGGCCCGTTTTCATGTGACAAATGTCAACGGTGTACATGTTGGGCACGCGTTTGGCGTGTTTCCAGACTACGCACCGGTGCCGAAGGGATCAATGCCTCTTGTTCCTCGGAGCCTTTCCATTGTAATACCGCTAGAACAAGGACCGCATATCCGACGCCTGTGCTATAAATGTCGCAATCCGTTTTGACACCCTGGCGAAAAAGCACCACCCAGAACCGAAACTTTGCTAGGAATATATTTTATTGGATGGAAGAAGAAGTCGGCGACTTCCAGGTAGACATGACACGACCAAGTGAATCGAGATACTTTTATTTTACATGAAAACCCAACAAGAGTTCCAACTGCTGCCAACTGTCCGGAGGCAGTAGGACTATGTAAGGCATCCCCAATTTGGGGTATGTGATGTGGTGAGGCTGATGTGAGTGGGAATAAAAGGAGATGAGAGAGAGGAAGGCTGGGAAGTACCTGGATATTCACATATAGTCACCAAAAAACGGAATTTCAAGCCTTGTTTTCAATGTGAATACCACAAGAGTCCCAACCGGATTATATTCCCTTTTAGTAAATTCGTAATAATATCTGAACACGTGTTCATACACCTGCGTTTGTCTTAATAGTGAATAATGACGAAATCCGAACACGTGTATTTTACTAAAATTTTTCAGGAATCCTATCAATTCATTCGTTAAAGGCCTGCAATCCCATGTTTAACGGTATTTATTTATTTATTATTTATTAACGCCCTATCGGGCTTAATACATAGTAAATTCACAGTATATGTATGTGAGTGTAACATAACATGGACAAAATAGCATAACTAAATACAAAAAA
This sequence comes from Hesperophylax magnus, assembly GCA_026573805.1. NCBI lineage: Eukaryota > Metazoa > Arthropoda > Insecta > Trichoptera > Limnephilidae > Hesperophylax > Hesperophylax magnus. Next base: position 681,013 of record JAIUSX010000068.1, on the reverse strand, counting down.
AAAATCGAATGATAATACTAAGATTAACATAAAATCTAAATAAAGTAATATTGTAAATAAAGCAAAGTTTACGAATAATTTGAAGAGATTCTAAATAAATTAGTAATATTTCATTTCAGCAAGTTTTCTCCGTGTAGTGAGGAAGGGAAGGCGATGGGGCGGAGGAAGGTGAGGAAGAGTACGTAGTTAGGGCGATACCGAGATAAACTTCCACTCTGAAAACCTGCATTACTCTCTTGTAAGTTGTAAGCATCTCTCTCTTCACTGTTTTTTTTTTATATACAATATAAAAGTCTTCGAAAGTGATTGTGATTTAATTACCCCATATTCCCAAGTCAGCAAGAAGACCATATAAAAGTCGACGCGGAAGAAAAGCGAAAGCGATTACAGAACTAAGGTATTGATTATTTAATTTATGCGGATCGCATAATTATACAACGATGTGGTCTTTGCATCATTTCCGTAACAATTTATTATTGTTCTGTGAACAATTTGAATAGCTCAGTTTTATTATCGGTCCTGTTTAATCTCGACCGTTTAGCATTTAATCTGCCTGTAAATCTTTTTTAACGTTCCTTTTCCGATTTCGAAAATCTGCTGCATCCACTTTATTATTCAAGCAAGCCTTACTTTGAGTAGATGGCTAAATTTGTCTGGATGGCAAACTTTGTCTAGATGGCAAACTTTGTCTAGATGGCTAACTTTGTATAGATGATTAACTTTGTCTTGAAGGCTAACTTTCACTAGATGGCTAACTTTGTATAGATGGCTAACTTTGTCTAGATGATTAATTTTGTCTAGATGGCTAACTTTGTATAGATGATTAACTTTGTCTAGAAGGCTAACTATGATTAGATGGCTAACTTTGTCTAGATGATTAATTTTGTCTAGATGGCTAACTTTGACTAGGTGGCTAACTTTAACTGAGGTTTTCAATAGTATGGTACCTACCTGCCTGAAGAGAGTTTGAAAAAAGATAGTGATTTTTTCATTGAGATAATGATGTTTCTTTGGACCACTTGTATGATTCCTTATATTAATATATAAAAATTCAGCCTGCTTATTTTTGTGCTCGCGAAACTCGAAAAATTCGACTGATTGAAACGTTGAAATTTTCAAACTTTGTTCTTATTAGTGCCAGGAGTGTTTAGAATGATAGAAGTCAGGGACGCCCGAAAAATACTTAACGCAATATCTCTGCATCGAAATGAGATCCGGAGTCGAATTAACGTCGATGTAATGTAAAGTTTTTTAACAGTCACATTGTGGTATGCAGTAGTGAATGGTGGAAAAGGTCAGAGACGCACGAGAAAAACATTACCAATGGCAAAAGAATTGCGGGTTCCACTAGTTTGAAATAATAAGAAATGTTATATTATTATATATTGTATAATTAAGCAAGTACCTACGTAAAAAAAGATGATTTAAGAGGAAATTTTGGTTTAGATTTATGAAATAGGTGAGAATTATTTATATAATTTTTGAACGCGAGGTCTACAATATACTGCTCACAAAAGAACAGAACAACTGGTGCAGTAATTTAATTTGTTTGTTACCCGTGAAAATTCACCAGATATAGAGTGACTTTCAATGATAAATTTTGAGAACAAATTAAAAGAATAAAAAAATATTACACAATTCAAAAATAGAATAAAAATAATTGTCTGGAAAAAAAATATTGTAGTTAGGTAGTTTATCGCTTGTTTGGGTATGAAAAGATTATTTTTATAATTTGATAATGTTTACAACACAAAATAGTACAGAAAAGTTCCCAATTAAAAAAATTTAACACGTCATAGATCATAAAAAGAAATATCAAACAATAAAAAAATATATATCAGAAAGTCGAGTTTTAAGTCATGACGGGAGTGAAAAAATCACTAAACATATTGACGAGACAAGCTAATAGAAGTACGATGCTGGCGTTTTTGTGTCCCCGAAGTAAACAAAATGTTTCCTTATGAAATTAAAAAAAAAAACTATTACGAACTTAAAATAGTATCGAAATTCAATATTTAAACATTGCATTGATCTGTCTATGGCATAGAAGTTGAATATTGTCATAATTTGGCGACAATATTTTTCTTTTAAATCGGTACAGATAATACTATAAGTTTTTTATGATTAAACACAACTCACCGTCGATAGTATACACTAACAACTGAAAATGTAGATACTAAATTAACGGTCGAACGTGATGAAGGGGTTCGGGCTTCGAACCAGCGACTCTCGGTTGCCAACACAACGCGTGCCTTTGTCCCTTGGTTGATAATACAACGGAAACGAGGTAAAATATTAGGGGAGACGGGTAGCTTCATTCTTGAGGGTATGCTATACCTACCTGTCATAACAATATAGCAGTGACGTGCATTTCTCTACGACCAACGGTAGGTTGTAGTATATTCATTTGGATAAAATGGAACAGTATGGTAGATCTACAGCCTCTCGTGCCTAGGATGAACGAAGTACGATATGAATGAAGAATGAGTTAATGATGAATGTAAGTAAGTCTAAAGTCATGGTGTTTGAAAGAGAGAGTACGAAAACAATGTATAATATAGTTGTGAATGAGGAATACTTGGAGCAGGTGGATGAGTTTGTATATTTAGGGAGTATGTTTAGGAGAGATGGGAAGGCTGACAAAGATATATTGAAAGAGGGGCAAATGCAGATAACTCCATTAATGTGGGACTGAACCAAAGATATTAGAAGAACGAGATGTGCTATGAGCAGTTCATACTGTGTGGAATTGTCTTGCCCAGTGTCGCCGGTTTTGTTCACCAATACTACTGCACACCTTCGCTTGCGCTAAGGTATCCGCACTAATACATAGAACAGATTTCTGTGCGTACACGTCCCGACAGTATTCAAAGTACCCTAATTAGGTAGTACTCCGCCTACGGTCCGGCGGCCAACATAGCATATCTCGTTCTTCTAATATCTTTGGACTGAACGCAGTTGGCACTAACAAAAAATGTCCAAAGAAGCGAAGTTAGCAGTCCACAAATGGAGTGCTGGTACCTACCCTGATGTATGGAAGTGAGGCGTGGAACTGGCAGAGAAATAATGAAAGTAGATTGAATTCTGTAGAAATGAGATAAGAAAGAATCGCTAATTTTGTCTTAAATAATTAAATAATAAGTCACAAATAATTTCACTTTTACGACGACATAAAACTATATTCAAAATATGACATTATTAATAGATTAAAACTGACAAAAATAATACGAGTATAAGTAACTATATTAAATTATACTAACATAATATTGAATTGGTCATTAGAATATAAATTATTAACAAAAACATGATTTTAATCACAAATGTCAAATTATAACTCATTCGCGGGGAAACTGACGTGCACGGCGCACGCGTGAAACTAGCGCATGGCGCATAAATATGTCAAAATGCAATGTTGCGAGTTCTTCGTAGTGCAATTAGAGATATTTTTTATTGGTAACTAACTGTACCCCGCCACGCGTTACTGTGCCTCAGTCTGTCTGTGCACATAGAGAAAATATTGCGCGTTTTGCTTTTACGTAAAACAGATTGCACTGTTTTTCTAAAAGAGCATGTTTTTACCTGTCACAGATGACTTCTATATAATATAGGTATATAAAAACACACGTGTATTCGAAATCAACGTTGTGTCAAAATTTAAAAGTAATCCGTGAAGAACTTTAGGACATTTAAGATTTTGAACGAACGAACATTAACATTTTTATTTATATGGATAATACAAAAAAAAAATTGTACAAGCTTTGTACAATGTGTAACAAAAACACTGTTTAACGGCTGTGTCGTCATTTTTATTAGTAAGGATGTAATAGTATAATATCTATAAGATTTAGAGAAATAATAATATTAAAAAAAAAATGTAGATAACTAAATTATCTGCCGTTGAGGATGAGCATTTTTTCTTAAGCCTTATGCCTAAGACGTAGAGAAATGTAAAATTCAAATTAATACAACTGTCGAGGTCTCCCCTGCCTAGATAAAATGTAAAATTCAAATTGATACAACTGTCCCGGTCTTCCCTGCCTAGATAAAATGTAAAATTCAAATTGATACAACTGTCCCGGTCTCCCCTGCCTAGATAAAATGCTGTTTTAGCCGTATGAGATTAAAACATGTGCTGATTTTCCTGATATATAATACATCAACCTACCTACTTACGTCTTCACTGACATAGCCTAAAAATTACGCTGTTTCTACCAGTTTAATAAAAATACCTAAGGAACACGTAATACTCGTATCATCCACAACAACATCACATACTTCCGATGACTCATGGGGTTCAAAGAAACCAAACTGAAGAACACAATGTGGGTAAAAAAATATATTCGCCCTTCGAAGCGCAGACAGGGGTCAATGGTGCCAGGCAAACACTTTTGCGTAAACAGGTATAACTTTGCAAATTGTTTATACAGGTACGTGTTTCAAAGCGAACAAATATAATATGAGGAAAAAATATAGACACGATATCGTGACGAGCCTTCAATGGGACCATTAGTTGGGTTCGAATTACGTCACACGTCAACGGCCATCTTTAAAGATGGCGGCTAATATACAGGGTGACTGGTGAAAATTGCGAAATATTAAGAGAACGTAATGGAGGAGAAATACAAGGAATTAAGTCGATACCTCAAACTTACCTTCCTACGACTCATTCGTGTTTTCGACAGTTCGGCTATGAAATGATTTGCCATTTTGCTTTTTCTCCCTTCTATAACAGATTCACTATTTCCTTTCTTAATAAATCCCCTTCACAAAGACAAATGGGCGTTTTACACGATGCTTCTTTTCGTCCAGTTTCCATATGGTAAGTATTTTCAAATGGATCCGGGATGAAAGAAGAACGTGATCTATTTTGGTAGGTACCGATTTACGGGCAGTTTACTGTATTATGTGGAGAAGTTGCATGTATATATAACATAATACATGGACCGTGATAATAAAGGTGTTTGAAATTTGACACAACTAACAGACAACTATTAAAGTAGAGTAAATGATTGTTTTATAAGACGATTAAGTAAAGGGGTATGAATTTATTACTGACTTTAACGTGTGTTGCTGTTCGGTATCTTAAATTCCGCATGTATTTTTTAATGCTTTAATTTGTTGTTGTTATTGTGTTCAAGGTATTGCCATTTTATAACGATTTAGTGCCGTCCCAAAATAGTATTTCTTATCTAACCACTGGAGTGATTGGTGTCATATATATACCATATTTTTAATTAATACCGTTCCTCAAAATATTAATATGAAAACAAATGAAACTGCTTACTGCGGTTTAAAGAATATGAATCCAACTAGATTTCGCCGTTTATCCCATATTTGAAGTTCTATAAATATGGCACATTATAACAAGCGATCTCTCAAAATTTGTTTTGAAAAACATGCCAAAAAATCACCCCAGTCGAAAATGGCAACAATCTGTATAAAACTAATGAATGAATAAAGTCTAAATCTTTTTTTTCTTCATATGGTTTCTAAATGGGGAATGAATAAAAAAGGCACCGTATAAAGCCCCTATTACACGTTGGGCTAACGTATTGGGCCAAAGTTGGCGCCAACGTGTGATCTTTGACGTGTGCACGAAAAACCGATATTAATCGGGTTGGCGGCCACACATGCAACGGCCAATATTAAGTGGTCCTACACATACGGAGAAAACTTACTGAAATCTGGTAAAATTATTCGTATTCCAGTTAAAAACCGGACTGCAGGCCTTTAACGAATTAATTAACAGATCTCATAACAAACTATCAGTAAAACACGAAAGTGTTATGAGGATGTCGGAAGCCGTGTTAATCAAACTTCTAATATTGTCGCATTTCGTCATTATATTTATTAGGATAAGCACAGCTGCATGAACAAGCGTTCAGATGTATTCTGAATGTACTAATATTTTATTAGCAAATGGCTTGCATAACTTTTTTAACGGGATGTTAATAAATCCACCATACTCATTTTCCTCCGTGCACGTTGGGCCAGCGCATTTATTTATTTATTTTATTTATTTATGTCTATTCTTGAATACACATTTTACAAATGATTACAGTGGTTTATATTGTAGTACAGAGAAAAAATTACAGAAAAAAGGTATGAAATATAAAGAACATATGTTGATATATGTAAAACTGTGTGTGGGTGATATTGTATGTTACGTGAACACCTCACTAGGAGAACCTGTGCTGAGGTGTTTACGTGTTTGTGATTAAGTGTGACAGTGTGTTGTAGTAGAAAGTTTTTTTTTTTTTTTTTCACAGACATATATTGAAACATGAAAACACACATTTATATGTGCGTGTATGTATTTTTGGATAATTCTTGAAGAACGTGTATAATATTTAATTTTACTTATCATATTTTGGTTATGTTTGGTTTGGAATTATAAGCTTTTGAATAAAGTGAATATCTTTGGCATTGGCCCAATGTTTTAGGCCAACGTGTATTACAGCATAAAACGTCCACAAGGGAAAGTTCAGTACCTCTTGTGTTGCGTTAATAGGTAATATATCTATTTTCTATATAAATATAAATGTTCGTTTGTACAACATAACCTAGTTCTTTACCGATTGCTTTGAAATTTTGTCACAACGTTGCTTTCGAATACGCGTGTGTTTTTTGTTGGACGTAAAAGCAACACGAGCTACTGTTTCTCTATCTGCACAGGCAGACTGAGCCACAGAATGTCGTGGCGGGGTACAGCTAGTAAACAAATAAAAGTGATGCAATATTGGTGTTAATTTAAAATTCATTCTATTTTTTACATAACCCTCTCTGGACCCCTTCCCACAGTAAATTATTTTCCTTATTTCTTCAATGAAGCAAATTTAAATATTGGTGACGCACGTTATTTTCCAACAAAGTAGTACGCATCAGAAATCAGACCCTGCCTCTCAAGTTTTATTTTGTTGGGAAGTCAAATATATACTTTTTTTGTCTGAGGTAACACCATTAGATTTGAATTATTTACTATGGTAATATTTAATATAAATTAGTTTTATAGGGCAAATGGTACACAGAAAAATAAAAGGAACGTTGTATTACCTAATAGTATAAAAATAAAACTTCGATTTTTTAATAGATGTATTTAAAAATACATGACACGACCGGTCGGTGGCCGAGTTGACATCGCGCTTGGGTCCCACCCAGGCGTAGCGTGTTCAATTCCTCGGCTGGCTAAGTCCTCCATCACAACACAAGTAACATTTTCCGCTTTCTGTGGTGGTAGTAGGATATTTTCAAATATTGTCAGGTTATCCGTAACCCGGGAATATTTGTCTTTCTTTTTAAAATATAAAAAAAATTAAAAAAAAAAAAAAAAATTATATCTATTTTTTTTTGTTTTGAGTGAGGATTGAACCTTTCTCCCCAGAGACCAGAGTCAACCGCGCTAACAACTCAGTCACATCCCAATCGGGTAGGACCGACATTCATTTCATATATTAACTACTGTAATGTTATCCAATTTCAAAAAAATGCAGGCGGGTATGCGTGATTGATATAATGCGTTGTCATCGACGACGAGTCTATCTGAAGAAAACAAAAATGAAATTCAAATATATGTATTAAAAAATAAATAAATTAATAATTGACGCTGGAATATACTCGCATGTAAAACAAAAATGAACAACCTGTATTGAATTTAAAACACCTCGTTATTAATCTACCAGCTTAACACCTGTGAAGGTCAGCATAATCGTAATCTCATATACTAGTCATCATCATCTCATCATCACAGATGGGTAAACGAAAAAAAATCATGAATGACAATATAATATAAAACTAATTTACTCAGCACGCAATAAAATAGTTATAAAAAATAACACAAGTACATTTTAATTAGGTGGTAAGCAAGTTAATCAAATAATATCATTAATGAAAATTTGTTGACACCGTAACCTTGATCGGTACAGGTTTGATCAGGTACTAAGGTAACGTTAAAACGCGATTACTTCAAATACGCACGTATGCAAAGAGTTATAGAGGGTCAAAGGTAGAAAGTAAGTCTAAAGTCATGCGGTCTTACTTATAAAGATTCCCTAATACGACGCTGCAGCGTTGGTATAATACGAGAAAGAAGGCCGTATACTGGCTCGGGTTAATATCTTTGTCATAATAATATTCGTGAAAGGTTTTTTACACTGGCAACACCTTTTCCCAACCCTCAAAACCACGGTCATTTTAAACTTAACATCTATTCAGATGACATTTGCCATGACATTGACCCCGTCTGTTTTCGACCAATTTATTTATTTATTTATTAACGGACATCGTCCAAATTACAAAATAATAACACGAATAAAGTAAAAATAAAAATACAGGAGTAGACAAAGGTACATGAAAGCAAAGACATGATATGGTAGATATAATATAAGAAAATAAAGTGACAAGTCGAATCAAGTCAAAAATACGCCGTGGGTCAGGACCACAGGACACTTAAATATTCCGTCACTTGTTTAGTGACTGGCAAAAATCATTCAGACTTATCCCAAAAAAGTTAAGGTTTTGATTTGATTGTGCGTTCCGTTTTTGCTTTGGTAAATAGATTTAAAATATTCATCTGATAGTGCTGCAAATGGGTTTTACTCACAGACATAGGAATTAATAGACGAGAAGATAATGGCGAGGGGTAAAATCAACTGTTGAAGAACGAAGGGAGTAAGGCTGACTGTGATTCGTCAATAAATCAATCTGACAGTAAATAGGCATCTCGCATTATTATATCACCATTTACTTCTTAAAAGTAAAACCTGCTTTTGAATGAATAGACATTTTTACATGAGAGCGCAAATTACTCGCCACGTTATGAACAAATTTGCGAAGTCCAAATTCGGCAAAAAAATTCGGTTACATTTTCAGAGTCGAATGTTTCGTTTAAGTATTTAGTTAAGACACTTTTATAAATGTTCATAATTTACTTCCCAGCAACCAACCAGCTTTGTGGTTGGTTGCTTTGTGTTCAAAAAGGATACTCCCCACGAAATGTTTGAAATCCATGGGGGGGGGGGTTGTTACGGAACTTCATTGAATAAAATTCCGCACAAACAAAATATTCATATGTGATTCCCCACGATAATTTTTCAAAAACCATGGGGGTGGGTAGCTACGGAATTCCGTTTGGAAAAAATTCCCCACATTTTCCCATCGCTAAATATCTGATCAAAATACCAGTCGAATATGCCGGTCAAAAATACCTACTAAAAATACCCAACAAAAATACTCATCAAAAATACCCATCAAAATATCCGTCAAAAATACCTACCAAAAATACCTACTGAAAATACCCATCAAAAATACCTACTAAAAATTCCCATCAAAAATACAGATCGGAAATACCTACTAAAAATACCCATCAAAAATACCTATTAAAATACTTGTCAAAAATACCTGGTAAAAGTACCTATTAAAAATATTTAGTCCCGGTATAAAATACTCATGAGTATTTTGGAACCAGGTATTTTAGAGATCTGTCACAAGTACAAAGTATCGCATGGAAATACCCGGAACTTTTACTGGGTACGATAAATACGCCTCACCTCTACCACGCTGCACCAAAACACACAATCTAGAAAAAATAATTATTGCTAATTTATTAAGAATCTCTTCAAATTATTCGTAAAAAGTGGAATGCAAACCCTTAAGGAATGAATTGATAGGTTTTTCAACAAGAAAAACGATGATGAAATTGAACTAACTCTAAACCTCTCTCCTTTGGTAGTCCGTCGGGAAAGAAATGACCTCATTTGCTTCTTCAAAATTATAAATGGTATTATTGATTCACCTACTCTACTGCAATTCATTCCCTTCAATATCCCCTCGCAAAGACTCAGAAATAATGAACTGCTCTTCCTCAACCATCATTCGACAAATTATGGATATTATTCACCATTGTCCAGAATGTGTAGACTGGTCAACTCAAGTCAAAACCTTAACTTTTTTCGGATAAGTCTGAATGATTTTGCCAGTCGCTAAACAAGTGACGGAATATTATAAGTGTCCTGTGGTCCTGACCCACGGCGTATTCTTGACTTGATTCGACTTGTCACTTTATTTTCTTATATTATATCTACCATATGTCTTTGCTTTCATGTACCGTTGTCTACTCCTGTATTTATCTTTTTACTTTATTCGTGTTATTATTTTGTAATTTGGACGATGTCCGTTAATAAATAAATAAATAAGCTTTTAGTAAAATACTAATGTATTCACGTATCACGATTCCGGATCACGTGATCATAAAAGTCATTATATATTATCAAGGCAATAGCAGGTGGATGAACACGTGTAAAAAAAAATTGCAATACTCATTTTTCTCCGTGTACCCACGTTTAGCACATGTATGCGGAATTGGGACACAGGTTTTCTTTAGTTAAGGTAAATTAATCATCAATTTGTTCTGTGGTAATGACGATGTCCAATTTAGTAACGCTATAATTTCCGGGGTTGACCCTGACACGAAACAAGATAAATAATAATGCTAATTAGAGATATTAAAACTTAAAAGATTTTTTTTTTATTATCAATATAAAGTTTTTTTACAGGTTTTTTTTTTTCGATGTCTGTCTCACCAGGATAAACCTGTGTCGAGACAGACGTATTTGATACATGAATTAATGTTTACATATTTTTTGATACATAAAATATTTCATTACACTAAATGAAATTGTGAAAAAGATAAAAAATAATAAATAATAATAATAAATGATAAATTTGTTAATCAGCATCTAGTTGGAGTACATACTTATGTAGGGATTTTTATAAAATTTTTGATCATGGATCTGTCTTGGCTGATGATCCAAGACTTGATGTCTGTTTTATATTTTAAAAAAAATTCGTTCAGTCTAATGGCTTGTGGGAGAGCAATATATAGCCTTGTTGCAAAATATCTAAAATTTCTCTGGCCAAAAGTTGTTTTAGCGAAAGGGATTTGTAAGAAATTATGTCCTTTGGTTCTAGTATCACGAGCAGTTTGGATATTGTCAAAAGTAGTTTTGTGTTTGAAGAGGTATGTTAGTATATTTTTGGCATAAAGTTGCCTAATGTCCATAACACAGATTTTCCTAAAGATTTCATCCGAACTGCTTGTGATTGGTAGTTTGAGGATAATCTTTATTATAAGTTTCTGAGCTTTAGATATTGGATCAATGGCGGCAGCGTTTGCTCCTCCCCATGCTATGATACCATATTCTATTAAAGATTGACAAAGTGCATAGTAGATTGTTTTGAGCTGGCTTAGGTTGAGAAAGTTGCGAGTTTGTCTGAAAAAGTAAATGAATTTTCTGAGTTTGTTTGCTGTAGTGGTTATATGTAAATCAGTACTTTATTAAATTGTCAGCAAAAAACAAATAACCTCAAGTCATGGAAATGAACACAAATTATCGTCCTCAAAATATAATATATTATTGACTATTGAATTAGGGACGATGATAACGTGGCGGTTGTACATCATTCAATATGCAATACTCTGAGCAGATTTCAATACGGTAAAGTATGGTGTACGTTCATCATTCAATGAGTTGTAAACGTTGGACGATGGTCGTGGAGTGAGATATTATAACGATAACCGGTCCCTCATTAGGTATATCAGGGCAGGTAAACAATGGCCCGCGGTCCGCAAATTAAATACATCTATTTGATTTTTTTTTAAAGAATAATGAATGCAAATTTCGGAAGCGCAATTTAACCCACTTCCCGACATCCGATCGAGCTGCAACTCGGCAGATAGACTTGTAATCTTGTAATAAATTTTGGTGGCAATCACGTACACATACGCATTTCTCTCAAATCGGATGACAAATTTCGGGCCTACCCGATCGGCATTTGGCGAGGTGGGTAGCATTTTAAAATTGATGTACTGTAGTAAAAAAATGTATTTTGCAGGTTGATTTTTTAGTATCTAGTTTTATTTTTGTGGTGCGACGCTCCTATTAGCCACGGCGTTTCTAATATTTAAAAGTAAAGAAAACTCTTCATAATTTTCCTGACAAATATTTTTTTATAAAATTGTAAAATAATTTGATATATGGCCATATACAGGAACAGAAAGAAAAGCAGTTCAGACGAAGCTCCTTAGCTAATGTTAGAAATTATAAAAATGGAGTAAAAAATGAATATAAATCCCAAACAGAAAAAAAACTATTACAAAAAATCACAAAATTACCGTAACAGTTTTTAGACCGTTTGCGTTTGCTTCGCTCCTTTCCCATTATTCGCGGCTCGGCTCGGGGAAATTTTATCCTGTTTATATAAAATGACTCGTTGGGTAAAGAAGAAGCAACAGGAACAATTACCTAAAAAAATAAACTAAAGTTTTTTTACTATAATACATCTATTTTTAATTTTCGACATTAGTTGCCGGCAAGCGGGCCGGCTAGACTGTGGATTGAACCAACCTCCCGGGGACTGTGTGAACTTTTAAAATGTCTTTTGAAAATTTTTGACTGAAAATTGAACCGGGGTCATCGAGTCTATCTGCAGAGTTTCAGCTCGATCGGATGTGGGGAAGTGGGTTAAATTCCGCTTCCAAGATTTGTATTCATTCATTACCGAAAACAAAAGTGAAATTCAAATAGATGTACATACTCTTTAAAAATGAATCACGATAATAACCTTAGGGTTCTTCTGCCATAACACAGGGATATCTTTGTAGGAAGCTACAAGCCAAAAATGTGTATATTCTTGGTATACCTTATATGGTAGGTAATAGGCATTAAAATCGCTTGACAAACGGAGTCTAGAAACGTTCGATTTCAAGCAAAAAACTGCTTTTTATTTATTTTGTAAATAATTTTATAAGAAAGCAAAAAAGTTAATCAAGTGAAACTGTCACAGATAATCTTAGCTATAATACTGTATTTTTTTAAAGTTGTTTCCTTTATACGTTCATACATTTCTATTGAAAAAATATTTTTTTTAGTAGTTTGCATTTATATTTTTTATTGAGTAATTTATATATTTATTTGTATTCTACTCAAGCGAAGCGATGGGAAAACCTTCTATTTATCTAAAGTATATTTTTTGTATTCATAATTTACACCAATTCGTTATAAAGATTAATCAAAATAGTGATTTGGCATTAAGCTTCGCCTTAACATGGTGGGAGAAAAAATACTACAGTGTCACAAAAACCTAATTTTTCTCGTAAAAAATTTAATTAAATTAAATTTATTTGTGAACGCGACCATTGGTTTAAATGGTTGCCCAGTGCAAGCTCATAATATGTTCATCATATTGAGTACCTAATGAATGTTATTATTACTAATAATGATCGAAAATAAGCGATTAGGGCTAGTGCCTGATTGCCGACAAACAAGAATATCTTGATGACGGATATGAATACCTAATACAATGAATTTAGTATTAAAATAATTGAGGTCTGGTAAAATTATGACCGGTTAAATTACGAATTGGGAGGAAGACTGATATGCATTATTAAACGAGATTAATTGGAGTTCTACACGATGTTTTTTTTCATACCGATCCCCATATAGAAACCATATTCAGACCCATATGAAAAAAAACTTTTATTATTATTTAATCTATTTGTATTTTTTACTTTTTACATGTTATACAGTGTAATAAAGGAAAATTAAAAAAGAGATACTTTTATCACCATAAAGAGACAAGGCTCTTGTGTTTGTTTGGTGGGGGAATTCTGGCTCAATTATATAAAGTCGTGTAAGTAAGTAATAATAAAATATTGTAAATAAATAACAAACAAAACATAAGGAAAACGAATTGCCAGCAACAGAAAAACAAGATTTACAAACATTATAATCATTTACGTGTAAAATGTATGTGGAACGAGGTACCGGCATCTGTATTTCGTCCTTCATATAATCCGGGCCCCTTCAAGACCTGTATTAATAAAGCCCTTCCTATAGCCCTTACCTTAACCCGCCTTACAACTCTGCCCAACCGGGTGGAATCATAGCTCCCCTGCCTTTACAGACAGGGGCGCTCTTGTGATGCGACATAAAAAAATACATAAATATATAAATTATAAATATTTATATATATGGACTCTTATAGTAATTTTAGGCAATTTTTCAAATTAAGGTAAAATTCGGGCTTGGTATTCAATTTTAGTATTTTAATGTTTTTCTGATATTTGCTGACAAATTAAAATGTGAGTTATTTCACTGTTTTTATTTAAAAAAATTAAATAAATTATTTTCATATTTACGATTTCGTACAGATAGTTCCATTAAAGAAACGATATTTTGGGGCGTTACTAAATCGTCAACATTTGAATGGCAAGCCCTTGAACGTAACCAAAGATCATAGATCACATGAAAGCATATCGAAATTCACAGTTCCGAACATTAATACAACACACATATTATATAATCTTTTTATCAACATTTTAAATATAAAATGAAATAAACATGCAACTTTTCCACACAATATAGTTACGTAAAACAATGACAGACGACAAGTGTCACATTAGAATGTCCGCCATCTTAATCTGTATGAAAATCGGTACCAAAATAGAACACGTCCTTCTTTTCCCAAAACCACGTGAAAATACTTACCCATATGAAAACTGGACGAAAAAAATCAACGTAAGAAAGAAACGCTTAGACGATTTAGGAACGTTGTAAAGTGGCGCTAATATAAAACTAAATAAATTAAAGATTCTTGCGTAATCATCCATTAGATGCATTACAATTTAAAAAACGATATAATTTTATTTATATATATAGGCAAATGATTATTCTTCATAGTAAATTCGTTCATCTCACTAAGATTAGGTATAAAAATAATTTTAGTAAAGTTTACGGTTTGTTTTGTGTTAGGTTTTGTAAAAGGGATATAAAAAACAAATATAACTTTATCACTGTCATTTAAATGAACCTAATATATATTTTGTCAGTAGCTAAATGATAAATGTTAAATACTCCCACTAATAAACTCAAAGTATTAGAATGTAGAACGGATGGCCAGAGAAAGGAGTCTAAGGAAAACATGCCGCAAGTGGATGGAAGAAGTATCCACCCAGGGATGCATAGCATATTCAAGTAAACGGAATACTTCAATAGGATCATGCCAAGAGTCAGTAAATTTATGATATGATGTATGAAAGCGAGCGATGCAAAGAAATGGGAATGTGTCAAAAAGAAAAGAATTTCAAATGTAAAGGTAACCCCACTAAGTAAAATAAATAACATCTATGAAAAAATGAAAACATAGTAACCATTATTCCGCATAAACAAACCCATAAAAAGTGGAAAATACTGTAGAACAAAATAATATAGAAACTTCTCTATAATCTCTATTCTAACTCGATTTCTTTAAAATGCATACGATAGTAAAGCAGTCGTAAAATTATGCAACGAAAGAAAACTCAGTCAGGTTTTATAATGGGATGCATTATAAACGCGTCAGCTTGATAAATCATAAAAATTTATGACCAGAGTGTTGTAATACTAAATATTGTTATTATTATTTACTGCACCGAGTTATTGTCGATCACTAGATTCTGGCCAACGAACTTTGAAGTTTAGTACCAAAATTGTCGACACAACATTAAAAGAGCGGAGAACTCCTCGGCTCCAGATCCAGAGGTAGCGGCGTCAAAACTCGATAATAAAAACAAATTGTTTTTTTTTTATGTGTCCGATACTGTACAATCCATACTTTTTCCAGCCTTTTTCAGCCTTTTTCTTGTAATCCTGTATTTTTTACGTAAAGATGGTTACGTTGATAATAATTAGTACAATCGATCGACTGTCCGGCCGGAGGCTTTTTTTACTTTTACTAATAATAATTTTTTTTTAATGATAAGACAAGGTTTTTTATGCATAGCACAAATAATACAATAATATTTGACAAGTCAAAATATTTCACCAACAAATGTAGATATAGTATGTCTCGCCGCCATCTAGTGGGAAATTTAGCACTAACAAAGCCTTTCCTACAAAAATAAAGGACATCAGAAGGTGCGGGTTCAATTCCCGTCGGCAGCATTTATTTTTACTCGGAAGATATTTTCAATTTGTATGGATATTTCAGGCGACAAATTATTGCTAATAAAAATTTGTGAACTATATTACAACTTAACTCCCAGTCACATTTCACACGAAATAAAAAAAAAATCCCAGTGAGAATGAGTTAGGCTTTTCTCTAATCAATTTTATGTGCACAATGCATATGTACATCAATAAGCTTCTATTAGGCCTGTAAAATAAATTGAAATGAATTTCTCAATCCGATTAAAGGGCGGATCAACACAAGAAACGCGTTGCATAACTATCCATGGAGGATGGGAGAAAGTTCAAACGCCCGGAACAACGACGGCTGCGATGGGAATCAAACCACGCATTTGATAGCTACACTTAGATGAATATTGCATATTTCAATAACTAGATACAGGTAATTTGATTACAGCTCGACCACGAACTGAAGATAAACTGTACGTATTTTAAAATAGGCATAATACTAAAAATACTAATTTCGTTTGTGATTTTGTTTATAACCCCGGATCAATAAACCTTTGAAATGACAGTAAAATAATCGTGATTAATTTTTGGGGTATAATGTCGTATTGCCTACTTATTTAGCCTTGGATGAGTTACACTTGTTGTATGATGATGGACACTGTAAAGCTGTACGAAACGATGGTTAAAGAGGCCTTCGACAACGAGTGTATCTGCCGAGTTGCTTTGTGGGTTAATCTGCACTTCCAAGACTCCGGTTATTTATTCATTCAATCAAGAAAACAAAATTTAAATTAAAAGAGATGTCATTGAAGAAGAAGAAGATAATACTAATAAATCTAAACAAGACATGAAACAGAACAAGAGAAAGAATAATATGAAGATAACGGTCACAACTAGGAAATATACGTACCTATTTGAGCGTAAACTTTTCGATCTCATATTTCAAATTTAGAATTAACAAGATCATCTTGCAACTAATTTTTCCCATATTTTCGGCATCTACCTTTTTAAATGAAAACAAAGTTTCTAATGAAATTGGCGTTACCTAGATAGTGTCTCGGATAAACATTACATTTTAAAATGGACTTGAAGGTACACCCACCCTGTCCCACCCCGGTATAGGTGACTTATGGTCACCCTTTCGGAGCTCTCGCATGAATCTAATTTTTTTGAATAAACGGCTCTACAATTTATATAAATGAAGCTAGGCCTTCAATGTCCCCGCATACGGTGTTATGAAGCGGTATGCAAGCGCTTACAAGTACTAAACCAAGGACAATACAGAAAAATAAGCAACAAAACAATCAAGTTCAAGTGTCAGGCAGATAGTTGGTGGAGGGGACCCACACTCCAGTACCTGTAAACACAAAGTAAAGTAAAACAATAGAGTGACGGGGGAGTTTTGCCGAACCACGACTGGCAGTCCTGTTGAGAAATTGGTGGTGGTTGGGGTAACTGGTGCAGGTCAGGACTTCCACACCCCTTAGCCGACCACCCGGTGGTGCCCTGAAGATAAGTATTGGAAAAAGAGGGATAAACCCTAAAGAACCTAGGGGAAAGAAGCGTCAGGAGGTCGGAGGCAGGGTGGAGGTTACCCCAAACCGCACAGTCACCCCTCTGACCACCAACGCTCATCAGGGGTGGCGCAGATGATTGGCGGAGTCCCTCGGTAAGAACAAGAATAAAAAGGAGCTCCAGTCGTGCATGCGGGGACGAGGCCCGTTATCCAACCCCTATTGGGGAAAAATTGACTGGAATGAAATGGACTGTCCCGAATTACTTCAATGTATCAATATCCATGTTCCCAAAAAATCATGACGACATTTCTTACCTTTTTACTTCAATAACACCAGGACACTAGCTTACCAAAATACTCCGATTCCGAGACTTCACAATCTCGGAAACAAATATATTTTGATCTGGGTGATATATTTCATTTGAAAACTAATCAGTATAAATGTTGTATATTCTATCACTTTTATTCTTCTAGACACAAATAGACCCATGTACCCATATAACTTCTCCGCTTCTACTATTTTGTTTTGTTGAATCTTTTAAATTCAATTATATGCGTGAGGATTCATTTTTGCCATTATGTTTACATTCTTCTTTATTGTATTAATTTTTAAGTGTTTACTCTGATACAAAATGCTTGTATTTTTTTAAAAAAGAAAAGCCCACTAGGGCGTGTAATAAATAAATAAATTATTAAACCGATTTTTATTTCCCATTCATAAACAGAAATTGAATGCACACAGAATTGTTAACTACAAAATTGACCGTTGCATTCTACACGAACAAAATACAAACGGAAACGAATAAATTGCACTCTAAACTCATCAATCAAAAAAAACTTTCCCATTATAATACTGGTAATACAGAAGAAGAAACCACAATATGTACTAATAAAATCATAATAATTAATAAATAAATTTGACCGCGTTGGGAAACGAAGCGGGAAATGGTTATTTGTCGACAAATGCGCGCCCACTAGACCGTGGAAGAAAAATGGTCATCGTCATAACAAAACATTATTGCGTATTAACGATAAACAGTTGTTTTAGAAAATCTATCATACATGATTGCATTTATAACATACTAGCTAAGGTGTACCCCGGCCGTAACTAGGGGGTTATTACTTTTTTTATATGAAAAGACAAAAAAGGAGATGACAATAACGTTTGTTATGCATTTGTTTAATAAAATACGTTTGTTTTCACGCTCTTCTGTTCTGTTCAGGGTGGATCAATGCAAAACGAACTCTAAGCAGAATTCTTGCCTGAACAGACTATGCAACAATTAAAATAGCGTATTATCCAAGATTGATATTTTCAGTTGCGTACTTACCAAATACAAGAGGTCCATAAAAGAATATTTCTCTGATTATTTTTGAATAATGTTAAGTCTCTATTGTTTATATTTCTATTATGATCTCCATGGCTATAAATGTATTGATAAATATTTTATTAAGTACATTTTTCATTTTATATAATCTTTTGTTTTGTATAAATTTTTAATTTCATATTCCTTTCTTACAAATTTAATTTACTTATTCCTTATTTTGCTGTCTCAGTAGAGGTAAAGTCACAAGGAGGAAATCCATAATAGGTTTTATTTTGGCTATATAATACTGTACAAACTGAAATAAATGTAAACTGTTGATTTCCCGAAAATTAATAATAATAAATAAATATATATTTATATATCTCTAATTTTTGTTAACCAACGAAAAACGTAAGGTAAGCCATATTTCTTTCATTTTTTATGTTCGCATTAAAAATTTGAATGTATCAAAAATTATATTATTATATTTATAATGATAAAATTTTAAGCGCGTTTCATCACCTTTTATGGCAGTTTTTAGTTTAGAAATATTCAGTTTATTTGGATTTTATTGCAAAGCGGAATTACTCCGACCTTCTATCAAAATATGGCAGAGGCCTGAGTAGTTAAATATATACGAATAAATTCACGTTGTGACAACACTGTCAATACATAAAACAATGAATTTGCACTAAGAAATGTTTCAATCCACCACCTCTGAGATCCACAAACAATCCAATCGGTGGCTGACATCGCGTTTGGGTCCCACCCAAGCGTAGTGTGTTCAATTGCTCGGCTGGCTAAGTCCTCCATCACAACACAAGCAACATTTTCCGCTTACTGTGGTGGTAGTAGGAGATTTTCAAATATTGTCAGGTTATTCATAACACTGGAATGTTTGTCTTTCTTTTAAAAATTAAATCACATCAAAGGTGCGCGCTTGAAAGACCTGTTAATCGACTCTTTCGCTTTATTCCGCAAGGTTACAAAAATGGAGCAAGTCTAAAAAGTGTGAAAAATTCACAAAGAAAGCAGTTAATTTTGTTACAATATGACGAGAAAACAATAATACTATGAATGTTACACACACGCCACTTGTTCCGCTGGTGGCAGTGCAGGAATGTGCAAGATGCGATTGAAATTTAAAGCATGCTAGTGGCGAAACGACCAGTTCTTGGGCCCCGGGGCAAACCTGTTAACCGGGCACTACCCATCCACCATAAATAAAATAACATGCTCAATTAAATATGTGCTGCAGACAATATTTTTGTGAAATTCTCGAAGAAGCAATACGTCACCGACAACGAGTCTATCTACTGAGTTTCAAGTCGAATTGATGTCGGGAAATGGGTTAATTTCTACTTCCAAGATTTCATTAGTACATTAATTCAAGTAAACAAAATCAAAATTCAAATACATGTATTTAAAAAAAAGTCAGAGTGGATATTTTCAAAAACGAAACACGAAAATTGCTGTCGTTATTTTGATTTGCTTGATATTTTCAATGTTGTTCATGTCGCGTTCAGATCGAGCGTCAAAAGACTAGCAGCTACTATTTCTAACCAGCCTCAAAACAGGGTCGTCGAAAGTTTCTACAAAGCATCTAGAAAAAAATCAATATTGGGTCGCAGGCGATTTTTCGAGACCTGATCGGCACTAGGATGGTACGCCACTGTTTCATACATAATTGCGATAAATAATCTCGGAGTAATCTACAGTTAAATGAATGGGATTCATACATAATAACAGGAAAAATTCTTGGATAATTGATTAAAGGTATAATAATCCATTAATTATGAGCACGCGCGGCGTGGCGCTTTGTAAAGTACGACGTTTATCGGTACACTATCAAGTAGTTTAAATTCAATGCGTAGTTTATTCGTGGAAACGAAACCCGAAACAATAAAAATGTTTGTTTGTTCAAAATATTAAATCTCTGAAAATTCTTCACGGATTGCTTTGAAATTTTGACACAATGTTGCATTGAAATAAACGAGTGTTCCTTTTATAGAGATGTCATCTTTTTTAAACAAAACAGCGTTATCTGTTGGACGTAAAAACAACACGCGCTACTGCACAGACAGCAAGACTGATCCACACCAACGCGTGGCGGGGTACAGCAAGTTACTAACATATTGCTGATACATCCACTGTCAAAATTGTCAAATATGCACGATAATTTATTTATTTATAAATTCACGCCCGGCTGGGCTTAAACACGTTATTTTCTTATATTTTTACAAAGAACACAACAAAATCAAAAATAAAACAAAATCAAAGTTAATGGAAAATATGCACTATCAATGCCAAAATATGTGTCTTGATTAAAAAATAAAAAAGGAATTTGTCTTTTGTAACCCAGTTTTTCTGGATATATTATATATATTAATAATTAATTAGTCAATTTTTTTTAAATGTGAAGGAAAAGACACGGTTCCTCAAAAAAAAATCATTTCATTCGAAAGGAACTGGTACCAAAATTATCAGTTTATTAATGAAAGACAAAAAAATCTACCATATCTAATTTATACAGCTCTGATTTTAATGAATAAAATGGAAAAATATAGGCTATATATATAAAACATAAAGGCTCAAACATATACTTAAATTGAAACGCTTAATCCACTAATCTAATTATTATTACATACAGGTATATTTTTTTTCACTAACCCCACACATGATGCCCTGAGTAAAACAATTTCTCTCAGGGCCTATGCAATCATTTGGGATGCTGTGTCGGGGGTCTTTTTTAAGGAATGGAAGGAAAGAAAGACGAGGTAGTTCTGGGAAGTTAAAAGGCATGAAGCTTGGGTAGGAATGTAGGAATCAGTGTGTCCAGGAGCAAAAGGTCACCCACGTTTTTAATCTAAATAAGCGCAGGAGTCGCTGGTTTGAAGTTTGCCGGATACGTTCTGAAGCACCCTACATACAGGGTGTTAAGGGACGTACTTGACTTTTCACCAGTGATTCCTGACATCATTTGGAGTAAGAAATGTAAGTGAAATTGTGGAATCTAGTGACTTTTTGATGTTTTTTTTCAAAACCAAAATTTTTTTTTTCACATTTCGTCAACTCAATACTCAACCCCTCAACTCGATCCTTATTGTCTAATACCTAACGATTTTAAAAAAAAATTATGTAAAAACAAAAAAAAATAAATCACCGGATTCCAAAACTCCATTTACATTTCTTACTTAATAATGTCAGGAATCACTACAATAAGTCAAGTACGCCCCTTAACACCTTGAATGTATACGGGTATTTAAAGATTTAATATCCATATTTTTAATACCATTTCCGAGCGGCAATCTCTTTGGCTCCACTTTAAAGTTGTCAAGTTCTAAATCCGGGCATGCGTAAATAAATACCACGTAAATATTTGCACCTTTTTCAGAATTGTAGATATTTTATCATCGGCCTGGTGAGACCAATAGTCAGAACTGAAACGTTGCATGAGACGGATTTAGCAGCGTTAAATAATAAGATCTGATTAGCCACGGCACATACTTTATATTTTCCACATCCTCCCCTTGCTAACTTCCTTCAGTCTCAAAGCCTTTCCCAAATTGGGAAATTCATGGACCCCTATTGGCTGATTCAGGACAAGGGCAGTTGGTACTCTAATAATAAAACAAAATGGGAAAACAACTCATTAATAATTAAAGGAGGAATAGAAATAATATCTATCAATTTGGCCAAATAACATCTCTGCGAGGTATGAGGTCAGCTCGAGTGGTTCGAAAAATTTGGTGACTTGCAAGGATGCTCAGGTTCATTGGAGGTTTGCCGAGGTCTTTCTCACCAGCTGCGGCTGGCCGAAACGGGGGAGACCAGTTGAACGAGACCCTCTAACCTCTCCAACAGGTAACCTACCTTACACCGCAGTGGGAGAGACAGATCCATACGTCCGTCACTATGGACTAAACCCCTTTCCTTCACAGAAATTCCCCTCCTACCTTTCCTTATAAGACTCTCCACATAGAATCCTCAAAGACGGCATATGAGGGATATTATTTTCTGCAAGGCATCCTGCATGGGGTCAATATAAAAAAAGGTTCAACCAAAGCCCTAATAATTTCCGATTTTCCAGGTTAGTTCTCATACCGATTTAAAACAATATTAATTATTATTTTTTTGGTAAACTAATGTTTAAGACAAGCTTTTTTATGCATAGCACAAAGGGTAACAATTATTTTATAAGCAATAATTATTAGCCTGAAACACTCATCCACATTGAAAAATCTCCTGATAAAAGATACATGACGCCTACATTGCTCGATTGGAATCAGATATACAAAATAATATTAAAAAAATATGGAATTATGTTAAGACGCAAAGAAAATCTCCCACTATACCAGAACATATGACCTATCATTCGACAACGGCACACGATAGCAAAGAAGTTACAGACTTATTCGCTGATTACTTCTCAACGGTATTTAGAAATGAATTTCCAACACTCAATGTTAATAATAAGGAAGATCCTCTGAACAACACATTAATATCCTCAATTAAAATAAATGAAGAAATCACATTGAAATACCTTTCAAACATAGATATTAAAAAAGGACCAGGAATTGATAGGCTACCCGGAGTTTTTATACGCAACTGTAGTAAATATATCTGTCTTCCGGTTTGCGCCATCTATAAAAAATCATTGACAGAAGGAACGTTTCCCCTCAAGTGGAAATCAGCAGTTATCACACCCATCTATAAAACCGGTGATAAGCATGACGTTAAAAACTACCGTCCAATTTCCCAACTTCCTATTTTAAGCAAAGTTCTAGAAAAAATTGTCTTCGATCAATTATACTCGACTATTTCCACAATAATTACACCGAATCAGCACGGATTCATGAGAGGTCGGTCTACGACATCCAACCTGACCCTTTTCATTAACTTCTTGCATAGCAAGATGGATGACAAAGAGCAGGTTGATACTATGTATACAGACTTTTCTAAGGCTTTCGATCGCGTAATACACTCAATTCTTTTGAAAAAGCTTGTCTTATTTGGTATACACGGTGACCTATTTAGATGGATCAAATCTTACATTAGTAACCGTAATCAAGTAATCTTAATCAACGGCGTCTTCTCAAAATCTATCGAGGTAAAATCTGGTGTCCCCCAAGGGTCCCACCTAGGTCCGCTAATGTTCAACATTTATATAAATGACATTGGATCATGTTTTCAAAATTCCAAATATGTACTTTATGCCGATGACATGAAAATATTCAAAGTTATTCGTTCTCTTTCTGACTGCGAAGCGTTACAGAGTGACCTAGATAGGCTTTGCAAGTATTGTAAAGTTAACTGTCTAGATATAAACGTTTCTAAATGTCACACTATGACATTCACCAGAAATAAACTCGTAATTAAGTACTCATATTCACTCAACAATGAACCTGTCATCTCTAAAACGGAATGTAAAGATCTCGGCGTTTACCTTGATAGCAAACTTATATTTAATAAGCACATTGACTCAATCGTTAATAGGTCATATAAAATGCTTGGTTTCGTGCTACGTGTAAGTAAAATATTCAGTAATCCGCGTACAATTGTAATGTTATATTTCGCATTAGTCAGAAGTACACTGGAATATGCATCGCCTATTTGGAATCCGCAATATAAACTTTACATAGATAGTATAGAACGAATCCAAAACAAATTTATAAAATATATTACCCACAGATTCAACAATAATTTTGAGTGTACATTTGAAACTTTGCAGCGAAGACGAGCAGTAGCTGACTCAATATTTATACACAGAATTTTAAACAATGAGATTGACTGTTCTGAACTTTTGTCCCTTATTAACTTTAACATACCTTTGAGACGTACACGACATACAGTGCTATTCCACACGCTAAATTATAAAACAAATGCAGCATCTAATTCGACAATTAACCGAGCTCTTCATACTCTAAATAATATTTGTATTAACTCTAACATTGACATTTTTTCGGATTCACTGCCCAAATTCAAACGTGGCATCATGTCAATAATTTAAAGAATTCAATGCGCATACATACAGACACACACACACACAAACACTCACACACACATGACACACGTCACACACACACCTATAAACTACACAAGTCACCTGGTAATTAAGGAATAAACATACCACTTAGCAGACATTACAAGGAAACATATCATAGGTACACAACATGAAGTATCTTATTCCTGTATATTGTTTCATCTCTGTAAATTATGTACTGTTTGTTTCAATAATATAAAATAATAAAAAAATAAAAATAAAAAAATGACGCCAACGGGACTTAAACCCGTGTCCTTTCGATTTCCGGTCGACAGCTCTCGAAAGGACACGGGTTCGAGTCCCGTTGGCGTCATGTATCTTTTATCAGGAGATTTTTCAATGTGGATGAGTGTTTCAGGCTAATAATTATTGCTTATAAAATAATTGTTAAAACAATATTCATTATTACAGCGGCTCTGCAGTTCGATGGACAACATTTTTTATCTTCTAAAGCAGAAGTGGTTTGCATCCGCTATCGCCTTGTTATTGTCAATATGAGAACTACATTCTGCTCTAAAACAAGATGTAAATTACTTGATCTTTTCTAACCTAATATTTGAACCGGCACAATTAATATGTACTAATTACGTATGTATTGGTACGTACGCATTTCGGGCCAACCTTCAAAGTCGTGGGTAATTATTTTGTAATGTAGGAAGCTTTATTCATAAAAATAAAATGAATTATTTGATTATTCCAGCATTAATAATCCACTATTTGGGGTGTGTTCTGAGGTTGGAGGAAGCGGGGAGGAGAAAGAGATAAGTAAGAGGAAGGTTGGAGTGTTTGTGACTATTCAGATCTGGTCACTAAAACACCGCTAAACGGCCACTTCAAGCAGCGTTTTGATTTAAAATTGTGATATCTCATGGCACTAAGGCCATTCGAACACAGATATACTTACAAGCGACTCGAGTTTTGCCATACTAGTTCGCGACGCGTCGACTACGGGTTTGACGTCAGTTGCACGCTACTTACAATGCTGAAAGCACGCTACGCGAGTTGCATTCGCATCCACTGCTCGTTTGACAGAGATGGCGCCCGAACATGATTTCAATCTTAACCTTTCAGGTTTTTAAATATTTTTCCCAACAAGTCCCAACGACACGGCGGAGCGAAATTGGAAGTTCGGAATGCTCCCTAGGTATCTAAAATGTGCAACATATTACTTATTTTTGAAGTTGTCGTTAAAAGAAACACTATTTTAGAAACAAGATTTAATTATCTTTAAATATTTGCATTTTAAAAAAACATTGAGCTTTCTAAAAATATTTTTTTTAGCAAAAAAACTTACCGGGACATTTTGACTCGGAACGTCCATAATTTTGAAAGAATTCGATTTTTATAAAACATATTCCTTTTGTGTAGGTAGTAAATAGTGAAACTGTCACTTTAAAACTTTCAACTGTCAATGAAAAAATGCCGAAAATCGTAACCAAACACAGTGACAATTTTAAAATATTTAATCCATGTAATAATGTATAAATATTTGATACAAACTGTGAAGAATAATTATTTATTTTTACAATGACGAACTTATCACATATCTACGCATTATAGAAAAAAGGATATAAATACTTTTATAATGTGTTGACGTCTTGGTCAGATCTGTCCTTCAGAGGCAATAATGGAATATGATGTTTGTGGCTAGTAATGTCCTTCAGGCCAGGAGGTTTAAATTTATTCTGGAGGCGGAAAATATCAATGTTTATATAACTATAATTTACCGGAACATGTAAAGATGACAATTTGACAACATTCTTGGCGGCGACGAATGCCTTACAATTAATATTTATTTGGTTGTGTGGGTGAACCCTAAATCTTCTCTCAGATCGTTGTTTATGCTTATGAAGATAAATAAGAACAATACTATTGTCTTCTTCGCCAGAGTTAATTGATTGTCGTTTTAACCCCACCATTGGATATTGGTTTTAATAAAATGGTTGGTTAAAAGAATACGAATAGACGAGATGTGAATAGCCAACTTTGCAAAGGCAAATAATATGTCTTGTGTGGTCATAACAGTAAATAAGAAATAAAAAAATATGTAGAGTAACTTTTTTGTTGATTTGACACTAATCCATCAACTCGATAGATGTCCCGATACGCACATAAGTGAGACATTAAAGATGGACGTCGAGAATACGAAGCTTACAGTAAAAACGTGTTAGAAAGCAACTCTACCGATATATTTGCACGGCACTCGTAGAAAACGCACGGTAAAATGACCCAAAATAACAACGCACCACTTTCTGACATCCTGAAGATACCGTAGACTTTTTCTAGTTGAGACAGTCATTGAATTAAAGATAAATCACGAAGCAGAACCAAGGAAAAAAAACTGCTGAATTCGACTACCACACTTTTATAAAAAATCTACCCCAGTTTAGTAAAATAATAAAATGTTAAATCAAATAAAACACTTTGTTTATTAACCACGACTTTTTTATTATTACATCTACCGGTTTCGCTACGTTCGAGCTTCATCAGGATGTGAAATATAACTAAAAACTAAGACAGAGGTGATGCATATTTATAGGAAAACAGAGGGAGACAGAATATAATACATTATAAAAGTGGGAGGAGTCAAATATTACATAGTCATAGTGAATTGAAGATATATAATAACAAATTACAAAAAACACATTTTTACATGAATTATACATATAATAATACATTTTAAAGACATAAGAAAAAACATAAACATATTATTAAGGAGTGGAATGGATTGTGGGAAACAAGTTAAATATAGGACTATAGAATGTGTTTTTTTGATTGAATAAATTAATTTGTGTATTTAATAAATGGTCTGATAAGTTACTGTTTATAGATTTCCTAATCTCTAATGATTCTAAATTGTCTAACCTAATGCCTATACTATTTTTATGTAAGAGGCTAGTACCTGTTATTTTATCAAATCTATGGTCTGCTGATATTAAATGGTTGGCGAGTTCCGAAAAACCATTACCATTTAAACACCGTACATGTTCCTTCACTCTGGTGTTTACATTGCGCGATGTTTTACCTATGTAAAAGGCGGGACAATCACTACAGTTGAGTTTATAAATACCCGAATGGCTTAGTATGTCATCCTTGTCCTTAGTATTAATCAAAAATTTTCCTAGGGTATTGTTTGTATAAAAGGCAGGTTTAATATCTAAAGGAAGGTTCCTAACGCTTTGATTTGAAAAATTATTTATAAATAAAATCCTACGCCAATGGTGAATAGGGGTGTTGGTATTAATTGACGGAATACTGTTATATAAAAATTTGTTTGTGGAAATATGTTTTTGTTTTTTATTAAGAATTTTATCAATTAAGGCCGCATCATAGCCATTATTTGATGCTATTTGTTTTATTATTGATAATTCATTTGAGAAATTATTGGTAGATAAAGGGACAGAAATTAACCTGTGTATCATTGAATGGAACGCTGCATGTTTATGGAAGATGGGATGATTAGAAGTATTGTGGATAGTTATGTCTGTGTAGGTCGGTTTTCGGTATATGTTAAATTCAATTCTATTATTTATCAGGGTGAGCGTGAGGTCTAGAAAATTTAGAGAAGCATTGACACCTACTTCTAGGGTAAACTGAATTTGGGTATGGAAAGAATTTAAAAGCTGGAGGAAGATATTTAACTGTCGATCCGTACCTGACCAAATACAAAATATGTAGTCAACATATCTTTTCCATATTAGCACATTTTTTAGGAGAGGCGATTTACAAGAAAAAATTTTATTTTCTAAATTATCCATAAATATATCAGCGATCAAGGGTGAAGTTGGAGAACCCATCGCCAATCCGGTAGTCTGATTATAGATGATGTTATTAAATTTAAAATAATTTTGGTTTAAGCAGACATTAAACAAGCGAGAGAGGTCATTACTAAAGTTACATGGTAATTTAGAATTATTCAGTAATTTACTAATTAAAGATTTACATTCGGTTGTTGGGATATTAGGGAACAAGTTCACTACATCAAAAGAAATGAGTTTACTGTTACTAGGAATATTTAGGTCTTTTAAGTCGTTAATTAGTTCTAATGAATTTTTAATAGTATGTTTTGGGGAAAACACTTTAGAATTATTGAACACATTAGTGATAAATGATGCTAATTTAAAATTGGGTGACTCACAGGAAGAAACCACAGGTCTAATAGGGGTGTTAGCTTTATGGATTTTTAGAACTCCATATAACTTGGGGACTTTAGGGTTTTTTGTCAAAAATTTTACTTGGTTATGTGAGTTATCTATAAAGATTGGGGTTTTACATGATTTTAAAGCATTTTTAACATTATTGAGGAATTTATTTGTTGGATCTTGTGATAGGGTCTCCACATTACCATTATTAATGAAATCACCCATTTTTGAATGATAATCACATTTATTCATAATAATAACAGAATTTCCTTTATCGGCTTTAGTTAGAATTAATTGGTCTTTCTCTAACTTTTTACGAATGTTTAACAAACACAACAACGAACGAATGTTTAACAGAAACACGCCACTTGTTAAACATTCGTAAAAAGTTAGAGAAAGACCAATTAATTCTAACTTATCAATAATAAAACTTAATTATCAATAATAAAACAAATAGCATCAAATAATGGCTATGATGCGGCCTTAATTGATAAAATTCTTAATAAAAAACAAAAACATATTTCCACAAACAAATTTTTATATAACAGTATTCCGTCAATTAATACCAACACCCCTATTCACCATTGGCGTAGGATTTTATTTATAAATAATTTTTCAAATCAAAGCGTTAGGAACCTTCCTTTAGATATTAAACCTGCCTTTTATACAAACAATACCCTAGGAACATTTTTGATTAATACTAAGGACAAGGATGATATACTAAGCCATTCGGGTATTTATAAACTCAACTGTAGTGATTGTCCCGCCTTTTACATAGGTAAAAAACATCGCGCAATGTAAACACCAGAGTGAAGGAACATGTACGGTGTTTAAATGGTAATGGTTTTTCGGAACTCGCCAGCCATTTAATATCAGCAGACCATAGATTTGATAAAATAACAGGTACTAGCCTCTTACATAAAAATAGTATAGGCATTAGGTTAGACAATTTAGAATCATTAGAGATAAGGAAATCTATAAACAGTAACTTATCAGACCATTTATTAAATACACAAATGAATTTATCCAATCAAAAAAACACATTCTATAGTCCTATATTTAACTTGTTTCCCACAATCCATTCCACTCCTTAATAATATGTTTATGTTTTTTCTTATGTCTTTAAAATGTATTATTATATGTATAATTCATGTAAAAATGTGTTTTTTGTAATTTGTTATTTTATATCTTCAATTCACTATGACTATGTAATATTTGACTCCTCCCACTTTTATAATGTATTATATTCTGTCTCCCTCTTTTGTTTTCCTATAAATATGCATCACCTCTGTCTTAGTTTTTAGTTATATTTCACATCCTGATGAAGCTCGAACGTAGCGAAACCGGTAGATGAAATAATAAAAAAGTCGTGGTTAATAAACAAAGTGTTTTATTTGATTTAATATATAAATGTCTAACCACAAAGTGATTGCTTCCTACGAAAAATTAATAAAATGTTTTAAAACTTTCTTTTGAAAATAATATAAAAGAAGGTATTAAAACCCCCAGTTTGCAGTTATGATTTTAAAACGTTTGATTATTTTTACTTTAATAAAATTGAGCCAAGACTTTTGTTATATTGACATGGTAAATAATTGTAAAAAGATTCATTGGTTAGGAGTTACTTATAATATTCACTAATATAGGCAAACCTGGCATAGTTATTTATTTATTTATATATATATATATACGCCTAAAAAGGCTTTACATAAAAGTGATACATGATGCAGTGTACATAGGAGAATATCTGTATTATACAGGAGATACTGACAGTAAATAGATGTAATCCATAGTAAAGTAGGTACAAAATACAAAATTGTAATTACAAGTATAATGAGAAAATATTAAGAAATAATTCAAAAAAGAAAACTAAATAAAAAAAAAACTAAATACGAAGCAATATTAGTAAAACGTAAGAGTAACATAAAGTAGAAAAGAAATTACAACAACACTACATTTAAGACAAAACATTAAAACTAATTTACCAACGCTACTCTAATTTGTAGGATTCGACAAAGTGTTGGTATAGATTATGCTTAATTCTATAAATGGAGTCAATAAATAAATCAATAGCACCCCCACACTTGTTGCCCAGATCATGCATCCTACTGGTCAGTGAGTGTGTCTGATAGTTGGTCGTGTATGTATTGCAGAAGAATGTTATATTTTGTCTTGTATTCCTAGTCGGCACATGGAATTACACAGAATATATTGAATGGAAACCAATGTCGTCGCTGACTTAATACCTTTTAGTTCTAACCCATTTAGCACGAGCTCTTTACACTTGCCTGACATCGTAAATCGTCATCCCATTTCAATTTCATATTGTTGATTTTAGATTTATGGATCACGAACCACGCCCACATCTATAGACTTGCTCTAACATGAAATCTAGGTATCATTTCGAAGAACCGGAAGCACACCATCTGACCATATTTTGAAACCAGGCGGTTCGAAAAAACTTTGAACAAACTACAACTAAAATTAACAATCATTGGCGTCATGCGAAATCCTGAACCGCAAGTTAAGAGGAAGCTACAAGCCAAAAATTGTATATTCTTGGTTTACCTTATATTGTAGGTAATATGGATTAAAATCGCTTGACAAACGGAGTCTAGAAACGTTCGATTTCAAGCACAAAACTGGTTTTTATTTATTTTGTAAATAATTTTATAAGAAAATAAAAAAGTTAAGGCGATGCACTACGTCGTGTCATATTTTAAATTGAGCCGCTATCAATAACAACCCTTAAGTAGATGGCGATAAGGTTTAAATTCCCGCTTAACACCACCCGCCTGTTATGATTTATGCAAGAAAAAAACATTGCCAAAAAGTGCCTTGTATTTTATTTTCTGGATGTTCAGGCATAAATATTTTATTTTTTTTCGATCATTTTATAAACAACTTAATTTGCCACATTATAGAATAAAATCATAACCGAAAATGGGTTCGTAAGTAGGAGATTTTGAACTTTAAAGCAGTTTTCATAGGCCTTTACATTATTTTTTTCTGGACTTATAAAAAAACTTATCTAAAAAATACTCGATTATTTCAAAGGCCAAGATGTATTCTACTCGCAGTATTTAATTAAAGCATCTGAAACATTTCTAGGCGACCAAATTTTCAAACCAAAAACACATGATTTTGCATTACTACGTATGGCATCGCCTTAATCAAGTGAAACTTTCACAGATAATATAAACTATAATACTGTATTTTTTTAAATCGTTTCATTCACGCGTCCATTCATTTCTATTGAGAAAATATTTTTTTTAGTAGTTTACATTTATATTTTTAATTGAGTAATTTATTATTTTATTTGTATTCTACTCAAGCGAAACGATAGTAAAACCTTCAATTTGTCTAAAGCATATTTTTTGGTATTCATAATGTACACCAATTCGTTATAAAGATTAATCAAAATAGTGATTTAGCATTAAGCTTCGCCTTAACGAAAATATCGTTAATAATTTTAAGGTGAAGGACAATTCTTTATCCTCAAGTAAAACCGGAATCGCAACTAATTCTGAAAAAATGTTCAAATCTGGACGTAAAAAGACTAATATCTAAGCATTTTCACCTAGTGACTTGTTCTTGTTTTGTCTTGTTATTGTAGGTCTTTGTTGTGTTGTATTGCACGGTGTTTTAATTATTGTTAAGATTAATATAGTAAGTCAGAATAATAGAATAGTAAGTATGAGACGATGTATGAATGTGAATGAGGCAAGGAGTGTGTGTCAAGACCGAGTTGTTTAGCTGTCCGTCCTTTCTGCCTACCCCTGCAGAGAGACGGCGTGATGGTTAGTTAGTTAGAGTACATACATACTTAAAAGCAGTAGGAAGGTACTGACCAATTAAATTGATACGTTTTTAAGAATTTTAGCAATCTAACACAAAAATGGCCAACAAAATACCACTACTGGTAAATACGAAAAAAGTTTTATTGCGAATGAAAAAGAAAAAAGGAGCAGCGACAGCAAATCAAAACTGAAAAAAAATCCTCATTACAGTAGGTATCTAGATAGTAACTAGTTTCGTAGACCTTCGCGAAGAAGTACTTACATAATGATGGAATCACTTCCAAAAATGATATTTCTAACACAATAATAAAATAATATAACATGCGTTGTCCAACAGAGTGAAAATAGAAATGACGAGATATTGTTGGCACCCGTCATTAGCTCTCAGTTGCCGCCGTATCGGAGAGATGCAGCTCTGAGAATAAGACACGAATCTTAAAAAAGAAAAGTAGTTACAGCTAGGTACACGTTTAAGTACAGACTGGTCATAAACCTAGCGATAAATAATTCTAAGTAATTTAACCCCGTGGGCGAATTCTGGAGATATTCTTCACAGACAACAAACAACTGGAGAAAGAATGTTAGAAAATTTTTAAATAAATATATGATAGAAAACAAAAAAAAATTGAAGCGACAATAACATTTATAATACCTTTGTCCAATTAAATATTTTTTTAGTTCCGTGGAAAGAAGCAATTACAGTGTAAACGATAATTGCTTTACTTTACGGACAACAAATAGTATAGGATATTATGATTTGAGATTTTCACGGCCAAGGTGTACAGATGCACATGCTCTGATGAGCGACACTGTAAAGCTGACCGAAACGTTGGATATAGAAGAAGAAGCACAACACGCTATAACGACCTAAAAATGAATCACGATAATACAAATAGTAACTTCGGAGTTCAACTACTGGAATAATCATTTATTTAAAATTTAAATTAACTTTCCCCGCTAAACGTGGCATTTCAAAAATTGTGTCTATTTGTGCCTCTTGTGTCTCTATTTACGTCGCTTTTGTTTCGTACCTCTCTTGTAATATTTGTTAAATGAATGATGTTACATAATTTTGTATTTTTTTATTGTTTTTAAATCTTTATTTAGATTTTTTTTTTGTTATTTGTTTTTGGGGTGTTATGCCGTGTTGCGCTAACTCCTTCTTTAGCCAACGTTTCGGACAACATTGCAGTGTCCATTGCAGTGTCAATCTTTATTTAGATGTATGCATCTAAACTAATATACCCTACGTCTGAGTAAATGTTTGTAATGGTATGTAAAAATTTGTGTATTATCTGAGTTTTTATATATGCATTGTTTTCACGTAAGTGAGATCGGCTGTAGAAACCCAGTAAAAATAAATTATTAATTATTAGGTTAACTTGTTTGATATAGAAAAAAAATATTGCTTTCAAAAAATACCTACATAGTTACGAGACAAATTTCAGACGGGATTTAATTTAAAGACGCCAGAGCACACAGATTTTGATTATTCTAACCCATTTTCACCATAAATCAGGAACTGAAAATAAACTGGAAAAAAAACATTAAAAAATACGAGACTCCAAATAATGGTATAGTGGAAATTTTTCAATTTATTGTTGAAGAAGAAAAGAGATTGATAAAAAAACAACGAAAATGGGTAAATATACAACAACAAAGTTCACATAGAGCAATACAATTAGAGGCGCTATTACGTAGTATAATCTCGTCTAATCGTGTTGCTCTATGAGAACGAGATAAGCGGTGCGCATAGACTGAATTCGGAAGTTTTAGTTAGAGCGTTGGAGGTCGGTTGGAGGTAAAAAAAGTGGAACCTATTTTTTGCGCTTCATGTCTCATCTACATATGATATATCGATGAATGTTCAATGATTTCTATGGGAATCATCAATGTAGTTTGACAGCACCAACCCCATTGATTTACCAGATTCTACCAGATTTTATATAGGCGGCAATTTCAAAAGATCTCTTGAGCAATGAATTGGTTAAGATATGAGTATAAATACGATTGTGACTGACGACGGAAGCCTTTATCATAAAACGTGCCCCTTTCATTTAATGTCCGCCAATGAACAAATAACACCTAGAAGAGCGATATGTAACTGATCTGGCAGAAAACTGATTTTCGCATTAGTTTCAATTTAAGATTATTCTGTACATGATTGTGACTCAAGTCGTAATTGTAGCAGCATAAAACAGCATTAAGGCGAAGTACTACGAAGTAATGCAAAATCATGCATATTTGGTTTGAAAATTTAATATTTTAGAAGCTAAAACTAACACATTGCGAACAGAGCACATCTTGGCATTTGAAATGATGAATCTTTTTGGATAATTATTTTTATAAGCCAATAAAAACTGCTTTTTAAGTTTAAAATATGCTTTAAAGATAGTATATCATGGCGATACAAAGAATTTTCGTAGTAATGCAAAAATATTCGGATTTTCATGAACACGTGTTCCGACATCATGAAAATATATTCGTAATTCACTGGAGAATATATGACGCAAATTTGAATGGTAGGAGAAGTTGGAAGAGGAAGACATGGCACGATTAAGTCAAGAGTCAGAATAATAGAAGAGTATGTATGAGACGATGTATGAATGTGAATGAGGCAAGGAGTGTGTGCCAAGAACGAGTTGTTTGATAATCCGTCCTCTCTGCCTATCCCTGCGGGGAAACGGCGTGATGGTTAGTTAGTCAGTTAGTTTACGTTACTAAAAGTTTATCAGGAAACCAGTTAATTCATTAGTCCTGCAATCCCATTTTTAATCGGAATTACCAATAAATTTAAGAGATTCTTAAAAAATTAGGAATAGAAATTTTTTTCACGTTCTCGTAGAATAGACTCGAATATTTGGGAGCTTCATCAAACTAATCCTCCCTACTCCTTTCAGCCTCAATGCACACCCCAACAGAGGATGCCATAGTCCCACTGGCCCCAGATAGTTGGGAGCAATTGAGACTCTTGTGCGGTATTCACATAAAAAGGCGAAAAGCATTTGTTCATTTTCGTCAGATGTAAGAAAAAAATTATTACTTTGGCACACGTGCACTCCCACGAACACATCTACCGGTTACATCTTCAGTGGCGTGCGCACATGTTAAGAGCTTTATTATTTTATCTCGAATCAAAGTGCATCCTGTCGTAAAGACAGCAATAGTGCAGCGACGGTGCATTTAATAATGCCATCATTTAGCTTGGTTAATTTGAGAATATAGCTTCTATAAAAGCATTAAAATGAATTAATAATAAAAATACCACAGCAGAAATCTCCCATTTTATTGAAGGCTGAACTGCGAGCATTTGTAACAAAATTGAGGGGAAAAAAACCGTAAAAACCATCAATATTAAAAAGTTTTTTAATGTAATACATTTAGTTTTATTAATTTAAAAACACAAATATTTTTTTTTGGTTTGTCTGAGGGTTAAACCTTCCTCCCCAGGAAGTGTCATCCAATTTCAGAGAAATGCGTGATTGCTACCAAAAGTTGATAGAATCCACTGTCACCGACAACAAGTCTACTTGCCGAGTTTCAGCCCGATCGGATGTCGGGAAGTGGGTATATTTACACTTCTAAGATCTGCACTCATCAATTCACGAAAACAAATTCGAAATTTTCAAATAGATGTATTTAAAGTTTTTTGGACAATAATTAATATATTTTCAAATGTCTTTTAAAACTTAAAAAAAAATGTTTTGACTGAGGGTTGAACCTTCCTGCCCAGGAACTTGATGTGTTTTAAAATAAATAATTTTTATATGTCAATTATCGGGCACACATCAACCAACTGTATACAGGGTGTATCGGCAAGTACCCGACAAACTTTAACCAGCTATTCCTCAGCACATTTGGAGTAAAAAATGTTACGGGCGCTTTGCTGTCCGGTAACATTTTTTTCCATCAAAAACAAAAATAAATAAAAAAAATCCACACTCCGTCACTGTCATTTGCCTTGTTTCTCGCGTTCAACAGCTGTTATTAGCAAGTGCGTCAAAAAGTGTCCTCGCTCTTTCGTACACACTAAATAATAATAGTTAAAAATGAGACGAATGGTGCTGTGCCATTTCGTTGTGATTGTAAAAGCGCGCCAACGTAGGTACGTACGTACATTATTCAACGAAACTCGAACAAAATATTGCCAGACGGGTTTTCAAACTTTGACAAAGGATAAAACATTGGTGACATGTGGTGAAAATATGAATAGTAAATTTTTTATTAATAAAAATGTTACTGGACAGCAAAGTGCCCATAACATGTTTTACTCCAAATGTGCTAAGGAATAGCTGGTTAAAGTTTGTCGGGTACGTGCCGATACACCCTGTATAGATACTACATAGCTGAAAAAATATTAATGGAGATAAAATTTTTGACACTCTAATGGACAGTACAATATTTTAAAGCTGCTGCGAAATTCGAGGCAGAAAAGCTGTGTAAATTTAATTCTAAAGCTAATTGTACGAGAGTTTTCACGAATCCATACGTTTAGATGTCCGCTCTAAAGTAAAAATATAGCTGTTTTGTTGATAATTTTAATAATAATAACTCACAAAGTTCCATTGTGTAAGATAGTGTGTCATTCCAGATGAAAACGTACCTGTAAAAAGGAAAAAAAAACAAAAATATTAGTAAAGGTACTCGTATAAACAAAGACATCGGAATTTAAACCATTTTGGACAAGGATAAACTAAAATAAAAAGGTAAGATAAAACGGAGACATTGGAATTGTTACCCTTATTCAACAGACAAGAATAAAACAGTAAAATTAGAATAGAAATAAAGACATTGGAATTCGACCATTGTTCGTCAAGGATAAGATAAGACAAAAAAATTAAAATAAAGATTAAGACGTTGGAAGTAAGTAATTTCAAAGAAGAATAAGGAATATAATAATTCAGTAGAAAATCAAGACATTGGACTACAACACGTTTTAAATAAAATTATAATAGAAAGCAAAGTCATTGGAAATCGAACCAATTTCTACAAAGGAGAACCCAAAAATTAAGATATTGGAATTCTCCCAATTTTCCACAAAGAAAAGAGAAAATAATACAATAATGCAAGAGGATGAATCAAGATACTGGAATTCAAACAATTTTAAAATGATTGAAGAAAGCATTAAGATTTAGAAAATCAGGACATCGGAATTCAATATTTTTCGAAAGACAAGATAAAATATTAAGGCTAAAAATGAAGGCATTGCAATTCAATCCATTTTTGTAAGAATTCAAGATAAAAATGTTTTAATGAAAATCAGGACTTTGGAATTCAACCCGTTATCGAGTTAGACAAGAGAAACAATAAGATTATAACATGTGTATCTGTACATTAGCGTCAACCTTTTGCCGACAATGACAAGGGAAGCTTTATTAGCTAATAAAAATTAAAAAAAACTAAACTTTGAAAATATATTGTACACAAAGACAAGATAGAACAAAAATATTGTAATAAATGAATATAATATGGAAAACAAAGAAAAAAAATTGCATTAAATAAAAAAGACAGATTATGAAGCATATTTTGAGTAATAAAAGTACATGTCCCGTGTTTTTTTTTCTTCAATTAAAAACACCCAAAAATTCTAGACCTCATCGTCGCCACTAGGTACCTATAACTTGGCGAACATGATGCGCACTCCGTTTTATTCCAGCAACACGTACAGACTATACAAAATGCTATCACGTGATCCGTTGCGACCTGATCAATGGCGACGTGTGGAAGAAAAATATTTTTATAATTAAAAAAAATATGACATCTACATTTTTTACTCCAAACATGCTCAGGAATCGCTAGTAGCTATAGCTACACCCAGTATATAAACAGTTAAAATAATAATACAAAAATCGAAATCTTAATGAACAAAAATAAATAAATATTCAATTTTATTTGGAAAAACTGTTCTTTATCTTTTTAAGGTTATACCCATAGACATATGAATATTAGTAGACCTGCCCTAAGTGATTAAAAGCGTATTATTCCCCACTCCCCATACCGGTTCCATTGGAGCCAGCTGGGCTCGCGTATGGCCTCAAGTGAATTTAGAAAACGTGACGTCATCATTCTTGTGCGAACTATGGTCGAGGCATCATCGGTTCATTTTACGAAATAACACGGCAAAATGTTGACTTGTTCTATGAAAACTTGTAAAAATAGATGTGAAAAAGAGAATAAACCCAATTGTCGTATTACATTCCATATATAAGCATTATTTTACTTTATTTTAAGCATATTCACATCGTATAATATGGATCAGTTGTAGAAACATATACTATCACATCGAGAAACGTCTGGACGCGAAACACAAAGCTGGTTGGTTGCTGGGAAGTAAATTATGAACATTTATAAAAGTGTCTTAACTAAATACTTAAACGAAATATTCGACTCTGAAAATAGAAGAAATTTATTTTGCCGAATTTGGACTTCGCAAATTTGTTCATAACGTGGCGAGTAATTTGCGCTCCCATGTAAAAATGTCTATTCATTCATAATCAGATTTTACTTTTAAGAACTAAATGGTGATATTATAATGCGAGATGCCTATTTACTGTCAGATTGATTTATTGACGAATCACAGTCAGCTTTCCTCCCTGCGTCCCGCAACTCTTGTTTTAACCCCTCGTCCTTAATTTCTTGTCTATTAATATTCATATGTCTGTGGTTATACCCATCAATGTAATATATCAATGCAGAAGAAGATAATTCTAACAAACCAAAACGAAACATGAAATAGAACAAGACACAGAAAATAAAAAATATAACGGTCTCAATTGGAAATCGAACCCATGATCTCTTGTCTTACCAGGACAACGTCTTTATCCACTCGACCATTGGGACCTTATTATTATACGTAATATTCATCGATATCATGTTTAAAATTCAGAATTAACAATATCTTGCGACTAATTTTTCCCATATATATATTTTATTAATGTTCACAAAGTTCTAAAGAATTGGTTTACAACCTAGATAGTGTCTCTAATTAGTCTCTGTATTTTCTGCGTCTTGTTCTGTTTCATGTTAGTATTATCTTCTTCTTCAATTTTATATTACGTTGATGGATATAACCTCAAAAGTTAAAGAAAAGTTGCTCTAGTAAAAATTTTATATTCATTAAGACTTCTAGAAAAAGTCAAGTAAATAAAAATAGGATATTTATATCCGAGACGCTATCTAGGTTACAAACCAATTATTAAAAACTTTGTAACCATTCAAAAAGATGGGACAAATTAGTTGCAAGACAATATTGTTAGTTCTGAATTTGAAATATGAGATTAATCAGCACAAAACACGATCACAAAATCAAATAGATTTATCTTCATCTACTTACACGACTAAATTTGGAATTAACTCCTTACAATACATTGCAAGGAAGCAATACAACGCATTACCTAGTAATCTAAAACTTCCGGAAACGAACAAAAAAACATTGGCAAAAGCTCTTAAAAGCTATTTCCTCAGCAGTTTTATTAATGACTGACACATTCTTTCTTTGGAACTCCAAAATAACTTCTGCGTTTATTTATTTTAATGTATTTATGTTGTCTTATCTTTAATCTAATGTTGTATTTCCCGAAATGAGTTTTGTAAACTCACTGGGAATAATACATTAAAATTGTTATCATTTTGTAATGTATTATCTTGTAATAAATAAATGGTTGAGTGGATAAAGACGTTGTCCCAGTAAGACAGAGTGTATTTTTCGTTTAGATTTGATAGTATGTTCTTCTTATTCATGAAATAAAATAAATAATCAAAGTAAAAGCAATTATGCGACCACCCTGTACACGTTTTACATGATGTCAGTACACCGTGGCCTTGAGAAAAAATGTTGGGATTCGCGCTCGGCATACAATACGGGTACACTTATTGGGGAATGTGCAGTCAGTCGAGAGGATAAGCGGCATCGGGGCAGCGGTGGCCATAGACGGTGACAGGCACGTACAACAGGGTCGTTGAACCGGGCCATCATCACTGTTCGTCGGAAGAATAATTATTGATGATGATAATGGCATGGTAAGGAGTAATCAGAGTGGGAAATGCTCTCAGTATGGACATTGTGAAAATACCAGAATTCAGAAATGAAACTAACTAACCGACTAAATAACCATCACAACGTTTCCTCGAAGGGGTAGGCAAAGAGGACGGGCCGCCAAACAACTCGTCTTGGCACACA
This sequence comes from Hesperophylax magnus, assembly GCA_026573805.1. Classification (NCBI taxonomy): domain Eukaryota; kingdom Metazoa; phylum Arthropoda; class Insecta; order Trichoptera; family Limnephilidae; genus Hesperophylax; species Hesperophylax magnus. The sequence goes on along the minus strand of JAIUSX010000068.1, from coordinate 640,076 downwards.
CTCCTAGCCTCATTCACACATCGTCTCATACACACTCTTCTATTATTCTGACTCTTGACATTGCCCGACTCCAGTATCTAATTCACTTGATTGTGCAATGTCTTCCTAGGACGTTACCGACTTCTGCTACCATTCGCATTTTCATCATATATTCTCCTTATACTACTTTCTTCGCTCATTCTTTCTACATGTCCAAACCATCTAAGCGTCCCTTTCTTAATATTATTCATTTCGCTTTATATCAGCCTTGCAGCCTTTGCGTATCTCCACATTTCTCAAACGATCATACATAGTTTTATCGCACATACACATCAGGGATCTCATTTCAACAGCATTCAGTCTACTTTCATCCTTCGCTGCCAGTTCCATGCCTCACTTCCATACATCAGTTTAGGTACAAGCACTCCATTGTAGATTCCTAGATTTGCGTTATATAACTTATAAGCCGTCAACATGTTGATATTTGCGGCTGGCCGTTAAGCGTGTGATGTCACAGTATGTACAATGACTGGCGTGGTAGGTAGTACTGCAGAACTGCCATTCGATTACGTCTCGTTTTTAAATATCGAAATTTTAAAACATCGAAAAAACTAATTTTCCAATCGCTATTAACGCTTATGTAATGCACTTTCATCAATATAAATTTCTTTCGGTATTTCCTCACCTTCCTCTTTTCCATATAACATTCTCTGTCCCACTCCGTTCAGCCTCACAAAATGTCCCAATTGGGGATATCCTAGTGTGATATTTATATTAAAAAATAGGAATGTAAGATTCGTCAATGATTCTTTAAGATAGGGAAAAAAATGATAACTAAATAACCATATGCCCCTCAGGGATCTCATCTATACAGCACTTCAGAACAAGTCCATTTCCACGGTTCATCTGCCGGTAGAGGTAGAGGCTATAAATACAACGCCGCAGAGGTGATTATATACAAAAACGGCGCTATAAAAATCTATCCAAATATTGTTATTTCTTTAATTTAAGGCGAAGCAAAAAGTAGTATTTTGTAATCATGTATTTTGTTTGTCGCCTAGAAATGTTTCTGATGCTTTAATTAAATACTGCGAGTAGAATACATCCTGACCTTTGAAATAATCGAGTATTTTTTATATAAGTCTTTTTATAAGCACAGAAAAAAATAATGTGGCGATTTAAGTTATTTATAAAATGATCGAAAAACATTTAAATATTTGTGCCTGAACATCCACAAAATAAAATAAAAGGCACTTTTTGGCCATGTTTTTTTCTTCCATAAATCAAAACAGATGGATGGTGTTAAGCGGGAATTTAAACTCTATCGCCATCTACGTATGGTGTGTTATTGATAGCGGCTGGATTCAAAATATTACACGACGTAGTGCATCGCCTTAATGTACTTTAATCGTTACATTACTACCAAGACCTCGGAAGTCCGGTCAAGGAAAATTTGGAGGGGAAGATAAAAAAACAGGTAATCCGTTCGTAGAATGAATAATTATTTATTAATGATGATGGTGGCGTGATGAGGAGTAATCAATCAAGTTATCGGAAGGTTGAAGGAACCAAGCGCATACCAAACAGTAACAGTAAGTTTGGATATACCTAGCGTTTTCGGAGTATCGAACTCTAAGCTCGCAACATACTAAAACATAACATGAGCAGACTAATAAAATATGCGAAACTTATATTCTCTTCTGAAAATCATACTCATAAATAGATAATTATGTAGACCTTAAAAAAATTACATAAAGAGGCTGTGCAAATATGGGGTTTTCCAATAAGAGGTGTTATGTGTATTTAATTCCGGCCATAAAATGATTTTTTATGGTCGGAATTGGATGGTATTGATCTGGACAACGTTTACTTTCAACAAGACGGCGCTACGTGCCGCACAAGCAACGAAACCATTGATCTTTAACGGGAAAAGTTTCCGTACCGTGTTATCTCTCGAAGAGGTGATCGCAATTGGCCACCGAGATCTTGTGAACACCTTGCGACTTCTTCCTTTGGGGCCAAGTGAAAGAGAAGGTCCACGCCAACAGCCCAGCGTCGATTCAAGACCTCAAAGATGGAATTCTCCTCAAAACCTCAATTCGTGAGGCTATCGAGGACATAAGGCAGCCACTTTGCGATTTGGTTATGGAAAATTTCATGAAAAGGATATGGTCCTGTAGGCGTGGTCGTGGTGGTCATTTGACTGATGTTATTTTTCACTATTAATGGAATACCTTCCTCTTTATAATGAAATAAACATTCGATCATTTATATTAAAAAATGGCATTTTTCTTTGAATATCAAAATAACACCTCTTATTGGAAAACCCTATATAACGAGATTGTGCTGCTTCAGAATACAGATATTCTACTATATATTGTAGGTAAATTGCAATCGTGGGATTATTGCTTGAACAATCGTTAAACTATCAACGCGAGTTGCATCAGCTTGGTTACCTCTTCTCGCGTGATCAGGACACTTTATGAGTTCATAATTAGTAATTATGCCTTTGTGTATCTTCCGCATAGGTGCCAATAACGGTTTTATAACACCGAGGTACGGGAATCTAATACAAATATGCGTAAATACTTACTGACGCGAAATAAGCGCACTTGAAGTTAAATTTATTTATTTTTATTTTATTAGGTACAATATTTTTTACAATTCAAGTTTTCCAGTAATGTAGGCCTCACTGGGTGGCTTGCTCGTGCTGAGGCCTTCATTTTATAACTACATAATAAATTTAAAGAGAAAAATTATACATCTAAATTAAAAATACATAATAATATATTTAAAATTAAAAAATAGTACATTGAAAATAATCTTGTGTGTTTGTGAGTGACGTGTGTTTATATTGGTTTTGTGTGTTACCTACGTGTAGGTTTTATTTTTATTTTATTTTATGAAATTTTGGTAATATTGTCTTTTTTGTTCTTTAATCCATTTTGTAATTTTGTGTGTGAATTTATTTTTATTTTCCTCAATTTTAATTTCAAGTTTTAAACTGTTGAAAGCTTTTATTGCATGGTATTGGTAGTGTCTTTGTCTAAAGCTTGAATTTACTGTCGGAGTTTTAATGTTTTCTTTGTACGCTTGTCTAACTGGTCTGTTAGTGTTATTTTGTGTATGTTGAAATTATTTTTTTTTGTCAAAAATGTAGTTTAGTAGTGTTTTAACGTATAATTGGCGTATATCTAGTACGTCAATGACACTAAACTGCGCTATATTATTATTATATACTCGTAAGACTCTAAAAACGGGGGTTTACTCGACGGTCACATTTTAATTATTTCTAATGAACGTATTACTAAAATCAAATCCCATTTTTGTAGAGGGATCCTTACGGATTAAGTGATTTATCTTTAAGACGAAGCTTAATGCTAAATCACTATTTTGATTAATATTTAAAACGAATTGGTGTACATTATGAATACAAAAAAAAATATGCTTTAGATAAATTGAAGGTTTTCCTATCGTTTCGCTTATGTAGAATACACATAAAAAAATAAATTACTCAATAAAAAATATAAATATCTTCTTCTTCGATGGCGCTACAGCCCATATCGAGCTTTGGCCTCCTGCAACAGTCGCCTCCAACTCCTCCTGTCCTCAGCGGCTTACTTCCAGTTTGTCACCTGGAGAAGCTGTGCTGCATCCCCTCTTACCTCAACTTCCCACCTCAGTCTGGGTCTTCCCACTTTTCTCTTTCCACCTGGGTGACCAGTCAGAATTCTTTTTGGGACGCGTGTATCCGGCATTCTCTGTACATGCCCAGCCCATCTCAGCCTGAGGAGTCTCATGTGTGCAGAGATGCTAGGGGCCTTATATATATCGTACAATTCTATATTGTGCCGGATACGCCACTGTTCGCCCTCTTTCACGGGTCCACATATTCTTCTCAGCACCTTTCTTTCAAAAGTATCCAGCATTTCAGCCATCTTTACCGTCAGTGTCAGCGCCTCACATCCATATGGCTCTATGGACGTTACCCTTGGCTTTACCCATCGATTTATATATTAGGCATGACCAATTACCACTCCCTAGAGACACATAGAGGTATTGCTTTGCTTAAATATTTTTTTCAACTTATAAACGGTCACTTATCTAATAATGAGATACTGGCCCAACTAAATTTTTTTGTACCAGAGTCTCACTCTCGAGGACGTCATCACAATCTTCTATATAGTAGAGCAAGCCGCACTAATTTATTTATGAACTCACCTGTGGGGAGAGCTACGTGCTTTTTGAATTCAGTAGATAAAAAAATAGATTTATTTTTTGTGTCCTATAGCGCATTTGCGAGATTTTTGGCATTGCATATACACTGCATAAATGGTACAATTATAACGTCTTAGGCTATATTACCTGTAATTGTTATAAATAAATGTACAAATTATATATATAAATAAATAAATACAGTTCTTACAATGGTCTTATATATAAAAATATAAATATAAACTACTAAAATTTTATTTTTTCAATAGAAATGTCTGAACGCTTATAAAAAACAACCTTTAAAAAATACAGTATTGTAGCTAAGATTATCTGTGACAGTTTCACTTGATTAATTATTTTGCTTTCTTATAAAATTATTTACAAAATCAATAAATAACAGTTTTGTGCTTGAAAAGTTTCTAGATTCCGTTTGTCAAGCGATGTTAATGCCTATTACCTACAATATAAGGTAAACCAAGAATATACACATGTTTGGCTTGTAGCTTCCTCTTAAGACTAGCCGTACCCCGCCACGCGTTGCTGTGGCACAGTCTGTCTGTGCAGAAAGATAAACAATAACAGGTGGCTTTTACGTCCGACAGATGGCACTCTTTAAAGACTTTTTTACCTATGTCACATGTGACATCTATATAAAATAGGTACCTACATATAAACACACGTATTCGAATTCAACATTGTGCCAAAATTTCAAAGCAATCAGTGAAGAACTTTCGAAGATTTAAGATTTTGAACAAACGGACATTTACATTGTTATTTAAATAGATTTAAGATCAATAAAAACAGGACCTTACCAGAAAAATATTTTGTGTAAAACGGTATGAAAGTTTTATAAAACGTTTTTCAACTATAAAATTAGCGGTTAGCACTAAATTTTATTTTTCTAGATGATGAATTAGTAACATACCGAGGGGTCCTTTTAGAAACATTTGAGATTTTAGTAATACGCTCATCGGAAATAATTAAAATTATGCCTGCTAGGGCAAAGTCCATTGTAGGTCCGTCCACTACGCCGGGCCGCGCGTCGTATATTGTTTTTACACGACATCATCACTACGTCGTTAAGATTTCCACTTTATTTTAGAGATTTGATAGGGCAAATTCAAGCGCAGATCTTTCCAATAAACCAGCGCCGCGCGTCGCATATTTTTGTGCACGGCTGCTTCACTTACGTCGTTAAGATTCTGGCATTATTTTAGGGTATTGTCTCAATTTAATAATCAACTGCAGGGACATAAATGTGGCTGTGCGTGCATGAGATTACTAAAGTTTGCAATAGACAACAAACCGGTAAGGATCACAAACGAGCAGGTAATTCCCAGAAATATCTCCCCCGGAGGCATCGAAGACAAGCATGGGCTGAAAAACGCAGGGGCAATAGAGATGTCAAGGGAAATAAGAAGGCGCTGAATACATTTGTTGGGTAGGTACTGTATTCGAATTTTCCCAATTCTAATGTATAAACATGCGAGTGAGAAGCAAGAGCTGTGATGGAGGTTAGGGAGGCAGAAAACAAAAGACACAGATTATAGAAAAAAACGCTGTTCGGCAAAATTAATAATTGTAAAATTGAAATTATAATTTCCCGTTATTTTTCACGGATATGCGCTAGTATATTATAATTCTATATCTGTATTGAAATGGGGAAACCGTAAAGCAAAAACGCAAAGCAGAAAATAAAACTGGAGGGATCAGAAAGTAGGTATTCAAAATTCATCGAAGAACACCAAATTTTGAAGAAAATATACCGTTGTTTGAGAAGTGGTAGGAATAATTCCAGGTACAGTAGCACCACTGAGCACATACAAACAAACTCACTAACCACTCAAACCAGTTCCAATAATTACAAGTGTATAATGCAGTCTGTTGCGGTGGGAAATATCGAGATATCGCTCAAATTAATCGATTATTATACATATTGAATGCTTATTCAGAATCTAGTAATGAAGTTTAAAATATTTAAAATTACATAGTCAGGAGAGAAATCATTTAAAAAATCTAATTGAGTTGAATTTTCGGATAGATTGTTTAAAATTAAAATTGACGTTGACATTTTTGTAATTCATTAAAATTTTGAAATTTCTTCAAAATATACAAATTGTCGACATAAAATTTGCAAAACATCGTTGTCGACTTTACAAAACAAATTGACGCCGTAGTGGTATTGCAATACTGAAAATGTAATCGTAATCATTCTTTTAAGAATTTAAAATATTCTCTGAACTGGAATTGAATCGTTTTAAAAGACATGTCGTAGTCTATTTTCAAACGATTCAATCGAAACATCATTCAATTACTAAAAGGTTTCGTGCACAGATGTTTCGATTAACAAAGTATTTCAATCGTGATAGAAGTAAGCAAGAACAAAGCGAAGAGGTTATTTGCCCACTAATTATGGCGCCACCAATGGTAAATGTACAGAAGTAGTAACTTCTAGAGTTGATAAGATGATAATTGATAAGTCAACTTTACATCATAACATGTTTGTTTGTTTGTTTGTTTGCTCTGCAAGAGTGCACTCACGTGATGTGTGTATAAAGGCTGTTCAAGGTGTCTGCGTGAACCGCAAAAAAATATAAAGTAAAGAAGATGCCTAGCTTAGCAAATAAGTGTGGAATTGCATAATCTTAGATTCATTCGATCATCGTTTCTCAACCTGTGGGTTTGAGCCCCCGTGGGGATCGCGATCACAATCTGTACAAAAATAAGTTGCGTACGCGAAATCCATTTTTTATAAAAGAATGGATTTCAAGTGTTACATATACCTATTTCATAATAAATATACATGGAGAACAATGAGTATTACTTTTTTTTATTTTTTTTTTTAATTATTGGTAATCCGGGTAATAAATCGACTGCAGGACGCCTAGTGATAAACTTTTGGTAAATTCATAATTTATTTATTCATTAAGACATACACAGTACAATAAGATACAGATAAGGATATTTTTCGTTATAACATAGTTTTAGTACCTATTACGTATGTCCATAAAATATCATTATGTAATTTCGCCTGAGATTGATCTGAAAACTAATGATTTTAAGTTAAAATCAATGAGTTTACGTTTAAATTTATGTACGAGTAGGTAATAGTTATAAAAGGAAAAGTGTACGGAGAGAAAAAAATAAATTGAAATCAAGAATTATAATATTCTCACGAATTGTAATTGATTGTTAATACATAGAAGTTTTGAAAAATGAATTAAAAGTGTTTTTGAAATATGTCACGCTAAGAAATTTAATACGTTATTTTTGTATGTTAGAAAGGAATCATGAAAGATGTCTAAATGTAGTAATTTTTCGTAGTGGGTGTAAGTTGTGATTGCGCGAGTAATTACTGAGTTGTTTGCTGCATTGGTATTGTTGGCTTCAATATGAAAAAGTGTAGTGTGCCTGGTAAGCCTCGTTGGAACATTTAAACCAATGACGGACAGCAATTCGGGACTATCTATTTTATTATTTAGTAGATTATGTAGAAACAGCAGATCTGCCATATTATATGAAAGTTAACATATTATTTGTAGTTTTGTTGTATTTCTTGAGTAAATATTTCTAAAATTTATTCTGTATACTTTCTACTAAATCTATGTATACCTTATACTGAGGATTCCATATTGTGGAAGCATAATACTATGAATTCATAACGAAGTGTTTGCCAAGCGCCAGTTGTTTGGCGGTCCGTTGATGGTAAGTTAGTTAGTTAATCAATAATATCGGAATACTTATTCATGCACCTGCGTTTTTACTTAATAATATACACAGTGTCCGGAAACTCGTAGTACAAGCGGGAAACTGGAGAATCTACATCACATTTGGAGTCGATTTTGTAGTATTTTTTTTTGATTTGAGCCTTAGTTTTCGAGTAAATCGAGTCAGAATTTGATTTTTTTTTTATCAAATTCTTATAAATTATTACTGAAGATCAAAGTACCCAAGTAATTAAAACTATTTAAAATTAAAACAAATAAAGACGAAATACGAAAATGTCAGGATTTTTATGAACACGTGTTCCGATATCGTGATAAAACATTGGTTCTTTACTAAAAAATTATCAGGATACTTATCAATTCATTCGTTAATTTCTCATCTTAATAAATTAACAATATTTTTAATCAGTAAGCTCTCTCCGAGTGTGATATGATAATTAATTAATGCTACGGTCTACGGTTATGTTTTTTTTTTCATTTAAAAGGTTTTCTATACGTGGGTCGACATTTGAAACATGTATATACTATTTTGAAGGGATAATAGACAATTTCTGTATTTAGTTTTTAAAACTACTATAGACGAGAAGCCCTTTTCACACAACTGGCAAACGGGATCAATATTTTCAAAGCATACGAGCAAGTTACTAAACTTTCGTAGTCACATCGTAGTGCAAGCCAAAACATATCTAAATATTTTGTCAGCCGATATTTCACTTAGGTTTTATTTTTATTTTTTTTATTTGGTACAATATTTTTTACATTTCAAAGTTCTCCAGTAATGTTGGCCTCACTGGGTGGCTTGCCCGTGCTGAGGCCTTCATTTTATATTATGAAAATATAATCTACATAATACATTTAAAATATAATTTTGTGTGTTTGTGAGTGATGTGTGTTTATATTGGTTTTGTGTGTTACGTGTAGGATTTATCTTTATTTTATGCTATGACATTTTGGTAATATTATCTTTTTTGTTCTTTAATCCATTTTGTAATTTGGTGTGTGAATTTATTTTTATTTTCCTCAATTTTAATTTCAAGTTTTACACTGTTGAAAGCTTTTAAACTAGTTGATAGTGGATCTTTCAAATTCCACACCTTCTTTTCAAGATAGTAATGTATGTATGCAGTGAGGGGGTCGTTAGTTTTTTTCATTTAAATTTTAGAATTTTAAGGGGGTCCCGACACTAAAACGTTGAGAAACGGTGGATTAGATAGAAGAGGCTGCGTGGCACCAGTACATGATTCGCGGAACGTGCATCCGGAAATATAAAATTGTAAAGGCACACTTGTACGGTTCAAATATTCACATTGTCCAAATAAAATCTCCAGCAAATATAAACAAAACTTTTTTGTCATAAATTTATGCGAAATACTCCGTTTTGTTTGTCTTTTCGAACTTCAAGGTGAGAAAATATTGACAAGAATACTAGGAGTCGATGGAAAATAATTTAGATGGATAGAGGAACACGTCATACAGGCATCGATCGGATAGTGATAGAGATCTGAAGGATACGAGTATTTGAAGATGACTGAACTTGAAGAAGCAGATTACTTGGAATTTACAGTTATTATTTGAAGAATAGATTTAACCCAAAAGAAGTACTCGTAAGTACGCACATAAGAGAATATAGATCTTAGAATTCAGAGAAATAAGATCTTTTCAAAATTGTTGATATTCGTGGCTGGTTTGGCTGTTCGTGGTGAAGTGATAAGCGTTGGGTTCACAGTGTTCCGGAGTTGCGGATTCAATTCGAACGCAAGCGAGTCCTATAAAATTGCACACAGTACAATAAATTAAAAGTGTTTATTGATGGGAGTAGAAAATTCAAACATTCAGGTTATTCGTGAACTGTAACATAATGTTATTTCTTAAAAATCAAGAATCACCAAAGTATACGTACATAAATAGGCATTAGAATAGGTCCATGTACCTGATTTCGGCAGAGAGGGAAATCAGTTTCTGTCGGGTGCAATTTGATGTTAGCACCCTAGCCAAAAAAGACTTAATTGAAATGTTTAGAGCAAGTTCAGTACATCGTATATTTCAGACCGGCTCAAGGATCGGGGCTCCGTAGAAACCCTTGTAAATATGGCTTCCAAGAAACTGGGCGTCTTGTGTAGGGCTAGCAAATTCTCACCAGTGACCAGCCGCTAACCCTGTACAAATCTTAACTACGCCAGACAATTGAATTTGGGAGCCACCTCTGGGCTGGAGCCCCAAAATGCTTGATTTTGTGCAAACGAGTCGGTCTGATTGGCAATCCGTTGTTAACAGACCGATTGGCATCTCTAATGCACAGCCACAACGGGCATACTGAGTCTGTTCTACTGGTATTTTAACGGAGCCTGTTATATGGAGCTAGCAGGTGCGTGAGACTCAACGGACACGAGCGGAACACCCGTTCACAGTTGATAGAAGATTCAGAGAACGGGTCATTTCGTTGCCTCTTCAAGACCCGCATTAGTAAACCTATTCCCCGCTCATTTGAGGTGTCACATAAAAAGGTCACCTAGTGCAGTACTACGGTACCTACCCAAAGAAACACTTGAATACCTGCCAGTCATTATAATTATTAAAAGTTTAAAATACCTTAATCTTAATTAAGAGGAAGCTACAAGCCAAAAATATGTATATTATTGGTATACCTTATATTTTAGGTAATAGGTATTACATTCGCTTGACAAACGAGGTCTAGAAACATTCGATTTCAAGCACAAAACTGGTTTTTATTTTTTTTTTAAATAATTTTATAAGAAAGCAAAAAAAATTAATCAAGAGAAATTTAGCTATTATACTGTATTTTTTTAAGTTGTTTCCTTTACGCGTTCATACATTTCTATTGAAAAAAAAAATTTTTAGTACTTTACATTTATATTTTTTATCGAGTAATTTATTTTTTCTTCATATGAAGCGGTTACTTTGTGATTTATTTATTTTTTATTTGTATTCTACTCAAGCGAAACGATAGGAAACCCTTCAATTTATTTAAAGCATATTTTTTGGTATTCATAATGTAGGTACACCAATTCGTTATAAAGATTAATCAAAATTGTGCTTTAGCATTAAGCTTCGCCTTAATTACCTAAAAAACATGCAAATATATATAAATAACGCAGTAACCACATTCATATTATTAGTTTATAATTTTTCAGTGAATGCTTGTTAATGTTGTAATATCAGTGGTAAGCTATGTTGGCAGGTCAAAAGGAATTAATTGAATGATGGATTAAATGATTAGATTATACAATTCCCATAAAATGTATGCAATTAAATGACAGAAGTCTTGCAGCATTTGGGATATGGCGAAGGCAATTATTGCAAAAGCAGCATTGCTCAAAATTATATTATTCCTGATCAAATTCAGATAAAAGTCGGATGAAATAGATAAAAAAATACATACCTACACGATATATGAAAAAAGATACGAATCTACCTCGTAATATAAAAATCTGTTAATGTTGAGTTCAATCATTTTCCAATGAATGAAAAATGAGTATTTCTCATAGACATATGAATATTAGTAGACCTGCCCTAAGTGATTAAAAGCGTATTATTCCCCACTCCCCATACCGGTTCCATTGGAGCCGGCTGGGCTCGCGTATGGCCTCCCGTGAATTTAGAAAACGTGACGTCATCATTCTTGTGCGAACTATGGTCGAGGCATCATCGGTTCATTTTACGAAATAACACGGCAAAATGGTGGCTTGTTCTATGAAAACTTGTAAAAATAGATGTGAAAAAGAGAATAAACCCAATTGTCGTATTACATTCCATATGCATTATTTTACTTTATTTTAAGCATATTCACATCGTATAATATGGATCAGTTGTAGAAACATGTCTGGACGCGAAACACAAAGCTGGTTGGTTACTGGGAAGTAAATTATGAACATTTATAAAAGTGTCTTAACTAAATACGTAAACCAAATATTCGACTCTGAAAATAGAAGAATTTTTTTTTGCCGAATTTGGACTTCGCAAATTTGTTCATAACGTGGCGAGTAATTTGCGCTCCCATGCAAAAATGTCTATTCATTCAAAAGCAGATTTTACTTTTAAGAACTAAATGGTGATATTATAATGCGAGATGCCTATATACTGTCAGATTGATTTATTGACGAATCACAGTCAGCTTTACCCTCCGCGTTCTTCAACGGTTGATTTTACCCCTCATCTTTAACTTCTAGTCTATTATAATCATATGTCTGTGGTATTTCTAATTTATTAAGAATCAAATGAAATTATTGGTAATCCGGTTAAAAAACAGAATTGCTGGCTGTTTCCTGAAAAACTATTAGTAAATTCCTCATATAAACACGTCTTCATGCACCTGCATTTGCCTTAATAATATATGCGAAAATATTAGAATTCTATGAATACGTGTTCCGACATCGTGATAATACGTTCGCATTTTACTAAAAGTTTAAAAGGAAACCTATTAATACATTCATTAAGGGCCTGCAATCCCGTTTTTAAGCGTATTACTAATAATTAGAAGAGATTCTTAATAAATTAGCAACACAAATTTTTCTCCGTGTATGGTATTTGATTGGAAGATCCAACGCCATACCTAATCACAAAGAAACAAAATTCTTGTTGAAGGTCAAAAAAACTGCAAGAACATTAATCAATAATGATAGAAATAAACTTTCCAATGGCTCTCTTAAAATTCCCATAAAAAAGCAGTTGGTAGGTAGGTACAAATCATTAAAATTGCAAAACTTTCATATTTCTCGGACCCATCAAACTTCTAATGCGTAAGTAATTGAAAGTAACAATGGACAATAAACCATTGCATCCTAAAATATTCTCATAATAAAACAACATATCACTCTGCTTACCGATTTACCACACAATTATAAACACACACAAATGCACAGTCTGGGTAACTAATATCCAGAAGTAGCAGATATTTTTAATACCACCGATAGAACTTATAAAGAAGAATAACACGTATTTAAAAAAAATATTAGTTACAGAGGTCGCAGGTTCGAATCACGGCGTGCTCAAGTAAATTTTATTTGTATTATTTCACAAATTACACATTTAAACTAATGTATAGTATATTAGTATAGTGTTTGAAAGAGAGAGTACGAAAACAGTGTGCAATATAGTTGTGAATGAGGAATACTTGGGGCAGGTGGATGAGTTTGTGTATTTAGGGAGTATGTTCAATAGAGATGGGAAGGCTGACAAAGAGGACTGAACGCAGTTGGCGCTAACAAAAAACTGTCCAAAGAAGCGAAGCAATGTAGTGCTGGTACCTACCCTGATGTAAGGAAGTGAGGCATGGAACTGACGAGAAAGGATGAAGGTAGATTGAATTCTGTACAAATGAGATCCCTGAGGCGTATGTGTACTAAAACCACGTTTGATCGTGTGAGAAATGAGGAGATCCGCAAAGAGTGCAAGGCTGATGTAAGCGTAATGAGTAAGATCAAGAAAGGGAAGCTTAGATGTTTTGGGCATGTAGAGCGAATGAGCGAAGAAAGGAGTGTAAGGAAAATATACGATGCAAATGCGAATGGTAGCAGAAGTCGGGCACGCCCGAGGAAGACATGGCACGACCAAGTTAATCAGGTACTTGAGTCGGCCATGTCAAGAGTCAGAACAATAGAAGAGTATGTGAGAGGAAGGAGTGATCTTGAAGAGTCCCATGTTGTAGGAGGGAGGAAACACAGAGGCCGGCAGTTCGTTCCACAGCCAAGCTGTTGAACTTAAGAACGAATCGTAGAAGCGACCCGTTCTCATGTGACAAATGTCAACCGTGTACAAATGTTGGGCGCGCGTTTGGCGTGTATCCCGACTACGCACCGGTGCCGAAGGGATCAATGACGCTAGTTCCTCAGAACATCTTCCATTGTAATACCGAATTGTAATACTTTTTTTAAATGTTTTATTCTGTATTTAAACGACTTGTACAGTAAATAAATAAATAAATAAACTATATTCGGTAAGACCAAAAAAACAGCACAAACTTTAACAAGTTTCTTTTGAGACAAAAATTCTAACAGGAGTTGATAAAATACTTGAAGCATTAATGTAACATACATAAGACAGGCATAGTTACATTATATTAACTCTTTGTACGCCGTTGTCGCCGCCACGGCGACATAAGAAGTATTCTAACTCCGATGGCGCCGGAGCGGCGACATAAACAATGGGTATACATTTTATTGTTTAAAAAATAAAAGGGTCCTTTTACAGGTATACACATGATTCTATTCAGTTGTATACAGTACCCACTTACGATTGGTTGTGCTTTTTGCTCTGTTTATCATACACAACAATAACAACGCATTCATTTTATTTGAATATTTTTACTGGGTACTAAATATTTTCAATCCATCGGAGACCAGGCACAACTCAACTCCATATTTTAAGAAAATGACCCAAGCGGGACTGTGTGGTCTGCTCGAAAAGGGTAGCAAAAAGTGGCGGACGGGAAACGAGTGAGTACTGTGACAAGTGCCTACTAAGCCACGTAAGTATTTGGGCGACTGCTTTCTAAAATACCACACGTTAAAAAATTATAACGTTTAGAATATGCAAATTTTTACTTTATAACAATCTGATACGAAAATATAAATATATAATTCTTAACATAACTATATCACATTATTGAATATCTTACCAAAAAACATTTTTTTCTAATTATCTAAAAATATCGCAATTTTTCCTCATATTTTTACATTACACTCTATGGAGTAGCTGGTATACCATTTAAAAAATAATTTGGAGTACATAGGGTTAAGTCTATAAGGACAGTTGCTTTAACCTCCAAGCCTTGGTATATTATCGGTCGATGCTTCTAGCTAAATTGTGTGTTCTCATCTTGAAACACAACACGTGTATAAAGCGTCCAATTTGGTGGTTATCGATTTTTTTTGCAAATAATACTCGAATCTAGTTGCTTGTTACTAACATGGAAGTATTTGTATAGAAGAGTACCTACATAACAAACAGTACCTACCGGCTGAACCTGGAGAGATGGATTATTTATTTAAAATACTCCTTGCAAAAATAATAGGTGGTACGTTTGCAATTTTCACTAATAAGGAAATCCAGGGGAAAATATTATGGCATATACAGGGTTTTCCAATAAGAGGTATTATTTTGATATTCAATCGTAAAGGATCAATGGTTTCGTTGCTTGTGTTGCACGTAGCGCCGTCTTATTGAAAGTAAACGTTGTCCAGATCAATACCATCCAATTCCGGCCATAAAAAATCATTAATCATCTCTCGATAGCGCAATCCATTCACCGTAACTGTTGCTCCAGCCTCATTTTCGAAAAAGTAAGGTCCAATGACTCCGTCGGACCATAAACCGCACCAAACAGTCACACGTTGAGGATAGAGAGGCTTTTCAATAATAACTCTTGGGTTTTCCGAGCCCCAGATGCGACAATTTTTCTTGTTGACGAAGCCACCGAGGTGGAAATGGGCCTCATCACTCAAGATGATTTGCATTTGATTCACGTGAGTTTTAATAATTTCAATGCGTTGTTGAAGCGTGTATCATTCCATTTTTATTAATGGCGTAGTTTCTACTTGTCAAACGTCAAAAAATGACAGCTTCAAAAGTAACATCTGCCGAAATAGAGGACTATTCAAAATAACACCTCTTATTGGAAAACCCTGTATATATACATATATTCAAATAGATCAATAAACACAAAATCGAATTATATATATTACTAGCTGACGTGTATCCGGCATTGTTCGACTTTTCTCTACTTTCAATGAATATAATATCCATGTATTATATATGTAAACCTTCCGAAAGAAATTTTCTAAGTGATATTTAAGATCCTATCAAAAACCGTTGCGTAGTTTAGAAGAACTAAGCGCACAAACAGACAGACGAGGTTAGCGACTTCTTTTTATATTATTTAGAGAAGACGTCTTGCCTAATACCTTATTATTTGCAGATCTCTAGAGTTTTTATTGTCCCTCACTTAATTGAGGAAATCTTTGTGTCTGAAAACTCAACAGGGTTCTCTAAACTTCGAACAAATACTTAATGAGAATTTTACACAGCACTTGCAAAGTGAGGATACACGACCTTGTATCGGCAACAGGCAAGCTAATATTCATCATCGTTAATCAGCTGGATTGTTCCCAAACAAACTCGAAAATACACGATGCAAAACCAATTGTACGGAGTCATTAATGTTATTTACGTGTGGGTTATTAAAAATGGCTCGTAAAAAAGTGTTATTCGAAAACGTATCGGGTGGAACAGTGTAAATTGTTCTATAAATTTTCATTATAGACTCAGTAATAAGTGTTCAAAAAGAAAAAAATATGGTTTTAAAGGGATATGTTATACAGGGTTACATGATAACTCAACGCAGTGACAATTCAACACACTTTTAAAAAGTGATGAAATTTTTTTTTAACCTAACTTTAAGTTAATAAAGTTTTTGTTTCATAACTTTCCATGACTTTACATAACTTTTTAAAGATGTGATGAATTATAATTGTGATGATTTATCCGGTCACCGTTATACAGACATGTTATTTTATACTATTCAGAGATTTAGTCTGCGGATGTTTGTTTTCGCAAAACACGAAAAATAATCGACCGATATCGCTAAAAATTTCAAAGTTTGTTTATATTAGTGCCAGGAGTGTTAGAGTAATTAGTGTGGTTTGAATGGTAGAAGAAGTCGGGAACGCTCGAGAAAGACAAAAATAGCAAAGCATTCCGAGGACCACTCGTAGTTGATATAAATCCAATTTGTATAAAAAAATGTCGAATTTTTAATTTTATGTAAAAACTTACGCAATTATTTAAAAATATTAATGCAAATATATATTATATACATACAGGGTGTATCGGCACGTACCCGACAAACTTTAACCAGCTATTCCTTGGCATATTTGGAGTAAAAAATCTTATGTGCACTTTGCTGTCCGGTAACGTTTTTTTTAATAAAAAATTTACTATTCATATTTTCACCACATGTCACCACTGTTCTATCCTTTGTCAAAGTTTGAAAACCCATCTGGCAATATTTAATTCGAATTCCGTTGAATAATGTACGTGTGTACCTATATTGGCGCACTTTTACAATCACAACGAAATGGCACGGAACCATTCGTCTCATTTTTAACTATTATTATTTAGTGTGTGCGAAAGAGCGAAGACGCTTTTCGACATACTTGCTTATAACAGCAGTTGAACACGAAAAGCAATGCCAATGACAGTGATGTAGTGTGGAAATTTTATTTTTTTTGTTTTTAATTGAAAAAAAAATGTTACCGGACAGCAAAGTGCCCATAACATTTTTTACTCCAAATGTGCTAAGGAATAGCTGGTTAAAGTTTGTCGGGTTAGTGCCGATACACCCTGTATACAGGTACATGCAGGTGTACCCAACGAGCGTGACTTTAACAAGCGATTCCTGAGTTTGTTCTGAGTTTAAAAATCTACAAGAATCTTGGCGAAGCTATCAGTGAAATCACTATTTTCAAATCAATTTTACTACGAACTAAGAATTGGTTTACATTTTACATTATGAATTCCAAAACATATGCTTAAGATATATTGAAGCTTTTTCTACAGTTTGGCCTGAGTAGAATTAAAATAAATTTTTAATTACTTATTTTTACGACGCACAGAAGAAAAAACTTAATAAATAAATTTTATGGTTGAGATTATTTGCCACAGTTTTCCTTGATGATTTTTTTCTTTCACAAAATAAAATTGACGGCCTCCGTAGTTAAGGGGTAAGGCTCTTGACCATAAATCCGAAGGTCGCGGTTTCAAATCCCAGCGTGCGCAAATAAAATTTATTTATATTATTTCCAAACATAATATAATTTAATACAAGATAATCATTTGAAATAATGATTAACGTTGTTTATTGCGGCACGTTCTAGAGTGGCGGATACTCTCAGTATCGCCCTGGTGTAATTCAGAACCACCATTCAGAATTGAGGCGTTTCTTGAAATGGCTTTAGCCGTGTTTGGTGACCAGATCTGAATAGCCAGGCACTCCCCCGCCGTCCTCTCTCTCTCTCTCATCTCATCCCCGTCCCCACCATATTCAGCGCGGGGACCGGATAAATCATCATAATGATAATTCATCACATCTTTAAAAAGTTATATAAAGTCATGGAAAGTGATAAAACAAAAACTTTATTAACTGGGTTAAGTAGGTTAGGTTAAGTTATAAAAAAAAAAATTTCATCGTTATAATGACTTTATATCACTTTTTAATAGTGTGTAAATTATATAAATTACTCAATAAAAAATATAAATGTAAACTACAAAAATGTATGAACGCATTTCAATAGAAATGTATGAACGCGTAAAGGAAACAACTTTAAAAAAATACAATATTATAGTTAAGATTATCTGTGACAGTTTGCCTTGATTAACTTTTTTACTTTCTTATAAAATTATTTACAAAATAAATAAAAACCACTTTTGTGCTTGAAATCGAACGTTTCTAGACTCCGTTTGTCAAGCGATTTTAATGGCTATTACCTACATTCGTAACAATATAAGACATACCAAGAATATACACATTTTTGGCTTGTAGCCTCCTCTAAAATAATAGGAATCCGGTAGGGGGAAGGGAGATTAATTTCATCAAAATTTGATATGTATTATTCAATATCTTTAAAAATAAATTATAGACCATGTGCTGTAAATATAACTTATATCAAACAAATCTGTCGTTTGGGTCAGGAAACCTCCTTTGAAACGGGAGTGCTAACCTCCCCATATCTAAGATGGCAACCCATGTTACCTAAGTTATTTAAACTAACATCAATGTTTGATTTCAGATTTTTCTTTTTTAGAATGAGTTAAGAAAGGCTTGACGTCTACTTAGACGCGTTCCCCGAGGTATTAATATACAGGGTTTCCCAATAAGAGGTGTTATTTTGATATTCAATCGTAAAAGATCAATGGTTTCGTTGCTTGTGTGGCACGTAGCGCCGTTTTGTTGAAAGTAAACGTTGTCCAGATTAATACCACCCAATTCCGGCCATAAAAAATCATTAATCATCTCTCGATAGCGCTATCCATTCACCGTAACTGTTGCTCCAGCCTCATTTTCGAAAGAGTAAGGTCCAATGACTCCGCCGGACTACAAACCGCACCAAACAGTCACACGTTGAGGATAGAGAGGCTTTTCAAAAATAACTCTTGGGTTTTCCGAGCCCCAGACGCGACGATTTTGCTTGTTGACGAAGCCACCGAGCTGGAAATGGGCCTCATCACTCAAGATGATTTGCATTTGATTCACTCAAGTGAATTTTAAAAATTTCAATGCGTTTTTGAAGCGTGTATCGTTCCATTTATATTAATGGCGTAGTTTCTACTTGCCAAATGTCAAAAAATGACAGCTTCAAGAGTAACATCTACCGAAATAGCGGGCTATTCAAAATAACACCTCTTTTTGGAAAACCCTGTATATTAAAGAGATGCATTATTTTTTACCCTATCAAAAATCAACATTTACTTATTTCCAAAAAATTCAAGAAAGAAATGCGTAAATAACTCGAATATTCAAATCTAGTGTGTTATTTTCATAGAAAATGGAAGTTTTCAAAACGTTGGGAAAGGTTAAAAAAAGCATTAAATAGGACACACGCTATACGCATCATGACTTGGCCTATTTCAACACATCGCAAGCCATAAACTAACAATGGGAATGTACGACGACCGATAGGAAAAAATAGGCCAAGCCACGAAAATATAGCGCGCTTATAGCGTGGTTTGTCACAGGCTGCAATTAAGGTCTCTAAATTTTTTCCACGCAAATTATACAATTTCTATGAAAAACGTAATTCCAGCAAACATGGATTGTCGCAATGATTTTGTAATAAGCCCCAGTCAATTGATAAGTCCTTTGAATGACGATAATTACTTCTTGCCGTTGAATCAGAGTCGTGGAATCAAATTACCTCACGTTTCACAGATTCTCCGTTGGGTCCGTTGTTTATTATCATGTCTCCGCGTTGCTAATTTATTTATTTATTTAACTTAACTTATTCGACAAGTACGTGCTTAAAATGCGCGACGACAAAGAAGATAATGTTGTGTATCGTAAGAAGGTTAGAAGAATTTCGTTGAAACGAATGTTGTTGAGAGATCCGTATTGCGAGGCTTATTACGCATAAGCTGTTGGGTTGTCATGTAATAATGCAAATACCGTCACGCCCTGTCTCCCAAAGATTTTGCAGAGGTGCCAACTGATAAAGTGATGTTTTAATTGGTTGGCTGGGCTACGGCTTGTGGAGATTCCCTCATATCGGGATAGAATTTTCTTATCAGTTATGTGCATAATAATATCATCCAGGTATACAGGGAGTAACAGTACGGACCCAAAAGATTTTAAGCACACCTGGAATTAATAATGATTTTGCTGTCCAAATAAAAACCATATTTTTTTTATTGCTGTCTATTCTGTACGATGCTGCTAAAATGAGATGGAGTGCGTAACGCGCGATGTTTTGGGTTGCACCCAGTGGCGATGTGTGATGGATTTTTTAAATGAAAAAAATGTCATCGAACAGCACAATGACATCTTCCATTACCTTCCCTCTCCACTACGTTCAGCCTCAACATCGCATTGGGGGATGGCATAGTCTCACTGGCTCCAGACGGTTGGGAGCAGTTGAGACTCTTGTGCGGTTTTGCATATAAAATAAAGAATTTATGTATTTAAAAAAGGTTTGATAATTTTCCGTTACTGGAAAATATTTGTGGAAGATGCCAAATATGATATTTTCGCAAACCATGAGAATAAAGTTAATTTTTTTTTTTTGAAAAATACAAAGTCATCGTTTTAAAATTGTATAATTCAAATAAGTTTATTGATTCTTATTGTTGATTTTTAAAACGATCGAAAACCCCACATTCCGAAACAGTTCCAATGACGTTGGCTGGTGTGACGTCAACAACGCCATACTCACAAACAAAAAAAAACATGTCAACACTTCAAATCGTTGTAGAAAAATGGCTTCATTATAGTAATTTTTATTCGAGTATAAAAAAAAATACACACCTTATTCCAGTGTTGGAATTTAATCTTATTGCGGTAAAATCGTGGTGCCATGCGATTTGCGAACTTGTCGAAGGTCAAGAAATAATTAGAATAATAATTTTGACGAAATAGGAAAAAACCAGAGCATTAAGAAATAGTTATCTCATGTAGAACTAGGCAAATATCAACATTTTACATACGTACATCTCATTCCAACTATAGTTTTCACTCTCCAATACAACGTTTTCACAGTCTTGGTAACAAATACTTAAACAATATAAATGTATTTGACAATAATTTGAACTTGGCAAACTTCAAACGGAGTATGAAAAACAAAAAAAAAAAAAAAAAAAACGTAGTATATAAACGAACTATTTTTACCTAATTTGTAAACTATTGTTATACTTTCTTATTATCATAATGGTTGATTTGGAGGATTTTGGCAGATTTTCTATTTTTCGTCTCACTTATTTGTACTCTATCCATACCTATATTTTTTAAACTCTTATATTTTATGTAACATATTTTGTTAACTCTGATATTTTTTTATGTAACCTGTATTTTGTTAACACTGATTTTTTTTAATGTAATCTATACTATTTTTACCTAATTTGTAAACTATTGTTATACTTTCTTATTATCATAATGGTTGATTTGGAGGATTTTGGCAGATTTTCTATTTTTCGTCTCACTTGTTTGTACTCTATCCATACCTATATTTTTTAAACTCTTATATTTTATGTAACATATTTTGTTAACTCTGATATTTTTTATGTAACCTGTATTTTGTTAACACTGATTTTTTTTAATGTAATCTTTATAACTAAAAAAATAAAGATGTACATTATTGTAGGTAAAAGCCCTATGGGCGTATAAATAAAATAAAATGTGTTGAAAGGTAAACAAGTTATTTTACCTGTAGACTGCCCTGAGATTTTTTCCCGTAATCCCTTGAAATTGCGAGATCCGTTCAACCTGATTGAGTATTCTTGACATTACATTACAAAATATATTTATGTTCGCAATCTCACCAATGAAGAAACTGGTTCTTGTGTTTGGTGAGAGAGTTACACTAATTATAAGAAAAATAGAATCATTATGCTATAAGTAAGTATATATATATGATAGGAACAATATATAAAGAGACAAAATCTAAATACAGTGGAGATGAGTA
This sequence comes from Hesperophylax magnus, assembly GCA_026573805.1. Taxonomy (NCBI): domain Eukaryota; kingdom Metazoa; phylum Arthropoda; class Insecta; order Trichoptera; family Limnephilidae; genus Hesperophylax; species Hesperophylax magnus. The sequence goes on along the minus strand of JAIUSX010000068.1, from coordinate 617,974 downwards.
TAGACTGATAATAAATATCAATGAAGGGAAAAACAGGCAATTATTTAGTTGATTATTTCTGAAAGAGTAACTTTAGTTTTAGTTTAAGTATGTTAATATCCTTTAATTTCTTTATTTCAATCGGAAGGTTGTTGAAATACTTTATTCCTAAATATTTATAGTTATTTTGCATTTGTTTGGTATTACATTTTGGAATTTTGATATTGTATTGATATCTTTTAGATAAGTGGGTTTCAAATTTTTTGTTTATATTATCTTTATAAATTTGGATAATTGCATTTTTCTTGAATATATCTTCTACTCGGGGCACCCCGAAATCTGTAAATAGCGTTTCTGTTGGATACGTGGAGGGTTTCTTGAGGATTACTTTGAGGATTAGCTTCTGGACCACTTTGATCGGGGTCAGAATCTTATTGTATGACCCCCCCCATCCAATAATTCCGTATTGAATTAACGACTGGATTAGTGCGTAGTATACTCTTTTTAGGTTATTTCTTTTTAAAATATTTCTTAATCTTATGAATATGTATACACACTTTCTGATACGCTTGACCAATTCACATATATGTCTTTTCCACTTCATATGTTGTTCTATTATCACTCCGAGATATTTAATTTCTGATACTGAGTTCAATATTGAACAGCCTTGGATACATATGTTTTTGTTACATTTGTTATTGTGAATAATTATTTGAGTGTTAGGGAGTGTTTGTAGTTTGTTAATTGAGAAATGTATATAGTATGTCTTGTTAGCATTTAATGAGAGAAGATTTGTATCAAACCATTGTTTCAATGTGTTCATGCAATTATTTGCTTGTTCGTTAACTATATTCCAGTCGATCCCATTCACTATGATAGCTGTGTCGTCGGCATAGGATATTATGTTTGCGTTAAGTGGTAGTTTGAAAATATCGTTGACATAAATTATAAATAGTAGGGGGCCTAGGACTGTGCCTTGCGGTATCCCGAAATTACTTGTTAGCGGTAGACTAAGTGAGTTGTTTATCTTGACTACTTGGCATCGTTCAAATAAATAGCTTTTTATCCATTTTAGAGCTTTATCGTTTATCCCAACACAATTCAATTTTTCAATAAGTTTATCATGAGAAATACTATCGAAAGCTTTTTTAAGATCTATGAAAATTCCGAGACATTTCAAAGATTTGTCTAATGTGTCCTGGATTATGTTCGATAATTTGGCAATTGCATCTTGGGTACTTCTATTTTTCATAAATCCATATTGGTTGCCGTGAATTACGTCATTTTTGTCAATAAATTCAGTCAATCTTTTTTTGATAATTTTTTCAAAGACAAAATCGGTAGAAATAATTAATGAAATGGGACTTGTAGGGGAATAATATAGTTGCAATGATTGCAATGTGTTAAATAATTCTGCCATTATGATTTATTGCAATACAGGAAGTTTATAATAGAATGCTCAGTTATCTACAGTTGAATCCCCATTTTTTTCAAATCATTTTCATGTTTTATTTCAATTAGAGTCAATAAATTCCATTTTGGCCCCCTTCGAACATCTGCAGACGTATGCCTTCAAAATGAAATGACTATGTATGTAATGTGGAAATTTCGAGAAAGTACTCGATAATTCTGCTGTCTGGGAAGGTCGGCGGTATTTGAATGCATAATTAACCTATTATTTTCAAAGTTATTTTGTATCCAAGAATAAGCAATGGTGACGGAACTTTTTTGTTTCTCTAGTTATGAAACTTAGTTATAAGCCAAAAGTAATTAGTTATAAGTATACGAAAACAGCGCTATATAAATAATCCAATGATTATTATCTGGCTATTCAGATCTGGTCACCAAACACGGCCACAACCGTTACAAGCCAAATTTCATTTTTTATGGTGGTCTTGCACCTCGTGCGATACACATGGTGCTTGAACATGGTGGCCGCGGCCGTTTATTCATGTTTATCAATCTCATACCTCCACTTTTCATCACTAACAGTATCCCCTTCAATTATAATAATAATTAAATATTTTATTTTACCATGAGGTTCTTAAACTTAAGTTACCCCAAATAAAGTTGAATAATTCATAATAGTTTCTGATAATGCCTTACAGCTGCCAATCATAGTAATAAACGTGATGGGTTGTAAAGGAAGTCATGGTTTCTGCAAGGAGGCAATTCTGAGCAGCATTAAATATAATAAAATAACTAAAACGAAGAAAACAGGGAGATGTGGAGAACACGTGCTCAGAATCCTGTAACAGTTAACGTCTCAGCTATGAAAGCAAGTCATGCGTTCAACTTGTTTATTTATGCAGTTTATCAGTTGAACAATCTGCACAGTTCTTATGCTTCCTTCCTTCCCATGGGTCTCTTCTAGAACCTCGTTAAATGCAGAATTTTCCTTAAATTTGAACAAATCCCACAATTATAACATACTGTGCTTTTTCAATGGTTTGAGAGAATTCAATAATAATTTTGTTTTATTAAAACAAAAAATATTATCGAATTGAATCTAATCTAAATTTAAACGGAATTGATAAACGTCGCTACGTACCCAGTATATGTGGGCATGTGCGGTGTAAGAGGGGACTGCGGGCTCGTATTTCTAACTAATTGGAATATTTTTTTAACTATCGATTCTACCAGTCAGTGTACACAAATACATTCAAACGTGCTCTCTTAAAAATAAATTGTTTTTAAATAAAATTAAATAATGTCTTTGAATTACCATATCAACGGTAAACGGGCGTCTACGGATTTGATTGGTAAGACGGTAAGTGCATTATTTGCAAGGCGAAAGATGCAAACAATATAGCCTGAAGTGAGGCAAATACTGAAAACAAACATACAGGTTATTGTTAAAAAGTAGATAACTTGCAGAAGAGGGGTCCGATGTTGCCGGGTTATAGACATGCCCTGGGGCCCGAAAGTTTATCGTTACGCCACTGGACATAGACCTTGGCACAGGTCTGAGAGTTCATAATGATAAATAAGATGTTAAATCTTTAAGCTACCTGCTAAATAACACGTACTTTGAAAATATATTCAAGATGTTGTTACATAGATTAACTGAAGATGCATATTATTTATAAGCATTGTGTTACGTTCATTGTACCGAGGTTGACCCAGGTATTTAACAATAACGTGAGGTCACCGCATCAGGATAATAATAAAATAATTCATTACATTATTGCGGTTTAGAGGTGTCATCACATTGGTAATGAAGTCAAAAAATGGGTCAACTGGAGTCTGGTGGGAAATAAACAAGTAGAGATGGGCATTATCGAGATGTTAATTTCGAAACGTCAATTATTTTATTAATTGCCACATTTCTATTTGTGAAAAATTGGAATAAAATTTACCCAAAACAAATTGGTTGAATTAAAAAAATATATTTGAAATATTCAAAATCAAAAATCAACCAGCAAAAACAAAGTTTTTTAGTGCATATTTTTTTGTGTGTTTTGACTGAGGATTGAAACTTCCTCCCCAGATACTGGAATCAACCGAGCTAACAACTGAACCAAATCCTGATTGGGTAGGACCGACATTTAGGGACGTCGGGAAGAGGGTTAATTTTCAGTTCCAATATTTGCATTCATTCATTCATTCGTGAAAACAAAAGCGACATTCAAATAGTTGTTTTATTTTAAATAAGTCGATTTCGACGACGTTGTAAAATTAGAATAAAATGTTGCCATTTCGTAATATCATGAAAGAAGGGCCTGTAATACTTGAGGATGCTGTTTAGGGAAATTAAGGATTGAACCAGAGTCTTACAGACACTTACTAGACTCATGTTGTTAAAGTGAGGAAACAGTGGAGCTATTGTATACAAGAACGAGTCGTAAAAACGACCATTTCTTATGCGATAAATAATCTCGACCGCGTACAAGTTTTTCTACGATCGTTCTTTGGAGCCCATTGACATACCGGTATTATAGCAGCTTCCAAAAAATGACTACGATTATAAATCAAAACATGAATCGATTAACGATGAAGGAATCGTATTAATACGTGCACATCGTACAACCTATATTCGTAATCATTATGATAAATCAACAGGCACAAATCACTTATTACACTATTAAGTACAGTGTACAGCCACCGGCGATATGTTCGGGCCCGTCACATCAAACAAGTCGCAAGTAAGTACAGTAACTGGGCATCCAGCGGAGACAGAAGGTCAAAGCTGCACAACGACCTTCCATTTTGAGACTAGTGTACAGAGTGTGACGTCGACCACTGAAGAAATAACACCTATAGAAGTGTGCCGTGTGACCGAAGTAAGGTCAAATTAACCTTACATCGGGGGAAAATTATCAAATCTTTTTTAAATACATAAATTCCGTCTTTTTTATGTAAATACCGCACAAGAGTCCCAACTGTTCCCAACCGTCTGGAACCAGTGAGACTATAGCATACCCAATGTATGTTGTGAGACGGAAGGTAGTGGGGAGGGGAAGGAAATGGGGAAAAGGAAAGTGGGGGAGTACCCGGCTAATCAGATCTGGTCACCAAATAGGCTGATACCGTATCAAGCAACGTTTCATATTCTGGAAGGTGGTCCTTCATCAGGGCGACACTGAGAGTATCTTCTACTCCGAAACTTGACTCAAAAATACTACATATTAATTTATATAATTAATTGTGACAAAATACAAATCGGTTGAAAAAAATTACTTGGGCACGCAGGTATTTGAACCAGCGACCTCCGGATTGCTATTCGAGAGTCTTATCCTTGACCACGGAGGCCACCAATCACGTGTCATGAACATATACAGGGTGGAGACGTACTAGGCTAACTTTAACTAGTGATTACTGCATTATTTGGAGAAAAAAATGTTGATGAAATTTTGGTCTCCGGTGACTTTGTTTGTTTTTGTTTTCAAAAACAATTTTTAAAAAGTTCTTCCACGTGTGGTCACTGGTCACTCAGCCGAGTAACCGCCCAATCCCTCACATCGACCCTAGCTAACTAATTCCTACTGATTTTCTATGCTTTCGTTGAAAAAAAAAACACAAAAAATTTCACCGGAGACCAAAATATAATTTACATTTCTTACTCCAGATAATGTGAGGAATCACTGATTAAACTAAGTCAAGTACGTCCCTTAACAACCTGTATAATCATTTCATTGGCCTGTCTGAGGACCTAGGAGTCTTATGTAAATCCACGTCATTAATTTTCTTTCAAATCGGTACAAAATACACTTCCGTTGATTTTATGTTCAGTGGTTCGACTTGCGAATCCACTGAACTAACGATTAGACATTCTATTCAAACTGCTTCATTTGCACCCATTCACTTTTACTGGGCCTATTGCACAGATACTGAAGCGGCAAAAACTCTCAAACGGTGAGCTCTTAGTCTATGAATTATTGAAAACGGCCGTTTCCGTATTCCTTTAGAAAAACCCCAAAAAATACTATGTAACTTACAAGAAAACATGTCACGCAGCTACTGAGCGTATGGACAACTTTACAACTCCTAATAACTTCCCATTTATTCTTCATGCGTGTAACAACTTTAAACATTGATGACTCTTTCCGTTCAATGAATTTTTAACATTAATGACTCTTTCCGTTCAATGAATTTTTAACATTAATGACTCTTTCCGTTCAATGATTTTTTAACATTGATGACTCTTTCCGTTCAATGAATTTTTAACATTGATGACTCTTTCCGTTCAATGAATTTTTAACATTGATGACTCTTTCCATTCAATGAATTTTTAACATTGATGACTCTTTCCATTCAATGACTTTTTAACATTGATGACTCTTTCCGTTCAATGAATTTTTAGTATTCAAGGATATATCCACATTTCATGATTTATTAAAATAACTTTTAACCCTTCAGTACTTTCACCACATTTGTACAGTTTGCAATGTTTTCTGTGTATTTCAAATACGCTACATACATCTTATTTTTGGATTTTCCGTAAATACAAATACTGTTTTAGAAACTAGATAAAATTATCATATTTTAATAATTATATTTTGTTCGGGGAATTTGTAAGACAACTGTACATTGGCTTTTATCTTTCATATAATAAAAAATAATTTTTAAAGTTAGACCGATTATTACCGTAGCGGCGCGAAATATGAATTATTCATTTTGGCTATTTTTAGGATTTTAGTATAAATCTTTGAGGCAAACTGGATGGAATCATTATTGAAGTGAAACTTCTTTACGCGCGTCATGCATTTTCGAGGACCGGAGTAAAACCGACTCATGACCGTTACGAAAAACCGTGATCATTTGGTGGTGGGGTACGGGACCCCCACCACCGCTCACCGTTCACTGTCGCTCTCTCACCGTAGTCGCTTACTGAGGTGAGGGAGCCACTGACGAACGTTCTCTCTCTCTCTTCTCTCTTTTCCTCTCTCTCTAGCCAACGACGCCACGCCAGGCATCAGCTGCTTGCTTCGTGTACTGCGCGGTGAGTGTAATACGAGTGAAATACGTAATTGATTGTGGTTTATTCGATTTGGAACAGAGTTTTAGTGTCAAAAATGAGTAGTGACGAGATAGAAGTGAGAAAAAAGAGAGAATGAGATGAAAAGAGAGAGAGAGAAGAATACTAAAAGTTTCACTTCCGTCGTGCGTAGGCTTGCCACACACTGTATTTTTTTTTCTCTTTCTAACGTCAAGTATTTCTGCATGATAGAAAAAAAGATAAAAATACTTTTATAAAATATGGACGCCCGGTCATATATGATCCTCAAACGCTGGAGGGGTTAAACGAAGTCAAATTTTTCGTCTTAGCATTTCTGTTTACTCAGTTAAAACGTTTTTAACATATTTTTATAAGATTAGATTATAGATTTTTTCTAAGGCACGTTAACGACGTATTTTGCTACCGTTAAGGGTTTCAGACTATCGCGGCCATCTTCAGACTTTTACAATTTCTCCTTAACTCCTCGGGCCAATTTATTTAATTATGGAAACAAACAGCACCCGTAGAATCATTTTGTTCGCTTTTCGGAACAGCTCATATGGTCTCAAAGAAATCGTTGCCCCCCTCACCGTCACAGTTAGAAATATGAACTAAGCGGTGTTAGAAAGAGAAAACACCAAGCTTTATATTCAAATACAGAATATAACCACAGAATTATTAAAATGCACGCCTATGTGAAACCAAAGGACACGGCCGCAATTTTAGAAAAAATAATATATATATATATATATTTTTTTTTGTTTATTCCAGATCTCGGGGAGGGTGGTGCAATCCCACGTGCTCCATATTATACATAGAATATATCAAGTAAATATAAAAAATATTGTAAGATAATACATACACAGTAAACGAAAACAAAAGACAACAATAATAATAATACAACAACATAATGAGATTTATATCATTTTTTAATGAAACGTCAAAAAAGTGAGGTGGCAGTAATGTTTCTAATAAATCTGTCTAATAAAATTTGTATTTTTTTCATTATCAGTAATTTTAGTTCAGACGAAAAAAACGTAGAGTGAGCCGATTCAGATTTAGATATGTTCAGAAATATGCCATTAATTTGTATGTTATTAAGAAGCATTTCAAAGAACATTTCAAATAAATCAAATTATGCAACACACGAACCGAATAAATCTCTTTTCAGTAGTCAATATAATGTACCCGCAAGTAGAATGATACTTAATGAGTCTAAATAAAACGGAATACATAACATAATAATAAAGTGGAAACACACACAAATTCTCAGAATTACTGACAGCGTCGTCTAGAAATCAAACAGTCATATGCCAAAGGCCTAAAGGGTTAAAATATGGTACCTATAAACAATGTTTAGGGTATCAGCGGTAGTGAACAATGAGTTTATTTAAATTATATAAATACATATTAAATCAGGATTAAAAGAATATTGATTAAAATCATTGTTCGTCACACCGGATATTACAATATTGTATAAATACCATAGTTGAAGGAAAGATTGTACCAGTCTGAAGGTGGCTGTCATGAGCAGTAAAAATAAATAAAAGTATAAATACATCATTATAATGGAATTCCACCACGAATTGTCTGAATTAAAAATAAAAATGTTCACATTTCACGTCCAATTTCATTTTGACATCCATCGTAGCAGATCAGAAAGGTCCTTGGCTCTGGACACAGTTGCCAAAACCCAAACAAGGGAATGTATAAATATTAAATTTGTACTAAGTGTTTCAGATGTCGAATTTAAATAAATCAAACCAGTTGGTTTGCGCACTGATCCAGAGTGGTAGATACTCTCATAATCATCCTCAAACAGCCACAATTCAAAAAATAAACCTTGTTTGAAATGGCTTTAGCTATATTTATGTGATCAGATTCGCACAGTCCGCTATTTCTTAACCTTCTATCCAAATAAAAAAATTAATAAACGAAAGCCACAAAAACAAAGATCTGATATCTACACTAGGATATCAGATCCGCGAAGGACCACTATAAACATGCGCATGGAAATATGTCACAGCGCTAAAGGAGATCACAACCTGGTTTGCGAACCTCAATCCCGACCTGTATTTTTTTCAAAACAGTCTTAAATAAAAGATGAACTTTTCTCATATTTTTTTATGCATACCGACACTTTCAGATTAAAATTACAGTAGTGCAATAATTAAATAATTTTACTGCCTTTTCCATTCGTTTACATAGTGTCAGAATTGAAGATACACTCAGCATTGTCCTGGTGAAAGACAATTCATAATCGTAACATGCTTGAAATGGCTATAGCCGTTTAGTGGCACTTTGAATAGCCAGGTACATACTAATCTTTCAAACCAGGCTGGATCTATCTAGAAATGTAGAACACAGTAAAATGCTTGCTTATAGGAGGAAAATAAATAATTTTGCAGAGAAAATGATTATTTTGAGCCCGTTTTAACGAAGGTAATAAGTTATGACCTCGGGCGAACCAACCGACTGCGCCTGCAATTACTTAAACCGTAAGCCAAGTTTTAATAAGGTTAAACCCGACACCAGATTTAAATCCGCTAATTGATTTTCTAAGCACGAATCGGAGAGGTATAGGTACATCCACCTACCAACGGTGGAACAAATATATCTATAGAACAACAACATTACAAATTTATAAAAACAATATTCAAAATAAAGTTGTACCCTTTAAAAATAACAGAAATCTTAGACAAACGTCAATACTTCCTACTCCTAAATGTAAAAAAACAATAGGACAGTTCAACCGTGAATATCTCGGAGTTAAATTTTTTAATTCATTACCAGAAAAAATTAGAAACATGAATGAAAATATAAACGAATTCAAAAGCCACCTTAAAAAGTATTCCGAACACTTGAACTGAATCATATCAAATTTAAACCAAAATAACAACACCCCCCATACACACAAGCCTTGCTTATTTATGGGGGTACATCAAATACTTATATTATATTATGTAATTAAAAACTGTTTCATATTATGTAATGTAATTCGTGTACCTTTTTTTATTAATAAATAAATAAAAATATTATTATATGGTATAAATGGTCACCGGATAAATCATCAAAATGATAATTCATCACATCTTTAAAAAGTTATTTAAAGTCATGGAAAGTGATGAAACAAAAACTTTATTAACTGGGTTAAGTAGGTTAGGTTAGGTTAGGATAATTTATCTTTTTTATTTCTTCGTTAAAATGACTTTATATCACTTTTTAATAGTCAATAGTGCGAGTTAGCGTTGAGTTAGCGTGGAACCGGTATAAATACTTCCTGTAAGGAAACAGGATTTAACTAATGACAGAAATAACAAAGACTTGTAAAACCTTTAATTCATTGTAGAATTCCATTTCAAGACTGATTTTCAAAATTAGTCTTGGAATTTTGAGAGCGTAATGCAGGGACAGTACAATACTGTTTTGTCCCAGCTCCGGACCCATTGTCGTAGTGTGAATGGTTTGGAAGACAGAATAATGAACCAAGACATCGTAGCATTCCGCGTTTGAACTACGCTAGAATTATGTATATTCCCATTGTCTTGCCTTGCGCGGTCGAATCTGTTCACGGAGCAGGGACAGGACAATGTTGTATTGTCTTATATATTGTCCTCGTGTGATCCCGTCATAACAATTGCAGGTGCATAAGTTATTTTGAAAGATAAGGTTAGCATAGAAACGTTATTACGTGATAAATCGGCACTGTCATAGAATACGCTGAAATTTAATGTAGGTTTTAGGTATTTAGGGATATTTTAAGTTTAACCAACTAATTTGGCATTTATTATAAGCGTCATTGTGTCCAAGGGTACCCGTAAAACAAATTAAACAATTAACCCGTAAAAAACAACGTGTTTTAAACAATAAAACCTCTAATTTCAAATATTTTTCGTTTGACCGAGGATTGAACCTTGCTACACAGAAATTGGAGTCAGCAACTCTACCAACCAAGCCAAATCCCGATTGGATAAGACCAAAATAGGGCAATGAGAACAATACTCAGACGAAATAGATATTCAAAATTAAATAAAATGTTAAACGAACTAAATTGGCTAACGGTGAAACAGATGTTGACCTTGAACACGATGATATTTGTACACAAAAAAGTAAACAACCTGCTACCCAAATATTTTTCAAATAAAATTGTATACAACAAGGACATACACAAACATTAAACTAGGACGTGCAATGAAATCAGGCTACCAAAAAAGGACAAGTCGAATACACAGAACAGTATATTCTATAAAGGGATGAAATACTATAACGCGCTGCCGGAAAACCTAAAGACTGCCCCAATTGAAAAATTCAAGATGTTGAGTAGAAGCCACATAAAACAAGAAAAAACATAGAATATTAACATGTAAAAATTAATTAGTCATTTGTAAACTTTAATGTACAAATTACTAAAATAAAATTAATAAAAAATAAAAAAAAAAACATATTATATGCTGTAATTTCGTCCGATTTGAGAGAAATGCGTATTTGTCTGCGTGTGTGCACGTGATTGCCACGAAACGGAAAAAATGCATTGTCATCGACAACGAGTCTATCTGCCGAGTTTCAGCTCGATCGGATGTCGGAAAGTGTGTTAATTTCTGCTTCCAAGATTTGGACGCATTACCGAAAACGAAAATGAAATTCCAATAGATGTATTTAAAAAGAAGCCAGTAATTTAATTCTGCAGATATACTCGTGAGAGAATATACGTATTATTTATTCCTTGTTCTTAAGGAGAATGATCGATTTTGACACCTTAGATTCACGCCGAAAATCTCTAAAACCTTACTTAATCCACTTATATTGAAAGAGGTTAACTCATGCGTGTCTAACAAGTATAATCGTGGAAGATCTTGCACTTTTGTAAACTCCGAAAGCGAGGATTTCTGCCTATCAGAACGTGCCAATCAACGGAGCGACTCAACTGCTAAACGATTCCGCATTGACAATTGACATTGACAACTTACAGACAGTTCGGCTACTATCTTTTGATGTATGTCTCAAAATAGCAAAACTGCCCCCGCATATCTGTCTTAAATTTGTGATCTTTTCCGTAATATATTGGTGCATAACATAACGATCAAAGTTGCTCCATATTACGGTAATACTTTAGCCATACAATGTATGAAACAACCGAGCCTAAGTTCATGTAAAAGGAATGCAGGTAAGCGGTAAAGTCAGTTGGTACACCTGCCAAGCAAGAAAAAAACAACGCTAATTGTAAAACAAAACTAAGCATCTTGGTTCCCTTGAGCCGAGATGATTACATGGTAATCAGCGCCTGTCAATTTGATTGACTCGTCCGAGAGATGAGAGGGAAGGTCGAAGAAGTTGCGGTCGTCCCGCTCGTTCGCCGCAGAACCGAAGGCGATAGGAGAAAATGGAAAAAAAGTGAAACGAAGCGTGTAAGTGGGAACATATACTATTCCCAGACAGAGCTCGTATGCACGACATAATGGATGGAGCACTCGAATGGATCGGTTCCATGGCAACTCATGGCAGTGGCAATTCAACAAAATTTTGGAATTGATAAGTCATTGAAAGTGATGAAAAGGGTAAAGTTGCTAAATTTCGCCTCACTCACGCAATTTGAAATAAAATAACACATGATATCGATGTAATTATGTATTTTCATGTATTATGTAATTTCAAAGATAGCGTAAAAATTTGGATCAAAAGTAATGATAGGGCCTTTACCGGTGCACTCATCCAAATTCGCAGTTATTGATGCAACCTAATTATTGTATGTATTTTCATATAATTGTAGGTATATTATTAGGACTAAAAACGAACTTGGTAAATGATGTATTGATATTGATGCTACCTAACTATTGAGTATAATTGTAGGTAAGTTATAGTAGGTAATATAAATAAACTTGGTAGATAGTTGCCTCAACACAGGCTAAGCTTAGTGAGGCGGGCTATGATAAACCTTAACTAACTACATTAACATTTCTATTATTTACATTTATTTTACCTACTGTTTATATATTCCTTTCCGTTGATAAAATTATATACTCATCTATTATTATTTACTTACTTACATGATTTTTTTTTTTTTTTTTTTTTTTATGTGACACCTCACAAGAGTGTCCCTGCCTGTGCAGTGCACAGACAGGGGAACTATGTCACCACCCGGTTGGGCGGCGTTGTGAGGCGGAGTAAGGTAGGGGCTGTAGGAAGGGATTTGTTAATGCGGGCCTTGAAGAGGCTCGGATTATAGGAGGGAGGAAAAACAGATGCCGGTAGCTCGTTCCACATACGAGCCGACTTACATAAAAACGAGTCGTAAAAACGGCCCGTTCTCATGAAGCCAACGTCAACCGTGAACGGGTGTTCAGTTCGTGTCCGTCGAGTTTCGCGCACGTGCACCGGTGCATCAGGAATCAATGCTGCTAGCTCCTTGGAGCAGGCTCCATTGAAATACCTGTAGAACAGACACAGCATGCTTACATTGCGTCTATGCATCAGAGAAGGCAATCGGTCTGTTAACAACGGATTGTCAATCAGACGGATCGCTCTCCTTTGCACAGACTCAAGCAGGTTTATCAAGTATTTTGGGGCACCAGCCCAAATTATATTACATATAATTGAGCTAGGATTCACTCACCAAACACAAGAGCCTCGTCTCTTTATGGTGAGGAAAAGCTATTATTATTTACCTTTATAACACTGTATAATATGTATAAATTGTATATTTATTGTAAAAAAAATACAAATATTAAATAAATTAAAAAAAAAAAATTTAAACCAATGTATACAAAACAGTCTTTCATGTATTTCTATAGTTTTAGTTTGAAAAATTTTCACAATAAAGATATATTATTATTATTATTAATTACTATTGCAAACAAGTGTAGACGGGGGAGATGTAAAACATGTACAAAATAGGTTTTTAAGTTGTTAGTTTGTATTTTTATTATTATGCGTATTTCCTAACCTTCAAACTTAACCCTTTCAATACCAGAGTTCTTACTGAGGAACATGAAGAAAAAAATTATATCTCTTGATTTTGTGAAAAAAATCGCCCCGTATTTTTCGTATCGCTTGTGAAGGATATTCCTCATGGAGGCTATTTTTCTGGTAGAATTCCAGCGACAAATACTGTAAATATAGTGACAGGTACAATTTTGGCTGTTTTGCTAAGACGATCCATTATTATTGTATATTTTTTTTAATATAATCTTAGGATTTATGCATATTACACTGTAAAATAATATTTTTTTTAAATTTAAACAATTGTTCGTGGCATAGTTTTTTTCCTTATTATTAAAAAATAACCCTTCGAGGCCGAAAAATAAAATAAAAAATCAAAATAGAATAAAATCCGAATTAGTAAGGAAAAAAGTGTTATGAAGCATAAAATATGGTCTATATGTGGAAACAAATTACGGTTCTGAAAGGGTTAACTTTGCGGAAAATGGAACTTTAATGCATATTTTATCATTTCCCCGGCAACTTCTGCCTTTTTCGATTTCATAAAGGATGTGTGAGATCTTTACGAATGGCTTTTATGACGATCGTCGATGATGTGCATTCGAGCTCTGTTTGGGACTAGTATAGACGAGAATAGTGCTATGCGGTAGAGATTGTTGGAGTGAAGATATGTATCTGCATAGAAGATTGAGGTGAAAACGAGAATAGGCCGTACCGTTAACTATTACTTTTATTAAATACTAATGACGTGTACCCGGCGTTGCACGTGAATGGTTATGAGTAAAGATTTGAGGTTGTGAATTCTAGTGTACCGGAAAACTGAATGCATTTTTAGGGTGGAAATAATATTACTGTAAAGAATTTTAAAAAAGTTTACGAACGTCCTCGACTTCTTCTACCATTCACTTTCATCATCACATTCTCCTTACACCTCTTTCTTCGTTGATCGCGTACGCCACGTTTTACCACAAACAGGTATTTGATTCATTTAATCATGCCATGTCTTCCTCGGGCGTCTACGACTTTTCCTACCATCCACTTGACGTAGTATCATAAAATATGCATTGTTACTGTTAAAAAAACTATATTTAATTATAAAAACACCCTAATATAATAGAACTTCCTTCTTCTTCTGGCACTAGTAAAATTAGATTGTTAGTGTTAGTTGTACGTTTCTACATATGTAAATATATATAATGTTACGTAATACAGTCTCCCTATTGTTGAATAGAGCATGGTTGCCCCAACTTCCCCTCACCGCGTGTGTCAAACACGCCGCCAGATGGTCAAAATCACGTGCACAATAGCAGACCGTCGGCAGCAAGCAGCGCGCCCCCCCGTTCCCCGACCCGCGCTTGCTTCGCGGCGCCTCGCCAGTCTAACTCCGGCCTCCGCGGTGGCAACAGGTTCTCTTGTATACGGACCGCAAACACTCGCAATGACTTGCATAATTACGCGAACAGACGGAATCTCGTGCCAGTTTCTTAATTAATCACTATCGAATTTACAATCATGTTTATTATTACGGTTCGGGCTAACTCAATGGAGTCCCGTTCCCGTGTAAAATCCCGAGTGCACTTCACCGCCTCAACTGACCCGCCGCCTGTGAGCGCGGGTACCTCTGGCTCAACATGATGCCCCTTACCACATCGAGACGATTCGTAAGCTTTCAACCTTCCCCCTTTTCTTGTGTTCAATTCTCGTATATTTCATGTAGAATCCACGCTTTATCTGGTCGTCATAAATTAGTAGAGAGAGTTAGTAGGGAGATCTATGTTAACCTGTATTTCTCGAGACATTTAATATACCTTGTGCCCTTACTTATGTGTGATTATTGTGATGTCCTTTTCCAACCTCCTGACCGATGGACGAGCTGCTGATCAAAGAACTGCCCACCCCTGATTGTACACGAGTCGCCTGCTCTACCATTTTATCTGAGCTTAGCCAATTTAATAACCAGGTTCGAGTCCGGGTATCCATAACTTAGCACTGGCCCCTTCAACGTGGATTTTTTTCTTTGGTTATTAGTAGTCCATCGGGAGGTCAAATTGGAAATAATCTTGAACTCTTTCACTGTGTTTTATGTCTTGCTTTGTATTAACAATTGAATAACTATGTTTTCTTCCAATAAATCATAGCTGTTCTACAAACCATCGCGTCAAATCTAAAACAACCGTGTCACATTAAAACTATTCTGTGTTAAATTACAAGTTCTACGAATCGTCACTCGACAAAATTTAATTACCGGTATTCTATCACAAGGTGCGCAACCAACATTCACTTCTTTTCGGACATCTCAAACATCACATAGTGATCTTTAACCATGAAGGTTTACTTTCCGAGTACAACTATTAGAGGAAACGAGCTACATTAAACTACAATTCAACAATTTCAAATCTTGTACATGATACAAAATAAATTCCTTGTTAGTGGAGCCATAAGCCAGCATCGTTCTGCAAAATTCATAGACAAGGAAAACTAACGCCCTTCTGTCATCTGATAATTTCGCTTTATATGTAATAAAGGTGGGTAGAGTATCCTTTTTGAAAGAAAAGTCTTGAAAGCCGACTTACCCTTTACATATAATTGAGATTCGCGATTGACGTAAATCCCCGACTCTCGGCCCTTCTCCGCCTCGAGCCTGTCGTGTCCAGGGAAAGGGATGCTTGCGTGTAAATAACCAAAAGCTGGTTCTGCCTAAATTCAGACAATTGGTCACGAATCACAAACAACCCTCCATTAATTGTTGAAAGAACAAACAATACTTCCTCGAAATCTGTATTCGGAAATTTTTCGGAATTTTGAAATTTTTTTTCGGAAATTTTAATTTTTTCGGAAATCTGTTTTTTTGGAAATTTTTTTTTTTTTCAAAACGCACAATCTCAGGGACTTTTCCATCAAAATCCCAGGACAACCCCTGGCCGTTTTTTTTCTCAAATCAAAGACTTGGAAATTTTTCAAAAATTTCCTTCACTCATCTAGGACTTTGAAATTTTTCGAAAATTTTTTTCAAAACGCACAATCTCAGGGACTTTTCCACTAAAATTGCAAGGAGACCCCTGGCCGTTTTTTTTTTCAAATCAAAGACTTGGAAATTTTTCAAAAATTTCCTTCACTCATCTAGGACTTTGAAATTTTTCGAAAATTTTTTTCAAAACGCACAATCTCAGGGACTTTTCCACTAAAATTGCAAGGAGACCCCTGGCCGTTTTTTTTTTTCAAATCAAAGACTTGGAAATTTTTCAAAAATTTCCTTCACTAGGACTTTGAAATTTTTCGAAAATTTTTTTTCAAAACGCACAATCTCAGGGACTTTTCCACTAAAATTGCAAGGAGACCCCTGGCCGTTTTTTTTTTCAAATCAAAGACTTGGAAATTTTTCAAAAATTTCCTTCACTCATCTAGGACTTTGAAATTTTTCGAAAATTTTTTTTCAAAACGCACAATCTCAGGGACTTTTCCACTAAAATTGCAAGGAAACCCCTGGCCGTTTTTTTTTCTCAAATCAAAGACTTGGAAATTTTTCAAAAAATTTCCTTCACTCATTTAGGACTTTGAAATTTTTCGAAATTCTTTTTTCAAAACGCACAATCTCAGGGACCTTCCCATTAAAAACACAAGGAGACCGCTGGCCATTTTTTTTTCCATACTGGGACTTCAAAAATTTCACAAAATTCTTCACCTACCATCACAAGTAAACCCCTGGTTTTTTTTTTTGAAAAACAACCAGCCACAACACTCTGACAATTCTTTTTTCTTTTCACAATGTCTAACTCAACTAGCCACAAAATGAATCCTCGAAACAACACCTTAGGCATAATAGCCAACATCTGCTCTCGAAGTACGCAAAGTTTAGAAAAGGAATTGAAAGACAGGAATATTTCTCCTTTCAACAAAACCAAAAACGTCCTGATCAAGTACGCAACATATTATAACAGGAAATATATTAGGAGACTGGAATTTCAACCCGGCAGTATAACAATCTCTGACACAAGCACACCTACTTGCACAGAAATTAAACCACCAATTACACCCGTCAAGGAAACCACAAAACCCTTCGATCTAACTGGATGGAAAATTAAGTACAACGGCAATACTAACGTAGAAGATTTCATCGACCGAATTGAAGAAACGGCCGCGATACGCAACATTCCTACTGAGATACTACACCGTAACTTCATAGATCTCATCTCGCACGAGCTACTCTCCTGGCATAGAATTCACAAGAAAAAAGTAAGCTCCTGGCCCGAACTCAAAGCTGCTCTCCTGAAAAGTTTCGCACCAAAAGAAACACAGCATAGGATTAAGTCTACTCTGTTTTCCATCAAACAATTCTCCAACGAAACTGTAGCACAATACGCCCAGAGAGCAGATCTTTTAAACATCAAACTGACAACTCCAGTCCCTGAAACAGAGCTAGTCCCTATCTTGACTGATGGCCTCCTAGCAAGATATGAGAACATAATAACCTCTCAAAAAATATCCTCAGTAGAACAACTCAAAGATGTCTGTCTTCTATTGGAAAACTATCAAGATAAAAGAAGAAACACCAAGACTTCTAACGAGCCTCTTCTACCAAGCCTCGCCTCTCGGTCATCCAATCAAATTAAACCAGAGTTTAACGAGAAGAAGTTTTGCACCTTTTGCAAAAGAACCGGACACTCACAATCATCTTGCTACAAAAAAGCTAAACTTTCGTATACTCAAGATAACAGGGGCCACCAAAAGCGCCCCCGTGACCATTCTCCTCAACATGACAACTTGAGGGAAATCTTCAAGAGATCAAGAAATAACCTTGAAAGATTACATCCTTCTAACAACTTAATTGCAAGACCACCTACAGACTTCTCTAAACCTCCGCCAAATTGGTCCAAGAGAACTCCAAAAAACTAAGATTCAACCCCTCGGAAGTTCATTCAATATCTAGGCCTACTGAATGGACCGAGTGGTTGAAACACATTGCATATTTCAAAGAGGCCTTACAACTTTCTACAGTGAGCTGCACTCAAGCTAAAGATGGTCGCCCATACGCGCAATTTTCTGTTAATGACGTCGTCTTCTCTGGACTACTGGATAGTGGAGCTTCAGTTAGCTGCCTCGGCGGTAACGCCCACATCCCCTTTGTCAACAATGGATTCACAATCAACAAACACCCCGCTTTCGTCACCACTGCAGACAACAACACTCAAAAAGTCACAGGAGCAATTGTCCTACCTGTCAAGTGTGGAAGTAAATCAATTCCAATAAATTTTCTAATTGTACCAACCATCACCCAGAAATTTATTCTTGGAGTTGATTTTTGGAAAGCATTCAACATTGCACCCCAGGTTTTCAACCCATGCAACAACACCACACCCACCACCTCAATCAACGAAATCCGTACAATAATTCCGTACGAGAACCTTCACCCACCACAGGCCGAACAACTGGAAGGCATGATCAAGAAATTTGAATCAATCTCGTTCGAAAAGTGTGGACTTGGTTTGACAAATTTAGTCAAACATCACATCAAGACAAATGGACCACCTATCAAACAAAGATACTACAATTTGGCTCCCCAGAAACTAAAACTGTTGGAGAAGGAACTCGATGATATGTTAAATATGGGCATCGTGGTTCCCAGCAGAAGCCCCTGGACCAACCCCACACTCTTGGTATCCAAAAAAGACGGTTCCGCCCGATTCTGCCTCGACAGTAGAAGACTTAATGCCTGCACTGAGGCTGACGCGTACCCACTTCCGCTTGTACACGCAATCCTGGATAAACTACGCAACGCAAAATTCATCTCTTCAATAGATCTGTCCAAAGCATTCTGGCAGATACCTTTGGATGAAGTTTCATGTGAAAAAACAGCATTTGTAGTGCCCGGCAGAGGAATGTTCCACTTTAAGAGACTCCCTTTCGGTTTAAAAAACAGCCCTGCTGAGCTACAAAGACTGATGGACAGACTGTTCGGCCCCGAATCCGACAATAATTTGTTCTGCTACCTGGACGACCTAATAATCATCAGCGACACGTTTGAAAAACACATCGCCACCCTAGAAAGAGTATTCCAACAACTCAAGTTTGCCGGATTAACAATCAACCTAAAGAAATCCGAATTTTGCAAATCACGCCTACGCTACCTCGGCTTTGTAATAGACGAAAAAGGTCTAAGGACCGACCCTGCCAAAGTCGAAGCTATGACAAACTTCCCCAGGCCAAAGAATGCTAAAGAAGTTAAAGGTTTCCTTGGTCTCGCCGGATACTACAGAAGATTCATAAGGGATTTCTCCACAATAGCGGCCCCCCTTAATAAAATTACCGGTACCCGTAAAGGTGTCAGTAACTTCGCTTGGTCTGCCGAAACTGAAAAGGCTTTCACCTCTCTAAAAACAGCACTGCAATCTGCACCGGTACTAAACTGTCCAGATTTCAATCTGCCTTTCACCCTGCATACAGACGCCTCCAATGTTGGAATCGGCGGAGTCCTAACACAAGAATTCCCCGACGGCGAACACCCAGTGGCATACTTCTCTCGTAGTCTAAACAAACACGAAAAAAACTATGGGATAACTGAAAAGGAACTACTCGCAGTCATGGATTCTATCCACCATTTCCGCGGCTATATCGAAGGCAGTAAGTTCTCAGTCATCACCGATCACAGTAGCCTAAAATGGTTGGTATCATTAAGCAACCCATCTGGTAGATTGGCCCGCTGGTCGTCTCGCCTATCACAATACACCTTTGATGTCATCCATCGTAAAGGCGCAGACAATATCGTCCCAGACGCCCTCTCAAGAATAGAACTCGCCACTCTGACCTCCGAGGAAGCAACACCAACTCCTACCACCAAAGACACTTGGTATTTAAAGACCTACGAGGAATGCAGGAACAACCCGCAAAAATTTCCCAACTTTATTAGAAAAGAAGGTCGGTTATATCGTAACTGCAAACCACCACTGTCTATACTCGAGGACTATGCTTGGAAGTTAGTCATTCCCTCAGAGGACACACAAAAAATTATCATTGACAATCACAGCGCCCCCGGATCCATACACCCAGGAACTTTCAAAACCTATAAGAAGATAGCCTTAAGGTATTACTGGCCAGGCCTGTTTAAACAAGTTCGCAACTACATCTCTAAGTGCGACATTTGCAAAGCATACAAACATAGTACTGCACCCCCATCTGGTCTCATGAATAACCCCAAACGAGCAGACAGGCCATTACAATCATTCTCTATGGATCTCATCGGCCCTTTTCCCAGAAGCTACGCCGGAAACATGCATATACTTAGCATAGTGGATGTATTCACCAAGTTCTGTTGGATCTTCCCATTAAAAAGAGCCACAGCCTCTGCAATCATAAACTTGTTAGAAAAAAACATTTTTATCCCCTACGGCACTCCTCGCACCGTCATTTGCGACAATGGAAAACAATTCATAGCTCTGGAATTCAAGGAATTTCTGGCCAAATATGGCATAAAAGATATTTTCTATAATACCCTTTACACGCCTCAAAATAATACGGTAGAGCGTTACAACCAGACCATCAACACAGCTCTGGCAATCCTGGTTGACAAAGATCAACGAACATGGTGCAAAAATCTAGAAAAAATTCAAGCTGCACTAAACAATACAGTGAACCTCACTACTGGGTACACCCCTTTCTTCCTCAAACATGGTATGGAACAAATTGTTCATGGCTCCTTGCATTGGGACGCTAGCCTCCCATCATCTTTTCCTCCTTCTACTGATAACCCATCAGAGAATTATGCTCACCGTCTTGAAGAACTTTCCGCTATCTACAGCGAAGTCACAGATGCGTTGATACTTGCTCACAAAAAGAGTGCAAACAGATACAATTTACGCAGGAAACATGTTACCTTTAAGGAAAACGACATAGTTTGGAGACGCAACAACACACTCTCACAAGGTGCTCTGTATTTCTCTGCAAAACTAGCTCCTCGCTTTGTTAAAGCAAAAGTCCTGAGAAAAATCTCCGATGTAGTGTACACCCTATCGGATGCCTCTGGGAAACACATCGGCAACTATCACGTAAAAGATATTGTCAAACTAGGAAGTGTGGACACAACAGACACCACCTTCACTAGGTCACACTCACATGACTAACAAACTTTTGGCTCTACCTTTGTCCCACGAGATTTGGCCCTCGTGCAGACAAACAGCATGTCTTAACGCGTTAGTTTCATATAAAAACTCGCTTTTTTCGACCTCTGCAAGGTAACCTTTTTTTTCTAAAACACAGAAGTGTCAACTGTGGTTTTAAATCATTTCTCACCCATACTTGTACTATTATGCTCTTTTGTATAAACCCTTTGTTATTTTTGTTTCTTTGTCACACCTCACCGTGTAATGTTTATAAATTGTACTAATATTTTGTACGTATCTTCTCTGGAACTGATATCATTCCAGTCAAGAGACTTTTTCCACTTCCCGAACAATTTATGCTCCCGGAGTCATGACCCTGGACATCATTTGTTAGTCGTCACCATTCTGACACTTACGACACTAAATACATAACTATTTTTTGTCATAAATACCACAAAAGTCACGTACAACATTGTTTTGTAAATATTTTTTTTTCTCTTTTGTTCTTCACATTGTTCTTTCACTTTGTTCTTCACATTGTTCTTTACATTGTTCTTTCACATTTGTTCTTCACATTTGTTCCAATGGGTTCCATCGTACATAAAACAATGGCCCCTTTGCAACATACACCCAATTGAGGTGAATATTCTACCCCCTGTAACTTGTAATCATAATGCGTGTGTAAATTCCAGTTTGGTATCGTCATTTGATTCAAGTTTACATAGGTGTAACAAATAAAAAGTTACAATTACTTTGTTTTAAAGTTTTTTCAGTTTTTTCTAAAAAAAATTGAATGGCGCTCAACATTCCCATTTGCTCTAATTGGTTGTTTTTTCAGAATTTGATATTGACACGTCAATTCTGAAAAAGGTTGTTGTAAAGGAGAACAAACACCGATTTGTCCTCCTCATCAATAACATTGTATAATACATAACACCTTTCGGTCACATTGAGTTTGTAAAATCTTAAGATCTCAACTTCCTGACCCCAATTTGTTATATTATGTACTATATTTTGACTTAAATAAGCATTAATTTGCCTTGTCAAATACACCGAGCCAGGTCACTCATATTAAGTCATCCTGTGTCTCTAGGTGCCTTTTGTATCAAATTTGTAACATAAAGTTCACAACATTCGTGTTTGTGGCAATTTTGGCAACACCAAGTGTGTTTCCTTGTTTTGTTTGGTCATTTTAAGTAAGTAAAACCCTAAAAGGTCTTAAATAAACCACTACAAACCTTTTTTGTAAGCAAAGAGTAAGTAAAACCGATAAGGTCTCTTTCGCTATATGTGTGTCTTGTTTAAGACATCCTTGTAGGCATATGTTTTGTATTATCGCCAACTTAAAGCATAAACCCAACCAAAGGTTATGCCATCACAACATTTTGTGAGCAAAGAGTTAGTAAAACCAAATAGGTCTCTTTTGCTATATTTGTGTCTTGTTTAAGACATCCTTGTTGGCATATGTCTTGTATTATTGCCAACTTAACGCATAAACCCAACCAAAGGTTATGCCGTTGTCATTTTTTGATAATACCAATAGCCACTACTTGATTGTTTTTGACATTGTGTATGTATCTTTTTTCCGGTATTGAAATGGTACTTTTTTATTATTGAACGTTGATATGTTATTTTCATGATACATGAGAATGTTACAATATCCACCATGAGACGAGGGATCGTAATAAAATCTAACACTATACATGAGAATGTTATAATATCTACCGTGATACGAGAAGTTCGTTATAATTACTTTTTTACTGGCTCACATACACTGTGGCCAAAGAGATAATTTGTTCCATAAATGGTTATAAATATCTATGTTGTACCTTTCCTTTCAATACTAGGGTTCTTTCGTAATTCGTTCAATTTCTACATGAGACGTGAAGACGTTATAATACTTACCATGATTCGTGCGAACGATACAATATCTTGTTGTTGTTTTCTTTAAATAAGTTGACACTATGTACTTGTTCTACCGGACGTAGATCATTTTACCCTGACTTGTCACCCTTAATTGGGGACCCTTTTTGTATAACTCATGACACTGAGGGAAATGTCCTTCACTGTAGTGAGAATTTTTTTGTTCTTTTCAAACAAACATGAAGCTGTGCATTCAGCAATTTTTTACGCTAACTGATACCTGTGGACTTCTTGTCAGCGGACCCAAGAACCATCCACTATCCATTGACCATGGACTAGCCATCAGCTTCACTGTTGGTTATGAGGTATCGTGTCGTGGGAGTTAATTGAGACAGTGACACAAAACCACCTAACTCGTTGTCTGGGAGACGAATAAGAAAAACTCCCAGGTTTGTGAAGCTTGAGCAAGGGTCTGTCATGTTCTCACAAACTGTAGAGGATTAAATACGACCCCTAATCTTTCACCAAATACACGTGAAAGATTAGATTGTTATTACTGTGTATTCTCCTTCACCTTTTCATCAAATTCATGCATATTTGTGTAAAGAGTTAGGAAATTTGCTGGTTGATATATTTCGTCCTCACATAGAGATCGAATTGGGAATTAGCTCAGTCACTATCAATTTTCGCTACTCAATCCTCCATCCTTCACCCTTCCATCAAACTCTTGTACATTTGTAAAAGTTAGGAAATCTGCTGGTTGACCACATTTCGTTCTCTGAAAGAGATCGAACGGAGAATCAGCTCCATCACCAGCAGACCTTCTCGCTCATCGCCATTTTTTTTCTCATCCCTCATTATCCTTGAGGTTAATTTCATGAATCTGGAAGGTGTACCCTACGCACATAGCGTATCGTCTGTCTATAAGACAATCTTTATCCATGAAATTTGCTTCAAATCTCTCCTTTTCACCCCATACCTAGGTAATCAACACATTTCTTGTAATTTTAAAAGTCGTAAGTTGTTATCGCTCAAGCGCTAACACCGGCCATGGAAGGCCAACTTCTTTCAGAAACTTGGTGTTACTACTGTACAACCACCTACCTATACCTTGTATATCAAATAGGTAACCTCACGCCAGTCGTGATAGTTTTTTTGTCTCCCCAATCTCGGGATACTCATGGTATAGTCAGCATATTGGATCTCTCTCTACTCTCTCTCACTCCTCTCTAACCAACGACGTTTTTTTTGTCTTTTTGTCTTTTCTCTTGAACACAATTTGTTTCTCTCCAAACGTTTTGCATCATTGGTCTACTAGGCAGGTAAACTTCAAGAATTTTGGCTCTAATAATAACCTGTCCCTGGATTAAAAAGAAGACCAGCAGCCCTTCTCATCACCTGCAAGCTGAGCTTCTCTTCTTTGCCGCCTTCACTTCCATCACTCACATCTCTCCAATCTCTGCGTACCAAAAACACCCGACCGCACCCAAATTAGGTGTGAGTCGTGCGTGCAGTTGCAAATCAAGTTGTCTCATCATTCAAACCACATCCAAAAGAACCAACCTCAGAGCATGCCAGCTCAAGGTTAATTATGTTCCTGCAATCAACCACTTGCCGGTTGTGCAAATCAACCACTTGCCGTTGTGCAATCAACCACTTGCCGTTTGTGCAAATCAACCACCTGCCGTTTGTGCAAATCAACCACTTGCCGTTTGTGCAAATCAACCACTTGCCGTTGTGCAATCAACCACTTGCCGTTGTGCAATCAACCACTTGCCGTTTGTGCAAATCAACTACTGGCAGTCATACAAATCAACCACTTGCCATTTGTACAAACCAACCACTTGCCGATGCGCAAACTCAACATAATAACCATTACACGCATCAACCATCAATCAACTTATTGGTATTACTCCATGTTATTACCAACTTCATTTCACCTTGACAACCACTGCTCCACCGCATCAGCATAATGGAATTCACGCTGGTACAACAACAAAAACCCGGATACTTCTGGCCCTCC
Source organism: Hesperophylax magnus (assembly GCA_026573805.1). Lineage (NCBI taxonomy): Eukaryota > Metazoa > Arthropoda > Insecta > Trichoptera > Limnephilidae > Hesperophylax > Hesperophylax magnus. The sequence continues at coordinate 592,641 of JAIUSX010000068.1, read as the reverse complement.
GCATCACCATCCCTCAACCACAACCAAGAAGCACAGTTCAATTTCTATGGCCCTAGTGATACTTGAGTGCAATCTCAAATGGGTCAAGTTACAGTGAAAATGTAACTTTATAACTTCAGTGAAATTACGTCTACTTGGTACTCTACGAAAACACTACGCTCTTCAAACTTAGCTTACAGACCAATGAAATTTTAGAGTCAGGTTGTTGTCTTTTCATCACTGCATAACCTTGCATGTTGTTCTTTTCATCACTGCATAACCTTGTATGTTGTTCTTTTCATCACTGCATAACCTTGTATGTTTGTCTTTTCATCACTGCATAACCTTGTATGTTTGTCTTTTCATCACTGCATAACCTTGTATGTTGTCTTTTCATCATTGCATAACCATGTATTTTTTCTTTTTTTGTAAATCAACACTGTTTTCTTCTCTCTCTACTCACCTCACGACAAGATGAAGAGGATTTTTAGCGCCTAAAGCTTCATTACCACGTCGCCTTTTACTGGCGGAGGGGGAATGTGTTACGTAATACAGTCTCCCTATTGTTGAATAGAGCATGGTTGCCCCAACTTCCCCTCACCGCGTGTGTCAAACACGCCGCCAGATGGTCAAAATCACGTGCACAATAGCAGACCGTCGGCAGCAAGCAGCGCGCCCCCCCGTTCCCCGACCCGCGCTTGCTTCGCGGCGCCTCGCCAGTCTAACTCCGGCCTCCGCGGTGGCAACAGGTTCTCTTGTATACGGACCGCAAACACTCGCAATGACTTGCATAATTACGCGAACAGACGGAATCTCGTGCCAGTTTCTTAATTAATCACTATCGAATTTACAATCATGTTTATTATTACGGTTCGGGCTAACTCAATGGAGTCCCGTTCCCGTGTAAAATCCCGAGTGCACTTCACCGCCTCAACTGACCCGCCGCCTGTGAGCGCGGGTACCTCTGGCTCAACATGATGCCCCTTACCACATCGAGACGATTCGTAAGCTTTCAACCTTCCCCCTTTTCTTGTGTTCAATTCTCGTAAATTTCATGTAGAATCCACGCTTTATCTGGTCGTCATAAATTAGTAGAGAGAGTTAGTAGGGAGATCTATGTTAACCTGTATTTCTCGAGACATTTAATATACCTTGTGCCCTTACTTATGTGTGATTATTGTGATGTCCTTTTCCAACCTCCTGACCGATGGACGAGCTGCTGATCAAAGAACTGCCCACCCCTGATTGTACACGAGTCGCCTGCTCTACCATTTTATCTGAGCTTAGCCAATTTAATAACCAGGTTCGAGTCCGGGTATCCATAACTTAGCAATAACATTAAGGTAGTAGTTATAGGCCTTAGTCGTAAGTCACTAGTTGTAGTTCTTAGATGTAAGTCACTAGTTTTAAGTCAGTAGTTCTAGTATTAACTGTTTAAGAAATATATTTGTACAGCGCCCTCGATTTTTGTGGTTTTTGTGAGTGAAAGTGATTTTTCACGAAAACGGCGCTACATAAATTAGCCAAATATTGTTATTATTACGTCGACTTTAATTCGACTCAGAACTCATTCCAGCGCAGAGACAATGCGTTAAGACTTTCTCGAGCGCCCCCGACTTCTTCTGCCATTCAAACTACTATTCTAAACACTCCTAAGACACTAATAAGAACAAACTTTATAACTTTCAGCAAAATCGTTTCAGTACGTTTTGAGTCTATAGGGGACAAACAAAGAAATATTATTTTTTTATGTATATATATACAGGGTGTATCGGCAAGTACCCGACAAACTTTAACCAGCTATTCCTCAGCACATTTGGAGTAAAAAATGTTATGGGCACTTTGCTGTACGGTAACATCTTTTTTCAATTAAAAACAAAAAATAAATAAAAAAAATCCACACTCCGTCACTGCCATTGGAATTGTTTCTCGTGTTAAACAGCTGTTATTAGCAAGTGCGTCAAAAAGTGTCCTCGCTCTTTCGTACACACTAAATAATAATAGTTAAAAATGAGACGAATGGTGCTGTGTCATTTCGTTGTGATTGTAAAAGCGCGCCAACGTAGGTACGTACGTACATTATTTAACGAAAATCGCACAAAATATTGCCAGACGGGTTTTCAAACTTTGACAAAGGATAAAACATTGGTGACATGTGGTGAAAATATGAATAGTAAATTTTTTATTAAAAAAAATGTTACCGGACAGCAAAGTGCCCATAACATTTTTTACTCCAAATGTGCTAAGGAATAGCTGGTTAAAGTTTGTCGGGTACGCGCCGATACACCCTGTATAGACTAGTTGAAGCCCCTCGCGATGTCCGTGAAAAACTTCGTGTAAAAGCCACGCGGATTTTCTTAAATCAGCGACAGTGATATTCCACTTGTCTGAAGGTCGAGTGAGCAAAAAAATGTCATCAATCTTGCAATAATTGTAAAATTAAAAAAAAAAAAACAGATAATTAATTCCTAAAAAAACAGATAAAAAATAAATAATTCCTGTCAAGATTGGAATAAAAAAAACTCTGAATAAAGCAGGGACAACGCCGAGGACATCATCTAGTACTCTAAATAAAACAGGTGTATATGTGTACAGTTCTCAGGAGTGTAAAGTTAAGAAAAAATTAATACATGGGTAAAATAAATTATTAAAGACATAAACAACATCATTATAGGTAATCGATATCGATAAATGGCTTGACCAGAGAATCTACATAACATATCGCATACATTTTAAAGACTTATAGAATAATCGTTCATTCGATAAAATCTCTGGAACTAAAATATTGCATAAAAATGGATCTGGAATTAGATTAAACAACTTAGAAGCCCTTGAAATAAAAAAAAGCAGTTAATAATAATTTAAATATAATAAATATCCAAATTAATTTATCTGATAGTCCCATATTAAATTTATTCCGCCGCTGAAACTGTTCTTTCCTTCCCCCCTCCCTCCTCCTCGTCCTTAATAATTTGTCTCCACCTTTTCTATTTTGCATCTCTTTCTATCTGTTTTGTATCTCTTTCACTCATTGTTTTCATTTACCTATAAATATGTGCCTGTATCTAATTAGCTTTAGTTGATATTTAGCCCTGATGAAGCTTGGGACAAGCGAAACCCGGTTGGCTATCGTTATTGATTCAAAAATAAAGTGGTGTCTTACTAAGTGTATGTTTTTTTCATTCAATACTTACAGAATCATTGTCGTTCGTGTAAGTAAAGAAATCACTGCAGAAAGACTTACCTGCGGACAAAAGAAAAACAAATATTGGTCACCCACCGTTTTTCGGCACCAGAGACTCAACTGCTCCGTCTGGAGTCAGTGAGACTATGGCAGCCCGAATCGGGGTGTGTTGTGGGGCTGACGGTAGTGGAGAAGCAAGGAGATGGGTAAAAGGAAGGTGGGGGAGTACATGGCTATTCATATCTAGTCATTAAACACGGTTAAAGCCATTTCGAGCTACACTTCAATTCTGAATGGTGGTCTTACAATAGGGCGATACTGAGAGTATCTTCCACTCTGGAACGTGCCGCAAATATTCTATGTATTGTTTTCAATTAATGAATTATGAAATAACACAAATTTATAAAATAAAATGTACATACGCACGCCGGGATTTGAACCCGCGACCTTCGGATTGTTAGTCGGGACCCTTACCTCTAGACCACGGAGGCCGTCGAATTATTTTAGTATACACATGCTTTGTTTCTTTGAAAAACTTCGGACATCATTTCCTGCTAATTTCATAAATTATTTCAACAACCACGATACCTATGTATTATCGGAGCCATCTTCTCGATCGTACCTCCCTTGTTGCATTGACGTATTTCTTGAACCGGCTGCTATCATGGAATGCTAATTGATTGGAATGCAAGTGGAATGATAATTGATACTGTCTGCGTTTTTAATTCCAGTGAAATGGCGCCCGGCAGTACGAATAATCGATGACGGTCTGAGCGCAGGACGTAGTAAGAGATGTACAGGGTTTTCCAATAAGAGGTGTTATTTTGAATGGCCCGCTATTTCGGCAGATGTTACTTTTAAAGCTGTTATTTTTTAACATTTGACAAGTAGAAACTACGCCATTAATAAAAATGGAACGATACACGCTTCAACAACGCATTGAAATTATTAAAATTCACTTGAGTGAATCAAATGCAAATCATCTTGAGTGATTAGGCCCATTTCCACCTCGGTGGCTTAGTCAACAAGCAATTTTGTCGCATCTGGGGCTCGGAAAACCCAAGAGTTATTGTTGCCTCTCTATCCTCAACGTGTGACTGTTTGGTGCGGTTTATGGTCCGGCGGAGTCATTGGACCTTACTTTTTAGAAAATGAGGCTGGAGCAACAGTTACGGTGAATGGATTGCGCTATCGAGAGATGATTAATGATTTTTTATGGCCGGAATTCTTCTTCTTTCGTATGGTGGGGGGTCAGAGGGGGACATCTAGATCTGCGAGCCATTTTAGGGCCTCAGGCGTCGCCATGTGAACCTCATCAATCCCGCCGGGGAATGAATAGAGCGGGCATTCGTTGACCACATGTTCGGTAGTCTGCACCGCACCACATTCACACATCGCCGACTCTTTAAGGCCCCATCTGTGCATCATGTGGGCACAGCGGCTATGGGAGCACCTTAACCTATTGATGGCGGACCAGGTTTTGCGAGGCAGTGAGAACCCAGGCTGTCTCTCGGTGGGGTCCTGTATGAGATGGGCGTTTCCCACGTTGGCCGTTTGCCACTCAAGTTTCCACTTATCTTCTGGGGTGAGAGGTAGTCGGAGGAGCCTCTCTCCTTCCGCCCAGAAGGGCTTTCGGGACTTCAAGCGGCATGCCGGGTGGGAGACGACATCTTCGTGTAGAGGTATTGCGCTTTTTTGCAGCGCCTTCTTGAATTCCCTCAGTGTTGCAATTTCTCGCCTGATGTTTGGCGGGGTTATGTTTGCAAGTACGGGGAGCCAAGGGAGAGGAGTAGATTTTAAAGTCCCGCTGATGGTTCGCATTGTGGCATTAAGCTGAACGTCTACCATGGAAGTGTGGGCGCTTCTAGCCCATACTGGAGCACAGTATTCAGCCGTTGAGAAAACCAGGGCAATGGATGCTGTTCTGAGCGTGTTGGCGTCGCATCCCCAGCTAGTTCTAGCTAGCTTATTAACTAAGTTAAGCCTTGTCCTGGTTTTTTTACCCACTGTTTCCATGTGTTGCCGGTAGTTCAAGCTCCTGTCCAAAGTAACTCCGAGATAGCGGGGGTGGGGGTCATGGTAAATATTTTTTCCATCAAACTGAACACAGAGTTTGGCATCCGCTTGTGAATTGCTAAGATGAAGAGCTGTCGCAACTGTTTTCGACCCATTTGGCTTTAGTCGCCAATTGAGGAAATATTCTTCCAAAGCCTTTAGGTCAGAATTGAGGATATCTTCTGCTGCTTTAAGGGTTTTGGCTTGAGCTGTGACGGCGATGTCATCTGCGTAAGGAAATTTTCTGCCTTCAGTGTGAGGGAGGTCTCGAGTGTAGATGTTAAATAGCGATGGGGCCAGCACTGAGCCCTGGGCAAGGCCATTATTGAGGGGTATTTTTTTTTGCTTTTTCGCCCTCCTAGAAAAACCCTGAAGGTACGGCCAGTTAGCAGTTGCTCAATGAGTCGTACTGTGTTGCCATCCTCTATGGTGTCGTACAGTTTAACAAGGAGGCCTTTGTGCCACACCGTGTCGTAGGCCGCAGAGAGATCAATGAACGCTGCCGCAGTCTTCAGCCGTTTCTGGAAACCAGATTCAATGTGTGTTGTCAGTGCTAACACCTGATCGCAGCAGTTACGGCCTGGTCTGAAGCCAGCTTGCTCTTGTGGGACCACTTTCTCCAAAATTGGAGTAAGTCTGCGGAGCACAACTCGCTCTAGAAGTTTGTACATGGTACTTAAAAGTGAGATTGGCCGGTAGCTGTTCGGATCCTCTGCCGGCTTGTTGGGTTTGAGGATCGCAATAACTTTAGACTTTCTCCAGGTATTTGGTATTTCTCCAGTTTTGAAAATTTCGGTAAATAGTTTTGCGATCCATATTTTTGTCCGTGGTCCAGCATGTTTCAGAAAGTCTGGGAGAACTCCATCACATCCAGCTGCTTTCCCAGCTTTTGTTGAAGTGAGGGCGATATCTACATCGTTAGCTGTAACGGCGACCACAGTGTTGGGGTTCACCGGCCATTTTAGCCGCGCCGCCTTCAGAGATTTTTGGACCTGGTGGTTTATGTTAGACCTTGTTGTCGTTTTTGAACTACGGAGTAGTTGCTGAGCAACAGCATTTGGTGACACTTTGGGCATTGTTTTAGTTGGCTGATCTGCAGCTCCAAGTCGCCTTAGTGTTTGCCATGCTTTTCTGCTCGAGTGCTCGAAATTCATTTCCTCCATTAATTCATTCCACCGTGGCCATTCCGTGGCCATGGCCGGAATTGAATAATATTGATCTGGACAACGTTTACTTTCAACAAGACGGAGCTACGTGCCACACAAGCAACGAAACCATTGATCTTTTACGATTGAATATCAAAATAACACCTTTTATTGAAAAACCCTGTATTTAGTTAATACAGCGAAAGACTAACAAAAGGGGAAAATATGTTTTTTTTTTGTATTTCTTGGGCCTTAACTATGTAACAATTTCTAGACATTTTTTTATTGAGTTTTTTTTCCAATGCACATTTGTTATTTAATTTTTGTTTGCTAGCAGTTTCGACACAACCGTGTCATTAACTAGCACTTAAATAAAACAATTAAAAATAATTTAATTTTGTTAGATTGCTGTAAGTACACGGTTGTGTCGAAACCGGTAGCAAAGTAAACAAAATTTATGTAACAAATGTACATTGGAAAATAAAACCGAATAAAACAAAAAAGAAACGTCAGAGCTGATATGCGAAAAAAAATATTTGTGGAATTCCTCAATTAAAAAATGTGTCTCATCCTTCCCTTCTCACTCAGGGGACATTATTTTGTCGTCAAGGAAACTAAATCAAAGCTTCGTTAATTTATTCATTTACTTTAAAAAATGGGTTGACTGAAGATTCAACCTACCCAGGAATTGAAGTCAACCAAAATCGCATCGATCGGGTAGGAACGAAATTATTTCGTATTAAAATCTGTTGTAATTGTGATTTCAATTCGAGAATTGATGGAATTCATTGTCATCGACAACGAGTCTATCTGTCGAGTTTCAGCTCGATTGGATGTCGGAAGTGGGTTCATGTCCGCTTCCAAGGTTTGTATTTTCAATCTTACCGAAAACAAAAGCGAAATTAATAGATTTTTTTCATTTAAAAACAAATAAAGGAATTTACCTAGTTTCAACAATTCGCCTTCTTCGTGGAGGTGTAAAGTCATATGTAGATTATTTTTTAAATACTCTCCTAAAATACATACCTGTTGTTAAATATAACATAAATATACTTATAATAACACATAATCGAAATTATTACACTTTTATGTGCCATTCTTCTGACTCTATCCAGATTTTATGGGAAGAATCAAACATAACTGGAAAGATTGGGACTGGAGTAAGGTAAAACGTATGAGATTGCACGATATGGACATAGCCGTCTTGAGTTTCAACTCAAGATTGATTATAAATTAAAAACTTTGTTAAAACAATCCCTAGAAAACAAACCTAAAACTCAGCGCTTTGGACCAAAACGATAAACGAAGAAAGCCAGTGAAGTTATAATTTATCCATTTTCTAATTCTAGGTAGAGAGAATCGACACCAGCTACCGCCGGTAAAACAGTTGCCCCCTTTACCAAGCGTTAACATTTTAATTAAACGAGTAGATAGATATCTTAAAATGATTATATATCATACATCGATTTCTAACGAAGATAATATTGTATTTTTTAGATCAGTAATTGGTGGAAGGAAAGAGAAACGCCCATAACGAGAGCGATAAATCGTAAACGAAAGTGTAACATAAAAAATAATAAAACGATATTTTATGTAGGAGAAAAGCTAATTCGTGAATGAACGTTATAAAGAAGGCCAGTTTGTCGATATGAAAAAAAGAATATTCACGTGTTCCAAACAGGAGTAATGTAGATTTATCGAGATAATATTATCTGCCGTACTGGATTAACTGATGGAGAAGGTATCCCAAGGCTCAAATCAAAGCAGAAGACCGAAATCTATACATCTTATCTGTACATAGAATCTGTTTGCAAGAAGCAGCAAGAACTCTCAAACAATCTATGGTCATGAATTTCGCAAATCTTTCTTGATTTTAAATTTCCAAGTAAATTGCGATACTTCGAGCAATGAGACATAGATGGCTCTAGTATAGAGGCCGGGAACCATTTATTGGATAAAAAACATCTTCGCCATAGGTCACCCCAAGTGGTACGCTGCGTTTGGTGATTTAGCAGGGGTGCCCGGGTTGATCGGGTGAGGTGTGTTCAGGAAGCTCCTGCCCACCAGCTGCGTGGTTCGGGGAGATCCTTTGACCTCTCCAACTGGTCTCTCAACCCATCGCCTTGCGCTGCAGTGGGAAGGATATTTTCATTCGTCTGTCACTCCTGAACGCACTGATCCCTAGATTCCTGCCCAACCCTAATACCTTTTTGCTTCCCAGAACTTCATCTCCTTTATTTTTTTCTAAAAGGCCCTCCACACCGCATCCTCAACGATGACAGAAGACCTGAGGGAAATTATTTTCCTGTGTGGGGTTAATGTAAAAAATAGAGATCATAGAGGTTATAGAGTTATCCAATAGATTTCGGTAATATGTACATGGTCGCCCTTCCATGGTGGGTACCAAGATACGGCGGGCCGTGAAGTTCCGAGAATCAGAGTTTTGAGGGCATAATGAAGAGGACGTTGGCCTCCAGGCCAACCATACACTTGCTCCTGATTATAAGAATGTCTAGTCTAAATAAAAGACTCAGTGTGTTATTATGAACACACTGTGAGTTATTATTTCAAGAAACCTTACACAATATCAACCGAACTATTTTTAGCTCACAACATCATTTCCAGAATAAGATCCCCAGTATCACGAAGGTAATGGGGATAGGCATTCACAATCACATGCAATTTTTTTTGATTGTTTAATTACGGAAGAACTCGAAAAAATGCTGAAATTCGGACAAAACCGGGTATTGATAAATTAGTAATTATTAAAATATTGAAGACAATATCAGTGATTTTTAAACGAAAATCTGAAACAGAAAAATCAGAAAAGGAAACGGTCACATCTGGGACTCGAACCCAGGACCCTTGTCTTTCCGGGACAATGCTCTACCAACTGCGCTAATGGGACCCTATCCTCCTCGGTCACTTTTAACTGTATCATACTTCGAATAAGAACTACCAACATTGTCTTCATTTTTTCACCGCACATTTTTATTGGCAACTATATAAAAAAAAAAAAAATAAATAAAAAAAAAAAAAATAAAAAATGTGCGGTGAAAAAATGAAGACAATGTTGGTAGTTCTTATTCGAAGTATGATACAGTTAAAAGTGACCGAGGAGGATAGGGTCCCATTAGCGCAGTTGGTAGAGCATTGTCCCGGAAAGACAAGGGTCCTGGGTTCGAGTCCCAGATGTGACCGTTTCCTTTTCTGATTTTTCTGTTTCAGATTTTCGTTTAAAAATCACTAATATTGTCTTCAATATTTAAATATTACAATTTGAGGTTTTACTCAATAAAGTTATTCCGAAAAATAAAAAAATAGTAATTATTATTTTTTTGGTAAATTAATGTTTTTAAGACAAGATTTTTTTTATACATAGCACAAAGGATAACAATTATTTTTATAAGCAATAATTGTTCGCCTGAAACACTCATCCACATTGAAAAATCTCCTGATAAAAGATAATAATTATTTTTATAAGCAAGTATTTGTTGAATGAAACACCAGTATATATTGAATTATTTCGCGGATAAGAGATAAGCCGCCATAGCTCAGTGGTCAGAGCTGTCGACCGGAAATCGAAGGGACACGGGTTAGAGTCCCGTTGGCGTCATGTATCTTTTATCAGGAGATTTTTCAATGTGGATGAGTGTTTCAGGCGAATAATTATTTGCTTGTAAAATAATTGTTACCCTTTGTGCTATGCATAAAAAATCTTGTCTTAAACGTTAGTTTACCAAAAAAATAATAATTAATATTTGACAAGTTCAAGTATTTCACCTAAAAATGTAGACAATTTGTCTCGACGCCATCTAGTGAGAGAGTTAGCACTTACAATGCCTTTCTCATATAAAATAAAGTTGGTTGTTTTCAGGTGAAAAAATGTAACAAGCAGTAATTGTTGAATGAAACACCAGTATATATTGAATTATTTCGCGGATAAGAGATAAGCCGCCATAGCTCAGTGGTCAGAGCTGTCGACCGGAAATCGAAGGGACACGGGTTCGAGTCCCGTTGGCGTCATGTATCTTTTATCAGGAGATTTTTCAATGTGGATGAGTGTTTCAGGCGAACAATTATTGCTTATAAAAATAATTAGTAATTACCTATATTTATAATATTCTACGTGATATTGTATACCTGCAAGAAAAAAATAATTTAAGACATTAATGTATTTTAATAAATAATAATTTGATTGAAATATTACCTACATTATGGACCTACTACAGCGAACTCCATAGTAAGCTCTGTTTCTACTGCATGCATCGTTTACGAGAAACAGAGATAGATCACGACGGATTCATCAACTGCAAGCATTTAAAAGACAAAAACAACAAAAATCTTACGGTAAATGTCCACTTCTCGCAAAACCATATTATCGTAATGAGATCAGCTGTGGTATCTTCCACCGAACCACAAGAATCCAGCCGCTGAAAACAATTAGTAATTCCTAGAAATGTAATCTATACCAATTTGAAAGAAAACTGATTTTGTCAAATTGTCAAGTGCATTGGGTCAAAATCTATATTTTGGGCCCCACACGAACTAACGTCCGTTTTGTGCATCGAAAGAGTTAACAAGAAATTTTAAGTTTATTTTTTTGCATATCTACTGACTTTACCCCTGGCCATATTTTCTTCTTCTAATTAACGGATATACGTAATATACCTAACAATGAGATTCTGGCTCAAATAAATGTACTCGTACTAGAGTCTCATTCTCGGGGCTAAATCATAATCTCCTGTACTAGAGCGAGCAGCAACAATTTATTTACCAACTCACCCGTGGGAGAGTTACGTAGATACTTACTAAAATGTGGGGATCAAAAAAGGGTAATGTTTTTTACGTCCTAAAAACGCATTTACAGGGAGTTTGGTTTTGCATAAACATTGAACAAATGGTACCGTGTTAACTTGTTATACCCAAACCTGTCATCTCGATACATAACCACATATCTGACATTGTTATGAGCAGTATCATCCAGGATAATTTCCAATATAGCTCCATTATCTGAACAAAACCATATTCTAGAAATAGAAAAAGTACTAAAGAGGTTTATGTGCGATACATATATATGAGAGAATATACGTACTGTCGATTCCTATATCTGTCCTTATTCTTAACAGGAATGCTCGACGTCTTAAAAGCACACCAAAAAATATTTTTTAGGGATTTTTTTTTTTGAACTAAATGAATTAATAAATAAATAAGCCCCAGAGAGGACAAGGAAAACGATTATCTGTTCAAGAAACAATATCGATATTTGAAAATATTTACATATTTACAATCGGAGTAAGGTATAATAGACCTGACACACCGACACGCCCACAGCACACTCCTATTGGTTCATCTCTTCAGTGGATCTAGCGAATAGTCTAATTTGTAATTCAAATGGCAATCACGGTAATAAAGTCATAAATTACATGGAGACGACTGACAGAATAAATTTTGGAATCTTCCTGCGACCAGTTGAGGGTTAAATACCAATATGTTGAATGAAGAACGTAATTATTATATTTTGGGTAGGCATTAGAATTTAAGAAATACGATTTAACATGTAATGATAACTCTGTGAAAGAATGATCCTGGGACCTGGGTATCTTGCACGGCCGATCGATAAAGGTTTTATCGATAATGTCGATAACTTGGCGTAGTTCCCGAGCATGACTGCAGATCGCCAACGAACAAACAACAGTTCACGACGACTAAGTGTTCTTAATGTATTCGACATGTACTGTTGTTGGTTCGTTAGCGATCTGCAGTCGTGCCCCGGAATGATGACAAGTTATCAATATTATAATATGTGTGTTATTATTGTTAAATATGCTATCGATCGACCGAGCCAGATACCCAGGACTCACTAGTTGTTGCTATAAAATCAGTTTGGCATAGTTGGCAAGTATCAAATTCATGAAAATTTCAAATGAAATACCTGGTAATATTAAGTATTTGTTAGCGGTAAAAGGAAAAAAAAGAACAATGACAAAACAGAACATGATAAAATAATAGGTTAGGTTAGGTTAGTTTGTGTGTGTGTATTTTTTATTCAATATTCTGTTTTATCATGAATCCTTTTTGCACTTGGTATATGTAGTTGGTTTTTTCTTCCCCAGCACGGGAAATCCCAGTGGGAAAAACATTATGAAACATAATTATATTCAAAATTAAATAAATAAAATAAATACGTCCGTCACTACTGGACACACTGACCCTTAAGATTCCTACACGCCCCTCATGACTTTTCCTTCCCAGAACTTTCTCTCCCTCTACATAGCATCCCTAAAGATGATAGGCCTTAAAAGGAATTATTTCCCTCGGGCCTCCTGTGTGGTGAACTTTAAAAAAAAAATATTTCACTACTTTTAATGAGTTTTCAAAAGTGTATTGCATTACCACTGTCCTTATTTGCCATGTAACCACATAAATTCCTTAGCCTTGGTTACCAATTAAAAGCGGTTTCCCCGTCAATCGACAATTTTCCTTATTTCTCCCTGATTAGCATACCAAACACAATGCATTTATTCCCCGGTTCGATCGAATATATGTCTGCGACTCATAATCAGGAAGAACTATAAACAATTTTACCATAATTTATTATTGTAATTTCTACCCACGGTGAAATGTTCCGTCATCGGGCAATGAACTTAACCACATCATTATTAAATGACAATTAAGTTCACAAGAACAGAAATACCAACGCATCATAATTCTGTTAAGCGTAGTGATGGGAAAAATTAAAATATCTTATTCGAAATTGTGGCACATTTCCAGAATACAAATAATCGAAGCATAGGAAAGAAAAACATAGAAATGTTGAATGAATTTGTTGAATGAAAAAACAGACTTCTGTAAAGGCAATAAATAATTGCAAAACTAATAAAAGCATTAATCTTTCAGTCGAGTCCTAAATAATTGGAGAATGTTGAAAACAAAAGAAACTGGGTAGGGGTGAAGGAAAAGAGGAAGAATTCTGTCTAGAGACTATAACTGAAATGTTCTCAAGCAACATTTGGTTTCGAATAATAGTACCTATCACAATAGGACGATAGTGAGAGAATCTTTGATTCAGGAAAATATGAAGGTGTGAAAAACCTACATAAAAGATAAAATTGCATCTGTTCCGGCGATCTTGTACTGATAATACTTGCTGCTAATTTATTAAGAATCTCTTTAAATTATTCGTACTACAGTTAAAAACGGGATTGCAAGCCTCTAACGAATGAACTGACATGTGTCCTAACAAACTTACAGTAAAACACGAATGTGTTATCAACGTCGGAAACGTGTTAATAAAATTCTAATATTATCGCATTTCGTCATTATAAATTAACAGGATAAACGCAGGTGCATGAACACGTGTTCCGATACATCATGAATGTACTAAAAGTTTATCAGGAAACGGCCTGCAATCCCATTTTTTTTTTAAATGTTTTGAAACATCAAAATCACCCTTTTATTCAAATTCACCTGTTTCGAATCCACACATTTGAAAACACCACTGTTGAAACAAACATGAGGCCACAAAGTGATTTTGCAATTGTTGAAGAAATCCATTATTATCATTATTGATATAATAGCATTTTCGTTGTCTGCTTCTATAAACTTAAATCGAACCCTTTTTGATTATATATATATTTATTTTGTAGGAGAAACGTATTTCTATTTTTCCATCACCAATAAATGATTAATGTATTTATTTTTGCACGCGAGATTGAACATTTGATACAATGATTTTGATGCCGTCATTTCATTTACTCACCAAAATTAAAGTCAAAGCTGTGAAAGCAAAAATCTAAAACATAACAAGTTGAAACCAGAGAAGACTGACTACAAAATAATCTTAATCATAAAACGATTAGCATGTAATTTCGTAATAATATACGAATTAATTTCATTTGAAAGAGTTGCTAGAAGCAAGAGTAAATAATGATGTAATGCTCCAGAAAAGTAATTGTTTTTGCACTCAAAATCCAATTAATCCATTCCCGAGAAGCTACGTTAAATAATTACGAAATTTTCATTAATATTGCTTTTGTAATGGTAGTTTTCCGAGAGCAAAATCAACACTGAAGATAAATTAATATACACAAAAATATATTCTTTCTTTGATTAGGTGATATTTTAGAGAAATTAGCTAAGTAGTAATTGTTGGTTTACTACTAAATAAATAATGTTTTTTAAATAACATTTAGCACCCAAATGGTGCTTATTAAATGGGTCATCGAAAGCAAAAAAATATATATTATAACGTTATAAAAATAATTGGATAATTTGTATAGCGCCGTATTTTGTGAAAAACATTCAAAGTTAAGTTGGATTAAAATGGGAAAACCGGAAAATTGCTTCAACGCACGCGTTGCTTTCGTCGTCAGGAGTGCACAAAAATATTCTGGAAAACGAACTATAATTTTACGTAATTTCTTTTTTCACGCAACAACAAATCTAATTGTGTTCAGTCAATGTCGATTCTGGCAATGGCAACACGATTATTCATAGTTTTCACGACCAAATAAAGGTTTTTTTTAATACAGTTCAATATTGTGGTATAATAACCCGGAAAGAGTATCACGCCAGGAATTCAGAGAAAAAAGAAGCGGTGATTCATTTATTTTTCAGAGTTGTGATTCTCTCTCTTTTAGCCAACGTTTCGGACAGTATGATGATGTGACACTGCTCTGTCCGAAACGTTGACTAAAAGAGGAGGAGGCACAACACGGCATAATATCCCAAAGATCAATCGCGATATTAATATTGGTGGCGAAAATCTCAATCATACGCGATGAAAATAAAGTTATGTTTTAAAATCTGAACTATATGAATAGCTGCAAAAACATGTCCAACTGGTGTAATGATCTATTGCTGGTCTACTAGCACTGTCACAATCATGCAAGGATTCAGGAGCCAAATCTAACACTGGCATCACGACTAAACAACAATAGAACAGACCTACATGTTACAAAATTGAGTAATTCGTCCTTTCACAAAACAATGCCAATAACATTCAAGTGCCATATTTGGCATGGACAGATCGATGTCAATATGATTTTTTTAACCCTAAACTGCGTAATAAAAGCATTTGAAATATTGTGTCAATTGTCATACGGCGGAAAAACACGTCCACATGGAAAAAAATTAGTATTGCTGATTTATTAAAATCCTGTTAAAAACGGGACAGCAGGCCGTTTCCTAATAATGTGTTAGTACTATCCAAATATATCGGAACGCGTGTTAATGCACCTGCGTTTGACCTCTTAATGTATAATGACGAAATGCGAAAATACAATGATTTTTACGAACACGTCGTCCGACGTCGCGTCGCTTGAACACATTCCTTTTATTAAGTTTTACAGATTTAACAGAAGATTTTTAATAAATTAGCAATATTTTATATCAGTAAGTTTTCGTCATGCAGCTGATGTGATGGTGTTCGCTAATTATGAGTAGGAGATTTTGAACTTTAAAGCAGTTTTCATAGGCCTTATACATTATTTTTTCTGGGCTTATAAAAAGACTTACCTAAAAAATACTCGATTATTTCCAAGGCCAAAATGTATTCTACTCGCAGTATTTAATTAAAGCATCTGAAACATTTCTAGGCGACCAAATTTTCAAACCAAAAACACATGATTTTGCATTACTACGTATGGCATCGCCTTAAATAGTTTCTAAACAACGGAAGAATAACAACGCGCCAATCCGGTGCAATTGTATTTGTTCCGTTTCCCCGTATTCTGACTCTGACAACGGCCCACAACAATGCGGATCGCCTTCGGGTTCCATATCTGGCAATGGCACCCAACGCGAGCAACAAACAGTTAAGTTAATATTATTATAATATGATTACGCCCGCGGCTTTAAGAAATTATTTGCAATAATGATAATGTTCAACAAGCGGGTGTCATTGAAGTAGACAGCACTAGGTGAGCCTACGATGGTCTGCGTTGCATAAGATCGCATGCCGATGTCACGACATAAAAAAACAAGGTTCCATGATACTCGTAACTCAACACAGTGCCAATTCAACACACTTTTAAAAAGTCATATAAATTCATTAGAAACGATAAAAAAATAAAATCTTAACTTAACCTAACCTAACCTAACCTACTTGACCCAGTTAATAAACGTTGTGTCTACTATTATTGAAGTAACGTCCGGCGTACCTCAAGGAGCACATCTAGCGCCGCTTCTATTTAACTTATTTATAAACGACATTATTGGTATTTTCTCTCATACACGCTTTTGGCTTTTGTGGACGACAATAAGATACTAAAAATAATAAAAAATCACGATGACTGCCTTCTTTTCCAATCGGATATCGACTCTTTCTATGATTGGTGTAAAATTAATTTTTTTAAACTAAATGTAGATAAATGCAAAATTATGTCCTTCTATAGATAAAAAAAACCGATTGTCTTCGAATACAAACTTAATAATATTTGCTTAACAACTGTTACATCTATTAAAGACCTTGGTGTCTCTCTTGATAGCAAGCTTTCTTTTCGGGATCTATAACTGCAATCGTTAATAAATCCCTCAAACTACTTGGTTTCATCACTAGAATCACTTCGGACTTCAAAAACGTAAATACCCTTAGAACTCTTTACTGCTCCTTGGTTCGCCCCCATCTTGAATATGCTTGTGTTATCTGGTCTCCTTTTTATGCTGTCCACATTCGACGCATTGAATCTGTTCAACATCGGTTCTTAAGAGGGATTGCTAGGAGGCTAGGATTAGAAAAAGGCAAATACTCATATGATGAAATTGAACTAACTCTAAACCTCTCTCCTTTGGAAGTGCGTCGGGAAAGAAATAACCTCATTTGCTTCTTCAAAATTATAAATGGTATTATTGATTCACCTACACTACTGCAACACATTCCCTTCAATATCCCCTCGCACAGACTCAGAAATAATGAACTGCTCTTCCATTTGTCCAGAATGTGTAGACTGGTCAACTCAAATCAAAACCTTAACTTTTTTGGGATAAGTCTGAATGATTTTTGCCGGTCGCTAAACAAGTGACGGAATATTGTACCCGACCCTGACCCACGGCGTAGTCTTGACTTGATTCGACTTGTCACTTTATTTTCTTATATAATATCTGCCTTAAGTCTCTTTGCTTTCATGTACCTTTGTCTACTCCTGTATTTTTCATTTACTGTATTCGTGTTATTATTTTGTAATTTGGACGATGTCCGTTAATAAATAAAGTGTTTTTTTCATCACTTTCCATGACTGTATATAACTTTTTAAAGTTGTGATGAATTATCATTGTGATGATTTATCCGGTCACCAAAAAACATGATGCAAAAAATAAATGTTTTAGGAATAATTTTGTGGAGAAAAATCTGTGCAATATCGCATTCATAAAAAAAACGTGCAATAAATACACCCAAATTCAGGTTCGCTAATTTCTTAGGCTCTGTGGGCCCGAATATTGCAGATTTCCTTAAAATTAATTCTTTAATATTGGCTAGGAGATTTCGTACAGGAAATGTAAATAATAATGTACAAAAATTAGTATAGTCATCCCGCAGAGAGCTTGTTTAAAAGAGGGAGAGGTTATGATAGAACTTAGAAATTCTAAATTAAGAAGAACAAAAAAGATATATATGTATTTCAACCCATTATTAACTGGTTTCATATTCTTCTCAAATATAGTTTAATATTTTCCTCTTCCCCCCACTTGCAACCAGATGACAGCGAAATAAACAAAGCCTCTTCTACAGGATAATGTCACGAGTTCATACAAATAAAAGTGATAAAGTAGGACATTTTTGGATGTGCGTAGGTGAACCTAGTTGCTCCTACGTAAATGGATTGGTGGTAATGTTGACATTTGCCTCTTTTGTCTGCGCAATTATGAGCAAAACGTTTTTGTAGGCACAAAGAAAAAGAGCGGGACCTTCGTTGGTGCGAATTTAGGCACCCAATTTCCAAATTTAGGTCAATTATTAAGATTAGTCAAAAAGGCGCCATGGGAAATGAATCATTTTGGTTTACAGTTCCAATTTTCCGCATGCGATGTAGCAATAACAATATTAAGGTTAAGATCAGGCTAAAAAAATATTGAAGGAATGTGGAATGTGGCTGTACAAGGAAACGGTTCGGAGTAGTTTCCAGGTTAAAGTTAGGTTTTTAGCTCTCAGGTAGGAATGTGGAAACCTGAATAGAAACAAGTTAAAGCACTTTCTTACGAGAAAAACACGCAAAATTATCAGAACGTAGACTTTCAACCGGGCAGTAAAATCAGTAGTATTCGAGGGTAAAATAACAAATTTAAAATGATGTAATGTCCAATGTTTTTAATATAAGTGTCCTCTGTGTGCAAAGTCGTATCTTTAAGGCGATGCACTACGTCGTGTAATATTTTTAATTGAGCCGCTATAAATTTAACCCTTACGTAGATGGCGACAAGGTTTAAATTCCCGCTTAACACCACCCACCTGTTTTGATTTGTGCAAGAAAAAAACACGGCCAAAAAGTGCCTTTTATTTTATTTTGTGGATGTTCAGGCATAAATATGTAAATTTTTTTCGATCATTTTATAAATAACTTAATTTGCCACATTATACAGTAAAATCATAACCGAAAATGGGTTCGTAAGTAGGAGATTTTGAACTTTAAAGCAGTTTTCATAGGCCTTATACATTATTTTTTCTGGGCTTATAAAAAGACTTATCTAAAAAATACTCGATTATTTCAAAGGCCAAGATGTATTCTACTCGCAGTATTTAATCAAAGCATCTGAAACATTTATAGGCGACCAAATTTTCAAACCAAAAACACATGATTTTGCATTACTACGTATGTCATCGCCTTAAGCTTAAACTTTCTAATAAAAAGTGAGTTTGTCTGAAGTGACCTGTCGGGTAAGTATGTTTTCTGTCTGTCTGTAAATAATAAAATCAGATAGAGCCTAGGAACTCATAATAAATTGTACAGCGCCATTGAGTAAATTTTTCACAAAAATGGCGCTTCACAAATTATCCAATTATTATTATTGTTATTGAAAGAATAAGAGCTGGACTGGGGGCGAAAGTCAAGGGACCGCAGTCAGTGGAGACCATTTTTGGAGGCCTTATCCCACCCTGGGATGTAGCACCGTCTTGATTTAAATGAGAACGTTGTCCGCAAACTGAGAATCGATAGATCTGTTTTTATTAGCACCACAATACCACTCCAAAGTAAGCTAGATCCGCTGGGAGATAAAAATACACAAGAAATACGCAGGAAGGCAATTAGAATAAGTAAAGCCATTACTTTCTTTGATAATTTTTATTATTTGTTTATCTTTTACGTCTTTATCGCTGATATAAATCCGGCGTTGTTGATGAAATCTCTGCTAGAAAAGCAGCACTTATATGATAATCGTTGAACATCTGAAACTGGCAACTTATTATTAAAATTCATAGTAGACGTGTTGATGTCGGCTTCATGAAAACAGATCGTTTCTGCGACCTTTTCGCGTGTAAAATCACACGAATGTTTGAAGGAACTATTGGCATCTGTCTTTGCTCCCCAAGTTAAAGACGCAGCTAAAGACGTGACTAAAGACGTAGTAAAAAATATTTGGAAAATTGAAAATCGGGCAAAGCCGGGCAGTAAAGATGGACATAAAAACCTTTTCAAATTGATGCGATCTTCAGGGATATGAGTGACAGCTGGCTTACCTGTAACAATGGAAGAAATAACAGTTTTAGCATGTGATAATGATGTGTTCATAGTTACTTGAATAGGGTCGTATTTAGACTCGGTATATCAGAAGAGTATGTAAGAATGCGAACGAAGCCGATTGTGTACCACGATAGAGTTAATATCACAAATCATAAAATATCAGTAATTGATGAAAATCACCTACATTGATTTTAAAATCTAAGAAATTTGATAAATAACAAGGATATGAAAAAAGTCTACTATGCATTATATCATTCTCGAATCGAATATGGAATTATAGGATGGGGATCTGCTATACTAACTATTATATAAACTTAATACAATTCAAAGAGTTATAACAAGAACGCTTTCGATTGAAATTTTCTATAATTTTGACGAATTCAAATTTACAACAACAATAGATCGAAACATTCCAAGTTATAAAACCACATTCGGACAAAGAAACCACGTTTATTTTGCAACATAACTCCACAACATCCTCTTTCACCAGATATAAAACGAATGGAAAAGATTAATGATAACAAATCAAGAACAAAAACCAGCTGAAAGAGGTCAATAAAAAACATTTAAAAAAAAATAAAAGACAAACGACATAGACAAGACAAATAAAATGGTATTAAACAACTTTAGTCCGCCTTAGCATAGGGCCTCCTAGTGAAGAGGAATAAGAAGTAACATTACTATACCATAATATTTTGTATGTACAATGATTTATAGTCGCTAAAATAAAAAAAAATCATATGACGGTCCATCACCCCTGCGGAGAAATGGCGTGAAAATTAACTAGTCAGTTTTTTTTTATAAATCATTGGACAAGGGGGCTGTTGTAATTGGTAACAAGGTTTCCCGTAAGGAGAAAACTTACCGATAGGACAAATTTATTAAAATATCTGGTCAACTGTCATTCCTGTTAAAAACGTCACTGCATGCCTTAACGGATGAATTGACAGATTTCATATAAAAGTATCAGTAAAAGCGAATGTGTAATGAGGACGGCGGAACACGTGTTCATAAAAATCCTAATATTGTCGCATTTCGTCATAATATTTATCGGAAAAACGACACATGCATGAACACGTTTTCCGATATATTCTGAATGGACGCATGTGTTATCAGGAAATTCATTGCCATCACTTTTTAACAGGATATCAATAAAGCAGCCATACTCATTTTTCTCCGTGCAGCAATCGGAAAATTAGAGTTCAAATCCAAGTGGCACCTGAAACCGCGTTTATTTCTTTTTGATTTTCAAAGACCTTTCGAATCATAGGCCCCAGATAGGCCAATAAAACTGATTATCTTTCCAAGAAAGAATTTCGATCTTTGAAAGTGTTTGATCAACTGTAATCTAAGTAAGGGAAAATAGACCGTCGTGCAGACAGACACGTTCATAAAACACTTTAAAGGTGAAATAGTTGGAATAAGCCAAATAACCTATTTCTGTTCACAACACAAAACCAATACCACTCTATTGACAAAGAAATTCTAGCAAACAATCGACATAATTTGTTCCAAGTCCAACAAGTACTACCTAGTCTTGTTCGAATGGTTTTGTATCATCAGAAGAATGCGCGGGTGTGCGTGTTGTTGCTCGTTATTCAGTTACATTACGGCCACCGTGTAGGCGCGGTGTCAATAGTCAATACCTTGTGTCACCTTGTATCGGCGATTCCAGACAGGCAACCGCTCCTGGGAGACCGGCCACACCCGAAACACCCGGTAGTTCATTTACACCAGGGATAGTGAACAATTACAAAAATACGGTTCCATGATATTTTATCAAAATGACAATTAAACACACCTACAAAAAGTGATATAGAGTCATTAAAAGTGATGAAACAAAAACACGGTGAAAAATAGTTACCTATGTAACCTAGTTTTTGTTTTTTTTTTCACTTTTCATGACTTTATATCACTTTTTGTAGGTTTGTTGAGCTGTCATTTCGATGAAATACCCGGTCACCTAAAAATACAATAGCCAATCAAAACCGAAGAGAGGAGACTTAAGAATTCGACACATTAGGTAGGGTGTACAACAGATCATACGAATCTGTGCAGGCGGTCAAAAGAGGAACTAATGAATACTTTCAATTAACATACATACATTTAATGAATTAAATACAATTATTTGAATTTTACTTTTGTTTTCAAGTATGTTGCAAATCTTGGAAGTGGAAAATAACCCACTTCCCGACATCCGGTCGAGCTGAAACTCGGCAGATAGACTCGCTGTCGATGACAATACATTATATCAACTTTTGGTGGCATTCACGCACACGCACGATTTTTCTGAAATTGGATGAAATGATTGGCGCAACTAGGTCAAGCCGTTCAATGCGTAGGACCGTGGCGGAAAGTCGAAACTGTTTCACTATATAATAGAGGTAGGTAGGTTACAGACCACGCGATGCGTGCTATATACTCGTGGTTCGCCATACAATCCCAATGGGAATGTATGGCTAGCGATATGCTAAAATAGGCCAAGCCATTATGCGTATAGCGTAATCTGTCAGCCCCATTATGCTAAGAAAACTTTGTTTTTTTACGGGTTGATTTTTATTGTTAACTACAATATCTAAGTACGCACCTATAGCGTCAATCGAACTGGAGCCAAGCAGGTCACCCCAAGCGTTTTGTCGGAATAAGGGTTTTAAATAAAGAAATAATGGGCAATTCAATAACAATAAATCCCAACTGTTAAAGATTTATTACCTCAATGCCATTGACAATAAATTACAAAATATAAACAATAATATTTATAATACCTTATTTCCAATGAGTTTAATAAAACTCATTTCCGGAAAGACACATTACAATTAAAGAAAATTAATTTTAAATAAGACTACGAATTTAAAAAGGAGTTCGGTGTGTACATACATTTTAAAATAGACTAGACAGGCTTAACACAGTTAATTGAAAAATACTTCATAAATACAGAAGTTAGAGAGTTCCAAAGTAAGATTGTAACACCTGTTAATAAAACTGTTGAAGAAATATCTTTTTAGAGCTTTTCCCACAGACATAGGAATTAATAGACGAGAAGATATGGGCGAGGGGTAAAATCAACTGTTGAAGAACGAGGGAACGAGGGAACGAGTGAAGCTGACTGTGATTCGTCAATAAATCAATCTGACAGTAAATAGGCATCTCGCATTATAATATCACCATTTACTTCTTAAAAGTAAAATCTGCTTTGAATGAATAGACATTTTTACATGGGAGCGCAAATTACTCGCCACGTTATGAACAAATTTGCGAAGTCCAAATTCGGCAAAGTAAGGCAGCTTTTATTTTCAGAGTCGTAGTTAGTTTCAGAGTATTTAGTTAAGACACTTTTATAAATGTTTATAATTTACTTCCCAGCAACCAACCAGCTTTGTGTTTCGCGTCCAGACGTTTCTCTATGTGATAGTAACAACTGATTCATATTATACGATGTGAATATGCTTAAAATAAAGTAAAATAATGCTTATATATGGAATGTAATACGACAATTGGGTTTATTCTCTTTTTTCACATCTATTTTTACCAGTTTTCATAGTACAAGTCAAAATTTTGCCGTGTTATTTAGTAAAATGAACCGATGATGCCTCGACCATAGTTCGCACAAGAATGATGACGTCACGTTTTCAAATTTCATTTGAGGCCAAACGCGAGCCCAGCCGGCTCAATGGAACCGGTATGGGGAGTGGGGATAATACGCTTTTAATCACTTAGGGCAGGTCTACTAATATTCATATGTCTATGGCTTTTCCCAATATTTTTTTGTTTGTTACTAGAAGTTTCAGGTTACTAGGTAATGCGTTGTATTGCGTATAAGTTTGACAAGTGTATTTGATTTTGTGATCGTGTTTTGTGCTAGTGTGTGTCGGAAGTCGGAACTAAAGGCTAGTTTGGTGTTGGTGTGTGTTGATTTTTTTTTGCTCCGCCTAAATATTTTCAAAATAAGGAAGTCATTTTATGCGGGGACATAAATACTATTACTTCGAATTTAAGTAATATGAAAACTTAAAAATAAATCTCTCTTTCGGCTTTTCATGTTTTGAAGCCAATCATAATTTCACCTACAAGTGTTTCAACTACCATTTCGAGCTTTCACTATTCACTAGTCATATAACAGATCATGGTGCAATATTGCTGAGATTTATGAGCTTTAGACTAAAGAAAATAGCCAATGATAATGAAAAAATTAAAAACAGTCATAGATAACAATCAGGGTCAAATTAAAGGAGGAATCATGGCAGTCAGTTCTGTCATCGCTAAATTTTAATGCAGCTGCTAAATAATTATAAAATGTTTTAAAATACGTGTGGAAAGTTCTTCAGGGCAGTTTTGTTAAAACAAGTTTTACATTTTTTTTTCATTCTTGTCCTAAATACATCGCACAATTTTTTCCACTTTTTGTCTATGTTCTTTTAAATTAATAGCAAAATATGTTATTTCACGTGGTCACCCTACATGTTTAAAACATTATTAAAATAAGTTTCTTCAGCTTAGTGGTTACACATTATTCATGCAACAATATTGTTGTCTATATTTAATATCTTGTAAAATTATTAACCTCAACACGGGCTTAATCCAAGTGAGGTTAAAAATGAAAATGTAATCAATGATACCGCATATAAAAAACAATATATACATACATGTTATGCCTCTTTAACATAAGGTCTTACTAAAAAACGCTGTGAAAATTTTATTCAATTGATAAACGACCCTGTGTGAAAAAAATTCTAAAATATAGAAACTGACATTTTTCATCGAATTCCGGGAAATTTCCAAGGTATTTTGAATGTGCTATGTATTTCTACTTTTTGAAAATGTCGTAAAAACAAATACCATTTTAAGAAACTGGATAAAATTATCTTTTATATTTTTTGTATTCGAATTGCAAACATAAAATTTAAAAAAAAAAATAAAACTTATTTTTACTCCAAACGTTGGGGAGAATGCGAAATTTTGAAAACACATTCCTTTTATTTAGGAAATTTGGAAGAAAACTGTCACCTAATTTTTAATCTTGTTGATTGTTTATAATTTAATATATAATAATTCCCAGAGAATAACAACAAAAAATGAGATTTTGAATTCATTGTTAGCGCAATATAAACGTTGATTTCTATGATTCATATTTATTTAACCATACATAAAACATTAACGTTATTAAAAGCAATCACTTTCATAGAATTATTATTAAATCCATGCAGTAACAGTTAAACAAAGAATAATGTAGCGGAAATAACCTAACTTTTCAAGACCGGAATTTCACATGTCAATCTGCGGAAAATCCAACGTTGCCAGTTCTTTCTGAGCCCAGTTAAAGATATTTTTTTATTAGTATTAATATGAATCTAAACTTTCAGTGTTTATATATTGTGTTACAAAAATACCATTTAACGAATTTGAAGTGATTTCTCTTTAGTAAGTCTGATAGGGTCTCCAGTGACATTTTTGTTCAATTAAAAACAATATTGTATTTATTTCATGTCGCCACGCGGACAAGAACCTAACGACAGTAAGCTTATGTATACTACGTGACACGCACCCCCCCCCCCCCCCCCCCCCCACTTTTACTACTGTGGGACGAGACGGTGACATCGCACGGTAGGTTATATATATAAGTTAAATAAACAAAACTATAAAAAAGGAAACTTCTGAAATTTTGCATGTGGCGAAAGGAATCAGTGGGAAAGGTTTAATATCCCTGGTTAAAGGTATAATGGTACGTATACATTCGCGAACCGAGCCACGAATTACGGAAAAGGAACGAAGCAACCGCAAATGGCGCGAAAACGCCGATTGCAGTTGCTTCGTTCCTTTCCCATAAGTTGAGGTTTAACTCTGCAGTTTGGCTCGCGTATGTATACGTAGCATTATGGCCAACTAAATAAACCGCAAATTCAAGGAAAAAACAAAATAACCAGAATCGAGTTATATTTTCCCAATTGATTTCGGCCACAGTACATCATTTTCTTGCGGTTTAAAATGTCAACTTTTCACAGTTTTAAAAGAAAACACCTTGTATAGTTCACGCACTGGTTTTTAGAAAATCTATCTATCTAATATAAATATGTATTTTTCCCGTACGCGTTCCTATCCCATTCATCCAATTTCACTGAAAATTTCAAATGTTGTTCTTATTAGTGCCAGGAGTGTTTACAAAGTTTGAATGGTTTAAGAAATCGGTGACGCTCATTTTACCACAGATAATTATTTGTGGTCAAATGAGACGTAAGTGATGAACGAAGAAAGAGGTGTAAGAAGAATGTATGACATGGAAGCGAATTGCTGAACAGGCCGACGACGCCCGAGGAAGACATGGCACGATCAAGTGAAAAAAATACTTATTACAATACAATAATATTATTTCCACCTTAAAAATGCACCCAGTTGCTACGTTCTCCAGAATTCACAACCTCAAAACTTAACCCCAAACCATTTACAAGTCCCCGAGCAACGCCGGTTACACGTCAGCTAGTAATATACACAGGGTGTCCGGGGGTAAAGTGCACTAACTTCGGGAGGTGATTCTACGTGATGGTAGGAATAAAAATAACTTTATCCGAAGTTCCATATTTTTTATCATACAAAAAGACATACCTCACTAAAAAATCATCAGTGTGAGGTACAAACTTACCCGATAAATTCACTGTGAACTTGCGGAGAACAAGGTGGCAACGTTGTGAGTGGTCCGTATCCATTGAAACCGCATGTAAACAATAGGCCACGCAAACATTAGGCCGAGAATTTGGCGTTTATAATTACGCTACAATATCGTATGTTTTAAACTAAATTCAAAAAGAGAACCGAAAATTAACAAAATGTTGTTACACTTTGAATGACAAAATTGTTTATTTCACTAATTTCATGGCTTTTGACTAATTGAAAAAACTTTCCCTCTGTATTTACATCATGTAACCCGTAAACCCAATTAATAGGCATTGCCACAGTAATTACGCCCAAATAAACACAATGTTAAAAGTAAGTCTTTGGAGAAAACACGCACTGAGTAAAGATGTTCTTTTAATGGAGCTTAATAAATCAATACTACATTAACAAGATTTGATTAAAACAATCAAGTGAAATCTGCAGGATACATTAAATTATCAGATCCTTTGCGAATAAAATAAAAGTTATTGACACGAAGCGCGGCAGTAAATAGACAGCGTTTGGACGCGGGACGGTAGATGTGGCAACAATGCAAAATAATAATGCCAGTCCCACACGGGGGACCAATTTTTCTTTTTTACCTGAATAGTACCCTAAAAAGTAAGAATTTATAAAAAGTCGTTTATTTTTTGTACTTGTACTAACTATCATATAGAATCGTCTCCCGAAGTTAGTTCACTTTATCCCCGGACACCCTGCATAAAAAAAGAAGGGTGTCTGTAGCGGCGTGGCTTTGTTTTATACAAATCTACAGTTTTATTACGAGATTAAAATTTTGCAAAAATAATAATACGACAAGACGCCATATTTTTATTTTTGCTAAAAATGATTAAAAACTCGAAAGAAACCGGGTAGTAAAGTTAGTAACATAATACAAATAATATTATTATTATAAGAAAGCAGATTTAAAGATAAATCAAAAAAATCCTAAGCAGTTCTTATCGTAGATAAGTTAAAGTTATAAGTTAATAAAAATCTCGAATTTTCGATATTTCCCCTTTTATTACCTTTGGTTTATTAAATTTCCCCCACTGCCATGATTTCCCAGTGTGGCCACCATGAAGATTGAACAGAGCACACATAAGATACCAAACCGGGTCAATGTCATATCCGGGGACATTGAACGAATCTTTGCAAGAAATGAGCCACGAACAACTTGCTATGCATGGAAATGTTTCTAAGACTGTGGACAACTTTGGTAAGTTTTTAGATTCTCACGGCCAAAAGCATTTTTGTTGTTTGTTTTTGGGGTGTTATGCCGTGTTGCGCTAACTCCTTCTTTAGCCGACGTTTCGGACAGCGTTGCAGTGTCCATCATCAGGGCAGATCCGGTAGATCCGAAGATGTGTGAATTTTGGTTGTCGAGTTTGTGCTTATTTATTTGTGGCCTGGGCCCATCCAAGTGCGAAATGCCAACGGAAGTGGCGACATCTTGTGGCGAATTCTGAAAGCTCAGTATTTATGTTAGCCTGGGTCCCGTCCAAGTGCGAAATGCCAACGGAAGTAAACTTGCTTGTAAACTTGGCCACCCTGATAAATCGGCAATCGCCGAACACTTAATTGAAACCGGCCATTACTTTGGATTTGCTCCCGAGGTCCTGGGAAGACCCAAAACTTATAGATCACGCCTGATTATGGAGGCAATTGAAATCTACAAAAATCCATTTAATATCAATAGAGACGACGGAGCTAAGCTCAACAGCTCTTGGTATCCGGTAATTGACGGCTACACCAAAGCTAAACGCAAATAACATGTCTAAGTATACTCCAATACCATATAATAACACAATATAAAACCATTGCATCTATACCTTGATACTGGGTACATCTACTCTAATCGCTGTCAATCGGTTTTCTAATTCTAGAATTCGCCACAAGATGGCGCCACTTCCGTTGGCATTTCGCACTTGGACGGGACCCAGGCTAACATAAATACTGAGCTTTCAGAATTCGCCACAAGATGTCGCCACTTCCGTTGGCATTTCGCACTTGGATGGGCCCAGGCCACAAATAAATAAGCACAAACTCGACAACCAAAATTCACACATCTTCGGATCTACCGGATCTGCCCTGATGATGGACACTGCAACGCTGTCCGAAACGTCGGCTAAAGAAGGAGTTAGCGCAACACGGCATAACACCCCAAAAACAAACAACAAAAATGTGGACAACTTTTTTTAAATTTGCATATATTTACCACGTATTTTAAATTTAATACTTTAATTTTAATGAGAGCGATATGTAAAAAAATTGTTATTTGGTAAGCCGAACATTGGACTGGGTGTTACGATCTATTGATCGTCTCCGACACGAAGAAAACTTACTGATATGAAATATTACTAATTTATTAAAAATATCTTCAAATTATTCGCATTGACAGATATCCTAATAAACTATCAGTAAAACACGAATATGCTATGGCGAAGTCGGAACACGTGTTCAAAAAAATTCTAAAAAAAGTTCTTATATTGTCGCATTTCTTCATTAACAGGAAAAACGCAGCTGCACGAACATGTTCCGATATATTATGAAAGTACAAATAGTTTCTCAGGAAATAGCATGTCTTTACATATTTAAGAGGATTTTAATAAATCTGCAATACTGATTTTTCTCCGTGGAGGAACTAGCGTCATTAATCCCTTCGGCACCGGTGCAGTCTGAACATATGTACGCGGTTGACATTTGTCAAATGAGAAGGGGTCGCTTTTACAACTCGTTCTTGATTTCAACAGCTCGGCTGTGAAACAGGCCTCTAGGTTTCCTCCCTCCTACAACACCTTAATCTCTTAAAAAATAACCTCAATACAGCATCCCAAAAGATGACATATAAAGAGGCCCTGAGAGATATTATTTTCCTCAGGGCCAATAGGTAATCACCAAAGATATTAGAAGAACGAGATGTGCTATGCGCAGTTCGTACTGAGTGGAATTGTTTTGCCGAGTGTCGCCGGTTTTGTTCACCAATACTACTGCACACCTTCGCTTACGCTAAGTCATCGCTAAGGTATCCGCACTAATACATAGAACAGATTTCTGTGCGTACACGTCCCGATACCGTTCAAAGTACCCTAATTAGGTAGTACTCCGGCTACGGTCCGGCGGCCAACATAGCATATCTCGTTCTTCTAATATCTTTGGTAATCACATATAAATAAATAAAAATCGAAAAGGTGTATGCGAGACACTATCTAGTTACAAATATATTCGGCCAGAACTTGTTGTTTATAACTTGTTATCATTCAAAAATATAGCAGCAAAAAAATTGATAATTCTTAAATTGATATATGAGATCGATAAAAATGGCGGAAAATAATGAGGTCTCCATAGTTTAGTTGTTAAATGTTATCCCGGTAGGACAGGGGTCCTGGGTTCGATCCCCAGTTGCGACCGTTACCTTTTTTTAATTTTCTGTGACTTGTTCTGTTTCGTGTTTAGTTTAGATTTATTAATTTATTAATGTGGGACGATAAAGTCGGGTGTTTGATCTCATCAGTGAAGTGTGAAAAAGACATATTATGGTAATATAAAATCCCATGTATTAGCTTCATATATCTCTCTCTCTCACATCCAAGCTCGCAGCTAGTAGGCATCCATAATCTCTATACCCGGTTAAACAACAGTATATGAATAATATAATGTTGTTGATAACCTACACGTAACACACAAAACCAATATAAACACACATCACTCACAAACACACAAGATTATATATTAAATGTATTATTTTATCTTATTTTGTAGATTGTATTTAGATTATATTTTCATATTATAAAATGAAGGCCTCAGCACGGGCAAGCCACCCAGTGAGGCCAACATTACTGGAAAACTTTGAAATGTAAAAAATTTTTGTACCAAATAAAAAAAAAATGAAAATAAAAATCCCAGAAACACAATAACAGTGGCACAGTCAACATTGTAAAAACAGTGGCGCAGCCGGTAGGATTACACGTTAAAAATGACAAAATTCAAAAGCAGTAGCAAACATTAACATCGTATCGAGATTTTTTTTTGAAATAATTAAAATTTCATTAAAACAGCGTTTACTGACATAAAAAATATACATTCTTGTGCGGTTGTCAATGAAAGAAAATGTCAACTAAGTTATTTCGAAATTTTTATCCAAATAAATTTCCTAGATACCAAACTCGGTCGTATTGTGCAGATTGTCAGAATTCTTGTAATTATTTTCGCTTACTCTGAAATTTTTTGGTTTGTATACCACCCTACAAAATGTGCAAATGTTGCAATATGAAATATCTCGCATTTCAAATCGATTACGAAAAATCCTGAAGGATGGGAAATACCTAAATATGACATCACATCATTGGAAAAGCTATTCTACAATTTTTTAATTATTTTATATTCCAGTACCGCACAGGAATCCCAATTGCTCCCGATCGTCTGGAGCCAGTGAGACTATGGCAACCCCGATCGGGGTATGATGTGAGGCTGAAGGTTGTGGGGAGAGGAAGAAGATGGATAAGAGAAAAGTATCTAACTATTCAGATCTAATCATCAAACACCGCTAAAGCCATTTCAAGCAACGTTTCTGAATGGTGATCTTTCATAACGCGATACTGAAATTATGTACTAATACGGAACATGCCACAAATATACGACATATTATTTTAAATTAAGAAATTGTGCAACAACACAAAACATGCCACAAATATACGACATATTATTTTAAATTAAGAAATTGTGCAACAACACAAAACAAATAGAAATTTACTTGCGCACGCCGGAATTTGAAACCACGACCTCCGGATCCGTAGCCAAGAATCTTAACCATTCAACCACAGAGAACGTTCAGTAAAACAATAATCAAACCGAAAATAGTACCTACTCGTGTAATGACATCACTGAATAGATAAACCGAAAGAAAGTGCATTGTAGGCGTGTCCGTGTGCCAGAAGTAAGGTAAATTTTTTCTTACTTTGGGCGAAATTAAAATTATCAAATATTAATTATCAAGTATCCAAACTTTTTCTAGAACTGTTATCATTGATCAGCCAGAGAAAGGCCCTTAAAATTTGCAACATTATTTTCCTTTCAAATCCGAGTAGTATACATTTTTATAGATTTTCTGTCAAGTGGGAGTGATGATGGTTTAAAAATTAAAGTCGAACATTAACAAGAACTCATGACAGCTAAACAACACATTTAACTCATACAAAATTAAAATTTTAAAAATAATACATATATGTAGTATCCGTTATATTGCTAAACAGTTTATGAGTCACTTGCGTGTAACAAACAAGCAATAGAAATTCAGTGTTTGTGTCCTACCGAAAGCTAATCGTAATTTAAGAGCCCGTCAAGTTTAGCAATAAGTATAACGAATAAGCAAGCAAAATCACAAAGAACACACAGAAAAAATAGTTGTGTTTCTTATTCCGAAGTCTAATGTACTTTTATAAATTATTTCAGAAAGTGTTACGAAGAATAAATGTTGCTATTATTGGCGATTTTCCATATTTTTGTACAAAGATAGTGCAATAATAATTTCGAAATTTTAGTATTTTTATGAAGAACCGCAAAGTTAGTAGTCATATTATTATGTCCATGGTATTTTGAGGATTAGCCTAAATAATGGTAGAGTACCCAACACCTGGCGCATCGAGGAAAAATAAAAACTTCTATCATTGAAGACAATATTAGCGATTCTCAAACGAAAATATGAAACGGAAAAATCAGAAAAAGATATGATCGCATCTAGGAATTGAACTCACGACCTTAGCCTTGCAGGGTAGCTGCCTTACCACTATAGCTATTTCATTCGGTCGTACTCAACAGGTTTCGCACATTAAAATAAAAATAGAATATATTTATCCTATATGGATTACAGATTTGAGAAGAATTTTGCAATGAGACAAAGGTTGTGTAGCCAATAAAAATGTGCGCTTAGATAATATTGGTAGTTGTTATTCGAAGTATGATACAGTTACAAATGAAATAAAAAGGAAACAGGGTGGGATTAACTCAGTAGTTAGCAGTGCCCCGGCAAGGCTAACGTCCTGGATTCAATTCCTAAATGCAATCTATTTTTTGTTTTGTTTAAAATGTTCGTTTGAGGATCGCTAATATTGTCTTCAATAATTAAATATTACAATTTAAGGTTTTACTTTCTAAATTATTTTAATAATAATAATAAATGTTTTTTTATCTTCCTTTTTCTATAACATGTACAGATAATGATATCCTCACTGTGCTATAACATCTGTTATGCCGTGTGGTATCTTGAACAAGTCATGATGATTACGGATGAAGTTTTCCGGCACTAGGTCAATTTTTTAAATACCATGTGTGAGAGACGCTTTTGAATTAATAACTATTATTTGTGCCCTTCGGGGATCTAAGCCGCCACCTCAGGGGGCAGAGACAAGGATCTTACGGCTCTACCATAGAAATTGTCAGACTTTATTCACACATGTAATTGATACCTTGGTGTAGATTCGAGATAACATTTACCGCTCTTTATCATCAACGGTAAAACCTTAATTTAGAGAGAAAATACTACAATTTACACGATTGTTTTCATACGAAAACAAAAGGCTACATGGGGCACAGTGACAAGACAATGGCTTGAAAACAACTGTTTTTGAGATAGGAAATTTTAACAATACATTTCTCTCGAATTAGATTTTTGCCAATGCCCGTTATCATGAGGGATATAAGTGCTTTCAATTCATTGTCGTTATAGCGGTAGCAGAAGTCGGGGAATCCCGAGGCAGACATGACACAATTAAGTGAATCAGATACTATACTACTGAATTAGAGTCGGGCATTGATGTATTATACTAGATTAGCCCTGTCTAGTTAAATTCATTTAAAAAATGACACCACATAGCGTACGTCACAAATATGGAGATGAATTTGAATGTGGTGTTCAAACTAGTAAGCGAAACCAAGGAACAGCGTTCATTTTGTTACCGAGGTGTTGAAACCAACATTTTTTTGCTAAACCATGTCCGAATCAGGTAAAGGACTAATAAATAACACAAAATGATTTTTATTTTCACATTTTAAGTTTTGGATTCTGTAAACTACATACTGAACCAAAACGGGAAACGTACACATATTTACTATTGAGTAGAAGTTTTATGAATTTACAAAATTATTTATATAAAATAGCATATAATTATCAAAGAAAGCGTTTACTTTGTGGCTTGACACTTTAATCAAATAATGTTATCTGTAAAGCTATCTGTAAGGTACTTATATTTTTTTGTATTCAGATAGCTGATTACATTTTCTAAAATAAAGTCCGCGATGGGTACAATCTAAAATATTTGGAACTGGGTTATTTCTGTGATTGAAAAAATGAACTTGCCCAGCCATAGCTGGGAAGCAAAATAAGTAAACTCTAGACCAACAAAAGGCAAAACGCAATGCACAATGCCCATTTCGCATTGCGACACAATGCGTGGGCCCATTCATAAATGTGCACGTGAACCAAACCAAAATTGTGTTGGGGTCATTTTTCAATGGATATGCCGTGTCTAGTCTAATTTAGTCTATGGATTCGGGCCATGTCCATGAGTTAGAATAATAGAAGAGTATGTATGAGACGATGTATGAATGTGAATGAGGCAAGGAGTGTGTGCCAATACCGTGTTGTTTGGCGTTCCATCATCCTCTCTGCCTACGCCTGCGGAAACGGAATCATGGTTAATTAGTTAGTCGTTATATACACATTACGCAGGTACCTACAGTCGGGTCTTAAATTATATATTTTTAATACCAACTCCATACAGGAGGCCCAGAGGGAAATAATTTCAATATTCGTAGGAAAAATTCACAAATCTCCCATTAGTTATCTTAGCTCTCCAGCACTCTCAAAAGTCACGAGCCCGCACTGGTTTCGATGACATAGTATTGTTACTAATATAATGTTAATTAGCTGACTTGAACCCGGCGTTGCTCGACTTTTCTCTAAATATAATATGCATGTATTATATCTATAAACCTTCCGAAAGAAATTCTCTAAATGAGAGTAAAAACCCTATCCAAATCCGGTGCGTAGTTAAGAAGAACTAAGCGTACAAACAGACGGACGAGGATAGCGACTTTGTTTTATACTATAGGGTTTGAAATTATTAAAATTCACTTGAGTGAATCAAATGCAAATCATCTTGAGTGACGAGGCCCATTTCCACCTCGGTGGCTTCGTCAACAAGCAAAATTGTCGCATCTGGGGCTCGGAAAGCCCAAAAGTTATTGTTGAAAAGCCTCTCTATTTTCAACGTGTGACTGTTTGGTGCGGTTTATGGTCCGGCGGAGTCATTGCACCTAACTTTTTCGAAAATGAGGCTGGAGAACAGTTACGGTGAATAGATTGCGCTATCGAGAGATGATTAATGATTTTTTAAGGCCGGAATTAGATGGTATTGATCTGGACAACGTTTACACACAAGCAACGAAACCATTGATCTTTTACGATTGAATATCAAAATAAAACCTCTTATTGGAAAACCCTGTACATATATTGTTATAAAAATATTATACGGTATGGAAGGAGGCAGATAGACAATGGTATACAAATACAGAAACATTTTGCAACATAATTGGGCTGACAGATTACGCAATACGCATCGTGGAATGACCAACTTCAGCATAAATGCATACAGCACGATACGTTGAAATCGGCCAAGCCACGAGAATATAGCACGCTTTCAGCGTGGTCTGTCACAGGCTTAAGGTTTTGTGACAATAAGAAAATTGAGTGAAAAAGATTACGGCTTAAAAACTTATTCATATAGATAGATCAACAAACGAAGATTCTAAATATATATGGTAAGGGACCTGACTGGCAATCAGAATGCTGCGGGTTCAATTCCCGTCGGCTGCATATATTTTTTCTCGGAAGATTGTTTTCAATTTATATGAATGTTTCAGGTTAATAATTATTGCTTAAAAATAATATATTTAGAATTAATAAGTCATCATTTACCTCAAGGGTCGGTCGACCATTAGAATGCGGATATTTTGGTCCAAAATTGCGCTGCGTAGACTCGCACACGGTTACGGGTAAAGAATTCAGTTTTTTTGGAAATCTAGTTAAATATTTAAATTGGGATCTGTCGATTTCATACCGAACCGAGTGGGTTTGACCTTATGCTAACCGACAAAGCTGAGGTAAGTTTGACGTCTGAAAAATACAATCTTTGAAAATTGTTTCAATTACGAAATCGACATTTATAAAAAGACACTGATATTTTTGTTGATTTTTTTTTTACATTTGTTGCAAAAAAAAATTGTATTGTTAATAATTTTTTTTGTATTATTTCCGCAGCCATGCAAGGGGTGTCCCAGTGTTAAAGTTAGAAGGTGAACATAAAAATGGACTGAAATTCCTTATTCTAACAAGCAGCATGCAACGTCTCCTCAGAAGTAAAGAGGGTTGAAAAACCAATACTAAACTTACCAAACTACGTTTCCACCTTTCTCATGCATCCATCGCAAGTATTTTGACTAGGTCTGGACTAGAATTCAACACTAAGAATTAAACAAGCCAAAAATGTGTGTATTCTTAGTGTGCCTTATGTCACCTCGAATGTAGGTGATATGCAAAAAAAAATCGCTTGGCAAACGGAGTTTAGAAACGGTAAATTTTAGCCCAAAATAGGTTTTTATTTATTTTGCAAATAATTTTATAAGAAAGATAAAAATTTAATCGAGGAAACAATCACAGAAAATCTTAGACATAAAAATGTATTTTTGTAATGTTGTTTCTTTTATGCTTTGATACATTTCTAATGAAAAAAAACACAGTTTAATAGTTTACGCTTATTTTTTGTTTTATGAAGTTTTAAAAATTTTTATTTTAATTCTACTCAATGTAACCGATAGGAAAGACTTCAATTTATACAAAGCATATTTTTTTTATTATCATAAGGTAAGCCGATTCGCCGTAAAGATTAATCGAAGAGATTAATTTAGCATTAAGCTTCGCCGTACATTTGCTGAAATCGGAGTGAAGTGAAACTCAAATATAATAAAATGAACCACCTATACCAGAGGAACTCACAAAGAAATAAGTACTCAACATAACGTAGATATTTTTTGAAGTGAGAAAAAAGCAAGTACCAACATAGGCAACCTTGGAATGCGAGATTTCCCGCTAAAACCGAACAGAAAATCTGTGAACAAGGTGCCAAAATAAATACGTAACAGTTTACTGTAAGTAGTTGGGTATGTTAGTGGTTAGTACATCTTGAATAACAATCAACTCGCAGACAATGGGTAATAATTGGCCAAGGAATGCCTTGAGTTTTTCCAAAGACGAAGAGCGGATGATGAAGAAGTTAAATGATAAAGTAGGTGGCCCCGCTTGGGAAAACCCACAAAAGTCATCAGGTGTTCAAATGTATTGGTTCCATGTAAGTAGCGACCTTCGTGGCTACGTGGTGAGTGTTATATACATACTAGTTTGGATTCATTCATTTTGTGTTCGATTACTGCAGTGCAAAAAATACGCAGGTACAAGTTGCGATGTGAGCCCGGGAATAACTCTTGTACTTATTTGTAATGTACTTATACAGTTATTGCAATATTATTTATCTTATCATTGTTACTATTTACATGTATCTGATGTTATGTAATATATAAATAAACTATATATTACTTTCTCGCTGTAATGTACTTACTACAACACGTAATACCTATCATATTATTATTCCTTATAAATAACTACAATAATGTACTGGGCATTCCTCTTCCAACCACAAGCTAAGGCTTTTATGGAAGAGTAGTATTCTGAACTGTTAATATGTAAAAGTGCAATTTAAATACGATTCTATATGTAATTTCTTTATATAAAAATATTCCCCGATCTTATATAAATTCTGCAGAGTCGGGATTATTTTTACTAATAAGAAATTTCTTCTGAAAGACGTAGTCTTTTCTACATTTAATATGAAATATGAAAATGCATTATGTTTAAAAGTTAATAATGGCAGTAAAATGAGTTTTTCGCCAATCTAGTCAATCTCCAAAATTGACTAGTTATTATTTATTAAGCTTTTAAAATGAACTTGGTAAAACGTACACAATCGTACCTCGTGACGTCACATGATACACCAATTCATGATTCGAATGGCGGTCACATCACACGCTAATCGGCCGGCAGCAAATATTAAAATGTTGACGATTTATATATTTTATTTATTTAAGAAATAGTCCACATATCTTCGGTACTTTTCAGTATTTTCCTATAATTCTGCCCTCAGCATGCTCTAAATAAAATTATGCAGTGTAAATAGCATGAAATTTCATTATAGGACACAAACCTGAAAGAGTTCATAATTTAGATTTTTTTAAATCCCGCTATATTTCCTGTTTCCAAAAAGTTTCCCCAAAAATAATTTCTGGGAATTTATCCATCACTAGAAACAAGATTTTGTGAACACGGCACCAAAGCTCGGAGTGAGTGGGATTACGACGTCCCCATAGACATATGAATATTAGTAGACCTGCCCTAAGTGATTAAAAGCGTATTATCCCCACTCCCCATACCGGTTCCATTGGAGCCGGCTGTGCTCGCGTATGGCCTCAAGTGAAATTTGAAAACGTGACGTCATCATTCTTGTGCGAACTATGGTCGAGGCATCATCGGTTCATTTTACGAAATAACACGGAAAAATGGTGACTTGTGCTATGAAAACTTGTAAAAATAGATGTGAAAAAGAGAATAAATCCAATTGTCGTATTACATTCCATATACATATAAGCATTATTTTACTTTATTTTAAGCATATTCACATCGTATAATATGAATCAGTTGTAGAAACATGTCTGGACGCGAAACACAAAGCTGGTTGGTTGCTGGGAAGTAAATTATGAACATTTATAAAAGTGTCTTAACTAAATACTTAAACGAAATATTGGACTCTGAAAATAGAACTGAATTTTTTTGCCGAATTTGGACTTCGCAAATTTGTTCATAACGTGGCGAGTAATTTGCGCTCCCATGTAAAAATGTCTATTCATTCAAAAGCAGATTTTACTTTTAAGAAGTAAATGGTGATATTATAATGCGAGATGCCTATTTACTGTCAGATTGATTTATTGACGAATCACAGTCAGCTTCACCCCCTTCGTTCTTCAACAGTTGATTTTACCCCTCGCCATTATCTTCTCGTCTATTAATTCCTATGTCTGTGGACGTCCCCAATTATTGGGGTATGTCGCGAGGATGGAGGGAGTGGGAAGGAGAAGGATACAGGAAAATGGAAGGTTGGAACGTACCCTGCTAAACAGATCGGGTCACGAAACACGACTACTGCCATTGCAACTTATCGATTCTGAATAGTGATCTTGTACCAAAGTACTACCCAGAGTAATTACCTAAGAATATATTTTGTTTTTTTTTTTTAAGTTTAAGTTCCAAAAAATATGTATACGTTATTTTTGAAAATAATATCTATATATTTGTTATGCCGAAACTCTAATTATATGAAATTCTCTCGATAGAAAAAAATCGCAAAGTAAGCTCCGAAAATTATTAAAAACACGTTTTGTCCTCAAATAATTAGTCGCCTGAAATATCAATACAAATTGAAAATATCTCACGAGTAAAAATAATAATTGTTGATTGAGGTACTAGTACATATTGAATCATTTGGCGGGTTGGAAATAAGCCGACATAGCTCAGTGGTTTCTGGACATCAGAAGGCACGGGATCAATTCCTGTTGACGGCATTTATTTTTACTCGGAAGATATTTTCAATTTGTATTGATATTTCATTGCTTATAATTATTTGTTAAATCCTTTATGCTATGCATAAAACTTTGTCTTATAAACATTAGTTTATCATTAAAAAAAATAACGTTTTGTTCTGTTATTTAATATGTTATAGACGTGAAAAAGAACAGTTTATCTTTAAATTCCACTAAAGCATTTGACGAGAGATTTTTGGTGTATTTCAAACAAGTCGTGTTTTATTAAATATTTTCACAATTTTTTTGCTTAATTATTAACGTTTTTTATATAAGCGCGCTCCCTCTAACATTCGTATTTACATATCTCCCTTTTAAACCATCTTCAAAAACTACGGGTCCTTAATTTGAAAGGAGCTCAAAAATAAGTCTACATCCTCGAAATGACATATATTCCAATGGAAAAACCTTGTATCACATAAAAAAGTGGACATTAAAAACCCAACACCAAATAAATCAGGAATTCTAAATAAGAACACGAACGATTTAATTATTTATGAAGGTTGCTTACATCAATAATAAATGTCATTTTTCAAACCATTCAATATAGTAATATTATCTACAGTAAAATAAACAATTCTTCACCTTCATGCTAAGTCATATTTCATGAAAGATATGACTAGAGGTGACCGCATTTTTACACCTAATTACAAAATAATG
Organism: Hesperophylax magnus; assembly: GCA_026573805.1. Classification (NCBI taxonomy): domain Eukaryota; kingdom Metazoa; phylum Arthropoda; class Insecta; order Trichoptera; family Limnephilidae; genus Hesperophylax; species Hesperophylax magnus. The sequence goes on along the minus strand of JAIUSX010000068.1, from coordinate 552,553 downwards.
CAAAACGTAATTCTTGAATCTCCTTTCGTCCTATCTTTTTACCATATCATTATGTTTTGTTCTAAATGCGAAATTAAACTAATTTCGCGAGAATTGCATACAACTACGCTACTTACTGTCGCAACTCTCTGACGGTCCAATTTTAGCATTTTAATTAGCTTTTTGCATGCTTTTCTTGGTGTAGGATATTACAAAATAGCAGAAGCTGTAAGTAAGTATACGTAGATTTGTAACTGAAGTTTTTATATCATTGCCAATTATTTTTTCACCAAATTAGGAAAAAAAAGCAGGATTTATTGAAACTAGGCCAGCAATTTCAATTTGGGAGGCGGGTTTTGGTACCGCCGCCCCGGGAACTATTTATTGGATAACCAACACATCTGCGGTGGTTTAGCAAGGGTCCCCGGGTTATTCCTATTAATTAACAAATCTCCCTACAACCCCCCCCCCCCCCGTTGTAACCCTTTTAGCACCGCACTTTTATTTCCACATATAGACCACATTGCATACTTGTTAACACTTTTTTTAATGTTAACATTTTTAGTGTATAAATAAAAAAAATGATTATAAAACATATTAGGCGTCAAAGGGTTACTTTTTATAAACAATGAAAAAAAAACTACCACATTAATAATAGCTTTTTAAAATTATTAATTTACAGTGTAAAGATAACATTTTTTCCTTACTAATTCGGTTTTTATTCTATCTTGATTTTTTAATTTTATTTTTAGGCCTCAAAGGGTTATTTTTTAATAATATGGAAAAACTTCTCACACAAACAATTGTTTCATTTAAACAATATATTAATTTGCCCTGTAACATGCATAAATCCTAAGATAACATATAAAAAAAAAAACAAAAATAATCAAGGATCCCAGCCTAAGCAAAACAGCCGAAACGAGATCTGTAATTATATTTACGGTATTTTTAGGTGGAATAAGGATTGCAAGCTAGCAGAAAAAATAGGTGCCATGAGAAATATCCTTCACAAGCTATACGCAAAATACGGAGCTATTTATTTCACAAAATCAAGAGATATTATTTTATTCTTCATGTTCCCGAGGAAGAACTCTGGTATTGAAAGGGTTAACCCGCTTCAAACGTCGCTAATTAATAATAATAATATTTTGATGATTTGTATAGCGCCGTTTTGTGCAAAATCACCTCAAGGGCACTGTACAAATATATAATACATTTCTACAGTGATCTATGTTATTACTAAATATATATGGAGATATTATATGAATATGCTCAAATTGTCAGACAGAAGAATTTTCACTGACTTGGTATTTCTATATAAAATTCTAAATGATTTATTTGATAGTCCGGTATTGCTAGAATTGATAAGCTTTTGGATTCCACAACGTAATACTAGAAGTCAGGATTTATTTCAGTGCAGAAATTCTGGGACTAACTACCATATGTATTCCTCTTTGCCCAGAATACTAATGGAGAGAAACAATTGTACCAAGTCAGTGGACATCTTCAATTTATCTTTAAACAAATATAAAATGTTGTTAATGAAGCAATTCAGTTATGTACAATAAGTACTGTATATTTCCTAATATTCTCATGTGAAAACCCCGATAAAGGGCGTTAATAAATAAATAAATAAATAATGTACAGTGCTATACTTACCTGGTAGGTCACTTAAGATTAACACTTAATTAATAACTAATTATTATTATTATAACCCCACAAAGTATTCCATTTTGAAGAGTAAATCACCCCTTGTAGGAGGGAGGCAGCACGGAAGCCAGCAAGTCAATTTACAGCGGAGTCATTGAACACAAGAACGAGTCATAAAAACACTCTATTATCATGTTAAAAATGACAATATTCTCAACGGGTGTTTAACGTTTCCCGGCTTGTGTAATGTGCACCGGTGCTGAAGGAATCAATAATACCAGTTCTTCTGAGTACCTCCCATTAAAGTTGCGGAAGAACAAACACAGCATTTACAGCTGATCTCTATTTTATAAATATGGCAATCATTCGTTTAAGGTAAGTTACCTACCTATGGGAATCTATCAAAAGGAATTTTCCAGAAATTCGAAGAATTAAATATTTCATGGATCAAAGGGCCACAGACACCGGATCAATGATTTCACAGGTACTGGATTTCGTGGTACATAGTCAAGACATATAACGATAATGCGAGAGATACATACTATGTATATCAGTACCGCGGGTGTGGTCTGTTCCATTAGAAATCGAAAATGAATTTAATCCATTCAACCACAGACATAGGAATTAATAGACGAGAAGATAATGGCGAGGGGTAAAATCAACTGTTGAAGAACGAAGGGGGTAAGGCTGACTGTGATTCGTCAATAAATCAATCTGACAGTAAATAGGCATCTCGCATTATAATATCACCATTTACTTCTTAAAAGTAAAATCTGCTTTTGAATGAATAGACATTTTTACATGGGAGCGCAAATTACTCGCCACGTTATGAACAAATTTGCGAAGTCCAAATTCGGCAAAAAAATTCAGTTCTATTTTCAGAGTCGAATATTTCGTTTAAGTATTTAGTTAAGACACTTTTATAAATGTTCATAATTTACTTCCCAGCAACCAACCAGCTTTGTGTTTCGCGTCCAGACGTTTCTCGATGTGATAGTATATGTTTCTAAAACTGATCCATATTATACGATGTGAATATGCTTAAAATAAAGTAAAATAATGCTTATATATGGAATGTAATACGACAATTGGGTTTATTCTCTTTTTCACATCTATTTTTACAAGTTTTCATAGCACAAGTCAACATTTTGCCGTGTTATTTCGTAAAATGAACCGATGATGCCTCGACCATAGTTCGCACAAGAATGATGACGTCACGTTTTCAAATTTCACTTGAGGCCATACGCGAGCACAGCCGGCTCCAATGGAACCGGTATGGGGAGTGGGGAATAATACGCTTTTAATCACTTAGGGCAGGTCTACTAATATTCATATGTCTATGCATTCAACACATTTGTATAATATAAAAAAACGTATGTTTTTTTAAATCTTTCTCAGTATTTTAACAGAAAAATATAATAAGTAAGATTTTTTACAATAAAATTACTGAGCGACGTCGCATAATTTCTAAATAGTATAAAATAAAATCGCTATCCTGTTTGTGCGCTTAGTTCTTCTAAATTACACACCGGATTATGATAAGGTTTTCACTACAATTTACAGAATTTCTTACGAAAGGTTTACGTATATAATAAGTGCATATTATAGTTATAGAAAGTAGAGAAAGGTCGATGTTTTATAATAAAGTTGAAAAAAAAAATTTTTGGGCAATACATTGCTAACGCTATCTAAATCTTATGAGATACATCATAATGATGTACTACGGAAATGTATATCTTAAAAAGGCCTACAGAAAAGTCCTGGATAGTATATGTCTATCTCCTAAGGATAACCCCTAGCAACGCCGGGTACATGTCAGCTATTTAAATATAAAAAATAAAAAAACTATAAATATTTTTCATAAACTTTCAGAAAGAAGAATAAGCACAGATTTAATACTGTTACAAGGAATACTACATTTTAAAATTGACTGTCCCGAATTACTTCAATGTATCAATATCCATGTTCCCAAAAAATCATGCCGACATTTCTTACCTTTTTACTTCAATAACACCAGGACACCAGCTTACCAAAATTCTCCGATTCCGAGACTTCACAATCTCGGAAACAAATATTCTGATCTGGGTGATATATTTCATTTGAAAACTAATCAGTATAAATGTTGTATATTCTATCACTTTTATTCTTCTAGACACAAATAGACCTATGTACCCACATTTGACGGCCGGCGTGGTCTAGTGGTATACGCTTTTGACTACAGATTCGAAGGTCGCGGGTTCGAACCCGGCGTGCGCAAATAAATTTTATTTGATTAATTTGTGTTATTTCACAATTAATTAATTAAAAATAATATATAGTATATTTGCGGCACGTTCCAGAGTGGAAGATACTCTCAGTATCGCCCTGGTGTAAGACCACCATTCAGAATTGAAACGTTGCTTGAAATGGCTTTAGCCGTGTTTGGTGACCAGATCTGAATAGCCAGGTACTTCCCCACCTTCCTCTTCCCCATCTCCCTCCCCTCCCCAATACCCTCAGCCTCACAACATACCCCAATTGGGGATGCCATAGTCTCACTGGCTCCAGACGGGAGCAGTTGGGACTCTTGTGCGGTATTACTGTAAAAAAAAATATATATATAACTTCTCCGCTTCTACTATTTTGTTTTGTTGAATCTTTTAAATTCAATTATATGCGTGAGGATTCATTTTTGCCATTATGTTTACATTCTTCTTTATTGTATTAATTTTTAAGTGTTTACTCTGATACAAAATGCTTGTATTTTTTTTAAAGAAAAGCCCACTAGGGCGTGTAATAAATAAATAAATATAATTTATTCCGCAAAAAAAACATATTTTGGATACACGGAGAAAACTGTTAATTTATTAAAACTCTGGTCATTGACAAAGTACCTAACAAAGTATCAGTTAAAAAGCAAATGTTTTATGAGGACGGCGGAACACGTGTTCAAGCAAATATTAATATTGACTTTGACATACTGGTATTCTCGCATTCAGAATGACTAATATTTTATCAGGAAATAGGCATGAGATCACTTTTTTAAGACGTTCATTTTTCTCCGTGTACGACATGTAATTTCGTACTAATAAATAATTGTGGCAGGATGGGCGTAGTCTATTCCACAAGTATTCCCATCGAAGATGCTCAACCTTTAATCCAGCCGGCATTCACTTAGCATGCATTTTCAAGAGTCAATCAGAAGAATGTTGCACTTCGCGAAGGTTTGTGAAATAGCGCCAAGACACACTCTAGAACGCCAGAAGAATGGAAACATTAAGGTTGCGCAACGCAGTCTATGATTCCGTGAAATGCCACGGTGTCTATGGTTGCAAAATTACGATAAAAAAAATCTGCAGAGCCATCACGACACAGAAGAATATTATTATAAGATAAGAATGAGGTTATTTTTTTTAGTTTAAACTCATCTTAGTAAACTTGTACAATGTTACACAAGCAGTTCTGTGAACAGTAGAAAACATTGCGTCCAAAAAAGGTGTTTCAATTTTTTTCTTATTTGTCTCTAAAACATCAAAACCAGAATTAATGGTTTATAACTAAGTAGGTACCTACTTGAAAATCTACCTACTTAGTCATAAACCATTAATATGTTTAATTAATATAAATATCTCAAAAAAGGAATTATAAAATTTGTTAAAAGAAATGTTGTCATCTCAATAACAATTGTTTTTTCAAACTTTCTTCGGACCGTTGAATACCGTATTATTGAGTTGTTCTATGATAACTCAATACAATGACAATTCAAGACACCTTTTAAAAATGATATGGTCATTAATTAATTAATTAAAAATACTAACCTATTTAACATAAGATTAAGCCTCGAATTATAAGAAGGAACGAAAATACCGCAAGCGGCGTTTCGCGCCATTTGCTGTTGCTTCGTTCCCTTCCTATAATTCGAGGCTCGGCTCGCGTTTCGGTTCGCAAATGTATCCGTATATTTATATTATTTTTAATTATTTAATAGTAAAATAATATTACATAGTAATCAAATAAAATTCGTTGCGCGCGCCGGAATTTGAACCCACGACCTGTGGATTGCTAGTCGAGAGCCTTACCTCTCGACCAGAATGAATAAATTGTTGCTACTTCTTGATAAGAAACATGTTATAATTATTGTCACTGACAAATTTAAATACAAACATTTTGACCTTAATAATAATAATAATTGGATGACTTGTATAGCGCCGTTTTGTGCAAAATCACCTCAAGGGCGCTGTACAAATGTATAATACATTTCTACAGTGATCTATGTTATTACTAACTATTTATGGAGATAATATAAAGTACAATACTTACCTGGTAGGTCACTTGAGATTAGCACTTAATTAAAATTATATAATTGTTTATTAGCGAAATTTAGATACAGGATTTAGGACATAATTAGAAAATTGGATATAACTGGATTTTCTCTCAGGAATGGTATATTTAATTTAAGGATATGACAGCTTAAAAAGGTAAGTTTTTAGTTTAGACCTGAATTCTGTTGGACTTGTTATGGATCTTAGTTCCGGAGGGAGTTTATTCCAAGCCTTCGGCCCAAATACTCCGAAAGCGCGATCACCAAACTTAGTATTTGGCTTGCGCTTAGGTTCTATCAGTCTGCCTACAGCTGATAGAACCTAAGCGCCTACACCTTATAAAAAATGCTTGTTTATATTAACTAATAACTAGCAATCTCCTAAAACAGGGTGCGTCATGCAAGGTTAATAGTAAATTCGATCGCACTATAACAAAAAAAACAAGTCAATGACATTCAAGTTGGTATGTAAATCTTTAATCTTAATGTCTGTACCCGAGATGCATACGGATACAACTCCGAAACACAAAATATTAAGGAGAGCTGAAAACCTTTATGCTTTTAGCAAATCTATCAATATTTCCACAATTATTTTGATTGACTGTTTTTTTTTAACTATCATTCAAATTTGCTAAAAACACATAAAGGTAAACCCAAGCTTTTTTAAACAGCGCTATCTGATGAAATTGTTTTTAATAGAGATGTTCATAATTACGAAACCAGAAATGTAAGTAGAATTAAATTGTCACATATTTATGAAGAAATCAAAATCACAGAACTGCCTAATGTACAAAGAACTAAAGATGTATGATGAAATGCCTGAAAGTCTGAAGAATGAATGTATTAAAAAAAATGATGTTTGTTGTAAAAATATTTAAAGTTACAAAATGAAATATTATCTTGTTTATATTAGTTTTTATTCAAATATTGTATAAACTAACTTAAAAAATCTGTTGGACGTAAAAGCAACACGCGCTATTGTTTCTATATCTGCACAGACAGGCTGAACAACAGCAACGCGAGGCGGGGTACAGCTAGTATTTAATATGTCAAAGTTATGATGGCCTCCGTGGTCAAGGGGTAGGGTAAGCAACCTAGTAATCCGAAGGTCGCGGGTTTAAATCATTCAGCGGGTTCATTTTATTTGATTAATTGTGTTATTTCACAAATTATTCATTGAAAAAACATTATATAGTATACTTGCGGCACGTTCCATAGTGGAAAATACTCTCAGTATCGCCCCGTATAAGACCACTATTCAGAATTGAAACGTTCCTTGAAATGGTTTTAGCCATGTTTAGTGACCAGATCTGAGTAGCCAGGTACTCCACCACCGTCCTCTTCCCTATATCCTTCGTGGCTCTAGACGGTTGGGAGCAGTTGGGACTCAATGCGAAATACACATAAAAAGAGACCGAATTTTATAGATAGCATTTATAAAAATAGTTAAGTTTATAGTAGATAAATAACAAAAATGAACTTCTTCCGTATTCACAATACCTGCCTTAATTCACAAAATGAACTAGAAAAAACTTAATATGTTTTGGGAAGTAAGAGCTTCACAGATGCACTCATAGAGGGCAGTGCATAGCGCTTGCATGGAAGTCCGCAAGATGGCAGCTAGTAGCCAGTAGTCGCCAGGGCCAGTGAGAATGCTCCCAGACAAATTTACTGTCTCAGATCTCAATTAGCCAGCTTCTAGTTAGGTCGACTATCGAGTCACCGTTGTAATACGCGAAGAATTAACAAATTCCTGATTTATCACAAAGAACCATTTATTTATAATCTCCTTCCACGACGAGTTGGAGAACTGTTAGTGGGAACACAACAATATGTATTATAGAATTATAATGCCAGTTTATTTACCGTTGCTTTATGTGTAAAATTCTAATAAAAATTGAATAAGTCACTGTACTTAACGGTTGCCCGCCCATTCCAAACGAATGACCTTATAATCTTAGTGCTGACAGGACGATGGGAGTGTCACCGGTACATATGGATATTATCATGCCCGCATGAAACTTGCTAATTAATTAACGCTTTTTACACTGAACTTAAATAACATTATCTAGTTTTTCAACTAATAGATTTGTAGTGGCGTCACCCGTATTTTTCCCAGTAATGTCATGACTCGTACCTATTAATAGTGTACGATAACCCATAGTGGAAGACATGTTTCAGGAGGCGGAAATGGGTACCACCGCCCGGAACCATTTATTGGATGATCAACACCCATGCCACAGGTCACCCCAAGCGGCTCGCTACGTTTGATGCCTTAACAGGGGTGTCCGGGTTCATAGGGTGAGGTTTGTCTAAGTCTCGATGCGTTTGCCCAACAATTGCGTGGATGGCCGGATCAGGAGACTGGTTGAGGGAGACATTTTGACCTCTCTTTTGGACCCTCCCCCGACCCACAGTGGGAGGGATGGATTCATACGTCCGTCACTCCTGGACATATTGACCACCAGATTCCAACCCACCCCTCATACCTTTCCTTCCCAGAACCTCCTCTCCTTCCTTTCCCTAAAAAGACCCATCACACAGCATCCCCAAAGAAGACATAGTCCCCTGAGGTATTTTTTCTCTCACCCTTTTTAAAGTGTCTGCTCAAAACATTCTCATTTCTGAGCACAAACTGCCTCCTGTTTTATGTTATGTTTTAGTTTTAATATTCGTGTTTTGTCCTGTCCTACTGTTATTGTTATTCTAAGTTTTGTCATCACTTTGTATAAACAGTGTATTAAGTGTTATAATATTAGATCTGTATTGGGTAAGGCACACTGTAGGAATAAGTTTGTTAAACGAGTAGTTAAGCGCACTTGAAGTGAAATGACACTAAACTGCGCTATATAAATTGCATGTTATTATTATTATTATTATTATGAGAGACCACCATTCAAAATCGTAATGTTTTTTTTCCTCAGTGGAAGATGTTGCTTGTGCAATGATGGAGAATTGAGGAATTGAACCCTCTACACGTCTGAATATGAACAAGCAAAACAACCTAGGTCGAAACAAGGCGCATTTGTCACTGTAATTATTTTTTTTAATTCTGCCGTAAAATAATCATAATTCGCAAAGCAAACGATATTTCAACTGAAAATAATAGCAATTAATTTAAAATATTTCTTAATTCATTTAATTAATTTACGTATCTAATTGTTGTTTTAAATACAAACTTCAAAGGATATAACATTACTTGGTCTGAAAACGTCCATGTTTGAAATGTACGTGCCTTGATAATATATCACGACGAAATGCGAAAATATTCGGATTTTCATGAACACGTGTTCAGACATCGTAATAGTAAATTCGTAATTTACTAAAAGTTTATCGGGGAACCTGTTAATTCATTCGTTAAGACCTGCAATACCGTTTTTTACCGGATTGCCAATAAATTGAAGAGATTCTAAATAAATTAGGAATATTTATTATTCTCCGTGTGGGGAGTTAAAAATAGTAATATTACGTTGTCCTATAAATTTCTTCGAAATATTATGCTATTCGATATTATTTGATTAGGAAACTTATCAATTCATTCGTCAAGACCTGCAATCCCGTTTTTAACCCAAATACCAATCATTTGCAGTAATTCTTAATAAATTATAATAACTCATTTTTCTCCGTGTGTTGAAAATAGTAAAATTACTTTGTCCTATAAATTTCTTCGAAATATACGATTAGACATTATTCGAATAGGAAACCTGTTGATTTATTCGTCGAGGCCTGCAATCCCCTTTTTCATCGGATAACCATAATGTGTGGGGAGTTTAAAATAGTAAAATTACGTTGACCTATAAATTACTTCGAAATACTATACAATTCGAAAACCAATGATACGAAAATGAAAATGACACCATCACTAGTTAGTTGGCTTGGCATCTGCCGCGTCAAAGATTTTCCTGTAGATAATAAAATAATTAATAGCTTATTAATGCCAGAGCACATCCATTTCGACGTCGTCTAATTAACATACGTAATTAATGAGGACCGTACGTCTAGTTGACATGACAGACTGCGCAACAGCTGTCGCTTTAGATAAGAGATACGCCAACTTATAGTATGGCAAAATACATTGGGGTATCGGGAACAGGTGAATACATTTAATTTAATCTGAGATGGAAGTAATAAATAATATGGAAAGAAGAAAAAAAATAGCATTCAATGAAAGAACTAAATGACAGAACAGGGGGTTGGTAATAATGATAATTTCCCCCCTTCTGGAGCCCTCTCCTATCCGAGGTTGGCTAACATCAACATATTTTTTGCCCAGCATGCTACAGCCCTGAAAAACCCTGCGGAACTGCACTCGTGAGAAACCAGCTGTTGCAATCTGTCCCGACCGTCTGAAGTCAGAGAGACTATGGCATCCCCAATTGGGGTATGTTGTGTGGCTAAGGGTAGTGGGAAAGGGAAGGAGATGGGGGAGAGGAAGGTGGTGACGTAACTGACTATTCAGATCTGGTCACCAAACACGGCCAAAGCCATTATAAGCAACGTTTCAATTCTGAACGGTGTTCTTACACCAGGGCGACACTGAGAGTATCTTCCACTCTGGAACATGTCGCAAATTTACTACATATTGTTTGTACCGAGTAAATAGTGAAATAACAAAAATTAATTCAATTTTAGGACCAAAATTATACATTATATATGTAATTGCCATGTCTAAACTTTTTAAAATAGCCCGTAGATTCATTTTTGCTGATGATACTGCATTAGTTGTCTCTAATGAAAACCCTGAAATAGCTATTCAAGAATTACAAATAGACTTTAACGAGCTACTTAAATGGTCTCATGATGTAGGATTAATTATTAATGTCAGAAAAACTAAATGCATGTATATAAGATCACCGAGCTTGAAAATGTGGAACTTACCTAAAATAACTGCACATAATTTTGAATGTATACATAATAAAATGGAATAAATAAAAATTGCAGCTGTGAAAAAATTGATTTTACAAACGAATATACTTACCTTGGCATAATCGTAGACAATAACTTTAAATGGGACAAAAGTGTGACAAAAATTTGTAACCAGCTCCGATGTTTGGCGAGTAATTTTTATAAATTAAAATTTGTATTGCCTCGATGCACTCTCAAACTTATATATCTTTCTATGGTCGAATCAATACTTAGATATGGAATTCGAACTTGGGGACACTTGAGTAATATTAATGTTAAATACATTCAAAATTTACAAACTGCTATAATCAAAAAAATTGTTAAACCTAGCATTTACAAACAAAGAAACAACATAAAATTACTGTATGGCTCTGAGGGCCTACTTCCAATTAAAGGGCTTCTCTGGTTTATTATAATTATGGATAATGCGGGAGAAAATGCGTGCAAAAAGTTATTGGTGCATAGTCACAAAACAAGATTTACTGAAAAAAAAAGGCCTAAAAATTCCACTAATATCAAATAAGTATGGTAGCAGAACACTTGACTATTTGATACCTGTGATTTATAACAAATTTAACGAAAACTTTAACTTAAAAAATAATGAAGAACCCTCCCCTAAACTGACAAAAAAGTGGTTAATAAATGAACAAAACGTTTATCTATCCTAAACATTATATTTGGTATTAATATTTAAACTTAAGGTAATGTGTATAATGTTATAACATTAAATGGTAGAACCTACAGACAAGCTGATTGTCACAGCTTTGTGGGACTACCCATATCTTATATTGTATTAAATGTAATTATATTCAATTTAATAAATAATAAAATAAAAAAATAATCAAACAAAATTAACTTGCGCACGCCGGGATTTGAACCCGCGACCTCCGGCTTGCTAGTAGAGAGCCTTACCCCTCGACCACGGAGGCTGTTATATGCCACTTAGTGATGAATTTAGGGTTACAGCTAATTCTCAGCGGTAGAACCTTAGTGACAAAAGATCACCCTTCAATTTCCATTTCCTCTCCCATTTTGTTCCGTCTGACTACAGTCCCATTATTGGGGTTGCCAGAGCTTCTTCTACTTAGGGCATTATTTTGAATCTTAAGTGGTCGTCGGTCAATTTCGAATCGCATTCATAATTCGTTTATATATACGAAGTTTCAGTTTTTAACCACATACGCCTCAGACAACTTACTTATATGGCTAATTTAAGTGCTTACCAAATAGATACAGAACCACGCAAATTTAAAAACAACAAAATTAAAAATGCTGCAGCGAACTCAGAATTTATACCAAGTAAATTTTAAGTAATGACTAGTCTTTTTGTAAATTAACCCCACACAGGAGACCCCGAGGGAAATAGTTTTCTCTCAGGGCCAATATCATATTTGGGGATGCTGTGCGCAGGGTCTTTTTAAAGAAAGGAAGAAGAGAAAGTTCTGGGAAAGAAACATTTATGAGGGGTGAGTAAAAATCTAGGGATGTCAGTGTCTAGGAGTGACGGTCTAGGATAGGTCAAAGGGTCTTCCCAAACTAGCCTTTCCCGATCTGGCACGCCACGCAGCTGGTGGGCTGGCGCCTCACGAACACACCTCACCCGATGAACCCGGGCACCCCTACTAAATCACCAAACGTAGAGAATCACTTGGTTTGATCTATGGCAGAAGTGCTGGTTATCCAATAAATGGTACCCAAACCCGCCTCCCAAATTAAAATTAACGATTTCCGAAAATATGTGAAGATTGTATTAAAAATTCGTCTGTATTCTCCATTTAATTTTCAATACACATGTTTAATTGATATTTACGAACACCCACCAGTGCCGGATTATCATTTGGTGAAGGCAATCTTCTAAGATTTTTTTCTCATCAACATCGTTCATATCGTCACATGAATGCAGAACTATTCTAACTGGATTTAAACACGTGTTTTCATCAACAACAGTGACTCTCGACTAAATGGAAAGAACGTATGTGGACACACAGATTTTGGAATTAAATTTCGTTCTGGTAGTTTTGAGTTGCATTTACAACCTTTCATGCATGTCCCTGCTAACCACAACTTTGTCCGGGGTATTTGTGCAGCAACAGACTTAATCATCTGATGTTTTATGGGTAGTGTGTTTAGGAACATTGTTTGACGAGTTTTTATTTTGTTGTGATCTCTTCAAAAATACAAATAATAGCGTACCCTACTAATTATGATCTTTGACCCGATCTATTAAATTCGCGGACTAGCTTATGTGACATCATTATTACTTGGTATAGTTCTGCGTTAAAATAATGAACTCCTCCGATAATGTTTGCACATATCGATTCCTCCAACATGTTATCAGGTACCTGGTTTACATTGTTCAATACTACTCACTTCCCTAATTTATCTCATACACTGTAAATCCCTATATAGTGTATGTTAACAGGTTAATTCGGTAAATTCCGAATATAATACATGCTACCAGGTTACTTTTAACTTATCTCTTATACTGTAAATCCGAATGATTATTTTACCATGTTAATCATTACAAAGCCACTACTACTGTTAATTTTTTTTTCTTTACTACACAACTTAGTTGCAGAGAAAAATGTTTTTTTTTGTTATGTAATTATGTACATTTCTTAAGGAATAATATGAACTACACCTGTCAATTTGTCTGTCCTGGAACGGGAAACTTTCCTAGTTGGACAGGCAAAGCTTCCTAATATATAATTTGTAATTATTGTTTTTGGTAAACTAACGTTTAAGACAAGATTTTTTATGCATAGCACAAAGGGTAACAATTATTTTACAAGCAATAATTATTCGCCTGAAACACTTTCACGTCCCGTTGGCGTCACGTATCTTTTATCAGGAGATTTTTCAATGTGGATGAGTGTTTCAGGCGAATAATTATTGCTTGTAAAATAATATAATTTGTACTTTCTTTTGTATCTATCTTCAAATAAATAAACAATAGTAAAAATGTCTACAAAATCGATGGAAATATGGTCAGTCCGGTTAAGGTCACCCTACACAACAAAATCAATTGCACAAAGGACACAATGAATTAATAAAAACTAAATTGACTTTATATTTACAAAAGGACAAAAGTACCTTTGCGAGTTTGATAAAGTGTCGTTTTAATTTATGTATCTGGAATAAACCGCCTACTGAGGGGACTATTTCGTGTAGTATGGGGGTGGGTTGTTGGAACGTGAAAATAGCCCTAAAAAAGGCGGGCTTTATACCCTAGAAAGTATAACAACTGACAAATTAATACACGGCGTTGTCACCTCAAGAATTATGGTCAAGAATTGCCTAAACGTATAATAAAAACGCGCAATAACCTGATGGAGATCCTTTCCTACAATAGTAAGGATTCGTCTGGCCCATGCAATATGCGCAGCAGGATTATTCTCTTATCGGGTGGAACATCAATCAATCAATTTGTTATATGATGGTGAGGGGAAGAAATTATTCAATCTTGCAGATACCAAATTTTCCAAAAAACAGCGGCAAGAGACAATAGAACACCGAAAGCACGATGACAAATATTTCTAAAAAAAATAGACTAAGCCATTTGTCATGTATTCGGGTAAGCACCACCAGATTAGTGCACATTATAAATACATAGAGGCATGAAACACAATCTTTGAGGTACTTATTTAAAATACTAGGAAATTACAAACTAACCGAAACAAAAATAAATTATATTATGGTGCTTAACCATGGGTTGATACTTATTATTCATGTATATCTCAAGGGCTTGTACTTGAAGCAAAGAAATTAAATTAAACTTATTGAAGATATTATTACAGTGATATCTTTCAGGAGTTTTAGAAAGCTGGGCCCCGTGCAGCAGCTTTATTGGTACACCGGTGAATCCGGCCCTGCCCGTATGAAAGTGCTTGCTTACTCAAGTATTCTCAATATGCTAATTGAATTGCTACGTAGGTAATTATTTCTAATTCCGGTTAATTGATTGCTCAGCTGGTGGGACCGGACCTGACAATGATAACGGTCCGCAATTGAATAACCCTGAAAATGTGTCACTGAGTAAAATGAGACTTGGTAGGCATGATGAAATTTCATATTAAAGTCAAGATCATTATCATACGCTTTTTTATAATACCAATGCCATTTTGTTAATGTTATGCGACAGATAATTTTTCAACAAATATTCAAAGCTCTCTGAATTCGGGGTCCAGAGGACGCGGGTTTAAAAAAAAACTAAATACGCAATTTAGCGATAAAGCAAATCTCAGAAATATCGTGTTGAGGAACCCTGATTAGGTTAGGTTAGGTTAGGTAACTGCTTGTTCTAATACGTTCTCAGAATCGCCTTGGTGAAAGCAGAATAAATACTGGGCCAAAAATTAAACAGTTACCTACTTGAAATGGCTCCAGTTATTACTTGGATAGTCTAACCTTCATCTACAACTTCCCCTGACGACTATTCCTTCAGCCTCACAAAAATCCAGGATAGGGATGCCATTGTCACTGGCTCCGGGTAACTAACCATCACAGGCACCCACTTCTTGGTTCACTGTCATTCATACCTACATCGACTCGTACAGTGAGAAAAATGAGTATGGCTGATTTATTAAAATCATGTTGAAATGAATGATGGCAGGCCATTTCCTAACAAAATATTAGTAAAACTATATACTATACCTGCTGTCCCGTTTTTGTCAACAATACTCATTTTTCTCCGTTTGTGAGGTCATGAATAATTCTACAACCATTTCAGAAATAAAATATTTTCCTGAAAATTTGATCAATGAGTACACTGCCATTATTGAAAGTAGAGAAAACGAGAAACACTTTCGACAGAAGTCTATTTTAGGTAGCTAGAGTGAGGACATAAATAGGAAATCCATTCTGAAACAATCTTAGGTAAGTACTGAAACTGATCAGTGTACTTTCGCCAGGAGATAGGTCTTTAGAGTTGAGAGTAGGTACCTACCTACCTTTCACTATGAACGCTTGTTAAATGGAATGTAGTTCTCACTTAAGTTATACAGGCTGTACCAAGAGGTCTAGCACGGACGATCCATAAAGCCCTATGTCAATACGATATTGACTACATTCTTCATCTATAGTCAGTTGGCAATATTTGACAAGAAATGTTACGATGGTCGAAAACCAAATTTTAGCGCCGCCTACAATAGTATCAGATAAGCTTCTGTTAACAATCAATATACACATATTTGTTTTATAATGTCGTTGGTTTAACGGAGTTGAATCATTGATGATTATATTTAAATAAGACTAAAATTACTGAATTCCGTCTACGCGCACCGCTTATCGTGTTCTAATAGTGGAACACGCTTCTACAAGATATTAATACTCAATAGCGCCTCTAATTGAATAGCTCTATTATTTGAACTAACGAAGCTCTTAGAATTGAAAGAAGTCTTATACGCTGCGAGTTGAATCCGTTCGGGCGAATGACGCTACATTGGTTTGGGTTTTAATAAACTAAAATTGTTCAGATAACAAGATGAATAAAGACCTACTTAACTCCCTTTTTACTGCCAAAAAGTAAATGTGGACTGTCAATGCATATTTAAGATAGTATTTCAATTCAACATTGTCAATTTATTAATCTTTTTACGTAGCTGTATGACGTTTATAAACCTCCAGGGTTGCCAGCGAACATCAAATTCATATTTATTGAATTATCGAAGGAAGCAAACACTTTGTGGCTTGACATTATTACACAAATGAAAGAATATCTTTGTTTTAAACCACTTTATTACATTTATATACGTCGACCGGTTTCGTTTGAACTCAACCTTCATCAGGACAGTACAAATATAAACTAAAATATAATACAGAGGAAGATTATTAAGTAAACAATAAAGAAAGAGAAAGTATATAAATGTGAGGGAGAGAGCATCAGGGCAGCGGAGTAGGTAGTGGGGTCGGGGAGGGGTGGGGATTACCCAGGGAGAAAGGAAACATCTTTAAAATAGGGCTTTTAGTAAGTTCTATCTGTTTGTTTAAAATTGGGTAATTATTTTTATTTTTATTTGCTTTTGAGATTTCCAATGATTCTAAATTATTGTGACGTATTCTTATTTTATTTTTATGTAGTATTTGAACTCCTGTCATTCTATTAAATGTATGATTAGTATTAATTAGGTGTTCGGCAAATTCTGAAAAACCGGTATTTGTTAAACACCTGACATGTTCTTTTACTCGAATATTTACATCACGCGCGGTTTTACCAATATTTATTGCTGGCCAATCGTTGCAATTAAGGCGAAATAGGTAGACTTGACCTGAAATTTGGCATTTTTGAGGTCACTTTTAGACGTATGGACACTTTTCTAGAAAAAAACACAAATTGGTTTCGAAAGATCGTTATTTTATCTTGTAAAGTAAGTTGTAAAATTTTGGAAAATGATATTATTTTCATACCATAATAAAGTGTTACCGTTGGACGATATGCAGATTTGTTGCATTTTCAAAGGCGAAGTTGTATAATACAACAAATATTTCAAATCATATAATAATACAGTATAAACAATCAATAAATTATCTATCATATATATGTATAAGAATTTTGTTTTTATTTCAAATAAAATTACTAATAAATAAATCCGAGGACGCGTTTTGTGACGAAAATCCCTCAATTTGACTATTTATTTATGACCTTACAAATTGGTATAGTTGAGATTTTTTTACAAAAATAATTTACTATGATATTATTGAAACATTAATAATAATTTATGACCAAGAAATATATTCTTAAAGTATATAATAGTAATTAATTTCGATTAGCGTTTTTTGTTTGTTCGTCTTTCTGATTGCCACGGCGCAAGCCGAAATTTCGTCAGTATCCGCTGCGACAGGGCGGTGAATGGTCGTTTGGTTCGTGCCGGTCTAGTAAATAACATTTTGACGAAATTCCTCGTTTAAAAATGGGTAGAAAAATACTATCGGACAAAAGTTTTATAAGAAAACAAAAATTTCGTCATCAAAAACGTAAATGGGAGAAATATTTGTAGAAAAAAAAAGGGTTAGTCATATTTAATTATCCTTGTACATTGTACGTACTCTATATGCTACAGGGTCGTTCAAACGAATCAGTCAGAATACGCATATATTTTTTATAACATTTAGCGATAATTTTGTGTTGTTTAATTTTCAGGGAAAATAATCAACTACCAACGAATGATTGTGATTCTGAAGCAAATATTGTCTCTAAAATTCCGTCGGTATTTTTTTTTTTTTTTTTACAGTAATACCGCACAAGAGTCCCAACTGCTAGTAAATCTAGTCTCCTCTGATAATCTAGTCTCCTTCAACGGAAGCAATCTTCCGAACAGGCCTTCCATTGATATGCTTGGTGTAACTATAAGTGACCAGCTCAGGTACGGGGGCTCCATCGAAGCCAGAGTAAAGTTGGCCTCTCAGAAGCTGGGCGTACTGTACAGGGCCCGCAGATACTTTAATAGTACACAACTGCTCACCCTGTACAAATCGCAAGTGCGCCCTACTGTCGAATTTGGCAGCCATCTCTGGTCTGGAGCCCCAAAATACCTGAAAAAAACCCTTGACTCTGTGCAGAAACGGGCGGTCCGTTTGATAGATTCCCCAATCTTAACAAACGGACTGCAATCTTTAGAGCACAGGCGTCAGGTAGGTATGCTGTCCTTGTTCTATCGGTATTACAATGGAAGATGCTCTGAGGAACTAGCGTCATTGATCCCTTCGGCACCGGTGCGTAGTCGGGATACACGCCAAACGCGCGCCCAACATTTGTACACAGTTGACACTTGTCACATGAGAACGGGTCGCTTCTACGATTCGTTCTTAAGTTCAACAGCTCGGCTGTGGAACGAACTGCCGGCCTCTGTGTTTCCTCCCTCCTACAACATGGGACTCTTCAAGACCCATGTTCACTCCTTCCTCTCCACAAAAAGACCCTCCACACAGCATCCCCAAAGATGACATAGGCCCTGAGGGAAATTATTTTCTTCAGGGCCTCCTGTGTGGAGTAAATATAAAAAAAAAAAAAAAAAAAAAAAAAAACCATACCCTTGTATACATGGTATCGGGAAACGCGTAGTATATTACTGTGACCGATTCAACTCTAATTACCGCGGTAATTATAAACAAGCATTTACAACCCGGTTTTGCGCGATTTACGCGCATGCAACATTACCACGTGTACACGGTGTCGGGAAACTCGTGGTGAAATTACGGTGACTGAAACCGTGAATATCGCGGTAATTATAAAATATCAATAATTCCCGGCATTACGCGAGTTACACGCACAAAACCATACCCTTGTATACATGGTGTCGGGAAATGTATGGTATATTACGGTGAATAATTTCTATTCTATTGTCCAATTCCCTATTACATAGGTATAATTCAACATATTTAATATTTTTAGTGTTACTTTTTGTCAGTTTCATAATGTCATATTGTGAATTGAGCTTCTTGTTTTAGGAGAAAAAAAACGAGGTTATTTTGACATACTTACTTTAAGTATTAGAAATAAAACTTACTGGTAATACCTATCGTACAAACGGATAAATATGTAAAACGAGAGATTTTTTACAATCAAACTTAATGTTAAACACTTTTTTAAAACCTATGTAAACTAAAATTTAAAAAAAAACAAGTGAACAAAAATATTTGAAAAATTAAAAAAAAATGTTTATTCAAATACCTACCTATTTTGTACCTACTATGTCAACGCACTGCATTTGTATTTATTTATGTTTACGCACTCCGACGTATAATTTACAAATATGTATGTAACTACTCATTAGGAAGAAAGCTACAACCGAAAATTCAAACACAATAATTGTTATTTCATCGGAACCATGCTGTAGGTTTCGGCCGCCGTGCGGAGTGTACGGCTGGCAGTGGAATGAATATGGTATTTCTGTCTCGTTCTAAAAAAACGTCCGATCGCCAGACCGTCTTTTGACCAAATTCGAATTCGCGGCCGCTGGTTAATACGCCTTAAGTTTGTAGATCCCAGAGTGGCTAAACGTATCTTCTTTATCTTTACAATTATTTAAAAATTTGGCTAAGTTATTATTAGTATAGAAGGCCGGCCTAATTTCTGATGGAAGTTTAGATGTGCAAAGGGAAGAGAATTTACTTATGAACAAAATTCTACGCCATTGAGTAGTTAAATTATTATTATTAATAGTTGGTAGAGCATTATATAGAAATTTATTTGTTGCGATTCGGCGAAGTTTTTTTGAAAGGATTTTATCAATAAGATCAGAGTGATAACCGTTGTTATTAGCTATTTGTTTTATTGTAAGGAGTTCGTTAGAAAAATTATTATTAGATAATGGGATGGTGACTAGCCGGTGGATCATGCTGTGAAAGGAGGAATGTTTATGTGAGATAGGGTGATTGGAGGTATTATGGATTACGGTGTCAGTAAATGTAGGTTTTCTAAAAATGTTGAAGTTAATTCTATTTTTAACGATAGACAAAGAAAGATCTAGAAAGTTTAAGCTGGAATTTATGCCCATCTCTAATGTGAACTGGATTTGTGAGTGGAAGGAATTAAGGAGTGTCAGGAAAGTGTTTAACTGGCGCTCTGTGCCCGTCCAAATACAAAAAATGTCATCCACATAACGTTTCCACAATAGAATATTTTTTAATAATGGGGATTTACATGCAAATATTTTATTTTCTATATTATCCATAAAGATATCAGCTAGTACAGGGCTAGTAGGAGCGCCCATTGGTAGACCAGATCGTTGCATATGCGTTTCATATTTATTGCATTAGGGGCCGTTCAAGTATTATGTAAGAACTATAGGGGGGCAGGGGGGTCTTTGCTTTGCTTATTTTTGATGACATGGGGGGGTGGGGGGTCGAGATAGTGATTACGTCAGCACTGCTCAGCAGTAGTTTTTTTTTTACACATTGGCAACCCACACATTGTCTATGTTTGAAAATCAAATACATATTCGGGGATTCCCACAAATAATTAATACGTTTAGGTACTCGCTTAAAAAACAGAATACATTAACAGAAAAATGCATATAGGTACCAATTTTTACGTAAGCATTGGAGGGGGGAGGGTAAGAGCTTTGCTTACTTTTGGTGACAAGGGGGAAGAGGGGGTAAATAATTGTAATAAATCTGCTTACGTAATACTTGAACGGCCCCTTATCAATATCGGTATGTCTATTAATACGCGACCGTGCTCGGGGAATCGATCCGATATTGTAAAGATATCGATTTCACTGTGCTAGGACCCCTAGTACGAACCCCACTAACTCCAGAGATTCTTGAACAGATTCGAAGAGAAAAAATATGTCATTATGTTATACAAATACATTTTATTTTTTCATTTAGAAAAAACAAACAACAACAAAAATTATTTGTGCCTGAAGTCCTGGGAAGACCCAAAACGCATCGAGCACGCCTAATTTAAGAGGCAATTTAAATCCACAAAACCACATTAATATTAATAGAGACGGCGAGGCTAAGCTTAATAGTTTTTGATATCCTATACTTAACGGCTACACCAAAACTAGACGCATAAAATCACATTAATTTGAATAATTATTTAGAATACCGGCCCTAAGAAGATTGACCTTCGCAACACAATATTTCACCACAATCCCTACATCTGCCCTGGGACTCGATTCTCGGCGAAGTCATTCCACATTGTGGGTCGAACCACTCGTTGTTCGAGTGGAATGACTTCTGACGTTTGCCGTATTTAAGTATGTACCTTCGACGAGACTCAAGAATAAGAACGTCAACGTCAATCGATACCCAGATGATTGACACTGTAACGATGTCCGAAACGTTGGCTAAAGAAGGAGCAAGGGCAACACGGCATAACGCAAAAATAAATCACTTTGTGAGGGTCCCAACTATATGTATATCAAATCTTCCCCATCTTCAAAATATTGTCTTTTGTGTGGAAGAATATTTTATCAAAGGGAAACTATATTTAAGCCCGCAGAACGGGTAATGCATCCTTACACTTATCGAACTATACATCAATAAAATGTGTACATTTTTTACAAATAAAACATCACTAAATAGCAAAACACTGACTTTAACTTCAGTTTATTGAGTCGTATTATAATAGTAGGCTTAAATTTCAGACAATAATTTTATTGTTGAAGTATGGTGCATAATCTACATGTATTATATTCAACGATATAGCTGTTTAACCGTTAGAATGCTACGCGGCGCAAAAGCGCTGCGAGCTTCAGTGTGTTTTTGGTGCTCCGTGGGAGTGGACGTACTCTTAACCTCGCGCGATAAAAAAATAATTAAATAAATAATTTTTTTACCATTTTTTTTAAATATTATTTTAAAAAATAACCATGTCTCGTGTTATTATTTCGAACGTTGATTCGATTCCTAGTGATTCTACGGATAGTTACTCGAAATAGGGATAACGAAAAAGCCAGCAATTGGTAGTTATTGGATAAATAATTCCCGACACATACCATGGTTTAGGACAATGTTTTCAAGGGATAGAATTCAACAAATTTTGAAGTTTTTTCACTTGGTTAATAATGGGTTATTATTTGAACCAGGTCATCCAGATTATGACCCATGTGGCAGGTTTGATGTGCTTGTCAAACATGCAAATACTGTATTTCAGCGGCATTATATACCAAATCAACAATTATCCATCGACGAGTCGTTAGTTGGTACTCTTTGCCATTCTGCCATAAAACAATACATTCCAAATAAAAAAACACCATAAATGGGGGATCAAATTTTGGATGCTGTGCTACTCTATTTCTAAATATTGCTTGGGTTTTTTCTGCTACAAAGGAGCTAAGAATACAGGGATAAAGGGAACCCGCCTTATTTGCGTTCGATGTAGGAAAGGCCTACATGCTATTTGTGCGGCAAAACATATTTGTTGAGCTTTTTTTATATTTTTTATTTTCAAAAAGAAATAAAATACAACAATATACATATTTTATTTTAATTTTTTCATATTCATATCAATAAACATTTTTTCTTTATAATGCAAAAAGAATTAATAAAATTGATTGATATTTGTCTAAATTAGAGTGTTTTATTTGACACCATTATTTTTTCCTCTAAATCAATCAATACGTGTTTAGCAATTTTCATACATTTTTGCGAAAATTGCTTAGCACTAAAACGGTTAAAATAAAATCCATTTTCTCGAACCTTGTTTTCGCCGACATGAAGTGTGTTAATTTCGTAACGCCAGAACTCTTCATCCGAAAGTTTGAAATGTTTCCGACTAACGTGATTGATAAGTAACCGTAATAAATCAATATTATTATGTCAAAACTAAACATTAAACCTCAACAAACAATAATAACAAATCAGCTATTAATGCGGTCAGCGGTCACGATAACATAATAAGGTAATAAATCATAGATAATAAATAACATACTAAAATAGGTACAACAAGTGTCTTGTGATGGTATTATCAGACATTGAACCGTCTGGAAGAAGTTAAAAACCCCAGTAATTGTCTCGCCATTCGGTTCATTCATAATAAATGTTGTAGTAAAATGACACTATCGACTACAATATAACTGTAGAGATGTAGAGGGTTAACTAGTAGATCTGTGAAAGTAGACTTTGCGTCCAAAAAAAAATGTTTTTAATTTTCACTTATTTTATAAATCAAAACCAAAATTTCTTCTGAAAGCATACGATTTGTAAGTAGGCATCTAATTGCATAGCTACTGAATTAAACACGACGATTTGACGATCGATAACATTTGAAAAAATAATATATATTTATTGAAACATTAAAACGGCCACCATCTTTAACCGGAACCGAAGCGTACCAAAATAAATACAGAACGACGAAATGCAAGACGCTTATGTTCAATATAAAGGAGAAATAGTGTTGTATGGAACCAGTGTTGCCAGATTCATGTTTTTGTGTCATTTATACCTCCACGGATTTTTAAAATACGAGCCATCAAACATTCCCCGTTTGCAAATAACCTCAAATTTCCTACTACAGTAAGCGGAAAATGTTGCTTGTGATGTGATGGAGGACTTGGCCAGCCGAGGAACTGAACACACTAATTCTGGGTGGGACCCAAACGCGATGCCAACTCAGCCACTGACCGGTCGTATATAATATCAAGAAGAGAAAAATGAGGATTGGTAGTTAAAATCTAGATTAAAAGAAAACGTAAAACTTGTCATCATAAAATGTATTAATTAACTATTATTTAATGTAACACAACCTCTACAGTTCTTTCACAACTGCTATCTGTAAGTTAACACAAACAAAATAAAGATAAATAAACAAGTGTCTTGAGTATCGGATGACAGGCAAAAAGAAGGAATTCCCTGATAAAGAAATCGGAATTCACTGTCAAGGTGGAAACATTACATCAAGTCAGTGAATTAAATAACAGTGTTTTTTTGTAGTTGCACCACATTGTTATTCTATGTTCTCATTGTTTATTTTGAAAGTGAGGAAATCCTTACAAATTATGTCACTGAAATAGGATATTTGAGGGGTAGATGTAAAATAAACTATGTCACTGAAGTAGGTTATTTGAGGGGTTGATGTAAAATAAATTATGTCACTGAAGTAGGTTATTTGAAGGGTTTGATGTAAAATAGATTATTCCACTGAAGTAGAAAGGGATGCTTTACAGGTTCATGTAAAGAAAATTTGGTCACTAAAATAGAATGAGATTGTTTGACGGGTTGATGTAAGAGAAATTATGTCACTGAAGTAGAATGACATTGTTTGACGGGTTGATGTAAGAGAAATGATTTCACTGAAGTAGAATGAGGTTCATTGGCGGGTTAGTGTAATTATGAAATTATGTCACAGCGCAGCGGTTGAAATAGATTGTTTCACTTTCATTCACTAAAGTAGAATGACATTCTTTTACAGGTTGATGTAATTGAAATTATATCAATGAAGTAGAATGACATTGTTTGACGGGTTGATGTAATTCAAATTTTGTCACTGAAGTAGAATGAGGTTGTTTGACGGGTTGAAGTAAAACAAAAAAATATCACTGAAGTAGATTTTTGACGGGTTGATGTAAAAGAAATGAATTGTGTAAGTGAAGTTGAATGAGGTTGTTTGACAGGTTGATATAAAAGAAATTATGTCAGCAGCAGGTGGTGAATTAGGTTGTTTGATTGGTTGAAGTAAAAAAAAATGTCACAATGAGTTTTCTTTGTCGGGTTGCTGTAGTAGATATGACACTGAAGTTGAATGAGATCATTTGACGGGTTGAAATTAATATAAAGTAACGTTGCAAGTTGAAATCATGAAAATTCAGTGACGTGAAATAGTATGTTATTTACCAGGAAGAACTGAGTAACTGTTTCAAAGGGAGATGACCTATTTATCTTACAACAGTTAGATTAGTGTATATTGTAAGTAAGGGGAGATCAGTAGAATAGAATTCACATAGTCAGGAAGTACTGATCAGTTTTATGAGGTTAAATGGAAGTAACTCAATATTTTTCAAAGTTTTCCAAAAGATTACCGTCTACTATATATTATCAATTTCCACAAAATCAATAACAGATTCATAATGCAAAAATATTATGATAACCTTTCACATAACCTTCAACGCCCCTTTTTAATAGCAAACAAAAGGCTGCAAACACACAACGAGTTTACAATCATTGAAGTTCATCGCATACAGATTGAATTATTATGGTAGTGTTAGTAATGCACACATGCTGAATGTCAGATATTCATCTATCAATAGGATATTAAGCACATTCAAAATGTATTATTGAAATGTGTAGCGTACACCTCAGGTGAATTAAAATAGTGAATTAAAAGTGGCACTAAATCCTTTGGTTCCTGGATTAGAACAGATGAACATGGATGTAATAATCCAATGGATCGGAGCGTACACCTCGGGTGAATTAAAAGTGGCACTAAATCCTTTGGTTCCTGGATTAGAACAAATGAACATGGATGTAATAATCCAATGGATCGGAGCGTACACCTCGGGTGAATTAAAAGTGGCACTAAATCCTTTGGTTCCTGGATTAGAACAGATGAACATGGATGTAATAATCCAATGGATCGGAGCGTACACCTCGGGTGAATTAAAATACCCCGTATATAGTAACACTTGACGATAATTCTAAAAGCTAATCCAGAGATTCCTGGATTAGGAGAAAATTATCTTGGAATAGTATCACATAATCCATTTGATCCTGGATTAGAAGAAAGGTTACCTGGATATAGTGGCACTAAATCCTTTGGTTCCTGGATTAGAACAAATTAACATGGATGTAGTAGCACATAATCCGTTGGATCCTGGATTAGAAGAAAGGTTGACTGGATATAGTGGCACTAAATCCTTTGGTTCCTGGATTAGAAGAAAGGTTGACTGGATATAGTGGCACTAAATCCTTTGGTTCCTGGATTAGAACAAAATTAACATGGATAAATTAGCAAATAATCCATTGGATCCTGGATTACACTGGTTAGAGTGGCACTAAATGGCTCATGGATTAGAAGAAAATTTGTATGGATTTAATTACACCAACCCTTTAGTCACTAAATAGAAAGCTAAAACAATGTTTAACTTCACATATTTGTGTCAGAAAAATATCAGAGGCCAAATTAATTTAATTTGAACACCATCTAGCGTAGGGCCAGTCTAGTATATTTAATATCAACAGCATACAAAATTATACAGGCCTTGTACAGATAATGACACCATGATGTTAATAGTTCCCTTTTACCAGTGTAGTGCCCTTCAGTTAATTGCTAGTAATGCATAAACAAATAAGGCACTTTTTAATACATGTCTCAGAAGTTGTAGAACAAGTCAATTAACATGTATTGAAAAGTAGATGCTGCGTCGCATTACAAAAGATACCTACCCAATTATCTGACCTTAACGGATTTGTATGAGTGCGTTCCAATTCTGAATGATGGACTTCAAATTGACAGTAGGTAATATATTAACTAACTAATCATCACACCGTTTTACGCAGGGGTAGGCAGAGAGGATGGACCGCCAAACAACTCGGTCTTGGCACACATGCTTTCTTCATTCCCATTCATACTTTTCTGTTATTCCGGCTCTTGACATGGTACGACTCTAGTATCTGGTTCACTCGATTGTGCCATGTCTTCCTCGGATGTCCCCGACTTCTTCCACCTTTCACATTTGCGTTTCCTTACACTCCTTTCGTCATTATTCGCTCTACATACACAAACCATCGAAGCGTCCCTTTCTTAATCTTACTCATTCAGGTTATACATTATGTTGGGAGTACCGTTCAATCAGTTCAAAAGATAAGCAAAGATATTAAATGCGATTATAGTTCAATTTAAATGGACATTTAATAAAAGCGGTCACCTAAGCAAGCGTTGATTGAAATTAAAGTTGCTTTATTTTTATAGTGGCTAGACGAGCATAGTTGCAACGCTATCGTACCAACAGTCTATCTGTAATAACGTGATTAGGATTTGAATATGAAGAATACCGGCATTTAGAGCTGGGTGTTGTAATCAATAATAATAATAACATGGTAAAAACAATTTATGGTCTTTGATAGGAGTTGAAAACAACTTAAAACAAGAATTTAATGAAAATGGTGGCGGTAGCAAATAACAAAAAGTAGTTCTGGAATACATTACACGGTTAAAGGATTGCAATAATTTCCTTATGTATGTGTAAGCCATTGAAAGCTAACAAATACTACAAATGAAGAAAATAAAAAAATCTGTTTATATAAAGCACCAAAAACTCTTCAAAGGAGAAGAGAAGTGATATTTGTACAGTTTTTTCAAAGCAACACATTTCAATTCTATCATGACCCATAGTTTTAAGAGACAAGATACAAAGTTGTTTGTTTCATGTGATATATTAGTCAATAAAATATATGTCAGTTGTTTTTGTGTATGTTCCATTTAATTTTTTTTCAAATTTAATAATGTTATTATTTTAGTTTTTTGACAGTTGTTTCGGCTTTCAAGCCCATTTTCAAACATTGCTAAGTCCGGGCTGACGACTTATTTATATGATTCTATTTACCCCCGCCTAATTACAATTTTTATGAATATATTGTCACAATTACTTTCTCAGTAAATGTGTTTAACTGTAATAAGTATTTAGGCAACATAAAAAATGAAATTGAGCGGGAACTAAAAATAACTTTAAGAAAATTGGATGTGAAAATAAATTAGTCAACATTTGTAATGTGTTACAGCTGAATGTGTAAATAGGTAACTGGTTGGTACAACACAGATATAATATTACATGTTATCATTATGGTTATCAACATAATGGTCTCAGAATTCCATGCTGTACCTACTTTAATTATTATTTATAATCTGTTTAAAAAACCATAACAATGAAAAAACTTTATTCCATTCTGATGTGGAATGGGCAAACAATGAACAAAGCAAATATTGGACAATATCTTTAAATTCATTGTTTTGATTTTGGCTGGGAATGAATGTTATCTATTCAAAATACAAACAAGCATTAAATTAATACACTTTGAAGAAAAACAATGAAAACAACAAAAACAAACAATTCTGATTTAGCAGCCCTCAAATACAAATGCTCTTCTTAATTTATTCACACAAATTTTACTCCCAATATTGGAAAATATTTTTGGGCAAATGTTCAATTTTTTTTGTTTGGGGCGATACTGAGAGAATCTTCCACTCTCGAATGTAAATGACAACAATTGATCAAATAACATTCTCTTGAGCAAGCCGAGATTTGAACCCGCAACCTCCGGCTTGCTAGCCGAGAGCCTTAACCCTCGACCACGGAGGTCGTCATAATGGACTTCTCACCAGGAGATATAATCACTTCACTGTAAATAAGAAGTAAAAAGAGATTAAATTTTTCACCACAATATAATTACTATTTTGCTATGATTACTTCTTATTTACAAATTATCACTGCACTGTAAATAAGAAGTAAAAAGCGATTAAATTTTTCACCACAATATAATTACTATTTTGCTATGATTACTTCTTATTTACAAATTATCACTGCACTGTAAATAAGAAGTAAAAAGCGATTAAATTTTTCACCACAATATAATTACTATTTTGCTATGATTACTTCTAATTTACAAATTATCACTGTACTGTAAATAAGAAGTAAAAGGCGATAAAATTTTTCATCACAATATAATTACTATTTTGAGAATAAATTTCAAAGCTGCAAGTATTAAAGAAGTATATTTTACCATGGATGTACTGGAAGCATCTTCTACAAAATGTATTAACAATACACAGTAAACAAAGAGTAATCAAGAGAGGTGACGCCAAAATATTATTCTGTAAGCAAAATTTCAAATAAAGTTTGAAAAATAAATGTAATTGTTTCCCTGGGCAATACTCAAAGCATCTAACTAACAAATCATCACTGTCACACAATTTTAAAGGAGTAGGTAGAGATGTTAGAACAGCACAAATCTTACTATTTTGACACTAAAGCTGTCAAAGCTGCCAAGTCAAAATAGTATTTGGTATTATTTGTGCTGTTCTAAAATATCTGCCTACTCCTTCCTGCTACGAGCAATATATTAAACTGAATATTTTGGTTGATAAATATATCATATTATACATTATAACTTATATTGTGAATAAGTGATACAGGATTTCAACAGAAAGACATCGAATCATAGCAACCTTCTGTCATTATTTCACAACCCATCTTGCAAACATTATTGCAGTGCGTAGGTAACATTAGAAATTAACAAAAACACAGAGGAGAATAAAATATGAATCACTTTGCCGATACGATTAATAGAATCTCGTTTCTAAACATGTATTTACATAAACATTCCTACCACTTCTACTTTTACTAATCACTTTTCATTTTAGACAATTCGTATCTAATACAGTCTTGTTGACCTTCTAACTCCATTGTATAACAAATCTAGCCATTAGGAAAGGTTCGGGATAAATTAAATTAAGCACAATTTTAGAAAAATGAAACGAATACCAATCGAGAGGCGAAGAGATTAAAAGAATCGTGACAGGAAATGAAATAATATTTTGGGCATGTGGGTTTGTCAGATTCAATGACAATTCTAAGGACATTAATTTTATAATTAACCTTACATTTTGCATTAGATATGTCAAAATTGATAGGATAATGTGTTGTTTTCTTATTTTTGAAGTATTTTGCTAACTTAGAGCGTAGTTTATAATAGAAAATATAAGATTGAAACTCACCAAAAAATATGTAAACTAATCCATTCATCTCTTTCGAGATGATTCGTGCAGCGATATCCACCATGTAAACACTTGATTATAATCAACAGTATCACATTATTTGTTTACAATGAAGCAAACGTGTTGCCACCGGGTTAATATATCACAAATCGTAGTAATTAGACCGTGAACTGTTAGCGGATGAATCTGACGGTGCATGGCGTAGCGGCCGGGAGACAGAACCGCCCTCGACGAAAACACGTCGGCAACTGAAGAAAACTAAGGCGCCAGTCAGAACAACATAAACATTTCAAATAATACAGAATGATTGAACAGAATACTATGGATAGTAGAATAGAAAGCGAAAAATGACTATTTATTTATGTATTTTTTTAAATGAAAACCACATTGATTCATTCAAATTTTAAATACTTGTAAGCTTATGTGAAACGTTAAAATTATTAAGAACATTTCACAAAACTTTTTTCATTAAATATAATATTGTAGCACCGTATTATTTTTAATGAAGGTTTTTTATCTTTATTAAATGCGCAATTTATAAATTTATAGCAATATTGGTTAATTTCAGCGTTCCCGTTTATAATAGAATATAAAAAGTTTTTTTTTATTAACAGCTTTAATTTTTTTCACGTTTTTCTAACTTATGCTTCATTTAAAATATACAACTACTGTAGTAAAATTATGAAGTTACATTATAATTGTATCAAATTTAAAAAAATAATAACTAAAATATACATTAAATATTTGAATGTGTTAATTAAAATGTTAAAATATATGTTGATAGACCAAGTGAAGTAAATATAATAACAATAACTTCCTTTGCTAGTATCCAAAGTACTGAAAAGTTTTATTTATCATATATTATATTGTGAGACAAATCATTACTGGCATTACTGGTATTACATATAAATACCATAATGTAGTTATTGTATTATTTTGTATATATTATGTGAGGCTTATTATAATGAATAAACCCTTCAGTAAATAATTTATTTTTTAATATCACCAAATGTATAATTTTCATAAGGTTCTTTACTTAGTAATAGGACCATTCTACCCACTGTCCTACGAATTGGTAAGCAATCGACATAAATCAAATGCTCTAAGACCCTGCGCAGAAATTTTTCACACTGAACTGCACTGCACTGTCATCTTACAGTACTTGGTTTATGCCGATTGCATACCGACCCGTGGGACGACGAGCTAAAATTTAACGCACATATAATTTTCACCTATATGGCACGGTTAATTTTCAAATTTCCAAAGGAGGAATTAATGAATGAATTAACTTTTTTTAATCCATGGAACCCCTCCATTTTTATAATGGATGCAACGCAACTGTCCCAATACCAGGAGCATAAAGTTCTATTACATCCCTCATCTCTTGGGGTGTGCTGTGAGGAAAATGGGAGGGATAGGATAGAAAGGAGGAAGGTTGGGAAGAAGTAAGAAATCTCATATCTGGTAACTATAAAAGGCTAAAGCCATTTAAAGCAATATTTCGATTCTGGTCTTTCACCAAGACGATACTGAGAGTATCCTCCACAAAGTGGTTCTGCTGTCACTATGACCAGAATCCATATTGTGATAATTGAGCCATATAGATAGAGCTAACATTAATACTTGAAATATGGGCTACAAGCATCGGTTAATTGACCTCATTGAGATATCACAGGCTTCAGTTGATTTCGAGCGTTAGCCGGGAATAGGTCTCCAGCGATAACTGCAAAATGTCAATGCTCATGCTAAGATACTGTACAAATCGTACTAGAAAGATACTAAAAGCAATGGGATAACTGTTCATCGAGATGTAGGGCTATACCATAATCAATATTAGTGTAAATTGATATCCTTTAATGTTAAAAAACTCAAAACATAGCATGACGGGCTGTGAGTACCATGTTGTTCTGGTGACGTTCGGGACGACTCGGGTGATTTGTCGGAACTGGCTTATTTGTCTCATTTACTCTACGCTCGGTCAACTGAGCACGACAGAGATGATAGCTCAACGATGGCTACCAGTGAGCTATCCCTACACGTGATGTGCGAATAGGAACGCTGTTTTTGGTAAATTTTGCTAATAATGCTTCCTCTTTTATAACAACTCAATGATAGTAGTACTTATCCACCTCTACATTCTGGTTTTGAACGATTGCATGAATGTAAATATATATCGATTAGTTAGTTCGTCTAATCAATGAAAGCCGCTCAGCCAAAGAAAACCTGGATAGGTTAATATGATACTCTATTCAGCCCTGAACGGAACCCATGCCTGACAATTTGATACTTACAAGATTACTACATAAATATTATTGTTCTTATTCAATTTACCAAGTTGTTTATTATAAACCTTCATGCTTCAATTGAATTGCATTTCAATATCACAGTAAATGGAGTATGACTGGAAAACATTACAATTTGTATTATTATGTATTGCCCATACTTAATGCACTATTGAATGAAATCCTCCCATCAAGGCAGATTTGCAGTTTTCTTTTCTCAAAAGGTTGGGAGAAATATTATTTCAAAACAAATATTTCCTAGTATGTTAACGGTAGTGACATCTATGGGTAATTTTACAAACTAAAGTGAGAAGCATAATAATAAATTTGTGGTTGTTATTGAATAACAAAAGAAGATGTTATTGCAATAAAGTGACCATAAATTTCTCAATTTTCACAGAACTGTCAGTATCGCCGTTGTGTATGTAAGACCACCATTCGGAATTGAAATGTTGCTTGAAATAGCTTTAGCCTTGAATGGTGATAAGATCCTAATAGCCAGGTACTTCTCAACCTACCCCTTCATGCCTTATTATGTCCCTTTAGTTGAATCTTAGATAATATATCTGAGATCACAGCTAGAATATTCATCTCCTGTATAGTGTCTTATTTATGCTACAAGGGAAGTTTCATAGATATTATGTTCAATTACTAATCTAAAACTACCGTTAGTTTCTTTCTCTTTACTCTTTCTACCCGGAAAAAAATTAGGGCCCGTTCCCTAGTCCGTTTAAAAATCTAATGTCGTTACGTTTAAAAATTGGACGGAGTTCCGTTTAAAAGTTTGATGCCCTAATGGCTGTGGAGATTGTATGAATCTCTTCACAATTACCCAACACGATTAAAACTTGTCTCCGGCACTTTTTGTCGGATGGATGGCCAGCACAGCGCATCCATTTAAAAATCGTTTCGGAACTCGCTCGCTCATAGGTTTGAATGGAGCTGTTCAAACTTGTCATTCCGACATCCTCCTCACTACAACACCCTAACCCCGCAACACGCCCGCTCTCCAGTCAAATAGAAGTGGATTTTTACCATCTGATTCTTAAACGGAAGTGAGAATAGGGTAATGTGTAATTTTAAGTGTCTAGTATTATTTTTGTAATGACTATCTATCATCGACGGCAACCCATCACCGGGTTAATCACATTTGGCAACTTTCCAGATGAGACAAAAGACCGGCAATGATTTTACCCAAACGTGAGGCAATTGAGATGTGCGGTGATATTGTTTTTGTTGCACAAATATTACCTTACATAGAAATAATCTTATTTTAACCCATCGGCACAGAAATTTTTTTTTGTGACATCTGTGCATACTTGAGAAGGATTATTACTGTGCAGTATTGCACCCCATATTTCCCAAATTAAGCGCTTTTTATGGTTTTATATAGATTATAATTTTATTGTGAACCATCTAAGGGTGATTTTTCACAAAAACGGCGCTCTACAAATTATCCAATTATTATTATTATGTGGGAATGGTTTAGTCGCCCCAATGGGGCGGGCAATATGCCGATGCGAAAAAAGTGCAGCCTTCCAATCTTGGCGGCATGTATGCCAATGGGTTAATCCTACCAATGCAGGTTGATTACCGCCGTCGAAAGGCGATGTTACATGCGCGGTGATTGACTGTCGTCAATGCTATACTAATATACCTACTTCTATTTTACTTTATGTTGGACGTGTATTATATTTGTAAAAGCCCAATGGGCGTCCAATAAACAAATATATAAATACCTA
Source organism: Hesperophylax magnus (assembly GCA_026573805.1). Classification (NCBI taxonomy): domain Eukaryota; kingdom Metazoa; phylum Arthropoda; class Insecta; order Trichoptera; family Limnephilidae; genus Hesperophylax; species Hesperophylax magnus. Next base: position 518,539 of record JAIUSX010000068.1, on the reverse strand, counting down.
AAAATTACCTTAATCACCCAAAATCGTTGAATTAAATACCTATTCGTTTGTACGCCATTCTATAGGACAGAAATGAATCCATCAACATCTTTTATATGTAAAATAAATTGCAAGGACCTAGTAAGAAAACAATAAAATTTCTGCTTCTTTATTACTGTAGGTGCAATAAATTTATATTTATTATTACATTTTGAAATGGTGGTCACAGTACTGAAGTAAAGTATTCATTGTAATTGCTAAGATAGGTTTTCTTCTGTTAGCATGTACAGTATGTTTCAAATATGCGTTCACTGCAATAATATGATTAACTTCCGTAAATCTTTAAAAAAAATATATTCATAAATAAATTTATACAAAACTAAACCATTAGAAATGCATCATTGTTGAAAAGTGCAGGAAATATTAAAGAAACATATCAAATTAATCTTTGCATAAACAATATAAATATTCAACATCTTGACTATGGAGTGAGGGTTCAAATGCTGGAACGAGCAAATATGAATTTATTTAACTTACTAAGGTTTTTCTCAAAAAATGTCTAAATCAGTTCAAATTTTGTTTGCACCACGTTCCAAAATAGGAAATACTCTCAGTTACTACACTTGTAAGAGACCACCACTGGAAACAATCGATACTTGAAAAGGAATCCAGGTACTTTCCAACCTTCCTCTCCACATCTTATCTGAATCCAGGCAGCTGGGACTCTTCTACAGTTTGACAAAACTTAACTGTAAGGAAAGAAAATTATTATTTTTTTTTTTTTCAACTGTTTATTTACAAAAAAAAGTTCTGCTCTGTAATTATTATAACGCGTGATAGCTGTTTCACCCGCTGAAGTTGATAATGCCTTCAGAGGGCGAAACAACTGTCACGCGTAATAATAATTACACAGCAGCACTTCTTTATAAATAAACAGTTTTTTTTGTAAATTGAATAATAATACTATTGAATACCTATATGAAAAAAGATTCAAATGGTGTTTTAAAAATTAAACTTGATAACAATATATAATTTTTTTACCATTTTTTCTTATTAAAATGCAATATGTATCACTAAAACACCCTGTTCCGCCATCTACATCAAATTGCAATTGAGTTCATGTTATACTGTATCTATTATTAGTAACCTAGTTGTTATTTGCCCAGGTGATTCTATGTGTTACCTTTCTGCTGTACACGCTACTGTTCCTGTTAAACACTAAGCTTTCTCAGTCCGCAGGAAGCAGTAACAGATTTTGCTATGATTCACAAATAATTTAATTAAAATTACGAGGCGATATCGCCTAGTCCTACATATTTGATAATACTAAAATATTGCTAAAAAAAGCTATTTTTGTATATAAAATAAGTGTTAAAAACTGTTATTGTTATTGTTACTTAGTGATTGTGAAATTATTGATTTATCAATGTTGACAATGCACCATTTGAAATTTCTTATATGTGTCAGCTTCTTGTTTGTTAATGTGTTCAGTCAAGACTGCATTGACTATGGACATAGGGTATGTATCTACTAATATCGAGGTTTTACAAGTAATCTGTTTTACGAGTATATGTCTTTGTACAGTTTGACATGCTGAAATTTGCAGTTGATATCGTTGCCGCTGTAAATTGATGATAAAAAAATAGTGTCAAACTCGTACCTCTATGTGAATTTGTGATGATTTATAGAAAATTTTAATAAAGTTGGTACCTACCTGCTTATCACACTAAGTCATAAAATTAAAATTTAAAAGGGACGGTTCAAAAGAATATCTGACAACTCGCTAACGCAATTATTATTGAACATTTTGAATGCTTGTAATACAGAGATAATTATTCTTTTGAAACACTGCAAAATGTGTAAGTACTTATTTAACTTAACTCTATCAATAAATAGGTAGAGAAGATATTTGATAAACTTGAAACATGTTGTTGTTTGGGGGTGATAACGTTTGTCTAACTACCTTTCAATGACTACTCTTAAAGTATTCAATAGATAAATACTAAATTCTTACAGATATCATCTTATTTTTCTCACTTTATTGTACAGCTTGTTACACTTATCTGTGCATTTGACCAAAGGACTGCCTCAAGCAACCTAGCAAGTCGAAGGTCACGGGTTCAAATACCGGCTTGCACAAGTAAATTGTATTTGATCAGTTTGTGTTATTTCCAATTTACTCATTTAAAATAATATATATACATATTATACTTGCGGCACGTTCCAGAGTGGAAGATACTCTCAGTATCGCCCTGGTGTAAGACCACCATTCAGAATTTAAACATAGCTTGAAATGGCTTTAGTTGTTTTTTGTGACCAGATCTGAATAGTCACCATCGACTTTAAAGATAAGTGTGTCAAGCTGTATGTTAATGTGCTTTGTAAAGAATTACAAGAATATGGTTGTTGATATTAATATGGTTGTTTCTATGCGCATTATTACCAATTAAGTCTTCTTGCATAACCTGTTACGTATTTGTGCTTATTCATCGTTGTTATTCTTAGATTGTATTTTTTTCTAGTGTGCAGATACTGGGCAATGCTGTGGCGGCTGTTGTATTGGAGGAGTGTGCATCGATAGTAAGTAACTTGTGAAACATTATTGAATAAACTTAATGATAGCAAACGGAATACACTATTCGCCAGGTCGTGCAAGAAAGAAAAATAAAAATGTAATTCCAAAATCTTTTTATTTTCCCTAGATCAAAGCATTTCAGTTCAAAATTGATCCTTTGAAGACTACAATTAATTATGAACCCTAAAAATATATAAGTTATTACTTTAATCATAAATTTTGTAGGTAAATTAAAATACTAACACTTTTGAACAACTAGCGCTTTTCATACATTTATACATCGTCACTGGGCCCATAATACCTCCAACGTGAAAATTTTTTTTTACAAGAATATAATAACATACCTGCATTTATAACTAACAATAAGTGTGTATGGTGTATTTTTTATTGATTAGGAAATTAAACAAAATTAACATTAGAAAATAATAATATTCAAACAATAGGCAATAAGTTGAGGTCACTCATAACCTGCCTCACTAGGCTAGCGGCTAGCCTGACCGTGTTGAGGTAGTCATTTTACAAGTTAATTTCAATACTTCTGACATGTTCTTCTTTATGTGTAACATATGTATGGTGTTCCTAAACATATACATTCCACATATATGTTAAATGTATATGTATAGCATCTATATAAACTGCTTGCTTCAGATGTCTTATAGTGTTGGCTAACGGATGTATTATTTTAATGAAAAATGTTATTTTTAATTGTCAAGTCTCTGACAGCCCTGAATTGTTGAAGCTACTTTGCCATACCCGCCGGCTATAGTGGCCAAGTAGAGATAAATTTGATTGTAACAATAAACTCACTACTATTTGCGCTATTATAATATTTTGCTAGATTATATCTGTTGGCAAGTCACCTTTTCTGTATATTTTATCCTGTTTAAATGAAGTGTTTTCTATTATTGTAGCATTCTATGCCTTAAGAAAATTTCAGCTGTATCACATTCAATGTCGTTTTGTATACATATTGTTGTGTTCTTAAATGTAATACTAATATTCGCCTATGTACCACTGTGTACTTACAATCTCATGTATCACATTATTATAAAAGCCTTTTATGGCGTTCAATAAATAAATAAATAAAATACTTATGAATATACCCACGCTTACATTGCCATATAATCACTCATTTGTTTTGTTAAATGAATAATTTTGAATTTGGGTGAGTGCACCGGTAAAGGCCCTATCATTACTGTTAATACAAATTATAATATTGTTTTTGAATATTTGTTTGTGTTTCACATTTTATGCTCTCTGGAAGAATATTGTGCAATCTTGTTGCAATGTATCTAAAATTTCTTTGACCGAAAGTAGAATGCGTTACTGGAATTAGGAGTAAATCTTTGTTATTGTTTCGAGTACAGCGAGTATTTAATCTTTTTGTGTAGTATTTATGTATGTTTGTATTTAGATGCATGAGGATTGTTTTTAGGTTTATCTGCCGAATTTCAAACACATTAAGTTCGAGTCTGTAATTAGAGGTTGCCGAAGGGTTATTTTTATGCAGATGAAGTGCCACCTCCATGCTATGATACCATACCCAATAATAGATTGACAGACTAAAAAATAAATCATTTTCAAGGGTTGTAAGTTGTGAATGTTTTGTATCGTTTTGTGCATGGTTTTTTCTTATTTTCGCATGGTATTTTCTATTAGTCGTTCGCAATTATTTGAACGTGAAGTTTCATTTCATCTGAGTAGAGCGTTCAAGAAAGGGGCTCTGATAGCATACATCGGAATTTAGACATCTGTCTATTCTAATAGAGGCGTTGTCATAATGTCGACCTGCAATATTTATACTTGATATGATGCATTTAGTTATCATGGTGTTCAGTGAGCTTATTTCTATCCAACCACTATTTTTACAATGCTTGTATTCGTTTCAGCTTTTTTGCAAGCAGCTTCAAATAGTAAGACTGTGTAATCGGCAAAATTAACAATTTTCCCCTGTATATTAATATAGCAGGAGAGTGAAAAATCTGTTTTGAAGAAGGAAAATGAAGGTGGACCTCAAAATAGCATTTATTTATATTTATAATGGTTAAAAATGTAGAAAAACAAATAAATAGAAATAGAAGTCTATTTTCATTTTCTTTTGCATTTATTCACTCTTCTGTAAAATTTCAACATTTTTACACTGAAGGTTATTACACGCTCAGCGACGATATCACTTTGTACATAATTACATAGCCATACCACATTCAATATTGTTAGAATAATAGGTAATTACAGTATTCCCACAAAGAAAGTGCTTGGAAATGATGCCTTGCCATAACATGTCATTGACTGAGCGTAGAGAAGTACTGTTTTAACTCATCCGTTTTGCATTTCGTCTGTCTGTAAATTTATGTGTGCGACCCGTTGACGTTTTCGAAAATCTGCTAGATCCACTTTATCATACAATCAAACCATACTTTGACGGGAAGGCTAATATTGGCTGTGATTCAGTAAAGATTCATTTTTCAAATTTGAAATCGTCAAGTTTATTTGGATTTTCTTATTACCATTTTTTAAAAATTATTATGGTACCTACCTGCTTGAAAAAATCATTGTCATTGAGATGGTGAAGTTTCTTTGGAAAAACTTTTTATAAATAAGAGAAAATTAGAAACATTTTTTTTTTGGACGCTAGGTCCACTGTTAACAGAACAACTGGTTAAATCATTTTTATATCTCCCACAATACAGAAACAAACAATCTGTACAAATAGGTTGCGTTTAGCATTACAGCACTGCCATCTTTTGAAAAAAATCAAAACACTTTTATAAAAATATAATTAACCTCTTTCTCTTCTATCCTAACGTTTTAAAAGCTTTATCTGTGTAAATATTCTGTTTAACATTATTTTGTGCCTAATACATTTACCGTCTCATTTCAGCTTATCGTGCCTGTTACGACTTGACTGATCTGTGCCGAGACCATTACTGCCCTCCGGAGATGTCCTGCACGCTTTTCAAGCCGGATGACTGCCCTGGCTGTGAAAGTCAGCCGATATGTCAATGAGTAATAACCAGTAGTCACTAGTCAGTTATATTCCACTATTTATGGGCAAATGTAGAACCTCATCAGTCAACTTATCTCTTCAAAGTTTTAGCACATAGAATCACATAATTTTTTTAACCTTCAATTTCAACGCTTACTTTAGTGTTAACGTGGCATACAGTAAAGTAGAGATATCACAAAAAAACAAAGTGCCCATTCTGTAAGCGTGTACTTGAATAAATAAATACTATTTTAATAAATTTTTATTGTAATCTGATAGTATTATTATCCTAGCGTCTGGACGATGTAGGCCCCCTGATTGGTCAAATTCCAATTGTGGGTTTCGGATAAATTGTGCATAGGGGGTCTGCAGGCAAAAAAATACCACTCTGCCCCTCAATTTAAAGCAACCGTAAGGTTCATTTCGGTTTCCAGGCGACCGGATCCAAAAAATAAGACATTAAAAATTAAGACACGATTTCATACTGAAATAGAATCGCCACATGTAATACGATATTTCTTCAAAAATATCGTTTCTGCTCATACAATTTTTGGATAATATCGAAGAATATATGTTTTAGAAAGTTCATAATCCATTGGATTAATTACATTACAGTGAAAATTATCCACAATTACGTGATTATATTTGACGTTTATAAAAAATTACGCGTTCCTTCAATATGGCCGATACGCACGGCGGCAATAGATGGCCGACAGACCGCACATCTGGCGGTATAAAAACGAATCAAATGACTGGCGCGAATATTTAAATATGCAAAATTACTTGACCATTAACAAGCGTTTAATAAGAAGATTTCTTCTGGAAGCTTATCGCTTTGCAATGGCATTTTTCATTATTATTTATATTTTTTTTTGCTTATTAATTATATCTGATTTTATATTGACATGTTTTCTAATGTCTAATATTTCAAAATTATTTATTTGCGATGCTTTAATCTTGAGTGAAGTATTTTAAGACCTGAATTTTTATCGAAAGTGTAATCATTATTCAAAAGATGATTTGCAAACTCAGATTCACTATCTCCATTTAGAGCCCTGAGATGTTTTTTTAGTTCTGACTTCACAGTTTCTATTGGTTCTACCTTTGTAAAAGAAATTACAATCATCCCAATTGAGTTTATAAACTCCTGATTTTTTTGTTTGATTTTCGCTATCTTTATTATTATGAATATATTTCTTCATTTTGTTATTAGTGTAAAACGCCGGTTGAATCGTACCAGGAATGTTTTTATATATAATTTTAGAAGTATCGATATCCACATACAGAATTCTACGCCATTGGTTATTTCTATCTTTAGAAATAGGGTAAAAATACCGTTTGAAGAGAATATGTTTAATTTTTTATTTAGTCTTTCAACTATCAATTTATTAGAATAACCGTTATTAAATGCTATTTGTCTAATGCATATATTGTTTTATGGTTATATGCTATTTGTTTTTTTCAGGTCTTAAAATACTTCACACAGGATATAAAGCATCGCAAATAAATAATTTAGAAATTTTAGAAATTAGAAAACATGTTAATATAAAAGCAGATATAATTAACAAGATTTTTTTTTTAAACTCTCTTTTAAATATTTTCCCACTTAACTAGTATTTAATATTATTGATTTGAATATATCTGATGAATGTGTACGAAGAACATTAAGACACCAAGAAAAATTGTTTATGATTTACGAAACCCTTGGTCAATATTATTTAATTTCAAGATTTTATACAGAGTAAGTTGTGTAGATTATACAGAAGACAATGATTAATATTAATAACAACTACACAGTACAATATTTAATTTAAATAATTAATAATTTATTCATAGGCCGTTCCATAGGTAGCCATACTGATGGCCTGGTTTATGTTTTCACAATCACTGCTATGGGAGTCCAGAAGCCTCGAACTCTGAATAATTAAAGCAAAAACAAATATATATTACTATGTAGCATTTGACATTTATCTTAACATCACACTGTATCACTGTAGAGGTGGGTAGTGTGGACGGAAAGTCAGACGCTGCCTGATCTTCCGTACAATTTGTCTAATTCTTAATATAACCCATCTCGATTTTGTTTACTTGTACATTATATCATAATCATCTTATACGAATATTGTCATCTATTTACTATACATGTACAGCTACAAACTGTGTTACCATCCGTTTATACATTTTGCTCATAATTCTCTTTTCGGACCATCACATTTTTAGCTGGATGTAATAACAACATACGGGCACAAGCTATTTTTGCTTTCATCACGTTTTTGGTATTTCCAATCCTTTCTTTATTTACAGTGTAATACTAGTTACAAATTATAAGTGAATACTATGCATTTCAAAAAACTTTTAACGCGTTTTACTCAAAACTAAAATTATCATCATAAGTAGTTGTTATTGCATCCAGCTTCTTATCTTGGTCATGCATGACTTTGTCACATTTATCAACGCTTCAGGGATCTCATATTGGACATATAATACCTACATAAATGTAAGATATTTGGAGAAAATTGATTATATTGTATTAATGAAAAATTAAAAACAGTAAACTGAACTACAGACGTATTCAACAAGCATAACTTGTTTTGGAAAATGGAGTAAGCCAGAATTTGCTGTGGGATTAAAATTTGATTTGCCATCTGCTAGATGAGCCTTTAATAATATGGTCCTGCCACTGAGAGCTCCGTTGTACCTTACCGCTACAGGCATCGTTTATGAGAAGCAGCGCGAGGTTACTTTGGGTCTACTATTAGGTAAGTACTGTCTATTATGGACTATGTATTAGAATTACTATTAGCAGTGCTAAATACATCAGGTAGGTACAGTTATTTTAATTTTAGTTTACTAAATGGCTAAAAGTATTACCTGAATGGAAGAGTTGAGTTTCCAAGCCAGGGCTGCAAGTAATGGACTATAAAGCGCATTTAAGAGTCCCAATCCTCGTAGGGTCCAAGCAAAGCCGATTCCCCGTGCTAGGGCCCCACCTACTAGGGGAGCTAAATGATACAAAAGTTAAATACCAGTTTAAATACATAGGTTGATATTATTTTATAATTATCAAAATCATCAAACCATGGGTATATTAGTACAATAAACAAAAATGCTTATTGTTGCGACCATGACTTGAACTTTCTGCTTCTGTATTTTTCTTCCACCAATAAGACAGATCTCTTCAAGTTCAGATTCTTGAAAAGACCCTCCACACAGAATTTCCAAAGATCACATAGGTCCTGATGGAAATGGTTTCCCTCTGCACTTACTGTATGAAGTAATTTAATGTGAACAAAAAAACAATTTCTCTTCTAATTTGCTTTGAATAGTAAGATGGTGTTAATTAAAATTGTTTCAATTCTTTTTTTCTATAGGCAATTCAGAAAGCTAGGCGTATAAATCATCAAATCGCCGCTATATGGTATCTGAGAAAACCACCCTTCTTTATTTATAATCGCCCTAGCTGATTTATTCTATCCGGGCACAAACAACAGAAGAGGCAGACGAGAAAATAATAATAATACAATAGTAAATTCAAAAGAAGTATTGACATGTGTGCTCTCCACTAACCAACAGAATAAGCAAGGCTGACTGCAGTTTGCTGAAGAGAGAACACGGCCCCATAGCAAGCGCCATGTCTGGATTCCACCAAGGTGGCAAGTAGGGGCACCAGGGCAGCGTCAAGGGCCCCGATACCCAGCCCGAGACCGAAGTGGGGCAGCAGGAGTTGGCCGAGAGATGTCGCTGTAGGAATCTGGAACATTCCTTGGAATTAAAGATGGACTAAAATCTTACAAGAAGCGCAAATATAAAATTAATGATTGATAGTAATTATTATACCAAAAATATAAAATTGTTAATTTCTTACAATAAGGGCAGCTATTCCAATAGTCAGCAGAGCAATCACCGACACTTTCCACTGCCCCACTTTAATCGCCACAGCTCCAAACAGGTTGGTTCCCAGTAAATATCCCAGACTGTCAGGTATGAACACCGTGCCCACCTGCCATTTCTGAAAAGATATCATATCAATCGTATTGACACGTTGATGGGTCATTGAATTCGACAATAAACTTAATTTTAATTCTCACTTGGAAAACTTAGTTTCCAGTGCATTTGGTCTTCTTGGATTTCTCTACCGATTGACTTAACTATTCAAAAATCCAATGACGCTCAAATACTTATAAACATCCATAATTCGCAGCATTATTGAGTTCGGTTCTGCAGTTTTGGGTCCAATACATGATATTCAGGAAATTCATAAAATAAGGATCGAATTAGTTAAAAAAAAATAAGTAGTCCATGTAACTGCAAACGACTCTCCACTGTTCAGACACTCCATCAACTAATAATGAAAACAATATCGATTTAAATCAATGCATATTCGAAGAAAGTGATATTAGAACCAAGAAAAACCCCTGATCTTAAAAAATCTGCTGGTCCTGGTAACATTCCTCCAATCCTCTTATCAAAATGTTTATCAATCTTAACTTATCCTTTTACTAAACTTTTTAAATTATCTCTAAAAAATTGCCCCTTTCCGAAAAATGGAAAACAAGCTTCTTGTCTCCAATCTTTAAGAAAGGTAATAAATCGGAAATCTCTAACATTTGCAGTCGTCCATCCCGAAATTATTTGAATCTGTTCTGCTCTCTAAACTCTCGTTTGAGATCAATAAAATAATCTCGCACCGTCAACACGGTTTCATGGCAAATAGATCTACTCTAAAAAACATAATTTTATTGATAGCCCATTCCTCTTGGGATGCTATGATTTATATGTACCAGACCACTACAGCCGAAGTCGATACCATGACTTATTTAGAGTACCAAAAGGCAAAACCGACGTCCTGGCAAAGCATAGCATGACGAGGGGAGTGGTGCTGTTGAACGAACTAGCAAAGAATTTGGATGTAAATGACTGTTCTTTAAACGACCTAAAACAATTATTGAAGAGTCACTTACCCAAATGCTGATATGATGTAAAATTATACTGTTTGTAAAATTGTACTGTAACTGGAACGAATGTTCTGTTGTACAATAAAAAAAAAATAAAATAATAATAATGATTTATCAGGAATATTTATTTAATACAATGAACAAACATCTTCAAACAGACGTAGTGTACACCGACTTTAGTAAGGCTTTTGATAGAGTCACATAAAATTTTAATTAATAAATTCAGAACCCTTGAAATAACGGAGAATATTTTGACATGGTTAAAGTTATGATAGTTAAACTCAATTCACACTTATCACACCAGTTTGAAGTATTCACCGGCATTAGACAAGGGTCTCATTTGGGACCGATATTATTTTCCTTGTTTATCAACGACATAACTACCGTTTTTGATGGAGTTATGATACTCCTATTTGCTGATGATCTTAAAATTTACAAAAATATAACCAATCTCAATGACTGTTATGTATTACAATTAAATTTGCGAGATTACAAGAGTGGTAATTTTTTTTTTGATTTATTAGACAAAGAAATCAAAATTTTCCCAAATTTGGCTAAATTTGTCGTCAAATTTGTTCAAATGGACAAATTAGAGGACGCTTTGCATATTTTCGGATATTTATGGAAATCTGGAATATAATTCAGTTATTTTGTTTAAATTAAACCGATTATCACTTGGCGGCTATTCGTGTGAATATATTAAGTTTTTTTTCTTCTCTTATTTAAACCAAACTGTTAACCTATAACAGGTTCTTTTGTTCTTAGTTTATGGGTTTACTTAAAATATTAAAACAAACTATCCTAATACCCCCATTACGATGCGCATCTAGATATTTGGATCGACCTATCACTATTGGGGCGTGGATTAAAAGTGGTGGGGATAATGATGCGCGTACTGACTCGTGTGTGCTAAAGGTGAGTCCTACTAGCTCACCTTGATACTTGGAACAACTAGTACAAGTAAGTATAAATACTTATTACAATTATCCCTAGTATTTCGCACTTGTACCTACCTTGCATTCACGTCGCCCTTACCAAATACTGCGACGAAACGTGTGCTGGCGCCTGGCGGGACAAATATTTGGGAATAGGTCAATAAGTGATAGGAAAAATACGAATTTGGAATTGTCCAAATAGACAAAATCGACGGCATTATAACATTTGAATTGTCTGATTTATTAGATAAAGAAAAATTTGTCCAAATTTTGTTAAATTTGTAGTAAAAATTGGAAGAATTGTCCAAATAGACAAATTCGACGGCATTTATAAAATTTGAAATGTCTGATTTATTAGACAAAGAAAATTTTCTCCAAATTTGTAGTAAAATTGGTTCAAATAGATAAATTAGACGATACTTTCCATATTTTTTATATTTATGGATATCTGGAAAATAATGCAGTTATTTCGTTAAAATTAAAAACGATTGTCCACTTGTCGGCTATTGATGTGAAAGTTTTAATGAGTGAACCTAGGAACCTAAAACAGGTTCTTGGTCCCTCAGTTTGTGGATTTACTTAAAAAATAGTCAAAAAACAACAATTATTATGTAAAACCGTGGCGTGAAGACCCCAAATAATCCATTTTTTTAACGAAACAGCAATTATAATGTATTATTTTCCATTTACGGTTATGTACCTACTGAAATATCTGATTCTTATTGTTGTCTGTCTAACTGGTACAAAGTTATGGAAAATTTTGGATATAAATGGAAATGAATGGACTGATCGTTGCGGAGCATCGTGGAGTTAAGGGCCCACTATTCGAATTTCATCCAATTTCCGACATACTTTCCTTAAAATTTTGAAGTTTTTAAGCTCTTAAAAAAATATATGTTATTCTTTAAGATAGTATCTATTTGTTCCAAAAGCCGAAACGGTAATTATTTGAAATTCCCTCGATAGAAATAAATCGCAAAGTATGCTCCGAAAAATATTATTAACACGTTTATTTCTGTTATTTTACAAGTTATATGTATGAAAAAAATCACAATGCTTCTTTTAATGCTACTCAATAGACCCCATAAGTAATTTTTGCTATTTTTGAAATACGCCGTGATTTATTAAACATTTTCACAACTGTCGCTTACGCCTATTGCTTTTAAATCATATTTATTATAGCGCGCTCGCTCCGACTTGCAGATTAAACTATCTTTCTTTGAGAAGTTCATTCGCCAACTCGAGGGCTTTGGGGGCAGACGTGTCGTTCATCGTTCTATGATCTACAGACGTGCGATTACGTGCAAATATTTGAATTTATAAAGATAATTTTTACGCGTGTAAAGTTTATGAGTTAATAAATATTGTTTTTTCAAAGATGGGAAATACACGAAAGATATCCCGTATTTCAAAGAAAAAATGTTATCTCATAAAATTATATCCTATCTAATAGGTGAGAAGAAAAAAATACAATTTTTGATTTATAAGCTTATATTTATTATAAACGATAATTTACTATAAAAATTAATAATTCATATTTTTATTTATGTATTGTGTAGTAAAAAGTTATTATTTTTTTTTCAGAATAGGTACTTTGGGAAATAAAACTAATTCCAATGCATTAGAAATTACGGGGTAAATTTTTATTAATTTAATTTTCTTGTTGTCTTGTCTCTTTTCTTGTTCCTATACGATCGTGATTTATTTGCGAATTAACTTTCTACGTACACAAATACACACGTCACTTTACATCTGCTCCTTAGAGTAATATTACTCTAAGATCTGCTCTAATGATTCACAATGCAACGATGTCCGAAATATAATATAATATGTAATAATAATATGGGCCACCTGTTTCAAATAACAATACTCGAACTTGGAATCCAGAAAAATAATGAACGGGCCAGCGAAAAAAGCTATCGAAAGTTTTGAAACTGTGGGGAATATAATTAAATAAAATAAAATACTTTTTTGTTTTAAAACCACGATATTTATTAATTTAAGAACCGACCGGTTTCGCTTTACTTAAGCATCATCAGGGTACAAATTAATACTAAACAAAAAGTACATAATGTGTGCATATATATAACAAAATATAGAGGGAGACAACATGATACAAATATAAGCAACACAAAGACGGTCATAAAATACATTAACATAAGTGCACAAGTAATGGAAAAACCGCTAGATAATTATGTAGACTAATGGGTTATACGAATAAATCGGGAGAAACAAAACATCAACTGGCAAGGTGGTAAGGAGGTAAGGAGAACTGGGAATTTTTTATGGGTTTATTGGAAACAGACTTAATATTGGACTACTTGATATGTCTAATTGATTATTAAGTATCTGACTTTTGGTTTTTACAGCTTTTTTAATTTCTAGTGCCTCTAAATTGTTTAGTCTGTTACCATGCCCGTTTTTATGTAAGATGTTAGCACCGGTTCTATGACAGAATGTATGATCTTTATCGATCAAATGATTTGCAAATTCGGAAAAACCGTTATTATTGAGGTTTTATTGATGTTTTGTTTTTCCCGATTTATTCGTATAACCCATTAGTCTACATAATTATCTAGCGGTTTTCCATTACTTGTACACTTATGTTAATGTATTTTATGACCGTCTTTGTGTTGCTTATATTTGTATCATGTTGTCTCCCTCTATAATATATTTGTATCATGTTGTCTCCCTCTATATTTTGTTATATATATGCACACATTATGTACTTCTTGTTTAGTATTAATTTGTACCCTGATGATGCTTAAGTAAAGCGAAACCGGTCGGTTCTTAAATTAATAAATATCGTGGTTTTAAAACAAAAAAGTATTTTATTTTATTAAATATGTCAAACCACAAAGTGATTGCTTTCTACAATAATATAATTTAGTTCAGTGATGTTATTTTTTATGTCGGAAGGAGGCCCTGAAGAAAATAATTTCTCTCAGAGCCTGTGTCATCTTTGAGAATGCTGTATAGAGGGTCTTTTTTGAGGAGGAGGGAGTGAACCTGTCCTGAATGTCAACGGTACAATTTCTTCCCAGAATTAACTTTATTGTACGTTTTTTGACTAACCGTACCTTGGTGTTCTATTTTCAATAAACTCTTTAATTATGTTTCAGATGTGAAATCTATACTCTGCTACAGAATGTTTTGCCCAAGTCTTGTAAAGATGCAAAGGCACGGACGTAACAATAAAATCATTTGAGCCCTTTACTGTTATTTAAAAGGTCACTTGAAGTGCAGTTATAATCAATGATTTTATTTTTTTTCTAGCTTCCACGAATAATTTGAAAAGGCATTATCTAAGGATTATACTCTTAAGGAGAATATAGAAAATGTAGAAAGGTGAAACGGATTTAAGATTTTCGATGAAATTATTGTGTTGTGAAATATTTATTTTGTTATTTATTACTTTATTTTTTTTTACAGTTTTACCGTACGCGGCCTTGTTGTAGAGTGGTATATCTAACTGTCATGGAAAGTTTTTTTCTGAGCTTTAAGAGAAAGGTTTCTTAAAGATACTGGAGTTATTCTAGGGCTATGTTAGATTTTTAACATCGATCACCGTAATGCTTGCCTTCCTGAATAAATCTAATTTTATTTAATCATTTACGGCCAAGATGTTTTTGACAATGGTGTGTTTTTATCTTTCTGTATTCCAATCATTTAGCTTGGCTTCTAGGGTTGTGCCCCAGTATTGCTTTTTGGAGACTGTAAACGGATCTCTCGGCATTTAATGAAACTGCAGCAGAACAAAGGCTGTTGCTATATTGACGTTCATGGTATGTTTTGCTCAGATTGACGATAAGGTTTCCAGATCCGCATTTCGCTCGAAGCATGTTTAGGGCAATAAGTTCATAGTTTAGGGTTCTTTCACCGTATTTATGGGAACATTTCAGAACCACCAATCTTTCATTTTGAGTGAATCTTGTGTTTGTGATTAAATTATATTTGACAATTTAAACAAATAATATTTAGAGAAGTTAAAAATAAAATTGAAAGTTCACTGAAAGCTTAAACTATTAAAAGTAGTAATTTCATAAAAATGTAAATAAATAGAGCCCCTTTCACATTTTAGAATGTAATTTTATGTTGCTTACATGTTTTATTACTCTTTATAATTATTGAATTGTTTAAATGAATAAATAAATAATTACAAAAAAGTCTTCTGATTTGTAAGTCCTCAGGAAGCACTAAGGATCTTTCTATCTATCTTTATAATATAATAAATTTGATGAGCATAAAAATGTAAACGTGTATATAATTTATATAAATGTACAAAAGTAGATATTACACTTGTATAAATATTATATTGCGCATATTATACAAGATGTCGGGGGTAAAGTGCACAAACTTCGGGAGGTGATTCTAATTGATAGTACAAGTAAAAAAGAAAAAAAAACTTTTTTTGGAATTCCAACGTTTTAAGATAGTTTTCGAGTAAAAAAGTTTAAAACCTTATTGATGTAAAAATATATTTATTGATTTTATAAAAGTTATAAATTACTTTTATAAAAGTGAGAATAGTATTTTAGTAAAGTAAAGTAATTTTTATACCTATACAAATAACTTTCGTAAATGTTTTTTGTAAAATTAAAAAAAAAAATTTAATTAAATCCGTAATAAAACCCATATTTTGAGAACCATCTTCATATCGACTTCGTTCTCATTTGGTCGGTGCATTATTACTCTAAGGTCGGTGCTAACTAAAAATGGTTCTGTTTTTCTAAAATTGCAATAGATGTCGGTAATTTAATTTCATAATCCCCAAAATTATTCCTAATACGAATTCAGACACCTCTGTCGGATTCTTTTAACACTAAATTTTGTAGGTGTTGCCCAAATCTAAATTCTTTACGCGGAAAGCGGGCCCTTAATTCTGTGAACTGATCCTCACCTCTGGTTTCAAGTGCGTCATCAGCCATATAGGCAGGCATGGCTCCAGGATGGCCATGGCGGAAGTAGAAATGAAGATGGCCCCAGTCACTATGATGATGACTCCATCTGACAGCAATGGCCACCAAACTGTGTTGGTTTCGGATTCTATTGTCTGAAAGCGACAAACATATATTATGATAGAAAGTCAAAAATACCTTCTAACTAAACCATACAATATTTATAAGGAAATTTGATTTTATTATTTTGTGAAATACCTCATACGAAGTGCTGAAGTCCAAAAACATGATCTGCAAAACTGTAAATATAGAAAGCGAAAATAAAAACGTTATTTTTTTTTACCTCACGAAAATAATTTCGTGGGGGGTTTTTTTAAAGGAAAGAATGGAGAGGAAATTCTGGGAAAGAAATATGAGGTGTGAATAGGAATCTGATGGATTGAATTCATCCCTCCCACTGCTGTGCAAGACGATGGGTCGAGAGAGAGAGTCCAGCTGGAGAGGTCAAAGGGTCTCCCACAACCAGTCTCTCTCGATCCGACCCGCCACGCAGTAGATGGGCATATGCATCCACCGCCAAGACCTGGACAAACCTCACCTCATGAACACAGGCAACCCGACTAAGTAACCAAACGTAGAGGACCACTTGGGGTGAACTATTTGCAGGGGTGTTGGTTATCCAATAAAAGTTTCCCGGGGCGACGGTACAACAACGCGGTAAACTTCTTCAATAATATATTGTGAAAGTGCTTTGTGGCACCATTTTTAATGTAAAAAATACCGAAATACTTAGGCCCAGCTGTTTCGCAGAAATTCAAGTGTGACAAAATCATCAAATGTCCGTTCAGCGCCATTTTGTTTTTTTTTGACAGTTGAAAGATTCCCGTTAAATGCCGATTCAACAAATTGTGATCAGCAGAAGAGCACAACTATCATGA
Organism: Hesperophylax magnus; assembly: GCA_026573805.1. Taxonomy (NCBI): domain Eukaryota; kingdom Metazoa; phylum Arthropoda; class Insecta; order Trichoptera; family Limnephilidae; genus Hesperophylax; species Hesperophylax magnus. The sequence goes on along the minus strand of JAIUSX010000068.1, from coordinate 501,273 downwards.
ATTATTTGTACTTGTCGGCTTATCTCAATTCGACAGAAAGCTGAAACGCACCTAGAAACATCTTTTACGGGACTATTAAAATGTAAATGAAAAACAATATGGCGCTGAATGGCCATTTGATAACAATGTTTCATTTGAATTTCTGCGAAACAACTGGGCTTTAGATTTAACCACTGTTTATAGTGACACAAATCAACACGTTTGTTGGGAAACAATGTTTCCTCCATCAGGCCACAAACTATACGAAGTATAAGAATACTTTATTTCCTCTTTCATATTCTTTTCTATATTTTAGGCCCCTTAGTTAGCGTTTAAAGATGGTTTGAAATGGAGGAATTTAAATACGAATGTTAGAGTAAGTTTATTAAAAAAACTTTGATGCTGAAAATATTTAATAAAACACGACTAGTTTGAAATAAAGCATAAATTTCTCCACAAATGCTTTAGTTGCATTTAAAGATACACTGTGAATTTTTTCATGCCTATAGCATATTAAATACCAGAACAAAACGTGTTTTTAATAATATTCGGAACTTACTTTGCAATTTTTTTTCTATCGAGGGAATTTAAAATAATTAACGTTTCGGCATAACAATTCTATAGAATTTATCTTAAAAATAACTTTGTTTTGAACTAATAAACTTAAAGATTTAACGAGAAACTCGTTAGAAATCGGTAGAAATTGGGTATTCTTAACTTTAAATTTAAACATCAATTTCTGAAATGTTTATTTCTTCTTTTTTATTTATGTTATCTCATTTTTGATACCTGCGGCTCTATTTATTCGATTTAATCTATAGTCGACTATTATTAATTATTATACATTTCTTCCCCTTTTTGCACGAGATTTGATCTCAAAAAGGTTGTAAAACGTTCTGTAAAACAAAAAAATCAAATTCTTCATGTATTTTGAAAAACTTGTATCCTGATGGCGGAACCATTCCTTCCGAAACATGTAGATTTGAAGCATTAAAAACAGTGGTTAAAACTAAGTGTTTTATTATTATATATGTTGAGATTAAAAATGATCAATTTAGTTATTGTTCTGTATGAAGTCTCTATGGAAGTAAGTAAAACACCAATATGAGAAACAATAACTCACCCAATGTAAGGGATACGAGAACTGCGATGATGAAGAATGGCGCAGTTTTCCCAACGAACTCATAGAGAAATCCTCCGATTGGATAACCGGTGGTAACTCCCAGAGCTCCTCCGCCCAGGAGAATTCCCATCGCTCGGGATCTAAGAAACACGTCGTAAGAAAATAAGTATTCTAAGGACGGGTTGTTTCGGAAAATTTGAACAATTCATCAAATTTCAACGTTCATTTTCGGGTTCTGTGAAAGTCCTATTCAAGTTCTGTTATTATATCATTGTAGGCTAGTTGCTTGACAAAACTGAAATAAAAACAGAACTTGAAAAAATCATTCAAAGAACTTGAAAATGAACGTTGAAATTTGATGAATTGTTCAAATTCTCCGAAACAACCCGTCCTTAGAAATACGAAATATTCAATTTCCCCTTTCTGCTTTATGCTACGGGCAAATCATTTTAAAGAGGACAAGTTTGAATGTATTTGTGAATATAGATACTTAGTAAATAAAATTCGAAATAATTTGGAACACCCGCTCAGTTCACTTTTTCCCCGCAACTACCCAAACATACTAGATCCGTAGCAACTTCTACGAAATCCATTTTTTTTTACAATTTCTCTCAGGACCTGTATCATCTTTGGGGTGGGTCTTTTTGAGAGATACGAGTGAACATGGGTCTTGAAGATTCCCATGTTGTAGGAGGGAGGAAACACAGAGGCCGGCAAATCATTCCATAGCCCAGCTGGGCAGCTCGAGAACGAGTGGTATAAAAATGACCCGTTCTAATGTGACAAATGTCAACCGTGTATAAATGTTAAAAGCACTTTTTTGCCGGAGGGATCAATGCCGCTAGTTTCTCGGAGCATCTTCCATTGAAATACAGGTATTCTATTATTTATTATAAAAATTAGACAATGTTTTAATTTTTTTTTATTTGAATTTCGATTTCGTTTTCTTGCGCGCGCACGCATGCATTTTTTCTGAAAATGAACATTAAAATTATATTCAAATATTTACAGCAGTTAATAAATGAAATTAATGTCGGTGTTATCCAATTTGGATTTGGCTTAGGTGTTAGCGTTTTTGAATCCAGTCCCCGGGAGGAAGGTTCATTCTTCAGTTAAACCAAAAAATGTATATCTTTGAAATTGACTACCATCCGACCCAAGAAATGGCGCAACCAGGTTGAAAATTGAAAATATGTAGTAAAAAAACCTTTTTATGGTTTTTTTGTTGTTGTTTGTTTCATTCTTCAGCTTCTTTCATAGAGAAAATTGATCCTGTTAAAAGAGTGATAGCATGCTATTTTACCGATAAAATATTCAGAATATATCATGAACACGTGTTCTTTTCCTAATAAATATCATGACGGAATCCGACAACATCGGTCTGTCAAAATCAATATCAGTATTTGTATGAACACGTATTCCGCCGTTTTTTACTGATACTTTGTTAGGAACGCTGTCATTTAATTCGTTAAAGGCCTGCAGTCCCATTTTTAACACGAAAACGAATAATTTTTTCAGATATTTAATAAATTAAACGTATTTAATATCGGTAAGTTTTCTCCGTGTAACAAAAAATGTAATATTATTAATCTAAATATTTTATCGATCCATCCAGTATGCAACTACACAAGTCTTTTTTAAATGATATACTTAACAGTCAGTAATATCGTACCTCTGTCCTGAGTCAGTTCTGAAGGTCGAGGCAGCCAGACACATCCCCGAGACGCCTATGCAGGCTGATGATACTCCTTGGACAGATCTGGCCAGGAGCATGGACATGTAGGACTCCCCATATGCAAACACTGAAAAGATTGTCTTCAAATAAGGCCGTGTAATTTTAAAAGTAACGAATCTATCTACTTTAAACTTATTGGGTCAAAAGGTTGATGGGACGTGGTGTCAGATATCTAGAGAGGTACATTATGGAATGAGGGGATGTGTCAACAAATAAAACCTACTTAATGTCAACTACTGCGTTTTAGTACGGTTTTTAAGTAACACTTGTTCCCTGCCGATATAAAACAAGACCTCTAAGTCTAAAATAGTCGAATAATATTTAAACACCCATGTGGTAAAAATAGCGAGGCGCATATGACGTCGTTCCATCTTTTAAAGGAACTAGTAGACTTAAATTCTGTAAATTTAAATGATTTCCATTTCGTGGCAAAATAATAAATAAAAATGTTAATGTTTGTTCAAAATCTAAAATCTCCAAAATTCTTCACCAATTGCTTTGAAATTTTGACCCAACGTTGCATTCGAATACGCGTGTATTTTTATGGTATTATACAGGGTTTTCTAACAAGAGGTGTAATTTTGATATTCAATCGTAAAATATCAACGGTTTCGTTGCTTGTGTGGCACGTAGCGCCGTCTGCCGTCTTGTTGAAAGTAAACGTTGTCCAGATCAATACCATCCAATCCCGGCCATAAAAAAATATTAATTTCAACAATAACACCTCTTATAGGAAAACCCTGTATAAATGTCACCTGCGACAGGTAAACACATACTGTTTGAAAAAAACTGTTAGACCAACATGCTTTTTTGAAAAACAGCGCAATCTTTTGGAAGTTAAAGCAACATACGCTTTTTTTCTTCTATCTGCACACACAGACTGAGCCACAGTAACACGTAGCGGGGTACAGCTGGTAAATAATAAAATTTTGATCGTGATTCTGCCTGCAACTACGGTTCAATAAACTCCAAAACATGGGTTTGCTTTGAATGTATGTGTCATTTACAAAATTGGAACTGATTGTGGGAACTATTCACACAAGCTGCACAATCGGTACCAACATTATTTTATTTTAATTAATTAATAATTCTGCTTTCAACTAGGTAGTTTTTATAATACAATTTTAACATATGTATTAATTTTTTAGTTAACTAACGGTGTTCATAAGAAAGATAAATTTCCGATCGTCTCTAAAATAGACAATGTTGGTTTTTGAAAGGCAATGATCCCGAGGCTATAATTTTTTCAAAAATGTCAATAGCAAAGTCATCAACAACCAAATAAACCTAAATAAAAGCCCTATACTCAGATTGTTCCCTATTGACAAAGAGCACTCGCCTCTCAATCTCCTAACCTATCCCTACCTCTTCCACTGTAGCTCAGACTGTCCACCTACCGTGATATCTACACATGTTAATTTAATTTTTAGATTTTTAGTATTATACTGCCCTGATGAGGCTACGGTTGTAGCGAAACCCAGTCGGCATTAAGTATTTACCTATAAGTGATGTTTACAAAGTTACTGTTTAATTTTAAATTATATTTTTTTAGTTAACAATTCCTTGCTTTCAGCTTCACAAATCCTACAATTAAAATGTCCCGTGAGTCTGAGCTAGTCAATATACCAATGTAGGAAAAAATACTCACATAACGAAGCCAACAGCAAATTAACGCTTCCAAAGAAAATGGGAACCTTATATCCAATTTTTGTAGTCCAAATCCCAACAACTGGATTCAAAAATAGCTGTACGAGAGCTTTAGAGGAAAGAAGAACTCCCACTGGACCGTTTTCTCTTTCTATTTCTTCATTATCATTTTCAAGGTCTTCTTTACTTCCCAATACTCTGATGCCAACAGAATTTTGAACAGTTGGTTCAATTCTTAAAGCCTTTTCTTCTACGGTGCGCGTTCCCTTATAAGTTTTAAAGAAATTTGGCTCAATTTTCAACGGAATTTCTTCAAATTTGTCGTTCTTATCTTTATAAGTTTTAGTATAAACAGTTGGTAAAAATTTTAGCACATTTCCTTCGATGGTGCTGGTTTTTCGATTAGACGTTTTGTAGTCGTATTGGTTTTTTAATGATGATATGTTTAAGGTTGGATATTCTGTGGTTGTGAGTTCAGATAACGGTGTTTTTTCGGTGTCGATCCAGAGGTTTTCGATATTATCGTAGAAGGCCGATTTTGGGAGGAGCTTTATGTTTGTGGTGTGTAGGAAGTCAGGTATGATTGGAACTGAAAACAAATATAAATTATTAGTTAACGACAAGGTAGAAAAACATTAAAATAACATACCTTTGCACTCCTTCCTCTACATGTAATACTTCCTGGTTAGACAGACTGACATAATTAGGCGCTTTGCCCACAGGGATACGCAAAATCTGATACTTATGTTGTGTACTCACGTCGCGAATAACTTTTTCGCGAACAATCCGTGCATTTTGCTATTGAAATCATGACACCCGCATCGCCACCAATCGTTTTGATTTCTCAAAACGTTAAAACTAGTATGCCATAACCTCAATTATAACCAAACAGTTGCTGTTGCTGTCATTTTTACTATTTTAGTTTATTGGGGAAACAAACAATTTTCCAATTTTATATGAATACCTAATTACATTTTTGCATTAACCAGTGAAGTTTCCACATAAGTTTGTGTTTCGTCCCTCCTACAATGTGAGTATCTACAAAGTAGATTCATTACTTCCTTTAATCAAAAAGACCCTTCAAACAGCATCACCAAAGATAACATAGGTAGGCTGTCAGGTAAATTATTTTGTTTGTGGCCTCCTGTTGCGAGTCTGGCTACCTAGGGCTATCTCAGTATGGAATACACTTAAGATCTGGAGTATTTAATAAATGCTAAATGGCTTGCAGGTCATACGTCTGTTCTATCATAGACTTTCTAACGAGGGAAGCAACTGGAAGTGAGTTAGCTGCCTAGGGATCAGCTAGCATCGCTGTATTCATAACCACTCGGGTACAGCTGACATGCTATCTCTGTCAGATGGTGTAAGTACCGCGATCTATGGAAATACCTTAAAACTACATTAACTGTATAATAATAATTTAGATATGCACATTCTACCGACATATGGTGGGCAAAATCGAAACTACAACCAAATAACAACACCACACTTACCTACTCTTGTTCACTGCGCTTTCTTTATGAACACTGTCTTAACTATTTTTAATAGAAGCAAGTGCCATGTTACACCAATCAGGTGTGACTCTTACCTAACTATTCAATTTCCTTTAGCAGCAGAAGGACTCAAGGCCTTTGACGTATTTTCAATATTTAAAAAAATACCAAATATGTAAAATTAATCCTAGATAAATTGAATTATACACACATATTTTAATTTATTTTAAACCTTTTATGTACCATTTTTCAAGGTTTGAACTTTTTATGCAAACATCGTAGTTAAATGACAACAGTGTAGCGTTGACGGCCTCTGTGGTCTAGATGTAAGGCTATCGACTAGTAATTGGTAGGTTGCTGGTTCAAATCTCAGTATCGCCCTGGTGTAAGACCACCATTTAGAATTGAAAATTAGCTTGAAATAGCTTTAGCCGTGTTTGAACCAGACTGAATAGTCAGGTACTCCTCCATCTTCCTCTTCCCCATCTCATTCCTTCCCCACTACCTTCTGCCTCCCAATATACCCCAATTGAGGATGTCACAGTCTCATTGACTTTCGTACGGTTGGGAGCAGTTGAGACTTTTGTATGGCGTTCACATAAAAAAAATACAAAAGCAAAAAGATGTTTTCAAGTAAATTAAAATAATTAATGCGAATAGATAAAAAAACAAACAATTAGGTAGGTACCACATCTAACAAAATCTGACGTATTCAAATTAAAAATGTGAAAACAGCGTAATATTATGCAAATGGGAATATTTAAAAACAACGTTATGAAATGCTTTTCTGAGAGTTTTCTGGGAGTTTCTACCCGGCTTTGCCGGTTGTCGATAATACATAATATTTTTCTTATTGCATTTTGTCATTTTTCAAACAAATGTTTTAAATTTTTTTTTACGTTTTATAAATTTTAAATTAAATATCCCTGTCGAAGACTTAAAATACAATTTTTTATTAAATACTCTAAAAATACATACATTAGAAGATAGACGTAAAATAAACGATTTAACGTTCTTATTGAAAATACTTAACTATAAATTCGACTGTTGTGAACTCCTGCAACTTATAAACATACATACACCCACAGTAACAACACGACAAAATATAATATTCTACAGCAGCACACATAAGCGTAACTACATTGCCCACTCTCCGATACAACGACTTCACACCATGGGAAATCATTACTTGGGTGATGTTGACATATTCAATACCAACTTGGCAAGTTTTGTGAATCATTTAAAACATTTATTTCAACAATACTCCTAAACACATCATGTAAACCTACAAATAGCTGTAATTTTCTGTTTTTGTTTCTTGTGTTTGTATGACTTGTTGCATAGCTTTTATCAAATTTAATTTTATTCTTATTTTTTATGTTTCAAAGTATCTGTCAAATTAAAATTATACTACCAACCATGTAAAACCCCTCTGGCCGTTAAATAAATACAAATAAATAAATAAATGGATATTCCTAACCTCCGTACTTGTTAAACGTTACTCGATTAAATTGTTAAATTTGTTTTTTGTGTTGTAATTACCGTACCAAATTCCCAAGCTCCCAACCGTCTGGAGCCGGTGAGACTAAGGCATATCCAATTGGGGTATGTTGTAAGGCTGAAGGTAGTGGGGACGAGAAAGAGATGGAGGAGATCTGGTAACCAAACACGGCCAAAGCCATTTCCAGTAACTTCTAATTTCTGAATGGTAGTATACTATATATTATTTTAAATGAATAATTTGTGAAATAAGACAGATTCATCATAATAAAATTTACTTGCGCACGCCGGGATAAAAACTCGCCACCTTCGATTTTACTAGTGGAGAGCCTTACCCGTCATTTTTTTTCGTTTACTGAAAAAATAAAAATATGCAAATTTCACGACACCTGACCTCACTTCTCGGAAACTTTTAATGTTTCATACCGTTTTCTGCGTTATGGTTAACTTAACAAAATACCTACTTACCGACAACTGTGAGCAGCATATTATCAAGGAAGAACGCCAGATAAATAATGACTAGAACTGTATATTTGCTTTCCTTCACCGACAGCAGGTAATCAGAAAACGACGAATACTTCATTTTAATTATTTAGTATCACTTAGCTTTAGTATTATATTTTCTAAATTTCTTATGATATTTATCCTGTTTTATTTTTGCTTCTGAAATATTTTTTTAAAAGAAAAATAATAAACAACGCCGAAATAACTTGAATTTCAAAATAATAAAATATCTCTACGCCCCTTCTGAAGAATAGTTATAGAAGTAAAAATTATTTGTCCTTGCACATAACTGTATTTGCAATTATTTAAATTGATTCTGATTAATTTTACCACAGTCTTTTTACTCGCTTTGCACAGACGTATGGATCAAAATTTTTTTTAAATCAGTTCTTATGATATATATTATGTGCACAGTCAAAACTTCATGAATTTATCACAACCATCAACTAATTAACTGGTATTTCAATGACTTAGAGTCCAAAAAAGTATGAAATTTTCCTCTGAACTTATAAGATTTGTAAGTTGGTACTTAAATACCTACCCGATACATATTTATGTCACATTTAAAAAAAAATTTAATAAGGAATTATACAATTTGTCAAGTAAAAAATTATTTATCAAACTTTTTTAAGGCAGATACTAAACCATTACATTGAAAGAATGCGAATAGGAACATTTTTAGTGAACCATTAAAACGGCAACTAACTAGAAAAGGAAACGGAACATACATATAATTTTACAGACAGAATGCAAAACGGTTGGGTTAAAAAATGTTGCTATCAAATCGAATTTTTGCAAGTTTAATGTCAGAAATCTATACAAATTAGTCATAAATCTTATTTAACGTTACAAATCTTCACATTTGACAACGCCAACTATTTAAAATTACAATGAAATTGAACTTTGACGATTAGCTGAACTTTAGCAAGTTGATAGTTGTAACACTTTTAGAAGAAACAATATGCCAGCTTTGAACGTGGAAGCGGACTAAAGCTGGCGAGAAAAATAAAACGTGCCACCTTGTCCGGGTGTCGGTGTGATGATGAAGGGTGGTTGGGGAGGGGTAGGTAAGGCAGTGGGGTGGGGGAAGAAGCAGGGGGTGGGAGAGGGTGGCGTAAGGTTGTCGCGCTACAGTTGACAAATTGAAGAATGCTGTCAGGAAAATTATAAAATGTGTAAAATTTAAATTTATTTCGGTGACCGCCAAAAGTTTATTTTTATTTTTTCGAAGTTAATTTATCGGTATCTAATCAACTTTACTATCGTTTTGCCCTTTTTATCCAACGTGGGTGGATCAAATTTCGTTATTATTCCAAAATATATCAAAAGTATCTATTAATATAGTACTATTTGTACTGTAATCAACTCTTCTTCTAAAGTTAAATATCTCGGTGTGATCATTGATCAAAATCTGAAGTGGAATAGCCACATTACAGAGCTTGTAATGAGAATCAGGAAATGTATAATATATATATATATATATATTATATATATTATACATTTCCTAATAATATATATTTATTAAATTAATCAATTTACAGAGTATAATCAATAATGTTAACAAAGATAATTCATACAATTAGTTTTCATTGCTTTTGATTTTTTAATGTTCCTCTTCTATAGAAGCTGGCGCTTGTGTCTAGAAGAGTGGTGAGTATCAAGATGTAGAATATTGTGTGTTTGTAATTATGAATATTAAAATTTATAATTAATTACAAAGATAGTTTCATCATTTTGATATTTTTACATTGAACTTCTTTTTAATTGCTTTTAGTAGGTGTTTATCGTTTTCTATTGTTCTTTTATTTTCGGGTAGGCTGTTGAAGTATTTTTTTCCTAGATATATTTAATGATGTTGAGCAAAAGTGGTGTTACATTTTTGTGTTGGAAATATATATTTTTGACGAGTACGACTTTCAGTTAAAAAGCTGTGATTTTGTTTTTCTTTTATTATTTGATTTATTATGTTTTTTTGGACAAGATCATTAAATTTTAATACTTTAAATTCTTCAAAAATTAGGTGTGTCGGATAATCTCTTGGTTTTTTCAATATTATTTTTATAATTAGACGATGTAAAATTTCAACAGGGAGTAGATTTGTTTTGTATGCAGCTACCCAGTTGATTACAGCGTATTGGAGATTTGATTGTACCAAAGCGTGGTAGACTGATGCTAGAATTTCCAATGAGAGAAAATTTCGAACTTTCAAAAATATATAAATTAATTTTCTTGACGGTTTGGTTGATTTGATCTTTCCAGTTTAGGTTTTTGTCCATTATTATTCCTAAATATTTAATTTTATTTGAAATTTTCAATGTGGAATAGTTTATTGTACAGTTTTATATATATTTGTTAGGTTAAGAAATATTTTAAATGTGAAAACAATCAATAATATGTACTATGACCTTCTCCACTCTTTGCTTATCTACGGAATCATAAGCTGGGGAGGATCTTATAAAAATAATCTAAACTCTTTAAAAGTTTCACAAAGAATCATCATAAAAGAAATAAAAAAAAAATTCTACCTTTTCAACCGAATCACTATTTAAATTGTTTCCAGTACCAAATGTCAATGACATATTTAAGCAAGCTTCCATTGTAAAAATGTGCAAGGAAAAAATAACAAAGAATATCAAGAATTTTACAAGCTAATGAGAAATAGAAATCAATTTATTAAACCAAATTTTAAAACAATACAAATGCAAAACCATTATATTTACCAAGCCATAAAATACTACAATAATCTTCTGAACTGCGCTGTATTGTCAACCAAATAGAACAAATAAATTAATAAAAAATAAAAAAAATTAAACATTACATTGCAAAATCTATATTCTTTACAAAAATATTATTACCAATAACCAATGATGATCTAAAATGTAATATTGTTAAATATTTATGTATCTATATTCCTTATATTACAATAAAAAACTATGTATCTTTGATTCAAAACCATTCGTACACATTAAACAAATTAATTATGATATACTTGTTTTAACTGTAGATCTTGCAGAAGAATCGAAAGTGATTTGGTAATTTTATACAAATTAGTAAATGGCTTAATTGATGCACCTGAATTAACAAAGCTAATTATGTTCAAAATCATAACACTAGGCTTCCAGAGCTGTTTTCTGTTTATTCGTTGAAACAAACTATTTCATTATCTCCCCAGTTTATGATGTTTTAAAAAAAATGGTAAACTAGCTCTTGAATTTGGTGTATGAGTAAAAAGTAATATCATAGAGTTTATGATAGTACAGGATGTGATAAAATTATAAAATGTACTTGTTTTTATTACGTTTTGATAGATACATAGATAATATGTTAATCATGAAATAATATACTTGTTTTAAGCGGTTAATCAAATTTATGCAATTCTTTTCTTAAGGGTTATCACTTCAATCCGTATAACTCTGCCAACGTAGTTGTTAATTTATTTTTATGAGTGCCGGATCGTAATTGTCACCACAGGACACTGTCCAGAGTCACGTTTCTTCCCACACAGATTGGAATATACTCTCAGTATCACCCTGGTGTAAGACCACCATTCAGAATTGAAACGTTGCTTGAAATTGTGTTTGCTGTTTGGTGACCAGATCTGAATATCAAGGAAGGTGGAGGAGTCTCCACCTTTCTCTTCCCAATCTCCTTCCCATACCTATTACCTTCAGACTAACAACACACCCCAATTTGGGATGCTATAGCCTCATTGGTTCCAGACGGTTGGAAGCAGTTGGAACTCTTGTGGCGGTTCACATAAAAAAAAGTTGGAAATAATTGATGCGTGATTGACATACACATTACAATGTACCAAAAAATCAAATAACGAGTCTGATTTAAATTCATCGCTCTGACTACACTTATGGCAACAAAAACGACCTGTTGCCCGGTGGTGTCGTAGCTAGATAACCTGATTTGTCCTATCTGCGGAGGTACAGCCTTCCATAATAATTGGAACACCTCCCTTGGCTACCCCATCACACCCTAAACCCACCCACCACCCCACACCTCACGGCCAATAAACTCCTCCAGCCGATACAGAGCCTGCCAACAAGGGGTGAAAACGGTCTGATGTTCTTAATCTAGTAAGCAACAAGTTGCTTTCTTTCAAACATGAATTTATTATATTCTAGCTGTACCCCGCCACACTATGGCTCAGTCTATCTGTGCATATATAGAAACATTAGCACCTGTTACTTTTATGTCCAATAGATGGCGCTGTTTTTTTTAAAGACCATGTTTTACCTGTCACAGGTGAAATCTGTATAATACTAGGGAATCCCCTGCAATGTTTCGCCATTGCTAATGTCTTTTTCGGGCGCCTCCGACTTCTTCCACCATTCACTACTGTATACCACAATGTTACTGTTGAATAACTACATTACATCGACTTTAATTCGACTCCTTATCTCATTACTCACTAAAGCACTTGAAGACGAATGACACAAAACTGCGCTAAAAACTTATACGATGTCGATATCGGTATCGGTCCACTACTTTTCGAGTTTTGTGAGCACACACATATAGGCAAAATTTTTAAATGTTAAGATTATAAACCAGTTAGAATTTAACTTCACCATTTGGAATGCATTTTATAATATTATATATTATCCTGCCACAGACCGCCTTCTATGAAGGAAATTAAAAGTTGTGGTTGTATGTATTTTTGGATGAGAACTCTATTTTTTTTACTTCTTGACAGCGTCATCTATCTGGACCAAAACTATCCTATATTTCAAGCTTCACAATCACATTCACAATTTTTTATTGAAATCTGATGGGCGGTTTCGGAGATTAGCGATTTGTACGAACACAGTTTCACGTGATTCTTTTATATGGTTAAAACTCACGCGTATTCAAATGCAATGTTGAGTTAAACTTTCATAGCAATCGGTGAAGAACTTAATTCGAAGATATATGATTTTGAACAAACGAACAATTAATTTTTTATTTATATAGTTTAATAATAACACCATGTATAATCAAGGACTGCATTATACATATTTTGGCCTCCGTGGTCGAGGGTAAAGACCCTCGACTATGATTCTGAAAGTTGTGGGTTAAAATTATTGAAACGTTGCGTTGTGTTTGGTAACCAGATCTGAACACACAAGTAATTCCCCATCATCTTCTTACCGATCTCCTTACCCTCACCACTACCTACAACCTCACAACATGCTCCAATTGAGGAAGCCATAGTCTCACTGGCTCCAGAAGATTGAGAGCAGATGTGACGATATTCACAAAAATCACAGACCTGTGAAAAATCACGGGATAAGTATATTATGCTTTTGGTCAATATATTAAGCTTTATTGAAAATAGAAAATCAAACCTTGGTAAAATCGCGAAATCTAACTTTACTTGTCAATATTATCCCAGATATATTTAGACAAAGGAAATAAAATCAAATATTTATATCTTTCTCGGTACATTTACTATATTTTATATTTCATATATATATATTTTTTTTTATAACTTCCGATTTTGTTGTCCGTGTTAAATCTTCCCCATAGGAAAAACTAAACCCTTCCACACACTTTTCCACAAATGATTATCTAGTCAATCAACATTATGCAAGTGCACTATATAAGTAAAATAAATACAAAACAATACAAGAACAACAACACGTCAACTCACCAGAGATCAAATGGGAAAAAAATTTCACCGACTCCAGATATTTTCATATCAGAGGGTTCAGCTCTGTAGAACTCCTAATAGGGCCTATAAATCCTACTGATCCCTCAACATAAATATTTAAAAAATCTTTCGTTATCCTACATGTATTCAAAATGACCGACTTTTGCATCTTTATATATAAATTTTTTGATAGATCTAATACGCCTAAATTTTTAATGAGAGAGCTAGGTATAATGCCAGTAGCCGAAATAACGAACGGTAATATTTTTATAGTCTGAGAATGCCAAATTCTTTTAATCTCATTTCCTAAATCTGTGTATTTTCTTATTTTTTCATTAACAGATTTTTGAATATTACAGGAATTTGGAATAGCGACATCAATGATATAAGTTATTTTTTTAATTTTGTCATGTAAAACTATATCGGGTCTATTATGTCTAATCGTTCGGTCTGTTAGTATAGTTTTATCATAATATATTTTATAAAATTCGTTTTCTAAAAATGAATTTGGTTCGTATTCATAATATGGTATTATATTACGGCAGTCAATCAAGTAATGTTTAATTACGAAACTTTGGTGAATTATTTTTAAAACTTGATTGTGCCTAAATGTATATTCGGACGGTGCTAATATAGAACATCCCGATATAATATGTTCTATAGTTTCCGGAAAAGCCAAACATTTTCTACACAAATCATCAATTTGATTAGTATCTTTGATTATATGCTTCCTATAATTTTTAGTATTAATGACTCTATCCTGTATGGCAAGCATAAATCCTTCTATTTCTGCGCTCAACTCTCCAATACTCAACCATTTGTTTGACGAAAAATTGTCAACATACGTTTGGTTGAGATAATTGAAGTGTTTTGCGTGTAAAATTTTATTTGACCAGGAATCTAACAATTCCTGGTTGGGATTTATAAAAATTTTGGCATTCTCATCGTATTTATTTAAAGGTGTAATATTTCTATCTGCCTTGCAAATTATTTTGTGCATTTCTGAGCTATGAGCTTTCCTATGGAAAAAAGTTCTTAGCATTTCTACCTGATTATGTTTCAAAGAATGATATATTATTTATTTATTTTTATATTCATGTTTTATATTTACTTTTAATTATTATTATTTATGTTGTTTTTTTTTCTTTCACTACTAGCATCTCCGCCTAATATCAAGTAAACCTTGTTTACGCATGCTGTGAACGTTTTTAATTGGGGTGTTAATATCTGTGCACATTCCCACGCAAATAATATAAATGTAATAATTGTTAACACTCTGTAAATGTTTCAAACAATAAATAAAATATAGTATTTAACGATAAAAAAAATATATTATGGTTAGTCCAATTTTGAAAATAAAATTGAAAATATATTTCTTTCAAAATATTATATTATGGGAAAGTAATTTATCGCTCGTCTGAACTCTTTTGCAATAAGTTCCAATTTTGAATATGACACTATTATGTTGGATATGTTGTTTTCAAAGTAAAGTAAAGAAAGTACTTACCTAAATGAGAATCTCATTTTAACTAGAAAATTATTATAATTCTAAATTTGAAATGTATTTTTCCATTGTTTAAATTTCGAGTATAAATAAAACCTTCGTTTTTCATCCCCGTTTTTCTTTAACAAGAGTTAAAGAAAAAATAGATTGATAGGGACTGCTGATAACTGAATATAACCTGAATTGAACATGATTACAGAATAATTGGAATCTTTTGTACCGCAACAGATGTGTCTCTCTGTGCATTGTGAGCATGCGTAATTTCCCCCTAAGTACAGGGTAGTTAACAATTAGTTAACACCCAACCCATGTATGAGTTTTTATTATTATTTGAAAATGATTGATTCGAAGGAGTGTTTTTAGGCAGGGTCTATTCAATCACAATAATATGATTATTGGGTAATGTGGTTAGAACGAATTAATTAGATTAATCGCACCGGGAAAACTTGTAAAGGTGTTGTACGTTGAAGGCATGTACGAATGCCCGAAGTAAAAATTTTATAATATTATGTATTTTGAAACACTACAGGGTGTTCGGGGGTAAAGTGCGCTAACTTCTAGAGGTGATTCCACATGATGGTAGAAGTAAAAAATACAAATATTTTTTTATCGATATTCCTTGTTTATTTTTCCATACAAAAACATTTTTTATCAGAATTTTTTTTTTCCTATACAAAAAATTCAACGTTTTTACCTAAAAACTACCTTAACGGACACCCTGGATTCCTCGCACACCCTGTATATGATAATGTGGGCCTCAATGGGTATTTTGCTCGTGCTGAGGTCCCCATATTACAATTATTTAATATAATTCAATAACAAATTGAAATACAATTGAGTGAGATCAACTAAAAAAAACACTATAAAAAAAGTTGTAAAAAAATTAAATCATAAAATTTAATGAGGTATGGTTGTATATAATGAAATTTATATGGTGCATTATATATATACGAGTATGTTTTGTTATTCCATGTTATAAAAATTATGCAATATTGTCTTTATTGTTCTTTCCATCTTTTAATATTGTATCTGAAATGTTTTTGTTTCCATCATCGTATGTATTGTGTGAAAGGTTGTTGAATGCTTATTGGCTGGTATCTGTTGTATCTTTGTCCAAAGCTTGTGTTAACCATCGGTGTTTTTTTTTAATGTTTTCGTCGACGCTTGCCTAACTATTCCAAACAATTACTGCCAGGGGCGGCATGACAACGTGTCTCCTAATATCTTCAACATAAATCTTGAAGGTTTCAAAAAGCAAATAAATAATGTCTCTAAATCATTAATCCTCAGCACGGGAGATCCCAGTGAGGATATAATTATATCCATTTGTTACAAAAAAATATAATAACACATTAATATGTTATCGGTAGATAGTTTTAATTTTACACAACTGATAAACATCATTTTAACCTACATAATGGTTTTCTATCAGTTGGGTAAATTTTAAAACACGTTTATGGGCCTGTAGATGTATTTGTTTTAGTTTCATCTTGTGTAAATTAAATAAATCTATTATTAATTTAAAAAAAAATATATATTAAAAAAACTATTTCTGTTGTGTAATTATTATAACACGTGACAGCCTGTTTTGTCTTCTGAAGGCATTCTCAAACAAACATTTTTTTGAGTAAATCTATTACAGATTTCACTTGCAAAAAAAAAGAATTTAAAGTTTGCTTGCGCCTATGCACAGGCAATACTCGTAGCATCCTAACAGTGCGTATTGCCTCACAAATGATTCAGTTTGGTAACACATTTTTTATAACTTAAGTTCTAACATTTTTTATTATTTTTATTTTAGCTCCACACAGGAGACCCTAAAGAAAAAAATCCCTCTCTGGCCTATATCATCTTGAAGATGCTGCGTGGAAGGACTTTTTAGGGAAAAGAAGGAGAGGAAGTACTGTGAAGAAAAAATGTATGAGCTGTGGGTAGGAATCAGGGGTCAATGTGTCCAGGATTGACGGACATAAGAATCCATCCATCGAGATCTAGATAATCCGGCTGCAGAGGTCAAAAGGTCTCCCTCAACCAGTCTCTACAGATCCTATCTGCCATGCAGTAGGTGGGCAAACGCATCCGCCGCCAAGACCTAGACAAAATTCACCCCATGAACCCGGGTACCCCTGCTAAGTCACCAAACGTATCAAACCACTTGGGGTGACCTATGGCAAGGGTGTAGGTTATCCAGTAAATGGTTCCCGGGCGGCAGAACCCATACACTCCTCCCAAATTACATTATTATTAAAGAATCAGAATTAATTGAACAAAATTAACGATCGAACACAAATATTTATTTTTTTGACTTATTTTATTGTTCAATTACGTAACTGAAAAATGTTACATGGTTTATAATAAAGTTAATAATATTTCAGGGGGTACCTACTTACAAATCTTATGATATCAGAGGAAATATTTCAGGGGGTACCAACTTACAAATCTTATGATATCAGGGGAAATATTTCAGGGGGTACCTACTTACAAATCTTATGATATCAGGGGAAATATTTCAGGGGGTACCTACTTACAAATCTTATGATATCAGAGGAAATATTTTAGGGGGTACCTACTTACAAATCTTATGATATCTGATCTCATTTGTTTCTTTACAATTTTATTGACTCACCTACATTACTAGAACTCATCTTATTCAATATACCTTCTCGTAGACTCGGAAATAAAGAACTGCTCTTCCTCAATCAACACTCGACTAATTATGCTTATAATTCACCACTGTCCAGAATGTATAAGTCAGAATGTTTTTTGTCGCTCACTATGCAATTGAGGATATTTTGTATCACTTTAGTTTTAGCAAAGTCTTGACTCGACTTGACACTTCTATTTTCTTATGTTTTCCCCGTTTGTCTCTGGTTTTATATACCATCCTTTACTCTTGCATTGTACATTGTCCCAAATCTCGTGTCGCTTTGTAATAAATTGGACGTAAGTCCGTTAATTAATTAATAAATAAATAAACACCGCTATATTGTTTTCCTAGGTGCTCATTTCCTTAGAACATGAATATTTTATATTCATGTTTAATAATATTCTGTTTAAAGTCAAATAAAAACATAGATTCACATTTTTTATAATATTTTTAGTAATTTTACAACTACCGCCATCTATTGCCGCCTTAGAGAAGCAGAACATCACCTGGTTTCGAAGCATTACAAAATAGAAATGAAAATCAGACTAGGGTTATTTCGTTGAAGACAAAACAAGTTTATATTTTTAGACGATAGACATAATAATTTTTTTAGAAGTGAGAACACGATAAAAAATAATTTATTAATGGCGGAGCGCGCGCCAAAGAGATTAATTATTTTAAGACAAAAGCTAAAACAATGGCGTCACACGCCATTTGTCCCGAATGTCTGATTTATAGGAGGGAGTGTGAAGAGTTATTTTAACATTTACACAGTTCTTTTTTTTATTTCTGCTTCACGTATTCCGAGGTTGTCACGTAATGGCCACGTGTAAATCTTAGATACATTGTTTAATTTTATTTTAGACTAGCTGAAGTGCCCGGCGTTGCCAGAACTTTACGCTAAGGTTTACGAAATTATATGACGCAGCAATTTTCTTCTTAGTTTCTTCTTAGTGTGTATAATTTTATCAAGAAGTCTCAAAAGGCTGCTGTAAGGGGTGGTAAAATTGGATAAGTGGTAGTTTTTCATGTAGACAGCGACCTTCAACTTGTTTTGGATGGTTTAAAGTAATATTTTTTAAATATTTAAAAAAATTAAAATCAGTAAATCCATAATTGTATCTTTTATTGTTCCTTTATTTGTTTACTCTTATTTTTTTGATCTACTTAACCTGTATTTTAAAAATTATTATGCAGTGTTTTATTTTTGATATTTTGATGCCAATGTAAAATTGTATGTACTGACTTCTGTATGAATTCTGTTCCGACTTATGTATTGTAATTTCCTCCCGTCCTAAAATGAGTTTTGTAACTCATCGGGATTGCCCTAGCACGAAATAAAAAAAATAAAAAAATAAAAAGTGTGCAGATCTATACATATATATATATTTTTTTATATAAAACAAAGCTACATACAAATACTACCTATATACGGTGTCGGGAAACTCGTAGTACAAAATGATTACGTGTTAATCTGCATCAAAATTTTTAGTCAAATTTGTGGTATAACTTTTTTGATTTGAGGTTTCTTTTTTGAATAAATTGAGTATTCATTTTAATTTTTTTAGGTAAAGTTTGAAAAAATTGGTCGCTAGCGGTTAAAATCAGGTGGTTAAAATCTTTTGAGAGACCTGATTCCAAAACCATAAAGTTGTTTTTTTGAGTTCTCCATCTCCATATGACGTAGATTCCCCAATTCCCCGCTTGTACTACGCATTACCGGACACTATGTATGGAAGTAACAAAATTAAAATATATAAATATCGACCGATATGTCCATGCAAAATTTTGTGTTTAGGCAATGAATCTTTTTTTAATCTTTATGTGAATACCGCACAACAGTCCCGACTGCTCCCAACCGTGTGAAGCCATTGAGACTATGGCTTCCCCTATTGGGGTATGTTGTGATGCTGAAGGTTGTGGGGAGGTGCAGAAGATGGGGAAGAGGAAGGTGGGGGAGTACCGGGCTATTCAGATCTGGTCACAAAAGCCATTTCAAGCCTTACACCAGGGCGATACTGAGATTATCTTCCACTCTGGAACGCGCCGCAAATAGATTATATATTATTTAAAATTTATAAATTGTAAAATAATACAATTTGATCAAATAAAGTTTACTTGCGCACGCCGGGAATCGAACCCGCGACCTTCGGATTGCTAGTCGGATATTTATAATTGTCGAGTATTCAAACCGATTTAAAAAAAAAATATATATATATATATATATATATATATATATATATATATATATATATATATATCTGTAACATGATGGAAGTAAGCCTTTTCGTCTCCTAGGCAATTTCACTGGAAAGGGAACACAAACACACCCACAAACCAGTTTTATCGAATGATTGGCTTACTTATTCTAGATGATGACTCATTCTAGATGATGATTTATTCTAGATGATGACTTATTATTTATTATAGATGTTGATAAAATTATTTAGTTGCTATTTATACGGGTAATTCTATTTAATCAATCGAGGCGTTCAGCTTTCAATTGGAGCAAACCGGAGTCCAGTTCCGGATAGTAATTTTGTTCAAATCAGAATCAACTGATATATTCTTAATATTATCCGTGACATAACGATTAAAAAAACGTTGTTTCTGCCACTAAAAAGTATTAGCAAACTGCTTTGCTTCTGTCCAACATCAATACAATTATACTTTGCATACAAGGTGTTCGGAAACTCGTAGTACAAGACGGAAAATTGTAAATTTGCATTGCATCTGGAGTCGAGTTCTTAAGTGAGTTGTAGTAACTTTTTGAATTGAACTTTCGTTTAGTAATAAATGGTGTTCGAAGTTGGTATTTCTTAGGTGATTTTGACATAAAATAGAACGCGATTTAATTTGTATAGTAGCCGAAAAAAGAAAAAAGCCGAGAAAGAGGTATGTTCCGGTTTGCGAAGATTTGTAATTTTCAAGTACACGTAGAAAAATAAGTAAGGGAGATTTATTGAAATCCACTTAAAAACGTGAATGTAATCCATTTCTTAGTAAAATTTTAGTCCATTAGAATATTTACGAACACGTGTTCATGTAGCTGTGCTTTTCCGGATAAATATACATATATATTTTTTTGTTTATTTAATATATATAAGTGGGTACAGGATGTTACAAAATATATTTATTTTCGCAATCTCACTAATGAAGAAACTGGTTCTTGTGCTTGGTGAGAGAGTTATACTAATTATAAGAAAAATAGAATACCATTATGCTACAGGTAAGATAGATATATATATGTTATGGTTAAGGTTTTCACGGGTGTAAGATCTAGAATAATGTTCTCGGTTTACCCGCGTAAAGTAGTCCTTAAAAGGACTTTTTAATTCCTGACGTTTTGACGTTTTTTTTCCTGACTTGTATCTTGACTTCTGGACCGAACAGACACGCGAAAGCGTGTTTTGTTTGAGACAAAATTCAGGACATAAGGCCTCTGAAGATGGACAGTGAGATCTGTCCGAAACGTCAGGAATTAAAAAGTCTTTTTAAGGACTACTTTACGCGGGTAAACCGAGAACATTATTCTACATATATATATATAATAGGAACTATATATAAAGAGACAACATCGAAATACAGTGGAGAGAAGTATAGACTAATAATAATAATATAATATTAGAATTTTAATGAAAACGTGTTTCGACATCAGAGTTTTAGCAACAATTTGTTAGGAAATCTGTCAGTTTGTTAGAAAACCTGTCAATAATAAGCCTACTTATAAAAATGATCCTTACGTTAGGATTTTAATGGACATGTGTTCCGATATCGTGATAATACATTTGTATTTTACTAAAAGTTTTCAGGGAAACCTCTCAATTCATTCGTTAAGGACATGAAATTCCGTTTTTAACCGGATTGCAAATAATTTACAGAGATTCTTAATAAATTAGAAATATTTCTCCGATCAGTATAACAATTCCTACCGCAAGATATTTGGCCCTCCCGCATACTCCAGTGCTTCCAACTTGTCAACGGAGGGAAGAGTTCCTGGTTTTGCAGCCCTCATAAGAACCCAGATGGCAGGATTAAGGGACAGGACACATAACTCCAGAAATTTTCTCATTACACCAGCGAAGAACAGTGAAAAAAAATATTGGCCCAATCACTTTTAATAAAGCTACAAACCAATAACGTATATTTTTTTGTTCCATATATACAATTATTTTTGTTTTTTTTTTTCCTTGTACTTTCTCATATTTTCTTTCCCATATACTTCATGCCATCTATGGAATTGCACTAAACTCCTCTCATTCCGGAATAAAATAAATCATTATTATAGTACATACATGTAGTTATTGAACATTCTTGAACATACAGCGCCCTTGAGGTGATTTTTCACAAAAACGGCGCTATATAAGTTTTTCAATTATTATTGTTACTATTCTTGAAAAGGGCAAGAAAAATTTAAAGAGCAGTTAACCAAAATATTTATAATAATCTCACATCATGATCAGGATGTTATATCGCATATCGCAGGATGGGTTTTCGCAAAGATATTAGAAGAACGAGATGTGCTATGAGCAGTTCATACTGTGTGGAATGGCTTTGCCGAGTGTCGCCGGTTTTGTTCACCAATACTACTGCACACCTTCGCTTACGCTAAGGCATCGCTAAGGTATCCGCACTAATACATAGAACAGATTTCTGTGCGTACACGTCCCGATACCGTTCAAAGTACCCTAATTAGTTAGTACTCCGCCTACGGTCCGACGGCCAACATAGCATATCTCGTTCTTCTAATATCTTTGGGTTTTCGTATCCATGACAAAGTGATATATTCAACGCCGGCTCTGGTCACTTCCCATTCTTTCCTAGTTCTCAAGCCTTCCCATTATGTTCACTTCTTCCTTGCTTTGCCTATGGGAAACTTTAATTAGGGCAATCATGATATTTTGTGTCCTGTCATTTGTCAACCTTTCTATATAATTTTGACAGCAGTCTTTGGCACCTACAAAATCTTACGATGGTTTCATGCATAGTTAGAATTCATGTTATTAACCCCTCAGGTTAATTTGTTCGGTTTTGCGAGCAAACAGCTGTTACCCGAATAGTCAATGTGTTCGCATTTGGGAACAACCCATATGGTCTCTTATAAATCGTTGTATCTCCATTAATTTCATAGTTAGAAATATGATTTAAACTGTGTTAGAAATAAAAAAAAAATAATACGCTTTACATTCAAATCTAGAAGTTAACTATAGAAGAATTAAAATGTGCACCTCTAAAAAAAAGTTCCAACGGCAATTTGATTTTTTTTTTTTTTTTTTTTTTTTTTATAGTGAATACCTCACAAGAGTCCCAAAATAGATTGATAGAAATTTGTATAAATAATTTTTAAATGAAACTACAAAAAGTGAGGTGACAGTAAAATTTATAATACATTTTTCTAATATAATATGAATTTCTTTTGTTAAATATAGTTCACTGTTTAGATGATAAAATGTATGGTGAACCATATTTCAAAAAATTTTATATTTGCATTCAAAATTTTAATATTTGAAACATTAAAGTGTTTATTTCCAATAACAGAATTTGAAACTTCCGAAAACAGAGGCTAATTTTTGTATACATTCACAAAATATTTTACTTGGATATTATTGCAAAGCGAAAAACACACAAATTCTACAACATTCTAACAGCGTCTTCAATAAATATAACGGAGAATATGGCAGAGTCCTAAGGGGTTAAATAATTAAATAAGAAGTTACTTTGTTTTTAACCACTTTATTATAATTAACACACTGTGTCAACTAGTTTCGGTTATATCTCAACCTTCATATGAACAGTATTGTTTTAAAGTAGTATAAACTAGACCGGTAAGATAAGAAACTAATTGATGCAAAGTATAATTTAAAAACAAAATTCATTATCTTTTAATTCATTATCATGTCGAGCCACAAAGTAATTGCTTACTTTGTTAATTTTGTAAGTAATTCTTAGAATCGATATAATACTCGTGGAAAAACGGATCGTAGAAAACCCTTTTGCAGAAATATGTACTTGCATACCTGCATTTATAAATCAAACTTCGCAAATTACACAGAATCGCATTACGCAAAAAGGTCAGTTTGCAAATTACTACCTATCATAATAATTTATGGGGTAATTGAAATTACATATCTAATAATATACGCTCATAATTTGTTATTAATTGTATAATTTGTTATTGCACGTAATTCCCGCTCTTGTAGTTTTTAAACGTTATAAAAAAAGTCGCCTGACATCTCTTGTAACATGGCTTCAAGGGCGTGCTGCGATTCTGCTAATAATATTATTTAATTAATAGATTTATTGAATTATTCACATCATTTAATGGCGTAAATTATTGTTTCTTTTCATTTATTAATAAACTGTATATTTTTGCAGCTAATTTAAGTAAAAACATAAATACAATAAAAATACATTGTATTTCATGGCCAATTTAAGGCAAAAACTTACAATCGATAAAAATAAATTGCGTCATTTTTCCAGTCAATTTACGGGAAAATTTAAATACAATGACGCACTCGACTAGCAAACCGAAGTTCGCAGGCTCAAATTTATGATTTATTTTTAAAAAAATATTCATTTAAACCAATATTTAGTATACTTGTGGCACGTTCCAGAGTGGAAGATACTTTCAGTTTTGTCCTGGTGTAAGACCACCATTCAGAATTGAAACGTTGCTTGAAATGGCTTTAACCATGTTTGGTGACTAGATCTGAATAGCCAGGTACTCATAAAGCATTCCCATTTCCTTCCTCTACCAACTACCTTCAGCCTCACAAAATAATTTAATTGGGGATGCCTTAGGCTCACTGGTGCTGACGGTTGGGAGTAGTTGGGACTTTTGAGCGGTATTCACATACAAAACAACACAGTATCTTTTGATAGCCAGCTTACGAAAATATGTAATCAATCAAAATACACCGTATCTTTTTGAAGCCAATTTAATAAGAAACGTTCAAAAAATTCCATTCAATTTATTTTCAAAAACCAAAAAATATTTAGATTACTAACATTCAGACCCTTTCTATTTTTTATTTATTACAAGAGCAATCCCGATGAGTTACAAAACTCATTGTAGCACGAGAGGAACTAACATTACATAGGTGGGAGTTAATAAATACAATTTTACAAAATGTCACATATAAAACAGTAGAAAAATATCATAAGTATAAGTGTCACATACCAAACAGTACGAAAACAGAATACCGTACATTGGTAATTTCGTTACTTAATTTTAATACTTTTTTCATATTCTTTCACATTTCAGGAAGCCACACACTTTAATTTTATTAAATGAATATTATAAATTTTATATTAAGTCTCCACGCACACTTATGGATGTATTATGTGTTAAATTTGTGTTAAAAAAAAAACATTATTAAAAAAATGTTTTTTTTCAGCAGGCTGCATAATGAGGAATGGTAATTCAAGTTCTACATATTTAATTTCAAAAATAACACTTTTAAAAATGAGCAGACGAATAAAAGGAGACAGGGATGACCTAAAATGTATTCTTTAATCACTGAAGACAATATTATCGGCTCTCAAACGAAAATTTGAAACAGAAAAGTCAGAAAAGATTTTTTTTCAGATTTTTCTGTTTCAAATTTTTGTTTTAGGGTAGCTATAATATTGCCTTCAATTATAAAAAAATATTACATTATTAGGTTTCACTCATAAAGTTATTCCAAAAATAAATAAAAAAATCTCACATATCCTTTAAACATTTTCCGCTTGTCATCGATGATTATTGAGAATGCGCGGAGAAAAATGAGTATTGCTGACATATTAAAAATCTCTTCAAATAAAAGTTAAAAACAGATTGCTTGCTATTTCCTGATCAAATTCCTCATTTATCGTAATACGTGTTCATGCACCTATATTTGCTTTGATAATATATAATAACAAAATGCGAAAATCTTATGATTTTTTTCAACACGTTTTCCTAATCGTGATAATACATACTTCTTTTATCAATTCAATCGTTAAGGGCCTATAATCCCGTTTTTAACCAGATTACAAAAAAATTGAAGAGTTTCTTAAGCCCCCGAATACCCTATTTCTACTGGTTTATAACATGTTTAAGTTTAAGTTTTTAAGTTCCAAAAAAAAACCAAACATTATTTTTGAAAATAATATCTGCAGGTACATTTCTTATGCCGAAACGTTAATAATATGAAATTCCCTCGATAGAAAAAAATCGCAAAGTAAGCTCCGAAAATTATTAAAAACACGTTTTGTTCTGTTATTTAATATGTTAGGGGCATGAAAAAGTTCACAGTGTATCTTTAAATGCAACTTTTGCTCTATTTCAAACGAGTCGTGTTTTATTAAATGTTTTCACAATTTCGTCTAATTACTATCGTTTTTTTAATATTAGCGGGCTCCCTCTAAAAGTCGTATTTATATATCTCCTTTTAAACCATCTATGAACGATTACTATGGGACTTAATAAATAAATGATATTTTATATCTGTAAGTTTTCTCAAGCACAAAATATTTAAAGCTCCAATTAATTTCCGATTTTATTTTCGGGGAAAAGTGTTGTCTTATTTTATCTCATTGTACGCCACTGCAAAGTTCTATTAGTAAAATACCTAACGTATACGTCTAATGCCAAAACCTGCGGAGATTATCATCTTACAAGTAATTTGGTCCAGCCAAATCCCTTTGTTTTTCGCTCAGAGTTGCCCATAACATCATCCATAAATTCAGAAAATCATTTGTTGCAAGTCGCGAGCAAAGTAATTTCCTGCTCTCGCCTTATGAGATTGCTTTTCAGTATTCAATATCAGTATGCTACTAGCTTTGCCCGAGAAAGGTGCCTCCACAACTAAGTTACATTTATTCAAAAATACTCGTAAATTCGTTTCAAAATTAATTTCTAATCACAAATGACATAAAACCTGAAAAAATCTCAAGGATGTTTTATAAAAGTACCTTTCTAAAAATATCGCTTTTATCTTAGAAATAATAGTGTTTACGTTTTTTTGTCCGTATTCTATGTGTGTTTATTATTGAGTTTGTGAAGTAAAAGTGAATTTCTAAGGTTTTATTACTGTATTGTTTGAAGTGATAAAAACTTTAATCTTAAGTGATAAAAATTTGTTATTACGCAGGTAGGAAAACTGTACTTTATTTTTAAATGGCTTCATAATTTGAATATTGTTTGAACTGCGAGAATACTATTAGATATACCTAATTGTTATTTTAAAAAAATGAAACGCTTTTCGATTGATTTAGATTTGATTTAGCACGTTTTTATGTTTTACGTATTTGAAGGTCGTTGCGAATATGTATATTTATATACGAATATTTATAAGAGTCGATTTATCATCTTCTTCTTCTTATGGTAACTCCTCCTCTCAAAAGTTTACAAGGTCTATTAAGAAATATTATAAAAAGCGTATATTAAAAATTGTTTTTATGATAATGATTTATAATGTAGAGAATGAATTACAAAATCAAATCACTTTATATATTTTTTTAATTTAAGCCAATGTTTTTAGCAATAAAAGTATAAACATGAAAAGTTTTAGAATGGCATAGACATTCAAATTAATAGACGAGCCAATTAGGAAAAGGGGAAAAAACCAACTTGCGAATAGCGCGGGAGGCGGCGTGACTATACCACTTTATGTGATATTGCAATAAATGAATCTGATAGTATACAGACAACTCGCATTGTAATATCACCATTCGGTCCTCGAAAATGAAATCTGCTAACGAATTACTAGGCCTTTTAACAATGGTGCGATGATATGCAATGATCCCAAATCGGGTAAACAAAAGTTCGGGCATGTTTAAAAAAAAAAATATTTTTTACAATATTTAGTTAGATACTTTTACAATGTGTTAAAATTTTATGCCATTCGTTTAAGAACGAACATTCAGATCCTGCGCAGAAAAGTCTCACGATGGACAGCGCCGCAAACCTTTTCCCTACTTTAGCGAACTTTACATTTCTACGCATGATCTGGTTATTTTAATGTGCTATTTTCGGTGATCAATGTACGACTGATGTGATAGTTTATTCAAAAAATTTTCGAACCCTCCTGGTGCCAAAAATACGGTCACGTTGTTGGCCTCCAGTCAGTCGAAATGATACCTAGATTTCATGTTAGGCAAGTCTATTGATTCGGATGTCTATGTAGTATAATTCATCATAATGATGGAATTCCATTTTGAAATTACTTTGTCATGGAGTAAAACACTTTTATAACCGGAAGAATAGTTTGTAACCTTCTATCACTTTTTTCGTTATGATCGAACTGGTTTTACCTTGTAACGGGCGTCTTCGGACTGGAGTTGCCATCGCTAGTCTGAAGAGGCTCATTATAATTAAAAAAGGAAAGAAAATTTAAACATGTTGTAGTAAAAAAAAAAATCAATGAATATATTTCCTTTCCCATGCTTTACCCTGTTCCTTTGATAGTAGCCCTGTTCGTTAAATAACGTCCTGCAAGGCTGGAATCGAATTTTCGGCCCTTCTCCCATAAGGTATTTAACTGGTGTTTGGTATTTGATCGGTCGGTGGATGAGTTGGCATCGCGTTTGAGTCCCATCCGTCGTACGTTCAATTACTCTGCAAAGTCCTCCATCACAACACAAGCAACCTTTTCCGCTTACTGTGATGGTAGTACGATTAGTAGGTAGTAGATAAAAGTAGTTTATTCGTATCCCAGAAATATTTGTCTTTCATAAAACAAAAAAATGTCCAGATTACTGAACCTTTTCCCACGAAGGACCTTGCCGCCATAGATATTCGCCGTTTCTTCATACTCTTCGCACAGCCTGTACCAACATGTTTCTCCAAGGGTAGCAGTCCCAGGTCCCAGGTTCCATCTTCTGCGAACCATCTGGAGCCAGTGAGACTGAAAGCAGTTAGGAGGAGAATGTTATGGGGAAGAGGAACCTGTCTATTCAGATCTGGTCACAAAACATGGCTAAAGCCATTTATAGCAAATTTTCAATTCTAAATGGTGGTCTTACACCAGAGCGATACTAAGAGTATCTTCCACTCTGGAACGTACCGCAAATATCCTAAATATTAATTTAATTGTATTCAATCGTGAAATAACACAACATAATCAAATTGACGGCCGGCGTGGTCTAGTGGTATACGCTTTTGACTACAGATCCGACGGTCGCGGGTTCGAACCCGGCGTGCGCAAATAAATTTTATTTGATTAATTTGTGTTATTTCACAATTAATTAATTAAAAATAATATATAGTATATTTGCGGCACGTTCCAGAGTGGAAGATACTCTCAGTATCGCCCTGGTGTAAGACCAACATTCAGAATTGAAACGTTGCTTGAAATGGCTTTAGCCGTGTTTGGTGACCAGATCTGAATAGCCAGGTACTTCCCCACCTTCCTCTCCCCCATCTCCCTCCCCTCCCCAATACCCTCAGCCTCACAACATACCCCAATTGGGGATGCCATAGTCTCACTGGCTCCAGACGGGAGCAGTTAGGACTCTTGTGCGGTATTACTGTAAAAAAATAAATAAAAATAAAGTTTACTTGCGCATGCCGGGATTTGAACGCGCGACCTCCGGATTTCTAGTCGGGAGCCTTATCCCTAGACTGAACAAATTAAGAAACTATTACAGTAGACACGGAAAGAAAGATTCAAAAGAAAAAAACTCAATCACATTTGAACCGGTCTGTTCTACATTACAATAGAAATTTATAACAAAACCATCAAAATTTATCAATGTTCTTAATTAACATCAATGAAATTACGTTTGTATATTAGAACACACAATCACAAAATAGTAATAAAAAAAACATAGCAAAATATTTACTTCAACTCATTCGTAAATAATATGAAAAATTATTATTGTTATATAACACTCATTAAAAAAACTCTCAAATGTCATTCCACGCGAATAATCAGTGGTTCGACCCACTAGTTGTTCGAGAGTAATGACTTTTGGCATAGTAAGTAAGTAGTGTGTACCTTTTACGAGACTCAAGAATGTCGACCAACGAATGTACAGGGTTTTCCAATAAGAGGTGTTATTTTGAATAGCCCGCTATTTCGGTAGATGTTACTTTTGAAGCTTTCATTTTTTAACATTTGACAAGTAGAAACTACGTCATTAATAAAAATGGAACGATACACGCTTCAACAACGCATTGAAATTATTAAAATTCACTTGAGTGAATCAAATGCAAATCATCTTGAGTGATGAGGCCCATTTCCACCTCGGTGGCTTCGTCAACAAGCAAAATTGTCGCATCTGGGGCTAAAGATTTATTGTTGAAAAGCCTCTCTATCCTCAACGTGTGACTGTTTGGCGCGGCTTATGGTCCGGCGGAGTCATTGCACCTTATTTTTTCGAAAATGAGGCTGGAGCAACAGTTACGGTGAATGGATCGCTATCAAGAGATGATTAATGATTTTTTATGGCCAGAATTGGATGGTATTGATCTGGATGTTTACTTTCAACAAGACGGCGCTACGTGCCACACAAGCAACGAAACCATTGATCTTTTACGATGGAATATCAAAATAACACCTCTTATTGGAAAACCCTGTACTTTCGATGGCGATTGCGAGCGGCCTGGATTGGAGAATC
Organism: Hesperophylax magnus; assembly: GCA_026573805.1. NCBI lineage: Eukaryota > Metazoa > Arthropoda > Insecta > Trichoptera > Limnephilidae > Hesperophylax > Hesperophylax magnus. The sequence continues at coordinate 470,915 of JAIUSX010000068.1, read as the reverse complement.
GATACACTGGTCGTCAATAAAAATATTAAAATGCCTCTACTGACTAAACGCAAAAATTATTTTGCGAACAGAGAACATTGTATTGATTACCTCATAGATCGGCATCACGGTTTCATTGGTTGAAGTGAACTCAATCTAATTGTGTTCAATCAATCTCATTCATGCCTTACTAAAGTAAACCAATGCCATCGAATCACTCAGGCATAATATATTAAATTACTGACATAAAAAAATTTACACACTCAATTCCGGCGTGCGTAAGTTAAATTTATTTGAATAATTTGTGTTGCTTCACAATTTACTAACTAAAAATAATTTATGTATTAGTATATAAATTAATAACAATTAACAACAATAAACTCACTACTAATTACTCTATTATAATATTTTGCTAGATTATATTCTGTTCAAATAAAATATTCTCCGTTATTATAACATTCTAGGCTTAAATAGAATTTACTTTATATTAATTACTATTCATTATCATAAACACCTCATACCTCGATTCAACTATTTCTATACTAGTAGATATTTCTTTTAATTATGTATTGTTTAACTGCACTTCTATTAACAACTGTATCACTTGCAACAATATTTTTGTGTACACTACTTGTTCTGTAATCACTTTATTGTATCACTCTATTGTAAAAGCCAGTTTATGGCGTTTAAATAAATAAATAAATATTTACGGCACATTTCAGAGTGAAAGTTACTAGTGTATGACCACCATCAAAACAGAAAAGTTGCTTTAAATGGCTTTGGCCGTGTTTGGTGACCAGATTTGAATAGCCAGGTACTTCTCTTCACCATCTTCTTCCTCTCTCCACTACCTTCAGCATCACAACGTACCCCAATTGGGGATGACATAGTCTCACTGGCTCCAGACGGTTGGGAGCATTTGGGGCTCTTGTGCAGTTTCACAATAAAGAAAAAAAAATCGTAAGTTCGTAGACGGACCTACAAGCGGGAAACAGATGAATCTACACAGGGCCGGGCCTGATCCAAACGGCGCCCGGCGCGAGTGAAATTTTGGCGCCCCGTGTCAAAACTAGTAGATGCCTTATTAAGATTTTTATTTTTGTGTAGCGCTATTTTTATCACATAATCTCAAAACTAATCTATGAAAAACCCAAATAAGCTTTTTGTAGCATTACGATTTTTTAAACTTTTCGGAAGCTTTATGTTAAATCAAGTTTGGAGTCGGGTCCATGCTTCAACGCATTTTAAAGGACATTAAACAGTTGATTTTAAATTTTAACCCCCCGACGACCGATTTTTTAAAATTTGTCCAAAAAATTCCTGACTCGATTTCTCGGAAACAAAAGCTTAAATCAACGAAATTTTATAGCAAAAAAATGAATCTAAATGTGATGTAGATTTTTAATTTCTCGCTTGTACCACTAGTTTCCGGACACCATGTATAAAAGACTTTAAGATTATAGGCGTAATGTTGTTTTGTATTAGTGCGAAGTAAACAATATATATATTTTTTTAATTTACCTTAACCAAAAAACAATATTTTTTTAATAAAGCAAATCTATGTGACAAACCTACTTAACATAAATGTTATGTAAAAATTATGAATGCTACGATGTTTACCCTACTAATAGTATTTACGCACCGTATCATTCAAATAAAGATAAATACCTAATTTTGAAAAATAATTATTTTATAAATATTTATTTGTAATTACTCAATGTAATTTTTAATAAATAATGTTGTCGATGTAAGCGAGGCCAGCAGCAAACAGTGTAGCTTTGTTCCCAACCCTGATACATAGCACAAAATTGCGAACCGAATCGGGTTTCTAAGGTTTATGTGTGTGAAAACTATATATGACCATGCTTCTGAAAATAAAATAATGTCGATGTTAGCGTAGCGAAAAGAATGTTTAGGTGGACGCAGCAGTGTCCGCAGAATAAATCATAATATACGTAATATAATATTATGACTCGTAAAAGTATATGGAAGAAGAAATCAGGTACGCCGCAGTAGGACATATGTCATCATAAAAGAAATAGTATGCTATACTGATGTCTATAAGTTGTTGGGCATTCCATCCTCTCTGCCTACCCACGCAAAACGAAATGACTTGATTGAACTATTCAGTAAATTAAGAATTATTACCATAAAAAATACTCCGATTAATAAATTCCAAATAGATTTTTAGAGCCCAAACAGTAAAGTAAAATGAAATAAATGGTATGTTAGCTATAATTAGCAATTTATAAACTTTAATTTAAAATAACTAAAAAAATAAAGGAAGAACAATGTTGTCCAATAAAGGTGGTCACTTATAGATATCATAAATTAAATCTAATAACTTTGTTTTTTAAATTTTACGCAAGTATGTGCAGTAATCCGTTTCCCTCGACTTTCCCTTGAAAAAGCCTTTTTTATTTATTTATTTATTTATTTTATGAAATTACGTCAAAGAAATGTATCCTCCTTTATTTTCTAAAATTGTCAAACATATTTATTTGTAGTAAGTTAGTTTATAGTTACGAAAAACGTTTTTTTTCTTCAAAGGGACTTTAAAATAACGCCAACATAATGATTGAGACCGTGACACCTCCAATACATTATTACAAACTATGATAACATACTTCCTACAAAGCAATAATTTAATTCTCATAAATATTGTAAACCGTTAGTGGCTTTTTGAGTAGGTACCTAATATCTATGTATACAGGGTGTTAAGGTCGTACTTGACTTATTTCGACCAGTGCTTTCCGAAATTATTTGGAGTAAAGATGTAAATGAAATTTTAGAATCCGGAGATTTTTTTATACCGTTTTTTTTGCTACTTATTTTCTATGTTTATAGTTGGAAAAAAAAATCAACGGAGACCAAAATTTCATGTACATTTTTTAGGACTATTAGATAAGTCAAGTAACCTTAAAACATTGTTAATTGTGTATATTTTATTGACAAACAAATACTTAAAAGTCAAGAAAAAAAATGAAATTAAAAAAATTTTAAATAATTTTTTACGCAAATAATTTTTTTATGGATTGGAAAATATTCTTTTTTTCAACATTTAATCCATAATTCATATCGGTTTTGATTACACTTCTAGGGATTTTACCTGTCCAGTGAATGTAATCAACACGTCTTCGTCTTCTCATGTTTAAATACTTGAGTAATTTTTGTTAAATTTGCAATTAACAGTCACTTAAGGAGATCAGGGCGGGCGGCGTTTCACGCTTAAACTCCCCCCCCCAACCCTCCCGCCCTACCCGCCCGACTTAACAGCCTAATGGCCGCCCTTCGGAGAAACTTCATCAAGTCTTTAATTTCTTATTTAGTAGCCGCCTTAAGCTGGCGGCCCTGCCGGGGAGTCAAACGCTAGCATTTAATTGTAATATAAACGTATTTAAAAGTTTTAATTGCGTACGATAATTTATATTGATATTGCGGTGATGCCACATTATTTTTCTAGCGATATATACGGTGTTCGGAAACTTTTACTTCAAACGGGAAACGCGTGAGAAATCGATTTTTACCCTCACAATAAATTAGGCCTTATTAATAAAATATTAATTTAATAATGTTTTATAGGTTTGCCTGCTTGAATAAATATTCTTTGTATCGATAAAAAATATTCGAGTTATCATGAACTCGTGTTTTACTGAAAAGTAGTTCAGGAAACCTATTAATTCACTCATAAGGCGTTTTAATCATATTTTTAACCAGATTTATCAATAATTTGAAGATATTCTTAATAAATTAGCAATAGTATTTTTTCGCAGTGCATCACTTATATTATAGAACCCGATAAAATACATTTCTTTTATCTGAGCTTTTCGTTACTTTAAAATTTTCTATTATTTTTCGGTGTTTAAATAAAGGATTAAAACAACTTTTGGAGGCGGTTCTATTCATCGACAAACTTTAAAATACTTTAAACAGCTAATATTAAACACCTAGCGACTGATTTTTTCGAATAAGACCTAAAAAAATTCAACTTTGAATTCGTTTTACTCGAAAACGAAAGCCTTAATCAAAATTGTAACTACAAATCGGTTCCACATGTGATATTGATTCGCCAGTTACTCGCTTGTACTACGAGTTTCCGAACACCGTGTAAATATTTTAATATAAGAGGTATACAACAAGAAGTTACTAGACAACTTTTTTTCCTCAGAATAACATCGCAAAGAGTGCAAAAATGAAATATATGCCGATTTTTCTTATTATTTGTTCATTTTTTCTTATTATAAATATTAATATATACAGGTTCCTGCACATGTACAAAAAATGATTGCAAATTGCCTTACTTTGGTCAGATTATGATTAAAAATTGCGTTGAACTAGGAATTCAAGAAAACGAAAGCAGCTTAAATATCGAGACTCCAGAGTTGTTACTGCTGAAGAGTAGTTTCAACACGTGGAACCTCTACTGAATATTTTTAAATGGAACAAACGATTACAAATATGTCAGATATTGGAAATGATGCGGTGAACAGAGATTATTAGGTGCGTTGACCTTATAACGCTTCGCAAATTTCAAGTTCTATGGGCTGTCTAAGGCCAAATGAACAGATTTTCTGCAGTAAGCGTTCAAAAAGAAGAAGAAGATGGTTTGAAAGGAAGATATGTAAATACGAATGAAGGGAGGAGGGCGCTGATAATAAAAATCGGTTATAATTAATGGGCGTTAGCGAACATATTTAATACAGCATGACTTATATAAAAAAACCATAAATATCTCGACTAATGTCATAATTGGTATTTAAAAAATACGTTTAACATGTTAAATAACAGAAACAGATGTGTTATTTTATAATTTTCGGAAAATACTTATTCATCCATGGGAATTTCACGTAAATACTTTTGTAATTTGCAAAAGTATATATATATATACATTTTATAAAAATAACATGTGTATCTTTAAGAGTTTAAAAACTTAAAGGACGAAAGTTAAGGGAAATACGACTAAACTCGAATACGTAGTTTTAAAATGTTACGAGTATAAGAAAAACCCACTTTAATGAAAAACTTTTTATTTGTAATCGCCGATTTCAAACTCGGGAATTCTGGGTCTGCGTCTTAGAAACTAACAGTCTCTTTCTTGAAGGTAGCCGGAGGGTTTCATAAAATTTTTTCAGTAAACTGGCACCTAATTTATTTTTAGTATCTCATTCAGATAATGCCTTACCTACTGCCTACCGGAGATTGGAAAATTAAGCAGCCTCATTATTTTTACATTATCATCGATTATTAGGGTGATTTCGACTATAGAAGAGAGATCTATAATCCTAAGGGGAACAACGGAGTGACCTTATTCATATCAAACTTATATTTGAATTTGAGGTCAAAATACACTACCAATATTATGTTTTTTAATAAAATGTTATAACAAATATCCAATACCGGTAGGTGCTATTTAATTTATTTTTGTTTTAAATTATGATATATGGGCCATTAAAGTATTGAATTTTGCATGATTTTTTTAAACACATTTATTAAAAAAAATATCTTGCTCTACATACAATAAATCATAAAACTCGTAAAAATCTCTATTAGGCAACCAATGATAAGCAAACAAATGAAAAATGCTCTGTTCGGGCAGTTAGGGTATTTGCTTTAGTCATTGGGCCAGTTATGTATTTTAATGATTTTTTGAAAAATTAAATCAATGTAATGTAATCAAAATCAATGTAATCAAAATATAATGTATAAACTTATATTACCCACGTACAGGCTGCGCCTTAGTGGGTTCCCTCTCTTATTATTATAAAACTGTAATGTCAAATGTATAAATTGGGATAAAATAAAGGAAATAAAAAAAAAATAAAAAATGTCTTATCAAGTAGGATATACAACAACTATTTTGTTTTAAAGTAGTTTACATTTGGACTCATTCTGAGGTCAAAATATCACTCAAAGTTTGTGTTACTACACATCAAAATATTTTATCTGCGGCAAAGTCCGTCATCACACAAATCTTTTATGATGATTCAAGTTCAATGTTTGAAGTTCCTTTCTCATAATACGCTTGTGATTTTGTCTATTAGATTTTTTATATTTTTTTATTTTTTATTTTATTTTTTTTTATTAGTTTTTTTATACCTACATATGTAACATAATCATGAGTAATTAAGCCTGCAACATTCATTAAAAAACTGTAAAAACACATATATGTATACAATATATAACCTTTACAAGAGTTGCATTACTCGTGTGTAAAGGCGGGAACATAGAGAAGTTTATTAAAAATTAAAATTAAAAGTTAAAAATTATAACACAATATATACGTGCATAGATAAAAAAAAATAATATTTATAAATATATATAATAAAAAATAATTTAAAAAAAGAAACTGTCAATTAAGTATTCTTAATCAATTTCCAATGCGATTCTAGGTAGCCAAACTATTTAAGATATCATTGTTTAGATATTTTTATTATATTTTTAGATTAACCCCAAAGGCTAATTTGTCCGGTTTTGCAAATAAACATCTATTGTACGTAGGTTCAATATGTTCGCTTTTGCGAACAGCTCTTATGGTATCATAAAAATCTTTAATTCTCTCTTAGTGTCATAATAAGAAATACGATTTAAACCGAGTTAGAAATAGCATTTAAAATAGCAAGTTAACCAAAGAAGAATTATAATGGAAACCGCTATGAAACTAAAGTTTCCGTTCGCAGTTTTTGACAAAGCGCTGTACAAGTTTCGCGCGTCTAATGACAACTAATAAAATAGATGACAGTAATGTTTAAATATATATTTCTAATAAAACATGTATTTTTTCCGTTATCAGTAATTTTAGTTCAGTGTCTCGACGCAAAATGTAAAGCGAATACATTTTTTATATTTGCATTAAGCATTTTAGTATTTAAAAAATGTATATCTAAATTCCTAATAATACAGTTTTAAAGCGTATTTTATCACCTTTCAAAAACAGTTTATACTTTTCGAATACGTTCAGAAATGCAGAATTACACAAACTCTCCGACTTTCTGATTGTGTCTAAGAAATAAACCTGATAAGTTTCAACCGTGTCAAACAAGAAAACACCTATTTGTGGTCGACTTAGAATGAATAAAACGCATGTACCTATTCGACATGCTTTGATTAGATCTGTAAAATTGAACCTGACGTGGATTATCCTTAAGACTATGAAACACTTTGTTATTTAAATATGTACAATCGGTGCTCTTGGAAGCTAACTAGGATGACTGCGAATTACGTGTATCGATTTTCTAGTTTGACTTACGCAAATTCAGCCCTCATGGCTTACCTTGAGAAAACAATACGATCAATTTTGATTTAAACCACGACCTTTAGCTAAAACTAAAAAGTTTGAAAATCCGTACCATTTTTACCTATTGCCTAATTTTACTTGAAAACACCATTAGTTTTTTATTTCGATACAAATAAACAAAGCTTCATAAGCAAACAAGAGAGGTTGTGAAAATCGATAGATTTTGAACTTTCCAAAATTCTAACAAATTATAATAAGCAATTTATTATTTAATAATATCGATACAAATTAAAAATATCTACTGAGTAAAAATAAATACCGCCAACGGGAATTGAACCCGCACCTTCTGATATCCGGTCAGGTGCTCTGGACCACTGAGCCACGTCGGCTTATTCAATACAATAATTCAATATGTACTAGTACTTCAATAAAAAATTAATGTTTATTATATTTTTAATCTGCAAACACCAATTTTATTTTATTCTTTGTGCTATGCATAAAAAACCTTGTCTTATAAACATTAGTTTATCATTAAAAAAAATTTCCCAAATTCGTTCACATCTCCTCCTCATATAATATAATCGTATGTATACATTTGCCAACCGAAACTCGAACTGAGCCACAAATTGAGGTTCAGTTCGGCAGTTCGGTTCGCGTATGTATTCGTAACATAATACCTTTGAAAAGGGCCTTCTTAATGTATATTCTATATGAACATGGAGGACTCTATATTAGCTCAAGACATGTGATAACCCTTTAAATGACTACCAACAACATTGAACATAAAATTGATAAAGCGGCACTTAATTATTTTATCAATGTTAGAGACCTTTGTATAAAATTTGACAGTATCTAAACTTAATTTTAATTACCTTGTAGAAATCATAGTCCAGTTTATATCATCATGTCGAATAATTTGGTGGGTTTTGAATAAGCTGACGTAGCGCAATTGGTCGAGCACCTGATCGACTATCAGAAGGCTGCGACTTCAATTTCCGTCGCCGGCATGTATTTTGTTTCGAAAGATTTTTCAATATATTTAGGTGTTTTAGGCTAATAATCATTGTTTCCAATAATAAAATATATAATCCAGTGTAGTGACAAAATACCGGACATATTTAGCGATAGCCCACAAAACTTGACTAAATTTCACGAATCTCTTGTTTTCGTTTGACTTCACTTGACTCAAACTTTATTGTCTCTTGTTTTTTTATTGTTATAGTTTTATACACTTGCCAATGGTTTTTCCATCAGGATAAACGTATAGTGAAAATAACAAATATATGAATGGACAAACAAGCATACTTGTTACAATTATTTGAAGTTTTTTACAGAAAATATTAATGTTCATCATTCTGGAAACCCACAATAAACGTGTGTGGTATTTGCCAATAAACGCGGATGGAATACAATTAATGACGTTTTACCACAAGATATTAATTACGTTCAATACGTCATCGCATACACCCATTAATCACGACATAAAGAATGATAATTTACAGATTCCAGGCTATAAAACTTTACAATTCACTTCCAACACAATATAAAACATCTAATCTTACAGAATACAAAAAACACATATGGAACTGGCTACAATCCTTTTAATATTTAATTTTTTATATTTCGCATTTGTTTTTGTTAAAACTATGTAAAAATCGATATTATATTTTAATTTCTATCGTTTCTCTGCGTAACTAATCGCCACTGTATTGTTTATTATTATGTATATAACTTTACAATTGAAAAAGTCCTCCACAACACAGGTGAACTCCTAGCGTGGAGGACCATGTACTTTACCTTTGTAAAACTAATTTATTTAAGAATAAATAAAAAAAAAAAAACAAAATAAAAGATTGACACATTGTCAATCTTTTATTCTCTACAACGATAATAATATTACGTAGTAATGATTGCTTATTAAATTCCACAGCAAGAGAATTGCTGGATTTAACACAGGTAGAGATGCTCTGAACGATTAGTTCCCAGAAGTGTGATATAATGCGATAACTGTTAAATAAAACAGTTGTCACCAAAGTTCTTAATATTATAGGAGTATATTAAATGTAGTATATATGTCTTTGTTTGTACCCTAAAGACTCCTAAACTACTGGACCGATTTCGTAGAAATTTTCAAAGTTTGTTCTCATTAGTGCCAGGAGGGTTTAAGGAGTACTTTTAATAAATTTGTCTTAAATTAGAATACGTGTTCGTGCACTTGCATTCACCTTGATATAATATAATGACGAAATGCGAAAATATTAAAATTTTGTTCGTATTTTACTGAAATTTTATTAGGAAACCTAAATATTCATCCGTTAAGTTCTGTTAATACGGAAGTGACTAACAAAAGAAGAAAGAAGTTGGGAGGAGGAGTTGGAGGTACTGCTGGGGAAACATTTTCCCGGCTACAAAAAGTTAGAAGCAGATGACACCGGTCCACCACCAGCCCGAGTTACACGGGAAGGTAAGGACTGGGACACTGCGGCTAAAATAGTTACTCCCTCCAGAGTTAAATGGGCAATCAGAGGGTTTGACCCTTTTAAAAGCGCAGGAGAGGATGGAATCTTTCCGGCACTTCTACAGAGGGGCCTAGATACAATCCTACTTCCGGTGACGAAGATCCTGAGGGCATGCTGTGCCCTCGGATACATCCCCATACCATGGCGGAAGACAAGGGTAGTGTTCATACCCAAACCGGGGAGAGCTGACTACGACCAACCAGGTGCATTCCGCCCAATTAGCCTCACCTCATTTCTTTTGAAGACATTGGAGAGGCTAATGGACAGGCACATAAGGGACGGGGCACTGAAAGAGAAGCCCCTCCACGAGTTACAATTTGCTTACCAAGCAGGTAAGTCAGTCGACGCGGCACTGCACAGGTTGGTGTACAAACTGGAGCAGGCACAAGCGACTGGGGAACTGGCGGTAGGGCTATTCCTGGATATAGAGGGAGCATTTAACTGCACCACTATTAAATCCATTGATGAAGCGGCAGAAAGACATGGACTCGACAAAACCACCAGAAGGTGGCTGAGGAACATGCTCTCAGGCCGGATACTTACGGTGACAAGGGGTGAGGTAAGCATCAAAGTGCTGGTGACACGAGGGTGTCCACAGGGAGGGGTCTTATCACCCTTGCTGTGGAGCCTGGTGGTGGACAACCTCATCCGGAAACTCAACAACAGGGGCCTATATACGCAAGGGTATGCGGATGACATTGCAACCATAATAAGGTGTTGGGATGCAGACACAACCCGAGGCCTTATACAGTCAACACTGGCAACAGTGGAAGAATGGTGTGAAGAAACAGGACTGTCAGTCAACCCAGACAAGACAGAACTAGTAATCTTTACGCGTAAAAGGAAACTAGAAGGATGGAGCAATCCAACCTTCTATGGAAAGGAATTAGAACCCTCTGACACGGTTAAGTACCTCGGAGTCATCATAGATGCCAAACTGAGCTGGAAAAACCAGGTGGAAACTGTAGGCAGAAAGGCCTGTGCTCTGATGTGGGCAACTAGGCGAATTTGCGGCAGAACGTGGGGTCTCAAACCTAAAATGATGCAATGGCTTTACACAGCCGTTGTAAAACCAAGGATCATGCACGCAGCCCTGGTCTGGTGGAGGAGAACAACACTGAAAACAGTGATGGTCACACTCAATCACATACAGGGACTTGCATGCAGAAGCATCACAGGAGCCATGAGAACCACTCCAATACTAGCCATGGGAGTGCTGCTGAACCTACCCCCACTAAACATAGAAATAGAGGGGGCGGCGATGGCGGCAGCCTACAGGTTACATTGCAATGGCCAATGGAGAGGAGAGTTGCCCAGAAACAGTCACACGGAGATAGGAATAAGACTGAGGGCAATTAGTCCGACGGCTGGGATGAAGCAGGACGGCAAGCAAGCCGAATACTTCTTCGGACAGCTGTTTAAAGTGACGTACCCCACAAGGGAGGAATGGGACTCGGTCCCAGGTCCAAACTCCAAACAGGAACTAATCTGGTTCACAGATGGGTCCAAGATGGAGGAAGGAACAGGGGCCGGGGTCTGTCTACAGGGATCTAAGAGGGAACTCAGTATACCTCTAGGAATGCACTGCACTGTGTTTCAAGCTGAGATGAAAGCCATCTTAGCCTGCGCACAGGAGAATATGAGTATCGGGTACAGAAATAAGAACATAAATATATGTTCAGATAGCCAGGCGGCCTTAATGGCACTGGAAAGTAACCGATGCGACTCCAGACTGGTGATGGAATGCAGGACTATCCTTATAGAACTGGCGACCATCAATAAAGTAACTCTGCTCTGGGTACCAGGACATAAAGGTATTGAGGGCAACGAGCGGGCTGACGAACTAGCAAGGAAAGGGGCGAAAGCACCACTTGCGGGATCCGAGCCGGCCGTAGGAGTAGCAGCTTGCCACACCAAACTACATATCAAGAGGTGGGTCAAATCCCAACACTGGAAGGAATGGAAGAAGGCACCCGGAATGAGGCAATCTAAAGTACTCATAAACGGACCGGACCCTAACCGAACCAGGCAACTACTCGATATGGACAGAAACTCACTGAGGGAACTGGTAGGACTATTAACGGGACACTGCCATCTCAGGAGACACATGCAACTGTTGGGAGTGGAAAACACCAACATCTGTAGGAAATGTGAAGAGGAGGAAGAGACTCCAATTCACCTATGGTGCCAATGTCCCGCTCTGCTGGGAATAAGGCTCAGATACCTGGGAAGACACAGTGTGGAACCAGAAGACATCGCCACATATCCAATGACAGCCCTGGTGAACTTCATTAAAGGGACCGGGTTACTGGCAAGGGAATGAGGTAAAATGGGAGATAGTACAATGGGCCTATGGCCTAAGTGCTCGCGGGGAACGTAAGTAAACCGCCTCCGACTTAAAAAAAAAAAAAAAAAAAAAAAAAAAAAACAAAAGATCATTATTTTCTTTGGTTTTACGTCCAGTCGAACTTTTACATGGATTTTAAGAACAGAATATGCCTAGTGGTCCATTGAAAATTATGGTGACCGGATAAATCATCACAATGATAATTAATCACATCTTTAAAAAGTTATATAAAGTGATGAAACTAAAACTTTATTAACTGGGTTATGTAGGTTAGGTTAGGTTTTTTTTTTGTTTTGTATTAGGCAATTCACCCTAAAGAGAGTGCTATGTGCCGTTAAAGTTAAGGGAGATGGTTATAATTTTATGGGAAATCTATACGGGAATAGGAAATCTCAAATATTGAAGTCATTCAAGTCTATGAACTTGTATAGAACTGAGAAAATGCGAGAATTGTAGAGAGAAAGTACATAAGGAATACTAAGGGGAGATTGGTGGGTGATTTTTATAAGTAAACGATAAATTCCTTTGAAAGATGAATGATTTTTACAATTAAAGAAAACGTGATCAAGAGTCTCATTTTCCATGCCGCACTGGCAGAGTGGACTATCTAGTACCCGAATTTTAAACAAATGGGATGCAATGGAGCAATGACCAATTCTCATTCTCGAGATACAGGATATAAATTTTTTTTTTCATCGTTTCTAATGACTTTATATCACTTTTTAAAAGTGTGTTGAATTGTCACTGTGTTGAGTTATCATAGAACCGAAAATTAAACACACTTTGGTTGCAAGGAGTATTTTTTATCGTTCTCTCTGCCTACCCTACCATTACCGATAAATTACAAAATACGTAGTTGGTAAGATAATGAAAAAGAAAATGTAACAAGTTGTCTAGTCTTGCTAGCCGAAATTATGTAATAAATGAGTTTTTCGACATAAATAAAGTGTTTTTTGTTAAGATTTCGAAAATTTGTTAAGACAATGATTTTAAGTATTTTCTACATTATGTTTAGAAAACATTTGTATAATTCAATGCTGATTTCGATATGGCATTGTACAAAAACTTTTCTTTAACCGCAGAAAATAAATTATTGAAATGTAGTTCAAAATAGTAATAGTAATAGTAATTTATTAAGAATCTCTTGAAATTATTGGTAATCTGGTTAAAAACTGGATTGCAGGCCTAGCGAATGTATGCAGGTTTCCTAATAAACTTTTAGTAAATTACGAAAATATTATCACGATATCGAAATATCGATTATAAAGACAAATGCACGTGTCTTGATAAAATATCATAACGAAATGTGGTGAGAATAAGTGATACCGTGTTGCACGTTTTAACCACTCTAGCGATTGGTTGTATATATATATATATATACATTATCTATGATATTTAGTGAATATAACTCCTTAAAATATGAATACGGAAACATTTGAACTGCTTACTGCGGTTTAAATCCAATGAATCCACCTAGATTTCACCGTTTGACCTATATTTTAAGCTCTATAAATTTGGCACATCATTATGTGCCATTACAAGCGATCGCACAAAATTTAAATTTGTTTTTGTTTAAATTTTCCACAATGTGCCTCTCTCTCTAGCGATTAATCCTTTTAGGGCCGGTAATTCAGTATAAAAATCAGTGAAATTAATGTGGTTTTCGTCGTTTAGTTTTGGTATAGCCGTCAAGTGCAAGATTAATACTAACGGATTTTTTGTTTTTCAATTTCCATAATTCGGCGCCTCGTTGCGTTTTGGGTATACTCAAGACTTCTTCACTTTATTATTGTACTCCTGGTCAGCTTACCTTATGCATTGTATTCATGCAAAAGACCTCATGGCGTGAATAAATAAATAAAACAATTTGAACAAAAATAAGAGCTTGTCAATTGCCGATTTGTCCGGATGGCCGAGTTTGCATGCTCGAAGATCTTTTGGAGATGGTCCGTTTTTTCTGGCCCGATTACTGCTTGTCACATCACGAAGTCCTCGATGTTTTCCTTAGATAAAATTCGTCTATTCTAAGGGAGTAGAAGAATGACATTTTTTCAATAAACTTGTAGCATTCGGACTGAAACGCTTGTAAATTTCTAAGTCAGACCGCTGAAACGAAATAAATATATTAAATTTTAGAAAAAATAGTTTGGTTTTTAAAGTACTCTTTCTTAAAACCCGCGTTATTTCTATTAGTCAAGAATTAATACGATCAGATCATAAGATGTTTAAATTTTCCATGAACGAATACACCAACATATTCTAGTTTTTTAAGTGACACAACGTAATAAAACGTAGAAGGTTCTACGTTCACTCAATTTCCTGGGGATACGGTGAATAAAATATGACGTTGACTAACTGCAGCGACTGTTTGCTGTGAAGTTTACAACCTAGATTTTCTTATTTCCGGGAAACTATATAACCTACAGACGAACTAGTTGCGAGGCCTGTTCGAAGGTGAAACTGAAAATAAATAGGAAGTGAATACGTAGTTTAATTTTATATTACTATATTTTAAATTTCAAATTTCATTCAAAATCGCACACAAAATCAAAATTAGTTTTTTCTAAATTTATTAGTTGTTATTTTTTTATTTCTTTTTATTTAGGAAGCAAACAGTCGTACAGTAAAAAATTATAACAATAAACATTCATATGTTCTAGACCAATTAAGTTCCATTAAATTAAATGTAGATTTAGTATTTTTTACCCACACAACATATTAAATGGCAAAAAATAAACATAATAAAGAAATACATAAAATTAAAAACAAAAAGAAAAAATACAACTTTTCGCATAGCTATACTATTCACTACGGGTGATAATAATGTACTTTTCACAAAAAAAAAAAAAACCGAATAAAATAAAAGTATTTTAATTTATTAATTTATTAAGCTGAATTTTATATGATATTAAGTTATGGTCCGTTTTATCTGGCCCGATTACTGCTTGTCACATCACGAAGTCCTCGATGTTTTCCTAAGATAAAATTCGTCTATTCTAAGGGAGTAGAAGAATGACATTTTTTCAATAAACTTGTAGCATTCGGACTGAAACGCTTGTAAATTTCTAAGTCTTCCTTACTTTGCAGATTTAAGTGTTGGGAACTCTTTGTTAAAAGTAAAAGGTTCTACTTATAATTGTGTTTATTTACGTTACAAATAATAGGTCTGGTTTCAGCTACACTGTTCATTACTCGAGGGTTGGTGATTCTCTGGTTCGAGAAGAATGTTCCCTGTCAATCTCATCTCACAAGTAAATGTTACACTCTAGCGACATCTGTCGTACTCTGGAGTAAGCTTTATGACTAGCGCCATCTATCGCTTAAATTCTCAACTTTATTACCATACATCACATGAATTAATACTATATTCTTCTTCAATGATTTAATATTAATTTGATGGGCGTACTCGTAACCTGTAAAGGTCATTGAAAGTAATATTTCAATAAATTAAATATTCATTGTAGAAAAAGTCAATAGGTGTCCCATGTCAATTATATCAGAGACACTATCTAAGTTACAAATAAACTTTGTAATCATGCAAAAAGATAGAAGCCAAAAAATCTGAGATAATTCTGAGATTGAGACAATGACATGAGATCGACAAAAATTACATAAAATAATCAGGTCTTAATGGCCGAGTAGTCAAATGCGTTGTCTCCGTAAGACAGAGATAATGGGTTCAATTCTCCGTTGTGACCGTTACCTTTATATTCTGTTTCTTGTTGTGTTTCATGTTTCGTTAAGATTCATATATATTATCTTCTTCTTCAACAAAATATAGTTTTTAATTAGTATTATTTAATTATTTATTGACATGTAACTACTTCACATCCTTTCCCTTCCACATCTCCTTCCCATCGCAACTTTCTTCAGCCTCACGACATGTCCCACAATTGGGGATATTATAGTCGCTCTGTCTCTGGACAGTTATTTTTTAAAATTTTAATCTTACATTTTTAATTTTATTTAAATACTAGTTGTACCCCGCCTGTGGAACACTATGTAGGTATGTGCAGATAGAGAACCAAAGCGCCTGTTGCTTTTGCGTCCAAAAGATGAAGTTTTTTTTTTAAACTATGTCTTTACCTGTCATAGGTGACATCTATATAATATTTTTAATTTTTAATTTGGTACCGCCGCCCCGGGAACCATACTCTGGGTTACCAACACCTCTGCCACAGGTCACCTGAAGTGGTTCGCTACGTTTGGTGACTTAGCAGGGGTGCCCGGGCTCATGGAGGGTTGTGCGTTCTGGATCACACTGATGAATGGGTCGGCCTACTTACTGCGGGGCGGGCCGGGCTGGGAGAGGCCAGTTGAGGGAGATCCAGTAAACCGGTTATCGCTGTCCGGGCCGCTGGATAGTACAGGGGCCCGACCCTTGGGCTCACGACCAAGGGTGGGCTGCCCCATCAGCCAGCGAAAAAACCCTGCAGCTGATGTTGTGCCGGTTCGTGACCGGTGAGGACCCAGCATCCAGCGTTTGGGGCGCACTGGGCGACCTCCACAGCCGGCCTCTCCTGCCCATTGCCTGGAACCGCAGTCAAAAGAACATACCTTACATTTGGTGTATCCAGTTGCTCCACTCTCCAACTCCCCACCCAACCTTTTTAACCTAATCCTTCCCAACCCATCCTTAATCCCACAAACAAATAAAACAAACTTAAAAACTATGAACTCACAACAAATTAATATAAACTCAGCGACAGCGAACAGTAGGAGTCCTCAGTGTGGACCGAGGATGAAGGTGAATTTCTCTAACATTCGCGGTCTGCAAACCAACCTAACTCCCATCCACCACCACCTTCTCTCACAAAATCCCCATCTCCTCTTCCTTACGGAAACACAGATTGCCGAGCCCCCAGATACCTCCTATCTGAACTGCCCAGGATATCATCTGGAAAGCCTTTTCAGGCCAAAAGGAGGTGTCTGCCTTTACAGCCGTGCTGACATCAGCTGCGCTCGTCTCGCAAATATCGAGAGCGCAAAACACGAAGTGTTATGGGTACGTGTGGATCTCACCGGTATGATGAGAATTTATGCGTGCCTATATCGCTCACAAAACCTTGCCGAATCAGACACTGTTGAGTTGTTCAAATACTTGAGTGACACTGTATATATTCTCGTGCCCCGTTACCCATCGGCCGAGTTTGTAATCCTGGGGGACTTCAATGTTCATAATGAACAATGGCTGAAGTTCTCGGGCCCAAAAAACTCTGCCGGTAGATCAGCGGAATCCTTTGCTCTTATCCATGGACTAAGCCAACTCGTAGAATCTCCGACCAGAATACCAGACATCCCATCACATCGAGCCAACCTACTCGATTTGTTTCTCACTAGTGAGCCACTCGGGTACAGAGTGGAGGTGACAGCGCCCTTAGGATCCTCTGACCACTGCCTGATTACCACCTCTGTCCCATCCTCCATGAACCGTCAACCCGACAAACATGTAAGGAGGAAGGTATGGCACTACAGAGCAGCAAAATGGGACGGCATGCGGTCTTTCTTCGGCGCCTTTCCTTGGAGTACTGTATGCTTTAGCTCCGAGGACCCATCAATTTGTGCACGCGAGGTAGGAGAAGTAATCACATCAGCAATGGATTGCTACATTCCCTTCTCCGTCAAATCCTCTGGAGCGGGCACAAAACCGTGGTTTGACCATCGCTGTGCTGAAGCTGTCAGACTCAAAAATACGGCTTTTAATGCACTCCGGAAGATTAGCTCCATGAATAACCTTTCGGAATACCGAAAACGGGCAAGGGATTGGAAGAGAGTTCTAAATAGAGCTAAGAGCGATCACGACCAGAGAATTGCGAAAAAGCTGGCTGACTGCCCCACTGGTAGCCGTGCTTTCTGGTCACTCGCTAGCTCGATCGGAAGAAATTTCTGCAGAACCACTTTCCCACCTCTGACCAAGCCTGATGGTCGGCTGGCTAACTCGGCCCGCGAGAAAGCTGAATTATTAGGCAAAATTTTCGCGGAAAACTTAACTCTTCAAGATAACGGAGAGACTCCCCCTTCCATTCCGCACTGTGGTTTTTAAATGGAGGAACCAAAGATCCGGAACAGAGAGGTTCTCCGAGTCTTGAACGAGCTGAAAGTCGACAAAGCCAGTGGGCCGGACGGAATACCTGCCTTGGTCCTCAAGAGGTGTTCTGCAGAAATGACTCCAGTGCTCGCGAAAATATTTAGGCTCTCTCTCAAAGGTGGAAAGGTGCCAGATCTTTGGAAAAAGGCAATCGTCCACCCAATCCCAAAAAAGGGGGACTGCTCCGACCCTTCTAACTACCGCCCCATAGCCATCACTTCCATACTCTCGAAGGTATTAGAAAGGGTGGTTAACAACAAATTGCTCACATATCTCGAGAATAACAATATCCTAAGCGATCGGCAATATGGATTTCGTCGAAACCGATCGTGTGGCGATCTACTCGGATATGTAACGCATATTTGGGGGCGGTACATGGAACGTTTTGGTGAAACCCAAACCGTTGGGTTGGATATCTCCAAAGCCTTTGACAGAGTCTGGCACCGGGCGCTTATCGGGAAGTTACCATCGTATGGGATTCACCCAACCCTGCATAGTTGGATTGCGGACTTTCTGAGGGGAAGAACAATTCAAACCGTGGTTGACGGCTCTTCTTCCTCACCGCACCAAATCAATGCGGGGGTGCCACAAGGATCTGTGCTGTCTCCGACGCTGTTTTTATTGCACATCAACGATCTCGTTGAATGTGCACCAATTCACTGCTACGCTGATGACAGCACCGTTCACGAGGGTTATCTTTTTGACAGGCCCCCTTCCACCTATGATGTCCGAACAGCTCGGGAAGTTTTGAAGCAAAAAATTGACCACCACCTAGAGATGGTTCGTGCCTGGGGTAAGGCCAACTTGGTCAGTTTCAACGTCTCAAAAACCCAAGCGTGTCTGATTTCGGCAAAGAGGGAGATCAATGACTGTCTGGTGCAATTTGATGGGAGCACTCTCCCCAATAAAGACTCCATTGAAATGCTTGGAGTTACTATATCAGACCAGCTCAAGTATTGGGGATCCATAGAAGCCCGAGTAAATCAGGCCTCCAAAAAATTGGGCGTCTTGTACAGGGCTAGGAGATTCTTCAACAGTGACCAGCTGCTGACTCTGTACAAGTCTCAAGTCCGCCCAACTATTGAATTTGGGAGCCACCTTTGGGCTGGTGCCCCAAAATACTTGATAAACCTGTTTGAGTCTGTGCAAAGGAGAGCGATCCGTCTGATTGACAATCCGTTGTTAACAGACCGATTGCCTTCTCTAATGCATAGACGCAATGTAGGCATGCTGTATCTGTTCTACAGGTATTTCAATGGAGCCTGCTCCGAGGAGCTAGCAGCATTGATTCACGTGCACGTGCGCGAAACTCGACGGACACGAACTGAACACCCGTTCACGGTTGACGTTGGCTTCATGAGAACGGGCCGTTTTTACGACTCGTTTTTGTGTAAGTCGGCTCGTATGTGGAACGAGCTACCGGCATCTGTTTTTCCTCCCTCCTATAATCCGAGCCTCTTCAAGGCCCGCATTAACAAATCCCTTCCTACAGCCCCTACCTTACTCCGCCTCACAACGCCGCCCAACCGGGTGGTGACATAGTTCCCCTGTCTGTGCACTGCACAGGCAGGGACACTCTTGTGAGGTGTCACATAAAAAAAATAAAAAAAATATATAGGCTAAAAAACACGCGTATCCGAATGCAATGTTGTGTCTAAATTTCAAAGCAATCGGAGAGGAACTTTCGGAGATTCAAGACTTTGAACAAACGAACATGTACATTTTAATTTATACAGATTTGTATTTCTATAACATATTTTCATTAAAATTTCGCTTTTTGTCGGTCAGTTTAATTTCAATTTTTATTTCTGGTGCAAATATGATTTTATTTTTAAAACATATTTTTTCTACAAAACATTATTAATTTTGTTATTACATTATTATATAAGCTATTTAAGACTGCGATAGTATAGTAGTCGATGGAATTCAAATAAAATGAAATATGTAAAATTCGCATAAAAAAAAAAAAAAATTAAAATGCTTACTCTATTTTTTTAATAATTAATCAATAATCAGCATTTTCCTGATGCGCTCATATATGATTTCGCAAAAAGTTTAACAGTAATTGAGTTTTATCCTGACGAAGAAACCATTTTGATATGTACATAATTGCAATTTATCTATTTTATAATTATTTTATACTAGCTGTACTCTGCCACATAGATAATCAATAGCGCGCGCGTGTCGCTTTTACTTCCAACAGAAAGCGCCGTTTTTCACAAAAAAACATGCTTTTAACTGTCAAACGTGATTTTAAGATTTTGAACAAACGAGCGTTTAAATTTTTAATTATATAAACAATTATAACTAACTAACAACCGATCATTGTTATATTTTTGTAGGTACATATTTGTCTACACTAACTTGTTTGTTTATTCTTATATTTTTTAAATTTTCAATGTAAGGTTAACTAAGAAACCATTAATTCGAAACATGTGGATTATTTTGGTTAAATTCTGGTGTACACTCAGTTATTTATTTTCATTTAATTAAAAAACAGAAGCCACAAATTAATTTTGCGCGTACTGAAGAAATAAAATTTTCTAGTTCCGTTCTTAGAAAAGTAGTCATTAGAAGCCAAAGGAAAAGTGTAAGGATGAATAATACAAACGGAATCGATTACTAAACTAGATATTAATTATGATTGTAATTACTTAAGTAGTTTAAAACAACAAAAATTTGTACTATATAAAAATTATGCTTTTAATCAGCATGATTAATATTAATTTTGTTGCGACCCTGAGGTGGTTTTTATTTTACTATAAAAATAATCGTTCAGCCGTTGGTAGCATGATTTTTTTTTATTTATAGACTCAACTGAAATCACATATTATTCTAACGGTATCCAATGAATAAAATTACGTTTACATTAGCGTGGCACAATATTAACTCTATTTGAATTGTTCTTCATTGAATTTGGTCAGTGAATCGGAATAATCCGTGATATTATGTCAATATCATTATTGTTGTGTTCTTATACTACCAGCACCCACATAACAGTGGGAGTGCCTCAAGGGTCGGTTCTTGGACCGATCTTTTTTTTAATATACAAAAATTCTATTAGAAGACTATTCGCAGATGATGCATTGATATATACAACAAATGTATCTGGAGAAAATTATGTATCAATTATTATGAACCAACAAAACTAAGACCTCAACAATGTAATTCTTTGGCTTGAAAATAATAAATTAAACTTAAATCTTTAAAAAAGCTTGTTTATGAACATCGAAAATAAAGCAATATTTTATTTAACTATGTATCCGAAATGAAATATTTGGGAATATTTTTGTGTTAAATGCTAACTTTATCTCTAAATGCACTATATGAAAATTGTCAAAAAGTTTATCTACTCGGAATAGCGGACAACTTTAAAAATAAGAAATATGTAACACATTTTAGATACCTTGAGAGCATTCCGTAATTCAATTTCACCTTGTCGTTGGGACTTGTAGATAAAAAAATAATATCTGAAAGCTTAAAGTCTTAATTATTGAAGACAATATACCCAAGACCTCAGCCTTGCCGGGGCACCAAATATACTATAACTATTAAAAGTATTAAATCAATCAATCCAGATTTTTTTTAAATTCTGCTACGAAACATTCATATCGTTTGCATGAAAATAGGAACCTGTTTACAATAACAACTTTATAAAAATACAAACGATTAAAATTTACGAATTAAAAAATAAATAACAAACAACATATTTGGTATATACACATTACATTTAACTAGGCAAATTTTATTTTGCAATAATAATTAACTCACTATATTTAGAGTTTTCATCTTGTAGCGATCCGGTGAAAGAATCGGTTTTCTACAATACAAATTGTATTCAAATTATTGGATTAAAATTCGTCAAGCTCCGACTGTGTTTAAAATAATGTATGGACCACATCTCGAAGTCAATGGATCGTCACATAAAGTTATCTGCGAGTAGATTGGGCGGGTCACAGGAGTATCTTAGTTCAGGTCTTAAGTTCGAGTTTATTTCGTTTCCGCCGACTTTGACACTGAATGATAAAATCACTACCTATGTTTATCAAGTAGAAATCCATTTAAAATATAATCACATTTTTATTGTAAAATGCGTCACTTGTATTTATATGACATTGACAGCAGGCAACTATATTAAATAATTATATTACGTGACGTTCATATTTTAGAGAATATTCTTATATCGACGGGTGCTATGTTAGTGGATATTATTTTGGGGGAAAGCATCAAGCGCTGGACTAAATTATTTACATACATGAAACCCTAAGGTTTCACTTAACTTTGGTTTCATCGATTAGCTTCGAGGAAGTTAATTAGTTGATGAGGTATTTATTCAAAACTTGTTATGTGAATAACTTTCGTTTCTCCAAGCCCGAACCAATGTAACGTAATTGGCCAGGACGATTTTTTGTGCTGGTAGAGAGAGGGGAAACTGAGGACACCAAATACAAGGTAGGGTTTTCAATATTCTGGTGTCATCCTCTCAGAGTTCCATTCCGTTCCCCTTTCTATTATTTCGTACACAAGAAACTCGCGACCGGAAATATTCCAAGAGCTATCGAAACACCGCGTATACATCTTTCATAAATAAAAAATAGTAAACGACATTATTAAAAAAGATAACCGAAGCTTATCTGATACTAAGGAGGTCGCGGTAAAATTTGTCTATCGGCGTCGGAATACTTCTTATCAATTGTTGACCGTGTTCGCTACCAAATATCGCTAACTGACCATGGATGACAAATCTAGTCGTATTGACAGGGCTTTATCGATCGACCGTGATAGACCTTCTGCTCCAATCGTCTTCAACCAAGGAAATCACTTTTTGTTATATTTTTCTTTGTCTGGTATACATCAGAGAATACACATTTTGTTAGATTAGTTTTGATTTAGATCACAACCTATTGAAACCACTGGTCTTATATGTACGAAATGAAATCATTGTCCCAGATGTGACCGTTTCCTTTTCTGATTTTTCTGTTTCAGATTTTCGTTTAGAAATCACTAATATTGTCTTCAATATTTAAATCATTGGGACTTATAGGACCGTACAATGGTCTCAAGCTTATTTAGATAATAGAGTTTGGGGTCTTCATGTTTCACTTTTTAGCAAATGTCCAATACATTTATTTCAAAGACTGGTTATTTCGTTTCTTGCTTTTGGGTTAGGCGTCACATCTCACATTCTTAGTAAACAACTAAGATTTCTCTACCTGAGTATGGCTACAACCCGTGGCTCATCTTACTAACTGTCTCATGGGTATGCTCAGAATGAACGATCTACGGCCAGAAGAGATGTGCATATTGTTACACATTTCTTCAAACTTGTTCAAGGATAGTTTGAAAACTCTGCTCACATAGAGCCTTCATTTATATGTTCCCAATGTCCATCACCAACAGAATTGACTTTTTGCTATCTCCCAACCTACACAAATAAAAATGAGTATTGAATTATTAAAAAATCTCTTCAAATTATTGGTAATCCGGTTGAAAACAGGCCGCTTCCTGATTAAGTTTTAGTAAATTTGTAATAATATCGGAACGCGTGTTAGTTCACCTGGTTTTATATTAATAATATATAATGACGAAATGCAAAAATGTTAGGATTTTTATGAACACTTGTTCAGAAATAGTGACAAAGCCAATGTTAAAATACCAATGTAATTTACTAAAAGTGTATCAGAGTACATATGAATTTATTCGTTAATGGCCTACAAATCCGTTTTTAACAGGATTACGAATAATTTAAAGAGATTCTTGATAAGTAAGCAATATTTTTGATCAGTTAGTTTTGTCCGTGTATAGAATTAACTTGCCAACGGTTAGCATCAGTGAGGCTGCTTCCTTGTGGCTGCTGGTATAGTACCCTAAAAAGGCATTAAAATAGACATTTCGCGATCTTTTAAAACCTAAATAATTTAATTGAACCAGCTCGTTTTATTTTTTAGAAAATGACCAGTTTAGTGATGCCACAGAAATGCCTGAATGATCAACAACTGTAATTAGGTATAGCACCTCTCCCACCGTTCTCCACCTTAACAATTACAAGCCATAAATATTAATTAATTATCCCGAGATTAATTACCGCCGTCAGTTGTTGCGTCATGCGTCACGTTACATTTGTTGATGCGGTCAGTGGTACTGGTACCAGTAATGGGCGGATCAACTAATGCGGCGCTCCTTGCATATATTAACCAAATGGATAATTTAATAACTTAATTCATATTTGTTAGTGAGTTTTGACAGGTTGTTTTATGCGTGTCACTGTTGCTACCCTCACGCGTGACAAATTTAAGGACATAGAAGAGGTACATATAGAAGTATGTTGTGGGCGTTTACGCGAACCAGAAATAGGTTTTTTTCTTTACTTCAATGAAAATGATCAAATATTCGAAACTTTCTTGGAATTATTTCATTGACCTGGTCTATAAATCAAATGGTCGTATAAATTAGCGACAACTGTTTTTTTTACAAATCGTGGCCTTTAATAATGTTCCATGTCAAAATTTTCCCTACCAATATGTCTCGGGTCAAAACGTTCCCTTCCAAAATGCTCACAGTTCATAGTCGTACAGTGCAAAGAACTCAAATAGATAACACAATAACAATAAATGTTTTAAAAAAGGTTAGGTTAGGTTCGGTTTGGAACATTTTGGCAAGGAAAATAATAACTGGAAACATTTGACGGGGAACATTTTAACATGGGAAATTTTCCAGGATCATTTTGGCAAGAAACATAATCACTGGGAAAATTTGACGGGAAAAATTTTAACATGGGACATTATCTAGGATCATTTTGGCAAGGAACATAATCACTGGGAACATTTTGGAAACAATTGGACATTTCAACTAGAAACCTTTTGACAGGGAACATTGTTACCAGGAACATTTTTTCTTAAAACCCCTCCAAATCGGTTCAGATCACGTTGCATGACAAGACAAATCTGAATATGAAAAATTTCTGAAATGATGTATAATTTTGTCCTGTTCGTTGTTACGATAACAACAGTAGTACTAGGCTGTAGAGAATACAAGAAAAATGACAGCAAATAATGCAAAAACGCAGTAAATAATACAAGGGAAAAACAGTAGACAGCACAAGAAAATAACACAAGAGAATTATATTTTTCGTTGCATCTGATGCATAAGTTCGGAAAATTCGCAAAATTGACGTTTTTGGTTTCTAATGGAGATTAACACGTTTACGTTTTTGCTTTGTTCGTCCTGTTTTCATATGTTTCGTGTTTTCATATGGATTTGAAATTAAAAATGGACGAGATCTATTTTGGTACCGATTTTCGTACAGTTTATGATGGACATTATTTGGCATCGGTCGTCTGCTATTGTTTTACGTATTTTACATTTTATTATTTGGAAATGTTGCACGTCTATTTCGTTACATATTTAAAATATTTATAAAAAGACATCATACCAGTACAATATAAAAATATGTATATATATATATATTTTAGATATTTTTAATGATGAACAGATTTGGCAACATAAAATTTTGTGCAATATTAAAACCTTTCCTGATGCAAGCAATATGTGTTTATCACTGATTATATACTTTTATTACTTTTCGGTATTACTCGTACGATTTCGTGTCTATTTTTGAAGATTTGTTGAAGGCAATGTCAAGGCTTAAATCTTTGCAAATGACGGAAGCTTTCAAATGATCTATGGTTATGTTATGGGCCGTCCGATGGGATGGTCCGATGCTCTGTAGGAAACCCGCTTGCACAGCGCTGGTGTAAACTGTGCACCCTAAAGCTTAAGTTTAGACTTACGGAATTCAATACTTCGTTTGTGTGAAAGCATTATGAAACAATACACAATGTACAATACAATACAATACAAAGCCTTTTTAGGCGTATATATAAATAAATATGTATGTATTAGTAAATGACAAAAAAAAACATGATTATTACTTCAATGGTGAAAACCAGAGATGTTCAAAGTGTTGGCGTTTTTTGACGATTTAGTGCCTGGTTCATATCCGGCTCGAAGGAGCAAAATTTTTAATTTAGGCACTGTTTAGTAGATATCAATCATATTTATTATTCGTTTCCTTTCCTTTTATAATAATGAAACACAGGTACGGTTCGGTCACTAGTCATAAGCTGTTGCTTTTGAGTTGAAATTTGAATGCAGGAAACACATCAGAAAACAAAGGAATTATAGTTACTATGGTAAAACAGGAATTGACTAATGCCGCTCTACAGACAAATAAAATAATCTGTTTACTATGGTAAAACAGGAATCTACCAATGTGGCACCATTGGCAAATATAAGAAACAGGTTACTATGGGTAAATCTTGAAATTAAATTATTATTTGGTTGGCAGACCTTTAAAATGAGCTAGTACAGTCATATCTATCTGTGTAAAGCAAAGATTTTTCGTATAGGTCTCGATACAGGAGATCAGTATAAAAAAGCATCGTGTAAAACGCCCATAAGGCAAAGTGGTTTGGAAACATTATGCTCTCATTCACACCACCAAATTTCTCCAAGTTGCAATTGAAAATTTATAAGATTATCGCAAGTTAGCCAAAAACGTAGGAGGACACATAATTCACATTCCTATATCTACATTTAATACAACCATAACAACTTATGCATTGACAGATTCCTATTTTTGGATAAACTAGATATTTCTGGATATTGCACATGAAAACCCAAACTGCAATTAATCTGCACACAAAGTTGTCGGACGTTAGATATTTACGACATAGCAACGTTCACCCTATCCTGATTCCAGCAATATCCGAAGGAACGGTTGGAATTACGGGAATTATGGCAACTGTTGGAACTAGGAATGCTAAATCAGGCGACATACCGAACCTATCAGACCAAGCGACATAACTCACCCGTAAAGCGACTAACCAGATGATATCAGGGTTAGCCAACGGAATTTTTATTAGTTATGGGTCTAGACGCGGAAATCAGTTACCTGGAAGGGTATGCATTGATGAGACAAGGTGACACGATAAAATCCATACTTTTCTGAATTGGAAAACTAATCTCTGGTTTTCACCATTGAAATGAAATCATGTATGGTTTCATAGTGCTTTCACACGAACGAAGTATTGAATTCCGTAAGTCTAAACATAAACATTAGTGTGCACAATTTATACACGCGCTGTGCAAGCGGGTTCCCTACAGAGCATCGGACCATCCAAACTAATGGTTTGATTAGAAGTAAGAAAGGGGCAGCTTTCATTACCGTCACAATCTGTGGTAGGTACAAAGCTTGGCAAGTGTTATCTACTGTTAATAGTGCTACTTGACCTTTGAAATTGCATATTTATTTCTAATTACCTAAATAAATTTGAGTTTCACTTTTATTTTCTTGAATGAACACATGAATGAAGTAAAATTTGGAAGTGGAAATGAACCCACTCCCCGAAAACCAATCAAGCTGAAGCACGGCAGATTGTCGATGATAATGCTTCTATCAACTTTTTTGTATCAATCACGCATACACACTCGAGACATTCTAATAGTTCACAGCAGAGTCAGACCCTGGGGATGAAGGTTCAATCCTCAGTCGAACCAAAAAAAAATTTAAATACACCTATTGAAAAAAAAATATATATTAAAAAAATATATTTTTTAGGGATTGATTTTTTTTTGTAAATTTCCTAACTGCCTGGAATCAGTGGGACTATGGCAACCCCAAATGGGGTATGTTGTGAGTCTGAACGGAAGGGAAAGTTAGGAAGAACCTAACTGGTTAAGAATCAGGGGCGGATCCTCAGCAAATGCTGACTGGGCCCAGCAGGCAGTTCCTTATTTACCCTACGGGCATGCGGGGCACCAGCCTAGAGCCCCCAGTCTGAGGGGGGCCCGGAACTAATGCCCACGGACAGGGCTGCCAAGAGGGGGGTTCAGGATGGTTTAAATCATCGGGCCAGGGTCGGGACGCCTTACCTAATATTAAAGAAGTAATTTTCTCAAGAAAACGGCACCATTCAAATAATCCGATTATTATGAATTATTAAAGGTTCGTGAAAGTTGATATAATATGTTTTAAAGGATTCCGTTTATAATTATATAAGATTTCCATTTAAGAAAATTCTGAACGAATTCCGTCCATATATTTTACCATACAGACTTTAAAAATAAAAAAAAAATCGGAAAAATTTAGTGGTCCGACCCAGAAAACTTTTCGCATGCGGTGCTTTTTCCTTGTCTATGTGAATATAGTTATTAATTTTCCTCTTCCTTCACCCACACCGCATAGGTACTCCAATAATTCAATTTGTTTATTAATTTCAAAAACATTACAAAATTTTTAATTTCAATGCGTTTTTAAAATATTTTTATAATAAGAATTCTAAGATTAATATTTACAGTGTGTATATCAACTATACCAGTGATAATAGAGCTTGCCTTTTAAAGGAAGCTTCATTGATGCAAAACATGTCGATATCCGAATTGATTCTGTTCAACAGCAAGATTGCTCTCCCCACAGGCATGACCATTGGCAAGTTAGTTCTGCAGGCCGGGAGATAAAATAGTCTATGTTGTCGGTGACGTAGATAACCATCGGGAACATAGAAATGAATGCTCTCCATGATGACCGAGTTTTCAAACCATCCACGAATCAGTCTAAAGAAATGTGTAGCAATGCGCACATCTCTCCTGACCCGTAGATAGTTCATTCCGAGCATACCCAAAAGAAAGTCAGTGAGATAGAGCCACGGGTAGGAGCCATACTCCACCATGTAGAGAAATCTCAAGAATTTCTTCTGAACTCTCTCCAACATGAGAGAATATAGAATATCGTTTAAAAATTTCCTGCCCTATTCTCTTTATTTAACCAATTTTAAACTCCCTTCGCTTTCGGCACTCCAGTTGTGGATGTCATGGTATCACAGACTCAGATTATTGTAGAATTGGGACTTATGTGCGGTATTAACATATTTTTATCTCTAGGTAATTGACTACACAAAAAAAAATTACACATTTAATTTAATTCGGTTTTGTTGGGTTTTTTGCAAGAAAAAGACCGCAAAGCCGTTCCTCTTCAATAAAATTGTGATGCCTACTGAGTTATTGAGTGAATTGAGGATATGTGACTCCTTTTGAGTCTCAGATCCGAACTTGCTAAGCAAATATTGTCACTAATCCCGTGTGTAGGAACTTCAAGCAACGTTTTGGTTCTGAAAGGTGGTCTTTCACCTGGGCGATATTGAGAGTATCATCCACTCTCTAACATCGGACAAGATCTTTGGTTACACACATTGACAGAAATATGAAACGAAAACCGTCAAGGAACATCAAAACTTGAGTCATTCAAATATTTGAGGGAGGCCTATGTACAAAACTAAACTACGATGTAAAATACGATGAAAAATACAATGATGCAATACTTCATGGAAGTTCTGCAGTTGTTTCATGCCTATAATGTAATATTCTATTAGCATAAGGAATACTTCTGTTGGTCATGTCTATAATGTACATATTCTATTGGCATAAGGAATACTTCTATTGGTCAGGTCTATAATGTACATATTCTATTGGCATAAGGAATACTTCTATTGGTCAGGTCTATAATGTACATATTCTATTGGCATAAGGAATACTTCTATTGGTCAGGTCTATAATGTACATATTCTATTAGCATAAGGAATACTTCTATTGGTCAGGTCTATAATGTACATATTCTATTAGCATAAGGAATACTTCTATTGGTCAGGTCTATAATGTACATATTCTATTGGCATAAGGAATACTTCTATTGGTCAGGTCTATAATGTACATATTCTATTGGCATAAGGAATACTTCTATTGGTCAGGTCTATAATGTACATATTCTATTGGCATAAGGAATACTTCTATTGGTCAGGTCTATAATGTACATATTCTATTAGCATAAGGAATACTTCTATTGGTCAGGTCTATAATGTACATATTCTATTAGCATAAGGAATACTTCTATTGGTCAGGTCTATAATGTACATATTCTATTAGCATAAGGAATACTTCTGTTGGTGGACTAACTGTACCACCCGTACGAACTACAACGGCACAGAATCACTTTGTATATAAATGAATGAAAAATTAAAAATATATTAATATGAATGAATGCATAATACATTTTTTTATTGAAACCAGTAGTTTGCCAAGAATTTCCAGATGCCATTTATTGCCAAAAAAATACTTTCTCTTGCTAACCATACGTTTTTTAATGATTGTGTTCAAAAGATATTTTGGTTCAAATTAAAAGTCCTTCCATAAATGAACTTAATTCAATTTAGCTTGCGTAGAGTTGAAAGACAAAGCCATTGACTCAATATATTTTTTCAATCAAATTTTTTCGCTGGAAATGAAAAAAAGCTTGAGAAATTTCCGGTTTACCGATGCGCCATGAACTTCAAAAAACTTTCTGTCTAAAAACATTGAATAATTGATGAACTTCCACGAAGTAATCCGAGGTCAGTTCTACCAAGACACGACATCCTCAGCAGAATACATAAACTAAACTTACATCAATATTAATGTACTGATGTCAAGTTTTAAAACTAATTTAACTAAGTAAAGAAAATAAGAGCAAAAAAACTGACCTGAGAAGAATATTAGGTGTACCTCTAAATAACTTATGAATACAATTTAAAAAAATAATAAGTTACCACCACCAAACACCTCTAACATGAACACTCACTAAGAACAAGGACGCAACAACAACACTATAACGCTGTCCGAAATGTTGTCTAAAGGAGGTTTCACGGCAATGCTTAAGGCGATGCTTAGTGCTAAATCACTATTTTGATTAATCTTTATAACGAATTGGTGTACACCATGAATACCAAAAATATGCTTTAGATAAATTGAAGGTTTTCCTATCGTTTCGTTTGAGTACTCAATAAAAAATATAAATGTAAACTAATAAAAAAAAATGTTTACAATAGAAATGTATGAACTCGCATAGAAAACAACTTTAAAAAATTTAAAGTATTATAGCTAAGATTATCGGTGACAGTTTCACTTGATTAAATTTTTGGCTTTCTTATAAAATTATTTACAAAATAAATAAAAACCAGTTTTGTTCTTGAAATCGAACGTTTCTTGACTCCGTTTGTCAAGCGATTTTAATGCCTATTACCTACAATATAAGGTATACCAAGAATATACATATGCTCGGCTTGTAGCTTCCTCTTATCACCCCATAAACAAATCGCAAAAATCACTAAGAACATTTTAACAAGGTTATTACGTTATTAAATATTTTCTACATCTCTTATTTACTCCAAATAGCACAATTATATCATTTCTAAAATACATTTTCCTAACCTTCAAACAAACTTACGGATACTTATTTCTCTAATCCTTATATTTAAAAAAAATAGACATTGTCCCAGTAAGGCAAAGATTCTGGGTTAGATTCCCAGTTGCGACCGTTACCTTTACATTTTTAGCGTCTTGATCTGTTTCATGTTTTGTTTGGATTTATTATCTTTTCTGATAAGGTATACATGACCAATTATGAATCTAAATATTATATTTTGCAAAATATGTATGTATTGATGTAACCCATATGATCTATATTAAAATACCAAAAAAAAAAAATTTGTATTATCTTCTTCTTCAATGATTGATCTATTCCGTTAAAAAATTTAAATATCAGAGCATTTGTTGTGCTTTTTTTAAAACAACGTAGAATTCTGGTGTCAGGTAATTATCACAGCTTTCTCGGACTTAAATTTAAAATTCCCTATTTCGGCTTTCCACATTGTTTCGTAAAGAACTTTGAAATATCCATATAACTCTTAAATATTTTTTTAACAGTGCTAAAGAAAAAAAGTTTGTTAGAACTAAGGCAAGGCAGGAAAATAAAGCTAGAATGTTTTTTAAAATAATAAGAAATCATGACGTAATCTGACCAAACAACACTTACAAAATTAGGGCAACATTTGCTTTAAAAATCTATTTTTCACTTTCGTCAAGCATCGCGTTAAGAGGAGCGGCTGCGCGGCCTTTTTCATTCAAAATATTAATTTGGATTTGTCAAAGTCAAACCGAATATATAGTTTTTAATTCTGAAAGTTTTGTTAGTATTATTTGGTACGCACTGCCAGTATTTTATTTATTTGTGTTTTACATTGACAAACAAATAGTAAGCAAGTTAAGATTTTTTTAAATAAACATTAACCCACAAATAATTTCCGTAATTACAATCAACGTAAAACTAATTATTTAATGGCCTATAATTTACAATATATTTACACAAATAAATAAACTACAACATTTCCGTACTAGATATTTGCTATACACTTTGATTAATAAAATTATAATACAGTTTGGTTATGAATTTCATTTTTAATTATACGTATTAACATAGAAAGGAAGGGCAAGTTTAAAATAAAATATATATACACACAAACATATATATATAATTATTTAAAAGAACAATCGTAAGTTACATTTTAATTTTTTAAAATTTTTAATGACTTATAGGTTTATCAAAATTAATAACAACAATGAATAAAATAGCAAATATGCGTACTAGATATTTACTTTACCAATTAAAAACATATATATGCAGTTTTGTTGCGTATTTTGGCCTCAAAAACAAATTAAAATTTTGTATGAAAAGGGCCGCGCAGCCGTTTCTCTTAAGTTATTTACTTTATTCCGACTGTATAATTGTACACCCGCTTGAAGACGGAGCGTTTACCCAAAGTTTATGCTTTCTTTTGAAGTTTTGGAGGGAAGCCAAAATGTGTAAAAATTGGTTTTACTACGTGGTAAAGTGGTCTCATTTAACCCGGAGTGTTTGGAAACGTAAAACGGTTTGGGAATTACAATAATAATTAGAAGTTTTTATTTTTCACATATTTTGGAGCATATAGCCCGTCTTAACTGGACAGGTGGCTTAACCAACTTGACCATAAGGACCTATTTATTAAACGTCATACATTATTTCAAATTCAGAATTAACAATTTTTCCAATATTTTTGGCATCTATCTTCTTAAATAGAAACAAAGTTTCTAATGAAATTGGTTTGTAACCTAGTTAGTGTGTCGGATAAACATATTCTAATTCTATTTATATTGGATAGCTTTTAAAATTTCAAATGAATATTCAGGAACATTTTTTCTTTTCAACTTATTTTGAAGTTAAAAAGTTATTATTAACAAACCAATTTCATTAAAAACTTTGTTTCTATTTAAAAAGGTGGACGTGAAAAATATGAGAAAAATTAGTTGCAAGATGATATTTTTAATTCTGAATTTGAAATATGAGATTGAAAAATATGACGTTTAATAAATAGGTCATAAACCATTCTCGAGTAAAAACCAAAACAGTTTTTTTTCCATTCAGAAGTGCTCAAAATTCACTTACTATTTCAATAAATACAATTATTCACATAATTTTTTTGTTAAATGCATGTCCGTCAGTGGGCTGCCGCATTTAGAAAAGACGGGTGTACATAATAATATAGCTGTTTCAACCGTTCACACAAATTCTTCGAAAGGCTATCCCTTTCTAATGCGTTCCGTTGCATGCTTTTGGCTCTTCTTTTCTTATGCGTTGCGTTATTCTTCTTTGCATCTGGAAACTGGAACGTGCTACATTTTTTTGCTTGATTTGTATTAACATAACACTTAATTGAATTTATGTCAATGTCCACACGTAAACTATTTAACCTAGTTTTTAATTCATCACTTTTCGTGATTTTATATATTTTTTTAAAAGTTTGTTAGATTGTCTTTGTGTTGATTTATCCGGTAACTACAGCTTAGGTAACCAATATGTAGAAGAACCAGATATTTTTAATAAGAACTTACAAAAAAACAATTAACGAATTTTTGTAAAACAGTTATAATTTTAAACTTTGTTTACTATAGCTTAAATTATAGTTATTATGAAACATGTTATATAGTATGTTTATATGATTTATTCTGCGTATGGTTATTTGTAACCTAAAAATATTTGAGAAAGTGAGGAAATTTTACACGAGATACGACTAAAAAATATATTTCAGAAATTAATGACTTCACGAGTATCGAAGATAATTTACCAAAGAACCCACATAATAATCGTTTTTTTTACAATTAGTTTATTTTCATTATTAATTTTGAATTTTTTCATATTTTTTATTCATAATACAAGTTTATGGACATATTTCGCCGTTTAATCCATATTTTTACACTATATTAATTTGTCCCATTATGAAAATAAATCACTCAAAACATTTTTGCAAACTTGTCATAATATGCAAAAAATCGTTTAAACGCTGTATTTTTGTGAAAAATCACTTGCTCTATCATCAATTTAATAAAATAAATACCCAATTTTTACATGTTATATAACACCGACAGTAATATTGTCATATGTACCTGCAGCCGTAGAAAACCTTTACAGTAGTGACAGACCACGCTACGAGTATATGCACAAAAGCTTTTTTGGGCGTGGCCTATACAGAAAACACATTGAGGTGTCACACTATTTAATATCATTTCTTTGTGTGGGGTCTGTCACCTTGACAGCCGCGTGATCACGCCACTCAGTAAATTAACTAGTAGAGGGGGTTGCATACTTTTCAAATATAGCCTGGCTAGCAGTTCACGGCTCATCATCGTCGCCACGCCCACACTTATAACACATCATCTGTCATGTGTGACAGGTCTGTATGGGATTGTATGGTGAGCGATATGGAGTTATATTTGATGCGTATAGCGTAATCTGTTGCCCTATTAACTTATACCAACCATTTATAACTGATGACTAATATTATTTACAAATTGTAATCAATAGCCCATCAATTACCAATATAACATTGTATTATAATATGCAATGAAGATGATGATGAAGTGTGATATTGTATGCAATAGAACACATTATTCTATGATTCATTTTATAAACAGACGGATTGTCTGAATCGGTACTAAGTAATAATAATAACTAAGTGTTATAAGTAATAACCAAGAAGGAA
The DNA here is from genome assembly GCA_026573805.1 of Hesperophylax magnus. Lineage (NCBI taxonomy): Eukaryota > Metazoa > Arthropoda > Insecta > Trichoptera > Limnephilidae > Hesperophylax > Hesperophylax magnus. The sequence continues at coordinate 435,802 of JAIUSX010000068.1, read as the reverse complement.
AACAAAATTATGGAGGATTTTGCTTTTTTTTTTAAATTTGGGAAAGGAGATGTTGAAGAGTAAGGTGGGTGAATTACTGCATACATTATTTTAAATGAATAAATTGTGAAATAGCATAAATTAATCAAAAAAAAAATTTTTACTCACACTGGGGTTTGAACACCTTCGGCTTGCTAGTCGAGAGCCATAGTCCTCGACCACGGAGGCCAACAATAATAATTATAAATTTACCGAAACATGTATTGAAATAGCTTGTTGGTATAATTTTTGTTTCATGCTTCCAATTATAGGAGTATAAATTGACTAAAAACATTCACATTAGGCATGCATAAATATTGATATTCATGAAAATATTAACAAATCTAAATAAACATTACAAATATGAACATAACTATAGTGTTTTCCAATAAGAGGTGTTATTTTGAATAGCCCGCTATTTCGGTAGATGTTACTTTTGAAGCTGTCATTTTTTGACATTTGACAAGTTGAAACTACGCCATTAATACAAATTGAACGATACACTCTTCAACAAGGCATCGAAATTATTAAAATTCACTTGAGTGAATCAAATGCAAATTATCTTGAGTGATGAGGCCCATTTCACCTCGGTGGCTTCGTCAACAAGCAAAATTGTCGCATCTGGGGCTCGGAAAACCCAAGAGTTATTGTTGAGAAGCCTCTCTATCCTCAACGTGTGACTGTTTGGTGCGGTTTATGGTCCGGCGGAGTCATTAAACCTTACTTTTTTGAAAATGAAGCAGGAGCAACAGTTACGGTGAATGGATTGCGCTATCGAGAGATGATTAATGATTTTTTATGGCCGGAATTGGATGGTATTGATTTGAACAACGTTTACTTTCAACAAAACGGCGCTATGTGTCACACAAGCAACGAAACCATTGATCTTTTATGATTGAATATCAAAATAACACCTCTTATTGGAAAACCCTGTACTTATGAATAACGAACCAGACTTCTAACTGCTTCTAACCATCTAGAGTGTGAAAATGTGCCATTTTCTATTTTCTGCCAAAACCGTATATTCGGCGGCGCTGACGTCACGCCGGGCGTCGTTCGTGACAGCCGTCTTACCAGACATTGGCGTTTTCTATGTCATTATGACGTTGTAGCCAGTTGGAACTGTTTTAGAATGTGCGAGTTTAAAATATTAAAATAACTCATTTTTAGTAGGATAATCATAATCAGAAAAATAAACTTACAATCTTCCAAACATTTTTACTGTATTCAAAGTCTCCCTATCTCCCTTGTGCACCACGCCGCAAATATTGTTTTAAGTGAAACAACAACAATTTTCTCACGTATTCGAATGAGAATTGGACGTGCTTGACTTCTCATAGTGTACATTCTGTGGTCTAGAAGTGGGAACTTTAGATACATATTTTTTGGTTGTCCCTCTCTAAACAAATATCCACTCTTCTTAAACCATAACTAAAATTGCATCCCCTCCATTCAACATCTAATCTCTTCTAAGTCTGAATTCGTCTCCAATCCTCAATATAATTTTGCAATTCGCCAATTTAAACGAATTTAATATATAAATTCACCTTCTCTCTCTCCATAATTTGGAATGATGGCCTATAACAAACTTGAAGGGTGAAAGCCAGAATCATTTGAAAAAAAAAAACAATTAATAACGTAAATTTTACTAGCTCTCGCCGGGATTTAAAGCCGCCACCTTCGGATTGCTTGTCGAGTCTAATAATATACATAAACATTAAAAATATATCACTCCAAAAGTCCCTAAAAGTTTAAGTTATGGGGGCCACGATTTTAAATTTTCACGCCAAAAAGTATTATGGTGATTTATTTTTGGGGTATTATGCCGTGTTGTGCCACCTCCTTCTTTAGCCAACGTTCTGGACAGCATCATCTACCAAAGAAGGACAAAGCGAATACCCAGAATAGTATATTTTATAAAGGGATGAAATACTATAACGCGCTGCCGGAAAACCTTAAGTCTGCCCCAATTGAAAAGTTTAAGATGTTGTGTAGGAGCCATATCAAGAAAGAAAAAAAAAACATAGTATATTTAAATGTAATAATTAATTAGTCATTTGTAATCTTAAATGTACAAATTACTAAAATAAAATCAATAAATAAATAAATAAATCATCAGGGCAAATGTGCAGGACATATATCAGAGCATCTGCCTTGATGATTGAAACTGTCATGCTGTCCGAAACGTTGGCTAAAGAAGAAGGTGGCGAAACCCAAAAATAAATAGCAATAATTATGGAGGCCAGTTTAAATTTTGTAAGATTATGATGCATGTGACATGTATGTATTATACCAAAAACTTTTTTTAATATTTTCTTTGTCGCTTTTGCAGTGTATATGTTTTTGTACAGTTTTTGCAAAATGAATAATTTGTTCATGTTTTATTTATTATAATATAACACTGCCTTTCCGTTATCACATTTTGTTACTTGTAAATGTAATTATTGTATATTTAAAATGATAATTTATATTTAATTATTGAAGACAATGTTAGCGATTATTAGCGATAATAGATGTCGTACATTAAAATATAAAATAGGATACCTTTATCCAAGACTAGACCTGTCTAGATTGCATTTAGTTTGAGTTAAATCTTGCGATCATATATAAAGATAGCAGCCAATAAAAATGTGCGGTGTGAAAATTTAGATAATATTGGTAGTTCTTATTAGAAGTATGATACAGTTAAATATGACCAAAGGAGGTGGGGTCCCATTAGCTCAGTTGGTAGAGTTGTGCCCTGGAAACACGAGGGTTGTGGGTTCAAGTCCTAGATGTGCCTATACCCTTTTCTGATTTTTCTGTTTCAAATTTTTGTTTGAGAATCGCTAATATTGTCTTTATATTTATACAATTTCAGGTTTTACTCGTTAAAAGAAAAATATGATTTTAGAATGGAGAACTAGTTATTATATTGGTGTTCTAAACAAACCGCACACATAATATGAGAGAAAAATTCCGTTTTCAATCAGATGACGAAGACATTTGACCTTTAATTTAATGAATGCAAATATAAAATTAAAATAATAAAAAATTCCTCAGAGCATCAAAGGTGTTGTTAATTTGTTTTGTTTGATTTTGAAAACAACTCGCACATTAAATTTGAACAAAAACACATTCCGTCAGATTACCATTACTTGATTTCAGTTCACCATAATTAACGTTAAAAAATCACTTTAAAAAGGCCTCCAAGCTTCCACAAGGTCGTCGTGAATTACCTGGTAATGCACACGTTACGTAATGTAACCCGTCGATACCAAGGTACCAAATTATTTATTTATGATCCGCGTTATCGATTCCTGCTGCTGTCGCACTATCAACAACTCCGCTCAGTGTCAAACTCTGACCTTCTACACTTGCACAATGGGATGCATCGTAATTCACTTCAATCCACTGAACACATAAATTGTTAGAAGTGTGTTGTTGGTACGTCCATTTGACAGAAGTTCAATGTTTCCTTGTGTTAAAAAAGCAATTAGTCTTAAAAGGTGACTACTATTGCCCTATCCTTGAAACTTGATTGAAATCCGCCGTATTACCCAAGTTTTATTGATTACATGATAAAGCATTGATAGGATGCGATGCTACTTCAGGGCTTGCTGAGATAATACGAATAAATTGAAACGAAACAAGAAGCAGAACATGTCACATAAAATAAAAAAAGGTAACGGTTTCAAATGGAAATCGAACCCAGGATCTTTTTCTTACCGGAAACTTTATTAGTATTATCCTCTTCTTCTTCAACGATGTATTAAATTGATCGATATATCCTTGCTTTCTAACATCCTTGGTTATAACCTTCAAAAGTTATTTATAAAAAAGTATTCCTATAAAATTGTAATAGATTTTATTTAGGAAATCAATTACATGATATTGAGATCATTTTGTAAGTATTTTTATACTAATTTTAGCCTGGATGCTGTCATGAGTTGGAAATTCATAATAGTGGCGTTACACAGGTTGTTAAAATTCGTACCTGACGTATTTTTATCACTTACTTCTGGTATAATTAATAAAACGCTTTTCAAATTTCGAAATTATTCAAATTAATGATCAATCTGATTTGCCTTTCTGAGACCTTGTAGTCGAAATATCTTATGTTGATTGGCAACATCACGTCCCTTTCAAATCGGTTTAACACTTCTAGGGATGTTCAGTTCTGTGCTCCAATCAATCTTCAATCACAAATCACAATGTCGAACAAGGCTTTGAATATTGTTTTTGGCATCGCCAAGATTATTAATACAGCACGTATTAGAAGTGAAAACGAGAAAAATAATTTGAACTCTTGTCAAAATTAATTTCTTAGACTGGGAACCCGCCAGGGTATCTAGCATCAATACGATATTGACAAAAACCGTCATCGACGGTCAGTTAGCTATATTTTCGAGCACGGTCAGAATATGATTCTAACGGTGACCGGATAAATCATTACAATGATAATTCATCACATCTTTAAAAAGTTTTATAAAGTCATGGAAAGTGATGAAACAAAAACTTTATTAAATAGGTTAAGTAGGTTAAGTAGGTTAGGTTAGGTTAGGTTAGGTAAGGTTTCAATTTTTTTTTTTCATCGTTTCTAATGACTTTATACCACTTTTTAAAAGTGTGTTGAATTGTCACTGTGTTGAGTTATCATGAAACCGATTCTAACAGTCGGTGGAATAAAATAAGACGTAGGATAAGCTGTCAATATACACAACTTTTTGAATAATGACCTTCGTTATACCATATAACTGGCTTCAATGAATGGATGTGAACTGAAGAAGCTCTTAGAACTGAATACATTTATATATATATTTTTAATATATAGTGGTGTTAATACCGCGTGAAAACATTACTAGTAATAGCATCGAAAGCAGGGCACATAACCAGTTTCAAAGTAATTGTTTGGAATGATAGTGCTATTAAGACCCAAAATGACCTCCTTGTAGGATTAGAAGATAATAATTTATATGTGTTCGCTTTTGGGAACAGCTCATATGGTCTCCTAGAAATCGTTGTGCTTTTCTTACCGTTACGGTTACAAATATGATATATACGAGAAAGAGAAAGCACCGCACCATAGAATAATTAAAATGTAAATCTCTTTAAAAGCAAAGGTTTCGATCGCAATTTGAGAAAAATTATGAAAATTTTATATTTTTTATGAATTATTTTTAAATGGAATGAAAAAATAATGAGGTGACAGTAAATAATACGTTGTTTATAATACATTTGTCTAATAAACGTGTTTTTTATTATGAATTAATTTATTTCATTATTGAAGACAATATTAGCGATTTCTAAACGAAAATCTGAAACAGAAAAATCAGAAAAGGATACGGTCACATCTAGGACTCGAACCCAGGACCCTTGCCTTGCCGGATAGGGTCCCATCAGCTCAGTGGTAGAGCCGTGCCCCGGTGACCGGATCTTTTTCTGATTTTTCTGTTTCAGATTTTCGTTTAGAAATCGCTAATATTGTCTTCAATAATTAATTATTACAATTTGAGGTTATACTCAAAAAAGTTATTCCAAAAAATAAATGAATTTATTTCAGTGTAAAAACTTTTTTAAAACCTTTTATTTATATATTAATACAATTTGAAAGCATTTTTCTTCATCACCTTTTGGTTTTCGGATTCGATCAGTATTATTCCATTCATTTGATTATTAATGCAAAGCAGAAACCTTCCGACCTTCTGATAAAGTATGCCAGATGCTTGAAGGCTTGAAGAGGATGGTAATTGAAAAATTTCTTTCCGAAAGTTGAAAAACGGAAAGAGCATATATCCTTTCCAGTATTTATGATCTATAAATTATTATTTTTCTTGGTAAACTAATGTTTGAGACAAGATTTTTTATGAATAGCACAAAGGGTAACAATTATTTTACAAGCAATAATTATTCGCCTGAAACACTCATCCACATTGAAAAATCTCCTGATAAAAGATACATGACGCCAACGGGACTTGAACCCGTGTCCTTTGGATTTCCGTTCGACAGCTCTGACTACTGAGCTATGGCGGCTTATCTCTTATCCGCGAAATAATTCAATATATACTAGTGTTTCATTCAATAATTACAGCTTGTTATATTTTTTCACCTGAAACAACCAACTTTATTTTATATGAGAAAGGCATTGTAAGTGCTAACTCTCTCACTAGATGGCGTCGAGACAAATTGTCTACATTTTTGGTGAAGATACTAGAACTTATCAAATATTAATTTTTTTTTTTTGGTAAACTAATACCGCAGTCTTAAACTTTATCGCCATTAATGTTTAAGACAAGATTTTCGGTTTTCGGAAATCGAAAGGACACGGGTTCAAGTCCCGTTGGCGTCATGTATCTTTTATCAGGAGATTTTTCAATGTGGATGAGTGTTTCAGGCTAATAATTATTGCTTATAAAAATAATTTTATGATCTATTTTGCAAAACAATCTAGATTTACGATAGGTATCGTGTGGGAGACTATCTGTCTATGAAATATCTTTTGAACAGGTCATCGCCAGTAAATACGTTGCGATTAATCTCAATTTCCAGAAATTAATCATAATTTTATAATAATATACAATAATGCATTACTACTATCACTTATTGATTGAGTCCATTGCTTTAGACATGGATGTTTATTTAATCGAGAGTCCATCAACCACATAAAATCAAGACTGCATCAGGGGCGTGAATTGACTATGCTCTTTCAATTTTCTTAATTATTATTACTATTATCAATTTTATATCACTAATATAAAAAGTGGTTTCTTTAAATATTATCAAAATACTAATTTCGGTTGTATATCTGTCTGTAACTCTGGCTCAATGAATTTTTGAACTGGATTTGCTTTGAAATTAATTTTCTTGTTAAACATATTTATAATAAGCATTTACTTTGTGGCTCATCATAATTTACAATAAAAGATACAAATTTGTTTTAGACCACTTTAATTTTAATTGCACTCTTCCGGTTTCGGAAGCACCCTTCCTTTGTCAGGAGCATATTAAAACTCCTGACGAAGGAAGGGTGCTTCCGAAACCGGTAGAGTGCAAATAAAATTAAAGTGGTCTAAAACAAATTTATATCTTTTACTGTATATTTTTAAAAATTGGAACTGATTGTAATAAAGCATTAAATAGATAAAGTAGAACCTTTATCGTCAGGAATATGAGAATTGCTAATTTATTAAGAACCTCTTTATAGTATACGTATTCTTGTTAAAACGGGATTGCGGGCCCTTTATGAATGAATTGATAGGTTTCCTGATAAACTTTTAATACTAATAATAAAATATATATTGTAACGATGTCGGAACACGTGTAAATAAAAATCCGTATATTTTCGCAATTCGTCAATATATATTATCAAGAAAAATGGAGTTGTGTGAACACGTGTCCCGATATATTAGAAATTTACTTAAAGTTTATCAGGTAATGGTCGGAAATCCCGTTTTTAACCTGATTACTAATAATTTGAAGAGATTTCTAATAAATTACCAATACTCATTTTTCTCTGTGTACCCATAACATAATTTTTGTAACACATTTATTTCTTTGTACAAATTTCTTTAGTACCTAAAGAACCTACCTACCAGCTATATAATGTTTTCAATAGTAAATTATTAGTAATAGCGGATCTGTTTAACTGCACAGAAGCTAGGTACAAAAATGCTATACTATCATATCTTTTAAATTATTATTTAATTAAACCTAAGTCTACTCATACTTGTTTATAATATTTTGTATATAATTGTTTCTCCTTCTAGAGCTTGTATTAATTTAATACTTTTTGTCATCATTTTATGATCAAATGCCACAGTTAATTAAAGTTAATTAAATTAATAATTAGTTAATTAAAATAATTTCAAAATAAATGAAAATAGAATGAGCAAAAGAACAAATAATATATTTTACACCCCCCAAACCAATACTAAATTAATGCAGACACATAGCAGTTTCATTGGTCCTCGTACATTTAACCTTCTACCACTACAAACTCAAATGATAAATAAAAAGATAGAATATATTAAAGAGGTAAAATTATGGCTGAATGACGCAGATATTGAAACACTTTTACTATAAATTTATTGATTCTTTCTACAACTCCCTTGCTGAAACTTTATAAACTATTGTACATAATGTTTTCTCTTTACTTTTTATAATAACTATAAACAAAAAAAAACTTTTTCTACTAATGTATATTATACTTTAGGTACTTGAAATATAGTAATCGTTTTATATTACCCACACTCAGGCAGTGCCTTAGTGGGTTTTCATTTTTTGTGTATACTATTTGGTATTATGTATTTTGTTATTATATACTATCTATTAATATGCATAATATATGTAAAGAATTGAAAAAAAAATAAAGTAAAAAAAAAAAATATATATATATATATATATAGGTATTGTTATTTTTTTATTTAAGAAAATGGGAAAAACTCGCTTAATGCAATTTCAAGCAAAGTTTCGATTCTGAATTGTAGTCTTTAGCCAGGGCACACTGAAAATATTTACCACTCTGGAAAATGCCGCAAATATACCATGTGTATAAATATCTATCACTCAGGAATGTACCGCGAATATGCCATGTGTATAAATATCTACCACTCTTTAACGTGCCGCAAGTATGCCATGTGTATAAATATCTACCACTCTGGAAAGTGTCGCAAGTATACCATTGTATTTATTTATTTGTTTGTTCACGCCTTGACGGCTTTTACATGCAAAGTAAATCATACAGGAGCATTATAACAAGTATATAGCATCATAAGAAGTATAACATAGTAAATAAAATAATAAGCTGAGCATGAAAGACGTAAGTAGGCACAACACAGGTAGGTATTAGTATACGATAAGTAAATTGTATATTGTATGAAGGAGTTCAACCAGCAAATATTTATTTGGGCTCAGGCTAAAGTACATTCAGCAATTATATGCGTCACAATATTACACAAAACATAATTACAAACATACTCGAAGCATACCGGTTGGCAGTGGTGTAAAACATTTTCTAGCGAATTATAAAAGCAGGATTTTTGCTTAATATCTGCATACATATACGCTTTTTAAAGGAAGCGATGTTTTTATTAAAAAATATATCAACAGAGCATGTTTCATTCCCCACACGATGCAATCTCTGAAGACAAGAGTTGAACATAAAATTAGTGCGAGAAGCAACTATATTGAATGGATTATGAAGTCTAGTGTTGTACTAATATATGTGTTGGATAAATATCTACCAATCTGGAACGTGCTGCAAATATGCCATGTGTATAAATATCTAACTCTCTATAACGCGCCGCAAATATGCCATGTGTATAAATATCTAACTCTCTATAACGCGCCGCAAATATGCCATGTGTATAAATATCTAACTCTCTATAACGCGCCGCAAATATGCCACGTGTATAAATATCTAACTCTCTATAACGCGCCGCAAATATGCCATGTGTATAAATATCTAACTCTCTATAACGCGCCGCAAATATGCCATGTGAATAAATATCTAACTCTCTATAACGCGCCGCAAATATGCCATGTGTATAAATATCTAACTCTCTATAACGCGCCGCAAATATGCCATGTGTATAAATATCTAACTCTCTATAACGCGCCGCAAATATGCCATGTGAATAAATATCTAACTCTCTATAACGCGCCGCAAATATGCCATGTGTATAAATATCTAACTCTCTATAACGCGCCGCAAATATGCCATGTGTATAAATATCTTCCACTCTGGAACTGGCCGCATATATATTTGGGTCTAGACATGAGAAACCATCTAATGTCTACGACCATGTATTTATTATTAAATATATAAATTGTACAAAAATATTTTTTTAAATAAAATTTACTTGCACACGCCGCCAGAATTTGAACTCGCAAACTTCGGATTCGAAGCCAAGGAACGTAACGACTCAACCACAGAGGCGATTAATTGGGGTCAAAGTATAAGTTTCATCATTGTTTAAAACATTTCATAACTAAAAGCTGAAATTTTTAAACTTGAACACAGATTTTTATCAAAACTTTATACCTCAAACATTAGCATGTCAAAATTGTAGTTACGAGATAATTATGTTGCGGATGTTAAACGATGTTGTAGATTATTAAACACGACGAACTTTCCACATGATTAATTAACATGATTTTTATTTCCTCACAAAGATTTTTTTTATAAGTACAGTCTGAACAAAAAAATCCTGAACTAGTCATTGACGTAGTTTGTGGATTGTTGTGGCAATTAATTGTGGCAGATTTTGATGAGATACTCACAAAAGTAACAAATGCTCGAACCAAATATAATAAACTGTGTCACGACCAAATGAAATACTGTGAGGCTAAATGCGTGAAAAGTTGAGATGGGTGGGTTGAACTAAATGCAATCCAGATAGTGTCTTTGATAAATATATCCATTGTTTAATGTGCGACATCTACTGTATTTTCTACAATTCATTTTATTTTTATACTGGGTTTAATTCCTTGATGCGACCGAAACTTTTCCTGATTGTTCTGTTTCAAAGAGTCGCTAATATTTTCCTTCAATGTTTAAATACGACTAATATAATAACTTATGGTTAGCGTCACTGTCTTTCAAGTAGTTTTCAGGAAAGGCACCAAATGGGGTGAATATTCTTGTTGTATAAACATGTCACGCATTACTGAGATGTGTTGATTTAATCTGACCATCTGCATCTCTATCTGCGAAGGATAGAATCTCAATCATATTTCCAGTGGCAGACATACAATCCATACAGTTAATTTATCAAGACGTATGAACCTGCCTTTATTTTAAGATTTAAGATCTGAATGATTTTACTTTTAGTCTCTCGTCATGCGAATGTGTTTATTGAGGAGCTCTCATCCAGCACGTAGAAACCTGTTTAAAAGCATTGTAATATTTTGTAACAGGTTCATCGTGATACAGGGTTATATCTATCAACTGTTTACAGCTCTCAAGATCATTTCCAAAATAAGATAACATATAGTACGTACTCATTTTTTCAATTGTTCAGTACTGATTTTTCATTTGATAACAAGGGTTCGTAGGCATCAAACTGATTTTTTTAACCACTTAATATGTTGTTAGGTGATATTTCCACAAAGCGTAGCCAAGATTCTGACGACACTCTTGTTATTGTCACAATTATTCCAAACGTTTTTATTTGCAGTTGTAAGAGTCGTTACATGTAAAAATGTTTCACATTTTAATGCGACAATTGCCACAATCATCAATTACGAAATTCCAACAGTTAAGTAGTGGTTAAGTAATAGATAGAGTAATTTTAGATATTAACATTTTTGATTCTGTGACAATTTCTGGATTCTGTACAAAGGAGGGCGGACCGTCGGATCGACATTCCATTGTTAAATAACCGATTGCCTTCCCTGTGCGGAGGCACGCTAAATCTGTTCTACAGGTATTTAAATGTAATCTACTCTTATGAGCTAGCGGCATTGGTCCCCTGGGTACCGGTGCACGTATGTGAAACTCGATACGAGCGAAATACCCGTTCACAGTTGTTAACTCACGCTTCATGATAACTCGTGCGTGGAACGAACTACCGGCATCTTTTTTCATCAATAAAGTATAAAGTAGTCAACAATAATATTCAATGCCCGGAGGGCGATTCTCGTTCTACTTAACGACACTAAAATCGTCCTTACATTCAAATTAACGATTTTTCTCGGTTTATTCGTATGAAGCGATTCCGGTTCTCTCGATGACAGATGGAATCCTTAGATTTTCGATTGCGCGCCAAAACTTTTAGCCTTACGCGAAGGGTACCCCTAGACCTGTCTTTCGGCGGCCGAACGCTAGCGTTCGCGGAGAATTTGCTTCATTTAATTGTGACGTTTTGAAAATTAGCAATATTTGCGTAGTTTTAACAAGAGAAAACTTAATATTATCGTAAGTATTGACTGTAAACATGATTAGTGACTTGTTTGTGGCACAATGATGCTATTAAATGAATTGAATAACATAATTGCGATGTTTGTAAAGTACGTAACATGTCGAAAGCCAGATAAAAGTGATTTAATTTACAATAAACTACATATACCATTGAGGATTTCTACATAAATAACAATAAGTTACACACTATTCTTAGGTTTTAAAAACAATGTTGTAGAAGAAGGATAGTAATACAATAACTGTCTCACTTTTTCAGCATTTGCTTACCTCATTTTAAACAATTTTGTCAAGTTAATTGGGTGACAGTTAGCGGCATTAGAATCGACAGCATACGTCACTTTAGAAGTGGTGAATCTGTAACAAAGTCATTACTATCCAGCGAGGTAAGTACCTTTTCACAAAACGTAAATCTTCGATAAATGGCTTATTTATGTCATTCATAAATAAAATAAGCAGTTATTAAAATGCATTATAATACAAAGTATTTGTTTTTTTAAGTTTTAGTTAGAAACCTTGCGTCACTTAATTATATTTCACCAATTTGTGTTTTCAATAATCTCTTAACAATTTCGTAGATGCTCTTAACCACGCTTCTTTAGGATTTTTTACTAGGTCTCTCCAAAATCGAACTTGTAAGGCTATCAGAAGAACGAGAATCGCTTAATAGTTAAGAAAATATGTTACAAGCGACGGACAGCTATCTTTCGCAAACGATAGCAGTCGTTGACGAATGCTGTCATTTAGCTTAAGGCTAAAAGAACGAGAATCGCCCTCCTGAGTTGTTAAATAAGATTCAATTTAATGTACCTGCGCGTTCCGGGTGCACCTGTTACCTGTGCAACTGTTCAGGGTGAATCAATGCAAAATGAATTCTAAGCAGAATTCTTGCCTGAACAGAGTGTGCAATAATTACAATAGCATATTATCCAAGGTGGATATTTTCAGTTGCGAATTTACTAAATCCAAGAGGTCGATAAAATAATATTTCTCTGATGGTGTGTGAATAATGTTTATGCCTATATTGTTTATATATCGATTATGATTTGATTTATATCTACAACCTCTCTCCGTGTCTATAAATGTATTTTTTTGTACAAATTTTTGATTTCATATTCCTTTCTTGCAAATTAAATTTACTTATTCCTTATTATGCTGTTTCAGTGGAGGTAAAGTCACAAGGAGGAAATTTAATTGGTTTTATTTTGGCCATATAATACATATGTACAAACTGAAATAAATGTAAACTGACGATTTACTGAAAATAAAAAAAAATACCCGCATTAATAAATACTTTTCTACAGTTCAGACCTTAAACCGCCTCCAGCCGGTTGGCTATATACGAGTATGTAGTTCCCCTGTCTTTACACTGAACAGATAGGGGCGCTTTTGGGAGGTGTCACTTAAAAAATAATACACTCTGTTCTTGTTCCCAAATACGAATCGTTCAATTTTCTCGCCCATGATTGTTATCCCGCGTGTTTCTTGGCTCTTGAATCAAAGGTACGGATTCTCGGATAAACAAACAGAACATCGCACGCAGTCTGTTGTTTACGTTTCTTTTGTGTTTATTTTATTTTATTTATTAGCTTTATGGTCTACTACGTAGTTATTATTGTTAATCTCTAGGTTCATTTACCCTATTATTTCACAGTGCAGTGGTAAGAAATACATATAACAATGCAATCTTTTGTGTTTCAGCGATTATGAGGCCGAACTTATCGTAACAGAAAGTTAAAATAATATTTACAGCTGTGTGATGAAGTTGTGGAGACTTTTTTTAGTTAGAATTTTAGTCAAAGTACAATATGGAAAGAAAGAAAAAAATATAAGAATATATAACTTATACACACATTAGAAACAATATACATACATTAGATTTACATTAGGTATACAATCGATTAAGAAAACTCATATACATATTTATTAATTTAAGAAATATACTTAACTTAAAAATTCTTAAAAATATATACTAAGCACTAGCCCATTCAATAATACAATACGGTATCGTTGCGTGGGGAGGAGCTTACAAAACCTCAATTTCGCCACTAGAAATTACCCAAAGACTAATAATAAAAATTATTATTAGGAAACCATCAGATTATTCAACCTCTCAACTTTTTCAAGACTTTCAAGTCCCATCTCTAAAAAATACATATATAAAAAATACGCTGCTTCAAATACACAAAGATTCTAAGAAGTCACACCACGCCATGGTACGCGTAGAGAGCAATAGACATAACACAGTGGGTCGCTTAAGTACGCCATTAATGCATACCAGTTTTGCACAACACTTCTACACATACAATGGAGTGATGTGGTTTAATCAATTGGAAATGGAACTGAGATTGGAACCTGACTATAATAAATTCAAAAATAGACTAAACAATGATATCTTAAATAGTTTGGCTACCTAGAATTACATTGGCAATTGATTAAGAATATTTAATTGACAGTTGTATTTTTTTTTTTTTTTTTTTAATTTTTTTTTTATTATATGTATTTATAAATATTATTATTTTTTATCTATGCACGTATATATTGTGTTATAATTTTTTTTAACTTTTAATTTTAATTTTTAATAAACTTCTCTATGTTCCCGCCTTTACACATGAGTATTTTAACTCTCGTAAAGGTTATATATTGTATACATATATGTGTTTTTACAGTTTTTTAATCAATGTTGCAGGCTTAATTACTCATGATTATGTTACATATGTATGTATACAAAAACTAATAAAAAAAAAAATAAAAAAAAAATTAGAAACAAAAACAAAAAACCTGTTATGCAGTGATCTCGTTAAAATATGAATGGCTTATGTTTAATCAGATCATATTTATATTTCTATAGAGGCATATTATAAACATCAACTAACATAGCATAATAGTTACCAGTGGTGACTATTAATGTGGTGATCAATTTATAAAAGAATTGTAGCCGGAAACCGTAGTATAACTATTACAATAATACATTCAAGAAAATCTCGATCTAATGGTAGGAATATGAAATATAATCAACATTAGTATATCAGGGCTATCTAATAATCACCAATTTACAATATTTTTTTATTCTTGAAAAAAATTACGATAGTGAAGATATTTTTATGTTAACGAATACATTTTCTTTGACGATTTTGTCATTTTCTATTTGCCGATATGTTCGTTTTGACGATTTTTTTTTTTTTTTTAAGTTTCTTTATTCAATAAAATTGTTAGTTACATGCATTGAGGAATTTTTCGACCACCATGCTAGGCACATGCCCGTGTTATGGTGGTCGATTTTCTATACATTAACATAAAGAATGTTCGGGAATATAAAATAAAATAACATATTATTAAAGAATATTTAAGAACATAAAATAATGTAAATGACTATAGTAATATAAGGAAGTTTGGAATAATACAGTAGAATATAAAAAATATAATAGCATAATATTAATATAATATAATAGTATAATATAATAATATATATAATAATATAATAATACATATAATAATATAATATAGTAAATAATATAATAGTATAATAATATAATATTTTTTAGTTTTTGTAAGTGTTATTTTTAGATACATAATACAATAGTATATTGAGGAAATCTGCAATTGGTTTCTCAGTTAGGTAAATTACATTTGTATTAATGAACCACATTGTAAACTGTTGATTTCCCCAAAGTAAAATAGATACATAAAAAAGAATATAAAAAGGATATAGTTATAAAATCAAACATAGTACTATAGAGTGGGCAAATGAGAAAAGATTATTTTTACTATGGAAATCTATATGTGCTTGATTAAATTGGTAGGTACATTATTTTGCAGCAATTTTGTACAAATAAATCAAAGTCAGAATTAATGTTTCAAGTCCGGCGAATTACACTGAACACTGGAGTCAATTATTATTGTTACGGTGGTTTAGTCAGCTGGTAGCTAAGGTGGCACAGTAGGTACATGGAACTTGTATGCCGTACAGTGGTGCCAAACAGTTTTAAGTAATTTATGTAAAAGTTTTTAAACTTTCGGCTATTAATATTATAGTAATTATATATAGTTCTTTACAAACAAAAACTTTTATTGGTGGTATAACCTGCGTTCTTTAAAGAAATTCTTTAAAGAAATTTCGACCCTTTTCGGATATCCATTTTTGGACACCGGCTGCAAAGTGAGTACGTGTACTGGATCTTTTGATGTCGTTATTTAGTGCATTGTATATTTTTGGTGCGATGTATGTGTATTGTCTTTGTGAGAAAGTGGTTTTTGTTATGGGGATTGTGCATTTTCCATGCGTTGAGTAGCGTGTATGTAATGTTGGTGACATCGACATTGCTGACAGCCTTCTTACAAGACATTGGCTGTTTCTATGCCATAAGGACGTTGTGGCCAGTTGGAACCGTTTCGGAATGTGCGGTTTTAGATAATTTTTTTTAATCAATAATTATGAATGAAAATTACATATTTTTTCTAATCTTAGTGCGATAATCAACTCCGAAAATAAATCAAATCTTCTACACATTATTAACGGTATACAAATCACTTTATGAATAAGCATAATATTTTCTTTACGATTACCGTAAAAATAATTATCATAACCTGAATATTTACAAGCAACTTCACAATTAGGATTATTTTAGCAATTTGTGAAAATATGATTTTTTTTTGATTAGGAATATGTAAATTTTTTTTCTCACTAATGGTTTATTTTGTCTTCATCAATAAAGTTGTTACTTTTAAAATTACAATAATTTTTTTAAATGATTTTCAATATTTTCTAAGTGGTATTTGTGATAGATAGACAATGGATCTAATATCTAAATAAACAGGCGGTTGGAATAATCTGGACTCCCACCTTGAGGTTCTCACCATATTTATTATTCTAATACTCTCGACAGCTAACGCCATCTATGGGTACTATGAGTGCCATCTATGGGGCTGCTCTTAAATTAATATCAGGGATATTATAGTACTATAGGATTCATATGTCTTATACTGATTTATAAATGTGGAAATTTTAACTATACAATTGTAAATTTTCTCCAAAAAGCCCTGGAAAGAATCTCAGACTTGTGATGTCCCGAAAGAAACCATTCATCTGTTCTGAGTGCTATTACTAATGTTATCCAAATTGACCCTGGTAATAAATTACATCTTTGCGATTCTTTCAAGGATAAAGAAACCATCCTGTTACTTCGAATGCAATCAACAATGTTCTCAAAATTTGTTTTGACAGCATCGCCATTCCATTGTAAGAATATTATGTACTAAATACACAATTTGGCTGTCCTGAAACGGGAATCCTTCTCAGTTGGACAGACAAAGGTTTATTTTGTTTTGATTGTTTGTAATTTATATATATATATATTTATAAAATAAAATATAAATAAACTAATTGACCGAAACTGACCGAAACCGAAACAGAACCTTCGGTCGGTCATCAGTTCTTTTCAAAACAAAAAAGCAGGTGAAATTATGTAAAAAAGACGTTGACGCATACATAATTGATTTCCTGGATTCTTAGCTTACGTACGTACACAATAAAATGATGTTCGTAAAGATAATACAGAATTTCTGAAAGTCACTCGACACGAATAACCTAACCTAACCCAACTCTTTGGTGAGGTCATAAAAAACCACTTTTAAAATAGTTTAAAAGGGTTATGCATCGAAGTAATCTTTATCTGTGTAATCAACTCTTTAAAAAATATTCGTTGAAACGAGTTTTAATAAAACATGGTGGATGTAGCAAATAAATAAAATTGTTTTTTTCCTGCAACCTGACCTTCGATGACGGATTCGTGTGCATTTCTGATGATCTTGACGTAATGAGCCTCTTGCATGAAGAATTCTTATTTTATTATTCGAACGGTTTTTGGATTCAGATTTTAAAAAAAAAGAATCATTCGTATTTTCTAAGCCGCAATAATTTTTCGAAAATGTTACATTTTTAGTACCATCTGAATTGAAGCATTTTATAAACTATGAAAAAAGCGAAGAAATTAACTATTCACAGCACTTTTTAAATGAATAGATAAAATATCAGTTCGTTCACGTTACGTTATGTTACAGGGATAGGTGCATTTTTTAAAACTTACGAATTTAATTCATTATGGTAGGGTCATCGAAAAATGTAGGTGGAGAGGAGAGGAATGTGTTTTAAATGGGGCTGTTTGACAAGTAAAATTGTTTATTGAGTAGATTGGTTTTATTTATTATTAGGATTATTTTATTTCAAGAGCTTCTAGATTGTTCAAACGTAAGCGTATCCCATTTATGTTCAGCACATCTATACCCTGTTAGGTGTGTTGCGAATTCTGAAAAACCTACACTATTTAGGCACCTAAAGTTTTCAACCACCCTCGTTTGCAGTTTTACCTATGTTTGGAGGATTGGTTATCATTGCCAGTTTAAATGGATTGATGGCTAAATGATTCTGCGGTTCTCCAAATCCGCAGAATCCGAGGTTGCGTGATTATTTTTATTGCGAAATAAAGATAATTAGGATAATTCTAATTTAGTTTTTTATTTTAACAAAACTAACTTTTAATAATTTTACGAAAAAATAAATCGCGTACGCTAGTGGAGGTTTGGGGTCAACCCGACGGCAAGACTGCTGAAGACAGAATTATATTATTTACCGCGCGAGGTATCGCGGGCAGGTTTACAATGATACCAGCCTCACAAGAATGTGGGTAAAAATAATATTGTTGTTATTTTCGGGAGATGCAAACTCCCTATAATTTACCCCACATATGTAAAATGATGGGCAGTCAATATATTTCAGTGTAGATTAAAGAATGGCTTAAATTATTTTCTTTATCCTTTGAATTGATGAATTTTTCCTATGTATTGAAAGCGGCTTTAATTTCTATTGTAAAAATTAAAACACAATACAGAAATATTGCCGATATAAAAAACAGAATGATTGATCTTCAATACATAGTTAGATAGTAAATATGGGTTCTTCAATAATATCTAATAGGTATTTTTCTATTTTCTTCCTGAATCCACCTTGCAAATAAATACGGACTGAAGATTAGATGTGATGATAATTCATTAGTTCTTGTCACGTACCGCCAAAGCGTGAACCAGTGTTTGTCCTTACTGATTCCATCGGCCGGCGTAGATTGCATTGCAAACAGGTTCATCAATCCACAACTCTGAACGGTAATATACAGAGTAGCCTGGCCAAAATAACTAGGACAAAAGAGTAGCAATAAAGTTTTTTTTACGAAGAAAGAATAGAGTAGGCAGGTAAATTAATAAGGTGTGTAAAACATCTCCCTTATTTCCTTCGCATTCAAAATCAAATGATCAAAAATCAAAGGAAAAAACACTACAATGGTCAAATGGACATATTCTACTTTATAGCTTTAAAGTTTAAACTAACGATAATCAATTGTTTATGTAAAAACATTACTAATAAACGTTAGGTAGGCTAAACTGATATTTAACTAACGTAGAATAGAGTTCATGGGAAGTACCTCATTTGTTTACCACCAGGCGGGTGGCGTTTGTTTGATGTTTATACAAATCTTCAGTTTTATTCCAATATTTATGAAATCTTGCACACTTGAACTTAAAAAACAAAAGAAATGTCAAAGTCCAAGTCTGATTTCAATAAACTCTGTTTACGGCCCGGGCAACGCTGGGGACTAAGGCTAGATGCTTATAAACCGGAAGTGGCTTCATTTATCTGTGTTTTAGCATTGAAAGCCAGTGTCAGTCTCGAATTATTTGTGACATCGATGTAAATCGATGATACAAATTGCCTGCTACGTGTTTTAACTACACAGTGAATAAAATGCTTTCATTAGTGTTATTTCAAAACAGTTATTATATGAGCCAAAAAGTCTTTATTCAATGTATACCTAATACGCCGTCTTACGGTTGGGTAGTGTTTTTTGATTAGTAAGGCTTTAAATGTTTAAGTTAATTATGTAATTGATGTAGGTCGGAGACTAAGAATAATAGTGACCGTAAGTCCCTGATGAATGTAAGACGCGAAAAGAGGATTTAAAAACGAGTTCGCTCGTCGGTAGCTCTCTTTCATTTTTCGGAATAAAATTGTCTAAGTTAGAACGAAGTCGCCTTCCTAATAATTGAATAGTTTGTTTGATAACAGCAGAACAATATAGAGATTTCCTATAATTGAAATCTATAGTCTCTAACCCACATTAATTACAAACTCTGTATTTAAAAATAAGTCAAAACTGCTTTGTTTTAATTAACTACAACACAACATTTTTCAGGTGAATGGTATTTCTAAAAGACCTCCATTTTTATCATAATATAACTTTTGGAGATTTTAAATATATCTATTTGAAGTGCTTTCGGTAAAGAAGAATGCAAATCTTGGAAGTGGAAATTAACCCATTTTCCGACATCCGATCGAGCTGAAACTTGGCAGATAGACTCGATGTCGTTGACAAAGCATTATTTTCAATTTTGGTGTAAATCACATGCATAAAGGCAAACATTATACGCAGTTCTCTGAAATCGGACGAAATTACAGCAGTTAATTTGCGAAATGAGTGTCAGTCATACACGATCAGCATCTTGCAAAGTCAGTAACGTGGTTACAGCGAATGGGAAGGAAAGTCCAATCCTCGGACCTTAGCAAAACCCCAAAAAATGTTTTAAAAGACAAATTAAAATAGATTTATCAGGGTAAATACACAATGTTTTTTTTAAACTAATATTTGTCTTCAAAAAGTTGGCCCATAGTAACGTTATATATTTCAAATAATAAAAAGGGAAACACTTTGTTTACAGTCACTTTATTGAAATTTTTAACGTCTACCGGTTTCGGTACCTCCGTACCATCATCAGGACAGTTATAAAAATATTAACAAATACAGAATAATACACATATATATAAACAAATAGTTGAGAGAGAAAGAGATAAAAAACAGAGAGAGACAGTATCAGTTGTGGGCGGGAAGTGGGGGAGGGGAGTTAGGGATAACAGGAAACATATTTATTATAGGGCTGAACGTTAAATTTAGTTGATTATTGATAATTTCAGCCTTTGAATTGACTGATTTTTTTATTTCCAACGCTTCCAAGTTGTTAAGTCGTAAACCTATCTCATTTTTGTGAAGGACTTTAATACCCGTGTCACGGTTGAAAGTATGATCTTTATTAATTAGATGTTCTGCAAATTCTGAAAATCCCGAACTGGTTAGACATCTTAGGTGTTCTTTTATTCTAGTTTCTATATTGCGTGATGTTTGCCCTATGTAGAATGCTGGGCAATCATTACAACTAATTTTATATACGCCTGAGTGGCTAAGAACATCTTCTTTATCTTTGGCATTAATTAAAAATTTTCCTAGATTATTATTAGTATAATACGCTGGTTTAATTTCTGGGGGGAATTTAACTGTACATGTAGAGGAAAGGTTATTAATATACAAAATTCTTCTCCACTGCTGGTTGGAGTTATTATTGTTGAGAGTTGGTGGACTACTGTAGACGTATTTATTTATGGCAATACATCTTAATTTTTTTGTAAGGATTCTATCAATAAGGCCTATTTCATATCCATTATTAAGTGCTATTAGTTTAATTGTACTTAACTCATTAGCGTAATTAACATTTGATAAAGGAGTAGTGACTAAACGGTGGATCATAGAGTGGAATGCCGAATGTTTGTGGGAAATAGGGTGGTTAGACGTATTATGGATTGTAGTGTCTGTGAAGGTAGGTTTTCTAAAAATATTAAACTGAATTTTATTATCAATAATCGATAATGTGAGATCTAAAAAGTTGAGTGTCGAATTTATACCTACTTCTAGTGTGAATTGGATCTGTTTATGTAAGGAGTTGAGGAGTAATAGGAAGGAATTTAGCTGACGCTCTGTACCCGCCCAAATACATATGATATAATATAATATAATGTACCGTCAACGAGATGGATTACCGATGGGGTCTCCCACAACTCCCACAAGTCCACTTATTGCCGATATTTTTATGAATAATTTTGAAAACAATATTTTTGAACTTAAAACACCTTTGTTAAAAAATATTTTACTATGGAGACGCTATGTAGACGATATCATATGTATTTGGGCGGGTACAGAGCGTCAGCTAAATTCCTTCCTATTACTCCTCAACTCCTTACATAAACAGATCCAATTCACACTAGAAGTAGGTATAAATTCGACACTCAACTTTTTAGATCTCACATTATCGATTATTGATAATAAAATTCAGTTTAATATTTTTAGAAAACCTACCTTCACAGACACTACAATCCATAATACGTCTAACCACCCTATTTCCCACAAACATTCGGCATTCCACTCTATGATCCACCGTTTAGTCACTACTCCTTTATCAAATGTTAATTACGCTAATGAGTTAAGTACAATTAAACTAATAGCACTTAATAATGGATATGAAATAGGCCTTATTGATAGAATCCTTACAAAAAAATTAAGATGTATTGCCATAAATAAATACGTCTACAGTAGTCCACCAACTCTCAACAATAATAACTCCAACCAGCAGTGGAGAAGAATTTTGTATATTAATAACCTTTCCTCTACATGTACAGTTAAATTCCCCCCAGAAATTAAACCAGCGTATTATACTAATAATAATCTAGGAAAATTTTTAATTAATGCCAAAGATAAAGAAGATGTTCTTAGCCACTCAGGCGTATATAAAATTAGTTGTAATGATTGCCCAGCATTCTACATAGGGCAAACATCACGCAATATAGAAACTAGAATAAAAGAACACCTAAGATGTCTAACCAGTTCGGGATTTTCAGAATTTGCAGAACATCTAATTAATAAAGATCATACTTTCAACCGTGACACGGGTATTAAAGTCCTTCACAAAAATGAGATAGGTTTACGACTTAACAACTTGGAAGCGTTGGAAATAAAAAAATCAGTCAATTCAAAGGCTGAAATTATCAATAATCAACTAAATTTAACGTTCAGCCCTATAATAAATATGTTTCCTGTTATCCCTAACTCCCCTCCCCCACTTCCCGCCCACAACTGATACTGTCTCGCTCTGTTTTTTATCTCTTTCTCTCTCAACTATTTGTTTATATATATGTGTATTATTCTGTATTTGTTAATATTTTTATAACTGTCCTGATGATGGTACGGAGGTACCGAAACCGGTAGACGTTAAAAATTTCAATAAAGTGACTGTAAACAAAGTGTTTCCCTTTTTATTATTTAAAATGTCAAGTCACAATGTGTTTGCTTCTTTTGAAAAGTTATATATTTCGTTTGTAATTATAGCTTCGGCCGCAATTACAGTTTTATACCCTCAATCTGTTTTGTCGAGAGTGAATTTTGTCTTACTTTATCGGCGACTGTTTTAGCAAAGGTTGTTTTGGCGGAATTTCATTCCACTTCACGTCTCCACTGTTTTTCTCAAGGCACTCGAGGGAAATCAATAAACCGTTATTATTCTGCTACGAAATGATTCAGTTCATCAGGAAATAAGGTTAGTGAGGCGGATGTCAGATCGAGGAGTGGCGTCTCGCAGGTTGAAGACTCCGAAGAGTTCATATCGAGGGGAAATTCATCGGTAGACTATTTGAATTGATTCATCGATAAAATATCATATTTATTTTACGTTCTTTTTTTATGAACGTACTAGCGTACACCCGTGAAAATTTTGCTAATTTTAGGAATATCTTCAAAGTATTTATAATCCTGGTAAAAAAGGAATTTCAGGCCCTATTAATTAATGAATTTGTAGGTATCTTTAAAAAAAAATTAGATAATACCAATGTATAATTACGATGTCGGAACACATTCATAGAAATTTTAGTCGGAAATCAAAAAAGGCAAAGGTAATAAAAATCAAAGTAATTAGTTATTCATTATAAGAAATATAGAAACAATATAAATGTATCGTCTATATGTGGCCTAACCATAGTTTTGCTAATGCCTTCAGAAGGTGAAACATCTGTCACGCATGATAATAATTACACAGCATTTGTTTATGGGTAGTATAATTTTTTTTTTTAAATTGAATAATTATTTTTTTAAATATTAAAAGTAAAAATTGAGTTAAATTTGTTAAAAAATAAAATAAAATTGTGAAGCTGAAAGTACTAAAGTATAAAAATAGTTGTATCAGGATCATTGTTTTAGAAAAGTTTAAAAATTACGACATATCCAATGACATAATTAAAAATACTATACATTTTAAATTAAACTTAAATATTGTTAAAATGAAATTACCAGTTTTGTCACATTTTAAATCTCTGGGCATAAGTCGGAGGAAGGAGGCAACGCAAAGACCGGAAAAGAAATTTCATAATCGTGCTGTTTAACGCAAGAAAGAGTGGCACAAACTACCCGTTCTCTTGCGATATTTCTTTGATGTATTTTCCGGCTTGGACAAAGGGATCAATTTCAGCTAGTTCTTTTGAGCATCAAAATACTGGCAGAACTAGGACAGCAAGTCATTTTGGAATGCGGGTATGTGTAGTTCCGCTGATGGAGCCATTCCTTAGATAGCCAACATCTCTGATATAGGTCACCCTAAGTAATTCGCTACAGTTTTTGGTTTAACAGGGATGTGCGAGTTCATAGGCTGGGGTTTGTCAAGGTCTTGAGAGTAATTACTATCCTTAGAACATCCTTTGCGGAGCTAATGTAAAACAAGCATTCTAAACATCCTTGTAAACGTTCTGGCAGGATGTCGTTCTACGCAAGTCAATTTTGAAGTGATGCTTCACTATTGGAGGATATTAAAAGGAGATTGTTGCACAGAGAGCCGGAAATAAGAAAATCTGAAGAAGGAAGATCAAGAGAAATGGATTTATGTGGAATAATCCTACAACCTTACTTCAATAGTCGTTTTTTGCAATATTCGCACTCCGATGGCGATCTTTCTATAAATGAGATTGCCATCGGGTGCCCAAACTTTCCAATTTAAATCAGCAACTTTACTTCTCATGGTGTCCTCTCCCATCGGAAATTGACATCATCAGGGGTATCTTCACTCGGCACGTCCAGAAAAAACTCGGAACTGCACTTGACTAGTCAAGTAGATTTCAAAGCCATCAACTTTCTGGTCTATCGCTGCACCCTCCTTTTATGTGAGAGTCCCAACTGCTCCCAGCGTCTGGAGTAAGTGAGACTATGGCATCCTCAAAGCGTTCTGTTGGGAGTTATAAGGCTGAAATTAGTGGGTTGGGGAAGGAAATGGGGAGGAGGAAGATGAGGAAGTACCTGGCTATTCAGATCTGGCCACGGAAAACGGATAAAGCCATTTCAAGGAACGTTTCAATTCGGAATGGCGGTCTTACACCAGAGCACTACTGAGAGTATTTTCCTCTCTAGAACGTGCCGCAAATAATACTACATGTTATTTTAAATGAGTAAATTTTGAAATAATAACTGACTAGCAAGCCGGAGGTTTTAGATTTGTATGATTAATTGGTGTTATTTCACAATGTACTGAAATGGCTGTGGCCGTATTTGATAACCAGATCTTTCCCAATTTCTTCTGTTGTTATATGCCTTCCTCTTTCCCATCTCATTACCTTACCTAATACCTTCAGCCTCACAACATACCCAATTGGGGATGCCTTTGTCTAACTGGCTTCAGGCGGTTGAGAGTAGTTGGAACTCTTGTGCAGTTTCACATTTAAAATAAAGAACACGTCAAAAAACATAACCTAACTTAACCTATCCTACCTTTTTTGCTTATAAATAAAAATAATAATTAGCGCACTGTAAAACATCAATCTATTCAAAAACAGATTTTTGTTGAATTGTGTAATTTATAATTTTCTCCATGCGTAATTCCGTCCGTGCGTAATTCTGGCTTGTGAAATTCACTATTATTGGTATCAGGAGGGCGATTCTCGTTCTTTTAGCCTTAAGCTAAATGATAGCATTCGTCAACGACTGCTATCGTTTGCGAAAGATAGCTGTCCGTCGCTTGCAACATCTTTTCTTAACTATTAAGCGATTCTCGTTCTTTTGATATCCTTACAAGTTCGATTTTGGAGAGACCTAGTAAAAAATCCTAAAGAAGCGTGGTTAAGAGCATCTACGAAATTGTTAAGCGATTATTGAAAACACAAATTGGTGAAATATAATTAAGTGACGCAAGGTTTCTAACTAAAACTTAAAAAAACAAATACTTTGTATTATAATGCATTTTAATAACTGCTTATTTTATTTATGAATGACATAAATAAGCCATTTATCGAAGATTTACGTTTTGTGAAAAGGTACTTACCTCGCTGGATAGTAATGACTTTGTTACAGATTCACCACTTCTAAAGTGACGTTTGCTGTCAAACTAACGCTGCCGAATGGCGCTAACTGTCACCCAAGTTGATTTAAGAATGAAAGGGATTATTATTTCGTTGTGGTTAACTTCAAAACCCACAATTTCGAGCGCCAGCAATTCTGCAGCCATTTTATCTGAAACTTATTATTATTTATGTAGAAATCCTCAATGGTATGTGTAGTTTATTGTAAATTTAATCACTTATCTGGCTTTCGACATGTTACGTAATTTACAAACATCGCAATTACCTGATTCAATTCATTTAATAGCATCATTGTGCCACAAACAAGTCACTAATCATGTTTACAGTCAATACTTAAGATAATATTAAGTTTTCTCTTGTTAAAACTACGCAAATATTGCTAATTGTCAAAACGTCACAATTAAGGGCCCACTATTCGAATTTCATCCAATTTCCGACATACTTTCCTTAAAATTTTGAAGTTTTTAAGCTCTTAAAAAAATATATGTTATTCTTTAAGATAGTATCTATTTGTTCCAAAAGCCGAAACGGTAATTATTTGAAATTCCCTCGATAGAAATAAATCGCAAAGTATGCTCCGAAAAATATTATTAACACGTTTATTTCTGTTATTTTACAAGTTATATGTATGAAAAAAATCACAATGCTTCTTTTAATGCTACTCAATAGACCCCATAAGTAATTTTTGCTATTTTTGAAATACGCCGTGATTTATTAAACATTTTCACAACTGTCGCTTACGCCTATTGCTTTTAAATCATATTTATTATAGCGCGCTCGCTCCGACTTGCAGATTAAACTATCTTTCTTTGAGAAGTTCATTCGCCAACTCGAGGGCTTTGGGGGCAGACGTGTCGTTCATCGTTCTATGATCTACAAACGTGCGATTACGTGCAAATATTTGAATTTATAAAGATAATTTTTACGCGTGTAAAGTTTATGAGTTAATAAATATTGTTTTTTCAAAGATGGGAAATACACGAAAGATATCCCGTATTTCAAAGAAAAAATGTTATCTCATAAAATTATATCCTATCTAATAGGTGAGAAGAAAAAAATACAATTTTTGATTTATAAGCTTATATTTATTATAAACGATAATTTACTATAAAAATTAATAATTCATATTTTTATTTATGTATTGTGTAGTAAAAAGTTATTATTTTTTTTTCAGAATAGGTACTTTGGGAAATAAAACTAATTCCAATGCATTAGAAATTACGGGGTAAATTTTTATTAATTTAATTTTCTTGTTGTCTTGTCTCTTTTCTTGTTCCTATACGATCGTGATTTATTTGCGAATTAACTTTCTACGTACACAAATACACACGTCACTTTACATCTGCTCCTTAGAGTAATATTACTCTAAGATCTGCTCTAATGATTCACAATGCAACGATGTCCGAAATATAATATAATATGTAATAATAATATGGGCCACCTGTTTCAAATAACAATACTCGAACTTGGAATCCAGAAAAATAATGAACGGGCCAGCGAAAAAAGCTATCGAAAGTTCTGAAACTGTGGGGAATATAATTAAATAAAATAAAATACTTTTTTGTTTTAAAACCACGATATTTATTAATTTAAGAACCGACCGGTTTCGCTTTACTTAAGCATCATCAGGGTACAAATTAATACTAAACAAAAAGTACATAATGTGTGCATATATATAACAAAATATAGAGGGAGACAACATGATACAAATATAAGCAACACAAAGACGGTCATAAAATACATTAACATAAGTGCACAAGTAATGGAAAAACCGCTAGATAATTATGTAGACTAATGGGTTATACGAATAAATCGGGAGAAACAAAACATCAACTGGCAAGGTGGTAAGGAGGTAAGGAGAACTGGGAATTTTTTATGGGTTTATTGGAAACAGACTTAATATTGGACTACTTGATATGTCTAATTGATTATTAAGTATCTGACTTTTGGTTTTTACAGCTTTTTTAATTTCTAGTGCCTCTAAATTGTTTAGTCTGTTACCATGCCCGTTTTTATGTAAGATGTTAGCACCGGTTCTATGACAGAATGTATGATCTTTATCGATCAAATGATTTGCAAATTCGGAAAAACCGTTATTATTGAGGTTTTATTGATGTTTTGTTTTTCCCGATTTATTCGTATAACCCATTAGTCTACATAATTATCTAGCGGTTTTCCATTACTTGTACACTTATGTTAATGTATTTTATGACCGTCTTTGTGTTGCTTATATTTGTATCATGTTGTCTCCCTCTATAATATATTTGTATCATGTTGTCTCCCTCTATATTTTGTTATATATATGCACACATTATGTACTTCTTGTTTAGTATTAATTTGTACCCTGATGATGCTTAAGTAAAGCGAAACCGGTCGGTTCTTAAATTAATAAATATTGTGGTTTTAAAACAAAAAAGTATTTTATTTTATTAAATATGTCAAACCACAAAGTGATTGCTTTCTACAATAATATAATTTAGTTCAGTGATGTTATTTTTTATGTCGGAAGGAGGCCCTGAAGAAAATAATTTCTCTCAGAGCCTGTGTCATCTTTGAGAATGCTGTATAGAGGGTCTTTTTTGAGGAGGAGGGAGTGAACCTGTCCTGAATGTCAACTGTACAATTTCTTCCCAGAATTAACTTTATTGTACGTTTTTTGACTAACCGTACCTTGGTGTTCTATTTTCAATAAACTCTTTAATTATGTTTCAGATGTGAAATCTATACTCTGC
This sequence comes from Hesperophylax magnus, assembly GCA_026573805.1. NCBI lineage: Eukaryota > Metazoa > Arthropoda > Insecta > Trichoptera > Limnephilidae > Hesperophylax > Hesperophylax magnus. The sequence continues at coordinate 406,893 of JAIUSX010000068.1, read as the reverse complement.
TACAGAATGTTTTGCCCAAGTCTTGTAAAGATGCAAAGGCACGGACGTAACAATAAAATCATTTGAGCCCTTTACTGTTATTTAAAAGGTCACTTGAAGTGCAGTTATAATCAATGATTTTATTTTTTTTCTAGCTTCCACGAATAATTTGAAAAGGCATTATCTAAGGATTATACTCTTAAGGAGAATATAGAAAATGTAGAAAGGTGAAACGGATTTAAGATTTTCGATGAAATTATTGTGTTGTGAAATATTTATTTTGTTATTTATTACTTTATTTTTTTTTACAGTTTTACCGTACGCGGCCTTGTTGTAGAGTGGTATATCTAACTGTCATGGAAAGTTTTTTTCTGAGCTTTAAGAGAAAGGTTTCTTAAAGATACTGGAGTTATTCTAGGGCTATGTTAGATTTTTAACATCGATCACCGTAATGCTTGCCTTCCTGAATAAATCTAATTTTATTTAATCATTTACGGCCAAGATGTTTTTGACAATGGTGTGTTTTTATCTTTCTGTATTCCAATCATTTAGCTTGGCTTCTAGGGTTGTGCCCCAGTATTGCTTTTTGGAGACTGTAAACGGATCTCTCGGCATTTAATGAAACTGCAGCAGAACAAAGGCTGTTGCTATATTGACGTTCATGGTATGTTTTGCTCAGATTGACGATAAGGTTTCCAGATCCGCATTTCGCTCGAAGCATGTTTAGGGCAATAAGTTCATAGTTTAGGGTTCTTTCACCGTATTTATGGGAACATTTCAGAACCACCAATCTTTCATTTTGAGTGAATCTTGTGTTTGTGATTAAATTATATTTGACAATTTAAACAAATAATATTTAGAGAAGTTAAAAATAAAATTGAAAGTTCACTGAAAGCTTAAACTATTAAAAGTAGTAATTTCATAAAAATGTAAATAAATAGAGCCCCTTTCACATTTTAGAATGTAATTTTATGTTGCTTACATGTTTTATTACTCTTTATAATTATTGAATTGTTTAAATGAATAAATAAATAATTACAAAAAAGTCTTCTGATTTGTAAGTCCTCAGGAAGCACTAAGGATCTTTCTATCTATCTTTATAATATAATAAATTTGATGAGCATAAAAATGTAAACGTGTATATAATTTATATAAATGTACAAAAGTAGATATTACACTTGTATAAATATTATATTGCGCATATTATACAAGATGTCGGGGGTAAAGTGCACAAACTTCGGGAGGTGATTCTAATTGATAGTACAAGTAAAAAAGAAAAAAAAACTTTTTTTGGAATTCCAACGTTTTAAGATAGTTTTCGAGTAAAAAAGTTTAAAACCTTATTGATGTAAAAATATATTTATTGATTTTATAAAAGTTATAAATTACTTTTATAAAAGTGAGAATAGTATTTTAGTAAAGTAAAGTAATTTTTATACCTATACAAATAACTTTCGTAAATGTTTTTTGTAAAATTAAAAAAAAAAATTTAATTAAATCCGTAATAAAACCCATATTTTGAGAACCATCTTCATATCGACTTCGTTCTCATTTGGTCGGTGCATTATTACTCTAAGGTCGGTGCTAACTAAAAATGGTTCTGTTTTTCTAAAATTGCAATAGATGTCGGTAATTTAATTTCATAATCCCCAAAATTATTCCTAATACGAATTCAGACACCTCTGTCGGATTCTTTTAACACTAAATTTTGTAGGTGTTGCCCAAATCTAAATTCTTTACGCGGAAAGCGGGCCCTTAAATGAAGCAAATTCTCCGCGAACGCTAGCGTTCGGCCGCCGAAAGACAGGTCTAGGGGTACCCTTCGCGTAAGGCTAAAAGTTTTGGCGCGCAATCGAAAATCTAAGGATTCCATCTGTCATCGAAAGAACCGGAATCGCTTCATACGAATAAACCGAGAAAAATCGTTAATTTGAATGTAAGGACGATTTTAGTGTCGTTAAGAAGAACGAGAATCGCCCTCCAGGATACGACTTCATGTTATATTATGTGAAAAGCAAAACGATGATAATTTTTTAACGGTTTTTATTTCTATACTTCACGGAGAATTGCTAATTTATTAAAAATCTCTTCAAATTATTCGTAATCCGGTTAATAACTGGATTGCAGGCCCTAAACGAATGAATTGAAAGGTTTTCCATTTATTTTTTTGTAAAATAGGAGTGTATTATCAGGATGTCGGAACACGTGTTCATTTCCAAACCTAATATTTTCGCATTTCGTCATTACATATACATATATAATTCAAGGCAAATTAAGGTGCAAAAACACGTTTTCCGATATATTAGAAATGGACTAAAAGTTTATCAGGAAACGGCCTGCAATCCCGTTTTTAACCGGATTACGAATAATTTGTAATTAATCAGCAATACTACTGTAACACAGGAGGCTCTGAGAGAAATAATTTTCCTCAGAACCTACGTCATATTTGGGGAAGCTTTGCCTCGCGTAGTTTTTTTCCAACGTTTCTATTTGACATAACCCTCAAATCATTGTCCCACACATTTACACTTAATTATTTTACAACCAAAGATTTGGCATTTAACAAAAACATGTTTCTTTTTATCATTATCTATCACTCACGCTTTAACGGTTTGTGTATAATTATGAAACATTATTGTATTTTATTAGGTTTTTAATTAGCTGTCAACAAAGTGATTTATTTAATTAATATGACATTTCAATTGCCGTAATTAGTTTAAATAGCCATTCCGTCATTTCTCTTAGTGATTACTTCCAAATTTCTGGGAATTTACGGTTGGATGAATATTATATTATTGAGATTTTAACGGATCATAAGTTTTGATAGCTAATATTTTTATAAGTAGAGTTTGACATACTCAACTACGCCGGCGGCTGAAAGAGGAACTAACTGTTTGTTTTGTATGTTTGTAAATCTGTAATGGTATTCTTATTATTCTTATTAACGTTCTTGGAGGGACGAGTACACTCTTTCAGAGCGCTTCTCCGCCATCACATGGAAAGCTTATGGCGCAGACTACGCCAATCAAATAACATAATCATCACTGCCATGGTTGCCTGGATGGAGTCCTCCCTGATGGCCCTCTGGAGCCAGGAGATGTTCAAATATCGTCCATAAACGGCTGCTTCCTCACATTTTTGTGTTGATCTTTTTTCACTTAAATTCCGCATTTTTTGTGTCTATTATTTTAAATGTATTGCATTCCACTATCCCTGCATACATTCTGGAATAAATTCATATTATTATTATTACTAGGTAGTAAAATACCATTGCAGATAATTTCGTTCATTCGATTGGTTAATTGTGATTGATTTTCCAATCCCACTTTATTTTTATATATTAGCAGAGACCAGTGAAAAAACACGGGATATTATAATTATTGCAGGATTTGTGAAGCGAAAAGTATCTACAAAATATTTTCCTCAGTGTCCATGCCTTTCAAAAATAAATAATTTCAGTATATTTTTTTCCGACAAATTAGAGAGACGATCAGAAATTAAGCCGCAGACCCTTGAAAAATCACAAAATCTGACTTTTCTTGCCAATATTAGTCTAAGAAATTAAACAGAAGAAAAAAAAAGAAATACACATTTGAAATAATAAAATTAAGAACATGTAATTTAAATTTAAATTATATTTGCTTATTTTATTTTAACGTGGTTATTGCATTCATCTCTTTCCAGCATGATTACTTATCTTATTCTTGTATAATTTGGCTGTGGTCTGAACTTTATGGCAATTCACTCTAAATCCTCATTTGGGCAGAGACATTATTTGTACCAGGCTCCACTTCTATTTAATAGCCTTCCAGATCACATTAAATCGTCAAATTCCTTGTGTACATTTAAAAAGAATGTTAAATTATTTCTGCCATCCGAGGATTTCCAACATATTCTTTCATATTTGTCCTTTTAAATTGTGGCATAATATTTTGAATAAGTTAATTTTTTCATCCTTTTCTTTTTTAATGTAATTTTTTTTCTCTCTTTCTTTCTTCTCTGTTTTTAAAAAAAAATAATAGTTTGTTACATTTTTATTGAAATTAAATATCATGGTCACCCTACATGTTTACAGCATTATACTGTAATGAATAGGCTGATAGGTACCATGTAGGTATCCAATTCGCAGAAACGTCAATGTAACAATATTGTTATCTTAATATTTGAATTATTTTTTTTAAATATTTGTACACTATTTATAATATTTGTACTATTTTTTTAATATTTTGTAAAATTATTAACCTCAACACAGGCTTGTCCTAGTGAGGTTAAAAATTATAACTTAAAAAAAAAGATACAATGTAAAGAAACGATAAATAAATAAATAAATTATCAAATTTAGTTTGAACTTAAATAATCATTTTTTTAGTATTGTAATCCAAAGAAAGGGGGAACAAATACATTTTTTTATTATTTTATTTAGTAGATAATATTGTATCTTTGCAGTTTTTAACAAAGGCGTTTTTGTGAAGAAATTAAAACATCTATTCAAAACTACATGTATTTGTAATGTTTATATTTTTATACCCTTACTAATGGGCGTGTTTTAGATGTTGTGCAGCTGAGAGACGACCATTTACTCTACAATAATGGTTAGTGGTCAGTTGTTAAGGGTTTAAAACGCGTTTATTAGTAAGGTCCATAATCTTACATTATATTTTTTTTCAATTTATACAAAACAACAATAATGTATTGGTCACAATGAAGGAGGCAGTTGCCTATTTTATTTATGTATTTATTTATTTGTTAAGACATACACAGTACAATAAGATACAGTTAGATGTTTTTCTTTAATACATACTTGTAGTACCTATTACGTATGTCCATAAAATATCATTACGAAATTTCGCCTGAGATTGTTATAAAAGGAAGGAAGTGTGTGGATAGATAATAATAAATGAATTTAAAACAAGAATTATAATAAGCTCACGAATTGTAATTGACTGTTAATACATAGAAATTTTGAAAAATATGTGAAAATATTTTTGAAATATATCATACTAAGAAATTTAATAAGTTAGTTTTGTATGTTAGAAAGGAATCATGAAAGATGTCTAAATGTAGTAATTTTTCGTAATGGGTGTATGTTGTGATTGCGCGAGTAATTACTGAGTTGTTTGCTGCATTGGTATTGTTGGCTTCAATATGAAAAAGTGTAGTGTGCCTGGTACGCCTCGTTGGAACATTTAAACCAATGACGGATAGCAATTCGGGACTATCGATTTTATTATTTAGCAGATTATGTAGAAATAACAGGTCTGACAATGTGCGTCTTTTTTGGTGGTTTTATTATTTAGCAGATCTATTAAGGTGGTTCAATGTATCAAAGCTTTGTAAATTTCAACTAAATACAGTGTATTTTATAAATATAAAATAATAAATAAATACAAATATCCCGCCGAATTAGAAATCATTAAAACGTACATTCGCAGGATGCGCAGACAACAGTCATTGTTTTCTGTTAAACGTTTAGTACATTCCTAATATAACGGAAGCGATAATATATGTATAATGACTAAATGCTAAAATATCATAATTATTATTATCATAATTCTGCAGTCTGATTTTTAACCGGATTTGTAGAGATTCTTAATAAATTAGCAAAAAAAAATTACCATTAAGTTTTCTCCGTGCCATTACATTTTTCTTTCCCAAAGCTCCCAGCAGCCCCAAATATGACATAGACCGTGATTTTTTTAGATTTAAATTATTTTCTTAAGTTCGTTATGCGTGGAGTTAATGCAAAAAAATTGGCTTTTAAAAACATTCACCCCCCAGTATTTTCCGAACGGTGACCGGATAACTCATCAGAATGACAATTAAACACACCTTTAAAAGGTTATATAAAGTCGTGAAAAGTGATGAAACCAAAAGTAGGTTACGTGGGTTAGGTTTATAAAATAGCCTTTTCATCGCTTTTAATTACTTTACATCACTTTTTAAAGGTGTTTTGAATTGTAATTTTATTCATTTATTTATTTCACGCCTATTAAGGCTTTTACATACATATACAGGGTGTCCGGAAACTCGTATTACAAGCGGGAAACTGGTGAATCTACATCACATTTGGAGTCGATTTTGTAGTATAATTTTTTTTTGATTTGAGCTTTCGTTTTCGAGTAAATCGAGTCAGAAGTTGATTTTTTTTTTGATCAAATTCTTACAAATTATTACTGAAGATCAAAGTACCCAACTAATTAAAACTATTTAAAAATTTAAAAGTAAAACAAATAATGACGAAAAAATTTGGACCCTGAAATAGCCGAAAGATATATTTTTTTGGTTTTTTTTTTTTTTTTATAAAAATGCTCAAATCAAAAAACTTTATGTTTATTTGGGTTCCCCGTGTGGTATACATTCTCCAGTTTCCGGCTTGTACTACGAGTTTTCGGACACCATGTATATAAAATATATTTACGAAATTATACACGAAAATCACAGACATAGGAATTAATAGACGAGAAGATATGGGCGAGGGGTAAAATCAACTGTTGAAGAACGAAGGGAGTGAAGCTGACTGTGATTCGTCAATAAATCAATCTGACAGTAAATAGGCATCTCGCATTATAATATCACCATTTACTTCTTAAAAGTAAAATCTGCTTTGAATGAATAGACATTTTTACATGGGAGCGCAAATTACTCGCCACGTTATGAACAAATTTGCGAAGTCCAAATTCGGCAAAGTAAGGCAGCTTCTATTTTCAGAGTAGTAGTTAGTTTCAGAGTATTTAGTTAAGACACTTTTATAAATGTTCATAATTTACTTCCCAGCAACCAACCAGCTTTGTGTTTCGCGTCCAGACATTTCTCGATGTGATAGTAACAACTGATTCATATTATACGATGTGAATATGCTTAAAATAAAGTAAAATAATGCTTATATATGGAATGTAATACGACAATTGGGTTTATTCTCTTTTTTCACATCTATTTTTACCAGTTTTCATAGTACAAGTCAAAATTTTGCCGTGTTATTTAGTAAAATGAACCGATGATGCCTCGACCATAGTTCGCACAAGAATGATGACGTGACGTTTTCAAATTTCATTTGAGGCCATACGCGAGCCCAGCCGGCTCAATGGAACCGGTATGGGGAGTGGGGATAATACGCTTTTAATCACTTAGGGCAGGTCTACTAATATTCATATGTCTATGACGAAAATAGTGTAGGAAACGACTATTTAAAACAATTGCAGAAAAATAAATATAAAGTCAAAATATCACTGAACTTGATCTACACAGCATGCAGGCATAAAACATAAAAAATCCAAAATATTTTTTTCTCTTTCACTTGACAAAATTATTATGTGTTAGTCAAATTAAATACCTTTATTAAAATATTCCACTACTTGATGAAAAAAACATCAATAGGGTATGCTTATATATTTAAATTGATGTACTAAATATATCAACAACATCGTAGTATTTGTTGAATTGTCAATGTGTTGAGTAATGATGGAACCAATATTTAAAAAAAATACAGTGTGTGGCAAGCCTACGCACGACGGAAGTGAAACTTTTAGTATTCTTCTCTCTCTCTTTTCATTTCATTCTCTCTTTTTTTATGTCTATTGACATATTTATAAGTAGCATGTGATAAAAAAAATTAAAAGTTATAAAAATATGGGATTCGAACCCGGGTCCTGCATAACGAGTGTGGAACGCTCTGCCTCTAGACCGCGATTATTACGTATTCGATCAAAATATCATATAGTCAAAATATCTAAAAGTCGCAAAACGAGAGCATTTTATCACTTTTCCTCGTATTAAAAAAATCACAAAAAGAAAAAAAAAATTAGTTTAAGCGGGGATCGAACCTCGGTTCTTCACGACGAGAGTCAGGCGCTCTGCCTCTAGACCGCGAAGCTGAGTTTGGAGGGTGACCTAAACTAGGTATATAATATTAGCTAGGCTCCTATAGCGAAATGATCACGGTTTTTAATGACGGTCATGAGTTGGTTTTACTCCGGTCCTCGAAATTGCATAACGCGCGTAAAGAAATTTCACTTCAAAAATTGGCCTATAATTACATATTTACTTTGAAATTTTAGCTTCGTCCACATTAACAGTTTTACACCCTCGATCTGTTTTGTCGAGAGTTAATTTTAACTTTTTTTTAGCTAAGGTTGTTTTTCCGAAATTCCATTCGACTCCACGTGTCCATTGTTTTTTTTCTCAAAGCTATCGCTATCATGGAGCCTTTACGAACAGCTTCACAACAGCATTTGTAAGGTTGTTCAGCTGCCTAAGTATATAACTGGTGTAATGTGAGTTGCATGCTGACAATGGAAAGGTTGGTGCCTGAAATTGCTTGAGCATGCAATATTCATAACACCAATCACTGAAATCATAGTTTTACGTCGTTTTTCAGACGAGTATTTTTCCTACAGCATTACGTGCCTATTTACGAGTGTATCAAATTATCAGTTATAAATTCTGCAGTAGCTGTATATACTTACTAAAGAGTGATCGATACTTGTGACTATATAGAGCGACCGGTATATACTCGTATATAATATGCTCTAATTTTTTTTGATCTAACGCTGTGTGTAAGTAGTGGTCAGTGGATATAACATTGCAGAACAACGCAACACGATATATTTTAATATACAGGGTTTTCCAATAAGAGGTGTTATTTTGAATAGCCCGCTATTTCGGTAGATGTTACTTGAAGCTGTCATTTTTTGACATTTACAAGTAGAAACTACGCCATTAATAAAAATTGAACGATACATTGAATGGCCCATTTCCACCTCGGTGTCTTCGTCAACAAGCAAAATTTTCGCTAAGGCTCGGAAAACCCAAGAGTTATTGTTGAAAAGCCTCTCTATCCTCAACGTGTGACTGTTTGGTGAGGTCATTGAACCTTACTTTTTCGAAAATGAGGCTGGAGCAACAGTTACGGTGAATGTATTGCGCTATCGAGAGATGATTAATGATTTTTTATGGCTGGAATTGGATGGTATTGATTTGGACAACGTTTACTTTCAACGAGACGGCGCTACGTGCCACACAAGCAACGAAACCATTGATCTTTTACGATTGAATATCAAAATAACACCTCTTATTGGAAAACCCTGTATTATTTCCATAATAAGTAAAAAACCAGTTGTTGTTTTATTTATACGGTTTTGATGCTTTTTATGACAGAACAACTTATTTGTGCACAATTAATTCGAACTATTTGCTTGCAGATATATGTAATTTAATAAAAGTTGACTGAGGTTTTTTGTGTTTACGAATTAATTTGTTATGATTATATAAAGGCTCGAATCTGCACGGGGACTTGGGGCCTCGCCGAATTCGGGGAATCTTTTAACACTGAAGGTAGTGGGGAGGGAAAGGAGTAGGAAACATAAAGATTGGGGAATACCTCTGAATACACAGGGTGTACCCAAAAGACTTTAACCAACGATTCCAGAGCGCATTTGAAGTAAGAAATATAGATGTCATTTTGCTGTCCGATGATATTCTTTTTTTAATTACGTCAAGAGTCAGAACAACAGAGGAGTATGTATGAGAAGATAATATATAAATAAAGTCTGGATTAAGCACGGAGTTAGTGTTTGCCTAGACAGTTGTGTGGCGGTTTATCCTCTCTGCCTACCACTGCGGAAAATGCGATGGTTAGTTAATACATTGATAGAGTTAATTAATTTATATTTTCTTAATAAACCCTTTGACACAACAATTTTGAAACCGTACTAATAACATTTATATAATTTATTAACGCCATATTGGTATTTTACATAACCATTATAAATTAAATTGAAAACATAAATAAATTAAGGCATAAAATACCTACTTTTTAAGTTATTATCACACTATATTATACGTCACCTCTTTTCTTTCCGACGGTTAACACAATTTTATATTACATAAATATAAATATGTCACCCTTAGTACTAATTGGAAATGATGCAAGGTGGTAGAGATGAATTAAGATGAAAGGGATGCTAAAGGGTTAAATAAAAAACTAAAACAATAATTTGATAAAAAAATGAACTTTGTTCAAACTACTATTTAATAAACTTTGTTCAAACAATTATTCAACAAACTTTGTTCAAACCACCTTTCAATAAACTTTGTTCAAACCACTATTCAATAAACTTTGGTTCAAACCACTATTTAATAAACTTTGCACAAACCACTATTCAACCAACTTCTTTCAAACTACTATTCAATAAACTTTGTTCAAACCACCACTCAATAAACTTTGTTCAAACCATTATTCAACAAACTTTGTTCAAACCACTTTTTAATAAACTTTGCACAAACCACTATTCAACCAACTTTTTTCAAACTACTATTCAATAAACTTTGTTCAAACCACCATTCAATAAACTTTGTTCAAACCATTATTCAACAAAAATTGTTCAAACCACTATGCAATAAACTTTGTTCAAACCACTATTCAATAAACATTGTTCAAACCACTATTCAATAAACTTTGTTCAAACCATTATTCAACAAAAAATTTTCAAACCACTATTCAATAAACTTTGTTCAAACCACTATTCAATAAACATTGTTCAAACCACTATTGAATAAAAAATTATCAACACGTTTAAAAACCGAAGGTATCCTCTTCATATCAATATAATCAAAAGTATCAATTACTGAAGCATTAATGATTCAAGGATAGAATTTCACTTGCCTTATGAAGTACCTACACGAAATATTTTTTTTTTAGCCTAAATTTAACAATAACAATTTGGAAATAGGATCTTAATAGCGCAGGTGGTAGAACAGCGCCTCGGCAAGGTGCAGGATCTGTGTTCAAATCCCAGATGTGATCTTAACTTTATCTGTTTTCAAATATTCATTTAAAAATCGTTAATATTATCTTAAATATTTAAATTTTCAGGTTTTACTAACTAAGTTATTGCAATAATAAACGAATATTTTCATCCTAGACTTAGAAAAGTCGATAAATGTTGCTAATTAAATTTAAAAAAAAAGAAATATTTATCTAGGTCACTATCTAGATTGCATTTAGTTCGAGTTGAATCTTGCGATCATACATAAATGTGCAGTGATAAAAATGAAGATAATATTGGTTGTTGTTTTTGGAGTATTCAACAGTTAAATATGACCGAAGGAAATAGTGTCCCATTTGCGCAGTTGGTAGAGCGGCGCCCCGGCAAGGCGTTGGACAAGGGTTCGAGTCCCAGATGTGATCGAATCATTTCTGATTTTGTTATTTCAAGTTTTCAAAATTTTAAAAATCGCTAATATTATCTTCGATATTTAAATAATAATTCTAACAATTGACGTCGACTTAACACGATCTTACACCAAATTAACAACTCCGTCTAACTTAGGTATTATAACATATTGGTCATTCCTACAAACACCAAGAGGAAAGAACAATAGGTTTAATGTATTAAATACTTATTGAGTGATATTTTATTGGTATTTTTATGTTCCAGATAACGCAGAGGGGAACGAATGGCCAACAATGGAAATGATACGATCATTAAGTGAGTTTAATATCAAATAATAACAAGTAACGGTTGTAAAGCAAATGGGTTAGACATTTCCTTAGTAGATTGTCGATATTTTGGGTTGACACACATATTTATGTTTGTGGACATTTAAAAAAATGTATTTTTTTAATTAATCAAATACGTTAACTAATAAACAAGTCAATTAGTAAATTACACATAACAAAACATTAAATCAAAAGGTTAATTACGAGTTTAAAAAAGGAAAGAAAATAGAATTTTTAGAGTAACATTTTTCTTCACGTCACTTCAATTTAAAAAAAAACTGCAGATGATTCCTTCAAAAATAATTAGCACAAATATTAATTTGTTTATGAAGTTCAAAAATGATCACACAAAATATCGGTAAGTGCGTACTACAATGACTAATACATTTGGGGCTTGGGAATATTTGGCATTGAATAAATTAATATTTAAAACGATGTTTCAGTTAACCTATTTGAAATCGGTGCACACAATAATTGTTGAAATGTACAAACAAGTAAAAAAAACATTTAAAAATTTACTTGACAACTTAAAGCAAATATTGAGAAGCGCTTACGCGAATATTTAAGCAAGTGTTTAAATTCGAAGCCCATACACACAGAGCAAATGCGATAATGTTCAGTTCCGAGTCCAGCAAATCTATCGCGGCGCACAAGGATAGTGAATTTTGGCCCTTAGTTTTATGACGGGTTGTTTTAGAGAATTTGAACGTTTCTTCAAATTTCAATTTTATTTTTCTAATCAGAACTTAAATAGGATATTCACAGAACCCGAAAATGAACGTTGAATATCATGAATTGTTCAAATTTTATGAAACAACCCATCCTTAGACTATGTCTTCAATGGATTCATTTAAAAGTAAAGATAAATTTAGGAATAACTTTTTCTTTTTGAGTTATTTTGAAGGTTATACCCATCAATGTGATATATCATTCTTTTTATTTAATAAATCGTAATGAAACATATATTTTAAAAAAAAAAGTATTTATTAAATAATTAATCAATTTACATTTCAATAGTAGTACAGAGTAATCAATTATGTTAAATAAAATAATTCATAATTTTTATTTTTATTTCATTGGTTTTGATTTTTTAACGTTCTTCTTTTATAGAAGCTGGCGCTTGTGTATAGAAGAGTGGTGAGCATCAAGATTAAGAATATTTAGTGTTTGTAATTATGAATATTAATATTTATAATTAATTAAAAAGATAGTTTCATCAATTTGGTATTTTTACATTGAACTTCTCTTTAATTGCTTTTAGTAGGTGCTTATCATTTTTTATTTTCTGATATTTTCGTGTAGCCTGTTGAAGTATTTTTTCCCTAGATATATGTAATGATGTTGAGCAAAAGTGGCGTTACATTTTTGTGCTGGAGATATATGTTTTTGACGGTGACCGGATAAATCATCAAAATGATAATACATCACATCTTTAAAAAGTTATATAAAGTCATGGAAAGTGATGAAACAAAAAAAAATATTAACTTGGTTATGTAGGTTAGGTTAGGTTGGGTTTAAATTTTTTCTTCTTTTTAAATGACTTAATATAACTTTTTAAAGGTGTGTTGAATTGTCACTGTGTTGAGTTATCATGGAACCGTTCTTGATGAGTACGACTTTCAGTAAAAAAGCTGTGCATTTGTTTTTCTTTTATTATTTGAGTTAATATTTTTTTTTGGACAAGATCATTGAATTTTAATACTTTAAACTCTTCAAAAATTAGGTGTGTTGGATTACCTCTTGGTTTTTTCAATATTATTTTTATAATTAGACGTTGTACAATTTCAACATGGAGTAGATTTGTTTTGTATGCAGCTCCCCAGCTGATTACAGTGTATTGGAGATTTGATTGTACTAAAGCGTAGAAGACTGATGTTAGAATTTCCAATGAGAGAAAATTTCGAATTTTCAAAAATATATAAATTAATTTTCTTATTTTGTTGACGGTTTGGTTGATTTGATCTTTCCAGTTTAGGTTTATTTCTATTATTATTCCTAAGTATTTAATTTTATTTGAAATTTTCAATGTGGAACAGTTTATTGTACAGTTTACATTAAACAGAACAAGACAAATATGACACTTCATAAATAGGTCCCAATAGTCGAGTGGTTTAGGACACATGTCCCGGTTAGACAAGAAATCCTGAGTTACAGACAAACAGACTTTATGTTCTATGAGATATACTCATTGCTGTATTACACTAGTAAATGGATAATATAAAGTTTTTAGCTTCCTTTCCTTCTGGAATACTCGCTGGACCGGGATTTCCATTGGTGGATATTTTTTACTATGAAGTAGTGTCGGGTGTTCATTCGTACGAGCTTATTTTTTTACTATGGCGTAGTTCAAACTGTTTAATATTAGAATCAAGTAGGTCTTGTTTAACGTAGTTATTCTTTGTGGGTAGAAAATCGCCACTGGTTTGTACAAAATAAGATAAATTCTGACAAGTTATATCAGCGCCCTTGAGATTTCTATAGAAAAACGGAGCTTTTACATAAAAAAATATTATTGTTAAACTTACCGTAAACTATTACGCTGCGATACGTGCTGAAAAAAAAATGCGTGAGTGTCGTTTCGCACCGTTCGCGATTGCTTCGTTCCTTTCACATATTTATCTGTTTATACGCAGTGCTACACTAATGGATCCAAGTTAAGATTAAAACAACCTCATAGCAATTCTTAAAAACTTCCAGAAATTTTAAGCGAAGATTGTTTAAAAAATTTAAAAAAAAATCCGTGTTGTTTTGAAACCAAAATATCTTGTTTTTTAAATTTTATTTACAGGAGCTTCGAAAATGTTATTAGTTTTATAAATTAAAGATGAATTCTACGATAAAAGGTTTTAGATGTGTTTACTACTTTTGCCTAATTTAAAAAGTCGGAAGAAATCATTAATAAATTCTCAACTGTTTTTAATGCCATGGGATTCTTTTAAGACACGTTTACATTATGTTCTATATTTGCTTTACCTAACAATTATTGAAAAGCTCTTAGGTTCCACATGTTTATACAGAGAACGTTCATTGTTAGATATGATTTGAGATTTTCATGGCGTTGTCGTGATTTCTTCTTGGGGTTTTATTTGGTGAAACTCGGCCATCGTGACAGATCGTCAAATGCCGAGCACTTAACTTAAGCCGGCTATTACTTTGGACTGTTCCTGAAGTTTTGGGAAGACCCAAAACGCATCGAGCAGGCCCAATTACGTAGGCATTAGAAATCCATAAAACCACATTAATGTTAACAAAGACGACAGGGCATAGTTTAATAGTGATTGGTATCCGGTAATTGACAGCTATTTCAAAACTAAATGCCGAAAATCACATTAATTTAACTAATCATTACAATGAAATACTGGCCCTGGAGGATTGACGCATGCAATACGGTACCACTTCTACATACATACTTCGGATTTGTTCCTGAAGTCTTGGAAGGACCCAAAACGCATCGAGCACGCTTAATTATGGAGGCAATCGACATCCATAGAAACCACATTGATTGTAACAGAGACGACGGGGCTAAGCTTAAAAGTTCTCCGTGTATGGTACTTGACGTCTACACCAAAACTAAACGCTGAAAACCACTTTAATTAAATTAATTATTATATGAAATGCTAACCACTTTTATATACATAAACACACACTTAACAACAATCTACATATGTGCCCTGATGATCAACACTGTAACGGTGTTCGAAAAATTGGCTAAAGGAGGAAGCGCAACGTGCCATAATATAACAAAAATAAATCGCAATAACGTTCGTTGTTGTATGGAAAAAGCTGAAAATTTGATAACAATAATGAAAAATGAATTTGATTTAAGGCAACCGGGATGGTGGGCTCGGCGCACGCGCATGGAGCGAAATCTGACGCTGCTCTCCTCTATTGCCCTCTCCCTCATTGTCTGTCTGGTCATCGTGTTGGCCATCATCGTCAGCTCGAGCAAATCTACCGATTATGGTGAGTTATTTCTACTTTTAGCCTCTTAATTTACTTTTCTAGACAAATCTTCAATATGAATTAACACGACCCAAATAAGCAAATTTAGGATATTTGACGAAGTATTGAGAATTTAAAAAAAAATTTTTATGGACAGTGGGAACTCCAAAAAATATACATGGTGTCGGGTATTTACCGAGCCTACGACCACTGCAAAAATATCCCGAATGGATAACACGTCATGTATTTACAAGAATGCGCTCAGAAACTAGTGGTACAAGCTGGACATTGAGAAATCTACGTCACATAGTCATAGAGAACCCAAAAAACGGTTTGTCAATCTTTTATAATTTTTTTTCGGCAACTAAAGCGTTCAAAAAACTTTAGTAGTAAATTTGACTCAAAAATTTCCCAAACTCGATTTCAGTTTACTCGACAACAAAAGCATAAACTAAAAATAGTTGTACAAAAAAATCGATTTGTGCGATTTGGGTTCACTAGTTTCCCGCTAGTCTTAATCACGAATCTAAAAATTAACAACAAATTTAAGTATGCATTT
Source organism: Hesperophylax magnus (assembly GCA_026573805.1). Taxonomy (NCBI): domain Eukaryota; kingdom Metazoa; phylum Arthropoda; class Insecta; order Trichoptera; family Limnephilidae; genus Hesperophylax; species Hesperophylax magnus. The sequence goes on along the minus strand of JAIUSX010000068.1, from coordinate 390,916 downwards.
ATTATAAATTTAAGTAGCAAAATAACAATACATAGATAGGCAAAAAAATGCGGAATAGAAGTGAAAAAAGTTTAACATAAAAATGTGTTCAAGCAGCTGTTTATGAAGGATATTTGAACATCTCCCGTGTCCAGAGGGCCATAATGGGGACAACCATGGCAGAGATGATTGTGTTATTTGATTGGTGTAGTCTGCGCCATAAGTTTTCCCATATGATGGCGTGCACTCGTCCCTCCAGGAACATTTCCGTAGCGCTGCAGTATCTCGGTAGATGGAAGGTTGGCGGTAAAAAATATTTTTAGCGACTTTTAGTTTATGCCATTGAGATGCAGTGAAGGGAAATGTTGGGAAAAATATTGTCCAGTGCATGGGTATACGTAACGTAACTCTACGTAAGAAACTATCTTAATTTTCGAATTTTTAATTTCTCTTGAAAGAAGTGCCACTTCTTCTTTAGTTATAAACATTAGAAATTTTATAAGTATCAATATTTATTTCTTTATCTGATCTTATTGCAGATTCAAGTTTACAAAGTGACGAGTCATACATCGGCGACAAATACCCTGGCAGAAAAGATAGCCGATTTGGTATTTGTCTTTCTCCGGGATGCGTATCAGCAGGTGAGATAAAAAAATTATTCACTAAACAATTCGTTTTGGGAGGCGGGTATAACCAGCACGTCTGCCATAGGTCACCCCAAATGGTTTGCAACCTTTGGTGAAATAGCAGGTGCTGGCTACTTTGCTGGCACTTGGCTGGTGCCCAGTTTCATGGGGTGAAGACTATTTAGGTCTTGGCGGCGGATCTGTCTACCCACCTACGGTGTGGCGAACCGGATTTAGAGAGACTGGTTGAGGGAGATCTTTTGACTTCTCCAGTAGGCATCTCTCAACCCGTCGCCTTGCACCACAGTAGGAGGGATAGATCGTTCGTCCACCACTCCTCCACAAACTGATTCCCAGATCCTACCCACCCTTCATACGTTTTTCCTTCCCAGATCTTCCTCTCCTTCCTTTCCTTAAAAAACCCTTCACACAGCATCTCCGAAGATGATCATATTTTACATGTTAAAAGATAAATATAGAGGAAATTAGTACTTATTTACATATTGCCTAGTGACATATGACGACAGGTCTTATGTTATCTAATGCATTTACGTTAGCCACAAAATAAATACAAAACAAAAAGAATGGAGAACGTTTAACTATTTCAATGGTGAATCGCCTTTAAATAAATCCCATTTAAATAAAATGAACATACAATTTCACAAATTTTAAATGATGGAACACCTTTAAAGAGTGAAAGCCAGAAAAATTCAAAAAATCAAAAGTTATATTAAAATGTTCTCAACATTTAAAAAAATCATTTTCAGCTTCAAACCTCCTAAAGCACATGAACTCCGACGCAGACCCTTGCGACGACTTCTATGACTTTGCTTGCGGTAACTTCATCAAGACGACCAAGATCCCTGACGACAAGGTGTCGGTGAACACCTTCTCGGTCATCAATGATGAGCTGCAACTTCAACTGAGAAACCTACTGGAGGGGCAGGCTGAAGAAAATGAGCCCGGACCTTTTCAGCTTGCGAGGAACTTCTATAAATCATGCATGAATACATGTAGGTACCATTTATAACCGAAATCAGTAGATAACTTTATGGAATTAGCCTTAATGATTATGGGTGAAATTTGGCACCCTTCGCAAATATTCTGGTTCATTGCTATGCCTCTCCGGTTCATAGGTCTTTCCATACAGCTTTTATCCCTTTTCAAGCAGTATGTTCACCCCTTCTCTGGTTTGCCTTTTAGTCGCTTCTTTGGGATGCTGGTCACGTTATGTATTTTAAAAAGCTTTTCAATTTTTCACATTTTAGAGTCGAGTCATTTCGAAGTTTGGCGATTACTAATCTTTTTTGTTGGGGAATCCTGCCTTGGTTCTTAATTGATGCATTTTTATCTTCCGTATTTGTCCAATCAAATTTATAGTAGGCATTGATATAAGTACCCTATGTAGTATGTCATAGCATTGGTAAATTAATTTTAATGTTTTTTCTTAAATGTATTGTTGTAGTAATTTCTTTTTTTACTTTATGTTAATCTTACGTTTTACTAATATTGCTTCATATTTAGTTTTTTTTCCTCTTTAATTATTTCTTAATATTTTATCATTAAACTTGTAATCACAATTTTACAATTGTGTATTTTGTACCTAACGGATTACATCTATATACTGTCAGTATATCTTAAGTATAGTACAGATATTTTCCTATGTACACTAGGGCGGAACGAAATTTTTTTTTTTCTAATTCTGATTTGGAATAGTTGTATTAAGTTGCCAATTGCCATCAATTACCTCAATTAAAAATATAAAAAATATCAGACAACGGTAAGAGCCCCCGCCAAGACATCGAACATTTACAAAAACGACAGTTTAGGGGATATTTGCGCGGCCTAGAAAATAGTACAGAATTTATTAAAATAGGTTTATTTTATTTAAAAAAATATTCAAATATAGTCAACTAGCTATTGCAATCAAATATTTCTTTATTTTAATATACTTTGGCGCTGTAACAGAGGCGCAAAGTGCGGTACGAATCGGAGAGCGGCACCTGACAATCTACGAAATGCAGTATTTTGTTTAAACTACTGTCGATAATTGTCTCAGGTGAAAGGTCGCGCGTCAATTATATTCACGAGTACTTATTGATAAACGTTTTTTAAGTTAATTAAACTGATTTCTAGAAGACAAAATTTAAAATGTCCGATATTTGGTGTAAGTGCAGAGTTGAAAGAGAATATCCTACCTACGTATGGAAATGTGATGAAATTCTACGAATGGGTTAGACAAGACTTAAAAGTAAGGAATAACACAACAAAAGAACCTACGTATTTGGAAATTGCCGTAGTAGTTTGAACGAAAATTGAAGAATTGTGGATAAAATCTTCGATTCCAATTGTCACACACAAAATAATCTTACAGTTACTAAAAAGTTATCACTCGAAGTGTTATAATTTGAAAAAGTCTTTGAAGAAACTTAAGGAAGAAAAGTTAGAAGAGTTCAGAGTACAGAGTAGAAAGATTTTTGACATAGCTGCAAGTAAATGTCAAGAATTTGTAAGCTGTACTTGTTTGAGAGAAAAAAAAGTTCCAAAAGAGGAACAAATGTTTTAAGAAGACCAACGCACTAACTGACTAATGGCTTTAGGAAGAACTGATCTTATCCATAGTAAAAAAATGCTGAATAGAAGATTACGTACTCTCAAACAAGAAATGAGGCATAATAGATAGGATGAAACTAAGAACAATAAGGCAGAATGAGACGCGAGCAAATTTTAACCGAAGAAAGAGTAACAGAAATTCCTTCATTATATTTCGATGGAAGGAAAGACAAGACGGCTAAAACTGTTTTAAAAAGATCGAAGAGGCTTAGAGTGATTGTACAAGAGGAACATATTTCGATTATAAAAGAACCAGGTACTGTTTATGTTGGGTATGGGGTTCCAACATCGGGCAGTGCAAGAAATATTGAAAGAGCTATCCACAGATTTTTAACGACTGAAAAGATATCACTAGATGGTTTAATGGCTGTTGGCTGTGATGGAAAAAACACAAATACAGGGAAAACAGACTATCTCGACCATTGCAATGGATAATTTGTCTCTTACACTCCAATGAGTTACCATTGAGGCATTTGTTTACCTATTTGGATGGCCCTACTGCAGGACCTAAATCATTTGCAGGTCAAATTGGTAAAGCATTAGAGATATGCGAGACGCTGCCATTGGCTAACTTTGAGAAGATAGAAGGTGAACTACCTCCACAAATATCCACAGATCTCAGTACAGACGAGAAATATTTACAAGAAATTACTACTGCTGTCATAAATGGATCCTGGTCTCCTGGATTTATTAAAGAGAAGCCCAGGTAAACTACCCCATGCCCGCTGGTTGACAAGAGCTAATCGCATACAGCATTTGTATATTTCTACAGAAAATCCACAACAAAATCTTGTGACTTTAACAACGTTTGTCGTATAATCATACGCTCCTGTCTGGTTTACTATCAAAACACATTCATCATGCAAAGATGGTTCAAATCATTTATGGAAGCTCATTAACAGCACTAGATATTTGTCCAACGAGTTGTTAGTGATAGTGGACCCTGTTATAATTTGTAACAGTTACTTCGCTCATCCAGAAAACTTGTTGTTGAGTATGATAACAGATTCATGTAAGCACATTAGAGAACTCGCTGCAAGACGCATTTAAAAGGCTCGTCAAGTTAATAAAAAATCTGTTTCGCGCATTTTTGAGGTGCCAAAAGTGAACTTAAATGCATGTTCTTACATAGACATGATTGACTGGCAACAAAATATATACGAACCTTCAATACTGATGAATATTTCCGATGGTCAGTTACAAGATCTTATTGAAAATGGAGAAGATACATTGTTGAAGTTTATGAGACTGACTTGCCATACCCAGGCTGTGGAAAGATTTGTAAAAGTTATGACAGAAGCAGTTCTAAGTGCATTCGACAAGATAAGACGAGAGGGATTCATAAAATCTAAATTAGCATCTCGAAAACTCATGCCAAAGTTTGAACCTAAAAATGGTTTTTTGCTATAAAAAATGATTTTATTCATACCAACATAACTTTCTTAATCTGTGTTTAATTTTGAAATAAATGTTTTTATTAATTAAAATCTACTTTTATTTTATCATTTCATCCATAACATATTATATTTACTTATTATTTTGTTTATAGGGTGTTTAATACAAAACGTCTATAAAAACTTAAAAAATAAAATTTCAAGTCTCTGGCGGGACCTCAAGATGTCGAGCTAGAAGTTCCAAATTGAGAACTGTTATTTAGAATTACATAAAGCAACTTTTCCCTGGTATTCCAATTCGAATTTCAAAAAAAAAAAATTTTTCATACAAAAGTGTTCCACCCTAATGTACACTGCATCATGTATCACTTTTATGTAAAAGCCTTTATAGGTGTATAAATAAATAAACAATTATGTGCCATAATTTATTTTGTTATTTTTAGTTACTAAACCCACTTCATTGTTTTTCAACTAAATTAGATAGCTGTAAGAAATAGGGAAACCCTCACGGTAAATCCTTGGGAATGTTTTTAAATCTCACAATTAGGATTGTGACCCAAAACCCTGTAATATTCCAGCTGAGATCGAGAAGGATGGCATCACCCCTCTGCTAGAGGTGGTCAAAGAGCTGGGCAAGTGGCCGGTGCTGGAGGGATCGCGTTGGACGGACTCAGACTATGACTGGATAGAGTCCATGTACAAGTTCTATAGGGTTGGGTACTCGACCAAGTACTTCGATTGCAGTATCGCTCCTGACATAAAGAATTCAACGCTAAGGATGATTACTGTGAGTAATGATAAAGTTATTCGCACTAACTTTCTTTTATACTAAGTACCCTTCCGAAACGAATTTAATCAGATTTATTACAAAATTTCAAGTTTTTAGGCAAAATTTTGTAATATTAGTTGGCACATAGTTCAAATCTAATTGGCAAATATATATATGTGTACTGTTATTTTTGGAATTAGCCATTTAACATATCTTTTTAGAGACTAATTGAACATAGCTCGCGCAAGTGCCAAGTGTATTGAAGAGGGACGGGAGACTCACCGGGTCTGGCGTGGTAAAGAGATTGTTAATGATGTTTGGGTACGTGATGGTTGATACGTGCGTTTTGTTCCGAAGAAATCCAATAAATACGCTTTTGAATTCTGTGAAAAATAAAAATGTTATGTTTTCATCGAATGGTGGATCTTTTTATGACGAAAATAATATAATTAATTTACGTAAATCATTTGATTCCAGATAGACCAGCCCGGCCTGGGCTTAAACCGCGAATACCTGATCAAGGGAATGGATGACAAACTGGTGACGGCTTACTTTGAGTACATGGTGGACATTGCGGTGCTGCTGGGAGCTGATAAAGCGTTTGCTAAGGTGGAACTGGCGGAGGCTTTGAACTTTGAGATGGCTATGGCTAATGTAAGCGGAATTTTTGATATTGTATTGTTTTAGTTAATTTTTTGATTTCAAAACCTAGAAGTCCTTCAATAAAATACTGGAAAAAACACATCAATTGGTCAGAATAATGATTAAGATTTTTTTAAAGGTCTTATCGTGAATCTAGAAAATAGCAGTTGCAATAACAGGAATGAGAAAAAACCTTATTGAATCTGTCAAATTTCTTAATCACTATCATGTACAGTAATTTCAAGATTTTGGTTCACGTTCATCTAATCACAACAACAGTGTTTTGTTTCAATCATGTAATTTATTAACTCGTTTAAATGATTTCAGATTTCCTTACCTCAAGAAGAACGCCGTGATGCTAACGTGCTGTACCACGCATTTAGTATTGCTGATATGAATGTTAAATACCCAAGGTAAACTAATGGTAAAAATAAATAGTCCTTACATTTGTTAGTCCTTACTTCTTTTCATACAACTGAACTACCTACATACAATACAAACATATTTAAATATAGTATAACCATGATATTTAAGTATTCATTGAAAACTCGTGAAATTTTTTTTTCAGCCTGCCGTGGTTGGAGTTCTTGAACACAATATTATATCCCTTCGCCAACGTTACCGAAAGTGACACAATTGTTCTCTACGTACCAAAATACTTGGAAGACATACTTGTAAGTATCTATAAGACTCTTCCAACAATCTGGTTACTTTTACTAAACTACCAGTGGCGGTTCTTCCCATTGATCAATTGGTGTTTGACCCCCCAAAATTATAAAACAATAATAATAATATGTTATGTGCATCAAAACAACTCGTCTTATTCTTAATTTATTTCAAATGTACCGCGAAACAGCAAAGCTGCGAGCGGCGGCGGAGAGTGACGTGCAGTGACATCTGTTGTCTTTAATAGAAGCTTTCATTCTCAAAGTCCACACGATTCGCTGGGTCGATTTAAAAAATTTCTCAACTTTGGCATCTTCTGTCACGATAAATATTATATATTTCAAAGAGATAGTGACATAAACATTTGTCGGTTTTTCATTTTACATGCATGTCGTGTGTGGGAAATTGGTTGTTTTTCATTTGATTCGCACCCAGTACCTTTGGGTACTGCGGATGGGTGTTTAAAACCCTTATTTAATTTATTTTTATTTATTTAATAATTTTTTTAAAAACATGACATATTCATATTACAGTGATCTTTGGCTGTCCAACTAGGAGATTACCTGTTTTAGGACAGTCAGAAATAGGCATAATTATTAAAAGCGATTCATGTTTCGTCTAGTGTATTGACTTTTACTTAGTTATTGCACTTTATAAATAATATGAAAAGTTTTCTTGGTTGATATAAGAAGTTGCTAACTTGTATTTTAAATAATATAAACGTAGAGAATAGACTAAAAGAATATTCAAATATGATAATACAAAAATAGCAATATAGTAAAAAATTATTGACATATGAGTTTATAAAATTGAAATTTTACTTTTTATATAGATGAAATTAATATTTAAAATTTAAAAGAGAGCTGAGAAATTAAAAAAAGGAAAAATAGAATAAAAAGATGTAAAGAAAGGTTATAAGCAGATATTAAATTTACAATGGTAAACACATAAATTTACTGTAATACATATATATATATATATATATATATATATATATATATGAAATAAAATACAGGGTAGTTCAAAAAAACGACATTTAAGAAAAGCAAGTTAATGACTGTTAATTAGCATATTTTCGCATTCATCTCTCCCCAAGATCAGAATCCAATTATTTACCAGATTTCGGAGAATGTTAGCACTTTTTGATTTCCATGCATCGGGAATAAGATTAAGCAATTTAGGTCCTAAGTATGAGAATTGTCTTTGAGCTAAGGATGAAGAAGTGGTGGGAGGAACAACTGGGTTCCTCTTAGCATGTCTAGTATCGTGATAATGGAGTACGGAAGTGTATTGGTGACGCGTTCTTTGGGTATGTAATATGATTTTCCTCATGTATAATTGCCTTACATCTAGAACACCAAACTCTTCAAACAATGAATCACTAGGGTATCTGAACGGTTTTTTAAGCATAACTTTAAGAAGTGATTTCTGAGCTTTTGCTAAGGGATCAAGTATTGTTTTAGTACAACCTCCCCAACCTAAGGAAGCATAATCTAATAAGGAATTACACATGGCAAAGTAAATTGTTTTCATGTCTTTAATGCAGAGAATATTTCTAATAGCCCTGAAAAGATGTGTAAGTTTCCTGACTTTTGAGGAAGTTAACTCTATATGTTTATCCCACCTCAGAAATTTGTCTATGATAAATGATATTATTTACCAAATTTACTTTTATGTTGTGAACAACTACATTAAAACGTAATCTCTTAAAAATAATTTGCCGTAAGTACATGGATTTTAACATGATATTTATTTAGAGTCGAGAACTTATAAATTGTTGTAGATATTAATGTATGGGCATTTTTCACAATATCAAATAAAGATTAGTCATACATTTTTTTTCAAATAACCTACCACGCTTGGATCCCTAGAGCCGCCTCTGTTCGACACACATGATTTTCTTTTCTGGTTTCTGATCTTATGATATTATTTTAAACAATTTGAGTTACTTCTTTTTAGGCTCTAGTTAAGGAAGTACCAAAAAGAGTTCAAGCCAACTATGTAATGTGGCGAGCAGTAAAGGATTCAGTTTCGTATACAAATGAAAAACTAAGGCAGAGGCAGTTGGTGTACAGCGGAGTTCTAGCAGGAATCACGGCTCACGAGCCCAGGTGGAAAGAATGTGTTACCACTGTCAGTAACAGGTGAGTTGTTTATTTTATTATCCTCAAGGCTATATAGAAATGAAAACCATGTATGAACAAATTACGACTAAGGAGATTTCAAACGAATGCTAGGCCAAAAATATGCGTTGTAAAAAGATCCTAGGGAACACTTTTCGGGTTTCATCATCTTCCTCTCTCTGTCAGTTCCACGCCTCACCGCCTTACATTTGGTATCAGGGTGGAAGATGCTAGCCTTTCTTCCTGTGGCTATCCTTCAATATAAATAGGTAAATGTATTTTTATCCAATGGTCAAGTAGTTAAGACCTTGTCCCGATAAGACAAGAGATATTGGGTTTGATTTCTAGTTGTGACTGATATCTTTTTATTTTCTCTGTTTATTTTGTTTTTATTGTCAAAATTACGCATTTTGGAAGTAATGCTGTTTTATGGAGACTGATCAAGCAGGCAAAAGCTCAAATCTCCGGGGCAATAGGCATGGTTTCGATCAATGCGGTGGAAATATCAAATAACATTGTTTGTTATTCTGTCAGTCTAGGAATAGCAGTTGGCTCCATGTACGTGAGGCAACACTTTGACGAAGACTCCAAGAAGACGGCCGTGGAAATGGTCAAAGATATCAGGTAAACTCACCTAACCTAACAAGATACGAGCGTTTGCATCAATAAATCTTGAGTACTCACTCACGTTTTTATTTCAATTCAAAATATTTATTTGTATGCACACAAATGAACACAATCATTATCTTAATCATCGATGGTATTATAAATAATAAATATATTAAATTCTATTAAATTCTATTGTAAAATTAACTATGGAAGAATGGTCACTGTCACCTGTTAATATTATAAGAAGCAAGTTACGAAGTATGTTCCATACAAACGCTCCGTGATGAAGTGCATACGAGCTCTACCTGGGAATACTTTATTTAATTATAAAACCGTGAAATCAATTTGTATTTTAGGAATGAGTTTCGAAGCAATCTCGAGCGGGTGGAATGGATGGACGAAGTGACCAGGGCCGCAGCTCTGGAGAAGGCAGACAACATGGCTTCACACATCGCCTACCCACAGGAGCTAATGGATAATCACAAAATCACAGAATATTATGAAGGGGTAAGACCATAGATTTTCGAATTGATAAATCGGCCAATCCTCGGGGAAGGGCAACAGAACAAGTGCGCATAGCGCAGGAGGTTGCGTGTCCGTCTCCCTTTTGGTTATTTGTCAATAAATTAACTTGACAGTATACAAGCCACTCGAATTGTAATATGTATCACTATTCAGTCTTCTAAAACAAAACATTACTAATTACTAGTACTTTTTACATTGGCGTGCAAATTGCTGGGAGCGTAAAAAACTTTACTACAAATTCCAAATCTGGTAAACATAAGTTCGGGCTTGTTTCCGAAATTGAATATTTAGTTTACTTTCTACTTTTACAAATGTGTTAAAATTTACCCACCTCGCTCATTTTCGCTACGCCAGGCCGTTCATTTAAAGACAAACATATAAATCCTGCGCAGTCCCACAATTTACTGCGCTACGAACTTTACTTTTCTGCGCATTGTCTGATAATATCAATGTTCGCTCTTCCGCGGTCAATGTATGACTGATGCTGTAGTTTATTCAAAATATTCGCGAACCTTCCTGGTGCTAAAAATATGGTCACATGGTTTGCCTCCTGTTCGTCGAAATGATACCCAGATTTCATATTAGGGCAAGACTATCAATTTGGATGTTTGAGAACACTAGGAAATATAATATACTCTTAGTAGCTAGTTGCAACACGACAGCTGCAGAACACCATTTCGAATATCTAGGCACCTTTTTTTCAGACTGATACCCACTGATGTAAGGTATTTATATTTAAGATTTGAAGCACTACCTTACGAATAATATAGGTATTTTAAGTAAAACAATTAGAATTTTTTTTTAATTATCATAAACACCTCATACTTTGACTTTTGACTTGTCTTATACAAGTCTAGTATAAATTAGTTCAACTATTGTTACAATGGTATATATTTATTTTGAATTATGCATTGTTTTAATGCACTTACATTAATAACTGCATTACTTGCAATAGTGTTTTACACATTAATTGTTCTTTATTTTATCGCTATTATTATCCTGTTTACCACTGTACGCTATTAACTCGATTATCACTGTATTGTAAAAGCCATTTTATGGCGTGAAAACAAAAACCGATTTTCAACTATAAAAAAGCGGAAAGCACCTATGAATTCGTAACTTTCTGAGGTAATCACTTAGAAACATTTGAAATTTTAGTAATACATTTTACAGAATTCATCATCATCATCACTTTTGGCTCTACAACCCCTGGTGGGTCTTAGCCTCCTCAAGAGTCTTCCTCCACTCATCTCAGAATTATTTATAATTAAACCCGCGGAAAGATACATTTTCTTGGCCTGCTAAAGAAAATTCGAGCGAAGGCCCGTCGAACACGCTGGATGACCTTTGAAATAATCGAGTATTTTTTTATATATGTCTTTTTATAATCGCAGAAAAAATAATGTATAAGGCCTATGAAAACTGCTTTAAAGTTCAAAATCTCTTACTTACGAACCCATTTTCGGTTATTATTTTATTGTAAAATGTGGCAAATTAAGTTATTTATAAAATGATCGGAAAAAAATTTAAATATTTATGCCTAAACATCCACAAAATAAAATAAAAGGCACTTTTTGGCCATGTTTTATTCTTGCATAAATTAAAACAGGCGGATGGTGTAAAGCGGGAATTTAAACCTTATCGCCATCTACGTAAGGGTTGTTATTGATAGCGGCTCAATTTAAAATTTTACACGACGTAGTGCATCGCCTTAAGATACTAACTTTATTTTAGAGTATTTGCTAGGGCGAATTCGATCGTAGGTCCGGCCAATAGACCAGAGCCGCACATCGCATATTTTTGTACATACTCTCTTTACCGACTTTATTTTAGGGTATTGTGTCATCTTAAGTCGATTCCCAATTTATTTGTTTATTTATTAATTAATAATTGGGAAATCGAGAGTTTATATTTAATCAAGTTACATTTACAAGTTTGTACATAAGTATTAAAAACTAAAATAAAACTAATTATGGATTTCCTCCTTGTGGCTTTACCTCTACTGAGACAGCATAATATTATGGAATAAGTAAATTAAATTTGTGAGAAAGGTATATGAATTTTAAAAATGATACAAAACAAAAGATTATTTAAAACAAAAAAATTTGCAAAACAATACATTTATAGCCATGGAGAGGTTGTAGATATAAATCAAATCATAATAGAGATATAAACATTATTCACAAACCATCAGAGAAATATTCTTTATGGACCTCTTGTATTTGGTAAGTTTGCAACTGAAAATATCAACCTTGGATAATACGCTATTGTAATTATTGCATAGTCTGTTCAGGCAAGAATTCTGCTTAGAGTTTGTTTTGCTGGTGATCGCTGGTGATCGTGACCCTAATCTAATTTCCATGGTGGGCAAGTCTCCTCCACCCCTCGCAGTTCTGCGCTGTGTCTGCAGAGAGCTGTAGAGAGCTGTAGAGAGCTGCAGACGCCAGATAATTGGTCACTGCAGCGCCTTCGTGACCTTCCTATGCTTTTATTGCCTTCCTCTTTGAAAATGACTATTAGTTTCTTCAAGTTAGGGCCCTCAATTTAGCGAGCAACGTGTTCAAACGTTATAGGCAGCCAGTTGAAAACCTATTGTGGAAACATAGCTCATCTAGCTTGCTTACATTACCGCAGTAATAACGCCTAGGTGCAGAATTAGCGGATGAATATTATGTAAAATAGCAGGGTTCAATCTCAAATTATAAGAGCCTTTTTATCATGCTAATCGCTTGTTAATTTCAGCTGGATCTACAAAACACTCAGTTCCTCCGCTCAGTTCTGAACTACACGAAGTTCGCGATGGACTACAACACCAAGCGGCTGAGAGAGGCGGTCAACAGGACCGAGTGGAGCACGCATGGTCAACCAGCTGTCGTCAATGCCTTCTACTCCTCCATTGAGAACAGCATCCGTATGACAACAAAATATGATTCTTCCATCTGGTCCCCTCATATTAAAATAGTATACGATTCAGTTGAAAAAAATCACTCGATGAAATAATTAAATATATTAAAATTCTCAGATAGAAGACTCGTTTCCGATTAGACTTTTATTTTTAAAATTGTGAATGAAATTATAGACAGCTCTGATTTACTCAGCTTAGTTATCTTTCAAATATATCCATTTTAACATACCAACCAGAACTACTCTTTTTATATCTATTTTTTCGATTTTTTATAGGTATTTCAAATGCGCTATATATTTTTATTATTTTTTTTTTTGCCATCCCGATTGTTACAATAGCGGCGCGAAATATGAATTATTCATTTTGGCTATTTTTAGGATTTGATTAATGGATTTCACTACAAATATTTGAGGTAAAATCGAAAGAATTATTATTTTTCTTTCTAACGTCGAAAAATTACTCATTTTCGCATGATAGAAAGAAAGATAAAAATATACATATATAAAATATGATCCCCGGTCATATATGACCCTGAAACTCTGGAGAAGTTTAATTACAATTAAGGTGTTGGTCAACAGGATGTACATCTTCAATTACAGTATAAACATGTAGCATACACAATAATATTAATAATTATAAATATACATTTATAATATTTTTATTACTTATTAGATATTTAGATTATTTTTATTGTCACACATGATCTTTTTAAATGCAACCATCAGTACTGGGTCATTTAAATATTATCAGTTTAAACTAAGGATATTAATTAGTAAGATAGGGAAGAATTTGTTTCAAAATGTCTGTACAACCAGAACTTACTGGTGTTAAAAAAAAGAAAATATAATTAAGGCTGTTGTTAAAAATTGAAGTTCTCAGAAAATACTGTTTTTTTATCAATATTTAACATATATATGCATAGTAGTTGACGCAATGTCACTGGCGTATGTACTCCATACTATCAGACACGGACAGGTTATTGGGTTAAAAAATAAAGTCAACATCGATTTTTACCCCCAGTGTTCGATTATTAATCGAATTATTAACTATAATTAATTTTCAGAGTTCCCAGCTGGGGTACTTCAAGGGGATTTCTTCTCCTCTCAGCGACCTCGGTACCTGAATTACGGAGCTATTGGGTTCATCATAGCACACGAAATCACACATGGTTTTGATGACCAAGTAAGTTTCAACTTTCAGCCGGTTGGTGAATTTTACAAAAATGCGTGTTTACTTGGTAGATATTAGTATACATTTTGAAGTAGCACATAATGCTTGAGAGGTATGCAAAATCCTAAATATGATAACATTCTCTTGAGGGTATTCTCTTGAGAAACCAAATTCCACATTAGAACCAAATCCCAGGCTAAAGAGAGTTTAAAGGAAATATTTTAAAGGGAAAAAAACTACACACATAAAATTAAGATTTGGATTAATAAACAAAAAAGTTTATTTTTAATTTCCGCTTTCATTGGTTTACTTTGTTAATTTATTTTTATTTTTAGTTCGTTATTTTTTTTTTTAATTTTCATAAAAATAATTTTTTTTTTTATTATTATTTAATTTTCAAAAAACATTATTTTATTTTAGTTCGTACTATATATATATTTTTTTATTTTTATTTTCTATCTTTATTTTCCGATTTTATGTCCGGGTTAAATTTTCCACATAGGAAAAAACTAAACCCTTCCACAAACTTTTTACAAATGATCATCTAGTCAATCAACATTATGCAAGTGCATTATATAAGCAAAATAAATACAAAGCAATACAAGAAAAACACGTCAACTCACCAGAGATCAAATGGGAAAATAATTCACCGACTCCAGATATTTTCATATTATAGGGTTCGGCTCGGTAGAACTCCTAACAGGGCCTATAAATCCTACTGATCCCTCAACATAAATATTCAAAAAATCTTTCGTTATGCAACATGTTTTTAAAATGACTGATTTTCGCATTTTTATATATAATTTTTTGGATAGATCTAATACGCCTAAATTTTTAATGAGAGAGCTAGGTAAAATGCCAGTAGCCGAAATAACGAATGATAATTTTTTTATAGTCTGAGAATGCCAAATTCTTTTTATCTCATCTCCTAAATCTGTGTATTTTCTTATTTTTTCTATTATTATAATTTTATTTTCTATTATTATTACATTTTTAAAAAATTACTACTATTTTTATTTTTTATTTCCGTTGTTTTTTATATACTTTTAATAATTTTCAGGGCAGCCAATTCGACAAAGAAGGAAACTTGCTGAACTGGTGGGCAGAGAACACCAAGGCACAATACTTGGAGAAAGCTCAGTGTATCATCGACCAATACTCAAACTATACCGCTAAGGAAGTTGGCGTCAATGTAAGTTCAACTACAGAATTAGTTTTTTAAGGAGATAAATGATGGCAACACAATAAGCTAACCGCGGTGATATTTGTAAAGAAACCTATGTCCAAATGTGTGAAAGATACAACCCGTCTACGAAGAAGACAATGTGATAGTTGGTATGAAATAATGACTGTTTTGTTACTTATCTTTATAATCTACCGTCCTAAAGTGTTGCATATTCCAGTAGTACGAATTATAGCCTGGATGTCTAGCACGGATGATCTATAAAGTCCTGTCAATGAGATATTGACGAAATCCGTCATCTATGGTCGATTGGCGATATTTGAGAGCACGGTTTAGAATATGATTCCGATAGTCGGTGGACAAAAGCCGCTACTTTTAAGCTGTCAATATGCACGTATTTTTGGATAATGTCGTTTGTTATGCAAAATAACTTGATTATTAATGAATGGGGGTGAACTAAGTTATTAGAACTGAAAAAATCGCATACACGATCTAACTTAACGAAGTAATTAATTCGTCTAAGATGCGATCAATTGATTCTGCTAATGACTTCATTATCTTATTAACTCCATTTGTAGTGTCATAAAGTAAATGCGGAGTGCCAATGCATAGTATTTAAATACGACATTGTCAATTTATTAGTATTTTTTACTTTTACGTATCTGTGTGACGTTTAGTTAAGTCAATTGATTGAGAGATATGTCATTGTTGCCAGCGTACATCGAGTTCTGATTTATCCCTCTCTAAACATGAGTTACTATCAATTATGTAGGTATTAACAGCCTGGAACATGTACCATACTTTATATCAACATAATATTTTTAAAATCTTAAATATAGAAATATGTTTTTTTAAAAATTGCATTATTTACAAAATCCATATAAACATAATCGAAGCAATTTAAAACAAATTCCTAAAATATCTTTGTTACAAGTCATTTGTAAGATTTCATAATTATGCAGAGGCAGCTTCATACTTTAAAATTGATTTACTGATTGTACGGAGGCATCATAAGGATGCACCATTCCTATATAAAGTAGTTAACAATAATATTCAATGCCCAGAGTTGCTAAATAAGATTCAATTCAATGTACCTGAGCGTTCATCACGCTATTCTACTGTCCTGGGTGGATCAATGCAAAACGAACTCTAAGCAGGATTCTTGCCTGAACAGACTATTCAATAATTATAATAGCAATCCAAGGTGGATGTTTTCAGTTGCGAGCTTACCAAATACAGGAGGTCCATAAAATAATCTTTCTCTGATGGTTTGTGAATAGTTTTTATGTCTCTATTCTTTATATTTCTATTATGATTTGATTTATATCTACAACCTCTCTCCATGGCTATAAATTTATTGTTTAATAATTTTTTTTGTATAAATGTTTGAATTCATATTCTTTTCTTACAAATTTAATTTACTTATTCCTTATTATGCTGTCTCAGTAGAGGTAAAGTCATAAGGAGGAAATCCATAATTGGTTTTATTTTGGCTATATAATACAAATGTACAAAATTAAATAAATGTAAACTGTTAATTCCCCGAAAATTAAAATTAAAATAAATTATTAACATTGGTTTGGATATCAAGAGTGCGACCGGAAATCGGTATAAAATCATCGGTAGTTACGCCTATCGATCAGATACTATAAAGTTATCGATTTCACATTGCTAGAACTCCTTGCATACTCTACCCAAAGATTCATTATCGTTGTGACTCCCGGCCCCAATAAAACGCCGGAATCAAACAAAATATATTTGACATTTTATTGTTATGTGATTAATATATTAACTCAATTTGGACAGCCATAAGGCCAGTCCTTAAATATCAGGAGGTAATAATACTTCTGAGTTCCTGACCTTGGACAGCAACACGTGCCATCTGTGTAGTACATCTCAGACCAATATTTAAGATACCATAATAATTATTTCACTACCCGGCTGAAAGTATTTTATTTTAAGACTATCGTCATCAATATATAGTAACATACTCGTATAGACATTCACCTATGCAATGGGTGTTTAAATCTATTGAATTCTGTTCAAATGTTCATTTTGGTCTGATTAACTGTAACGCTTTTTTTATTTATCCATTTTTTTTTCAGCTTAATGGCATAAACACACAAGGAGAGAACATTGCGGATAACGGTGGCCTGAAGGAGGTTTATCTAACTTACCTAAAGTGGGTGAAACGTAATGGGGAGGAGCCCACCTTACCTGGTTTACCATACTCACCAAAACAGGTTGGTATTCAATCCATATTCGAACATGTTCATGTTCCCCTTACTTATAAACGCGGTGTAAATATTACGCGGGGCGAAAGCTTAGAATAGTGAATAACTTGACTAATTACTACGGTGTTTCTTTGATTAAAACGGTCTTAAACCTGGCTCAGGGCCGGTTTTACCACACCAACGTTGAACGGGCGTGTAAGGATATAATTAGTAAAACGGGTAATGTTTAGAGTAATCCCAAAATCAGAGTATTTTTTGTGAAGTTGGGAAACTTTAACAAATTGATTACTATCTTATCACCATCTTATTTAAATTATTCTAAGAACACAATAGCATTTAAAGTCTCCATTAATTAAAATAATCATAAAATATTTGTCGTATTAATATATTCGTTTCTTCAAAATATTCCTTTACAAACAAATCGGGTCAGGAAGACGCACTGTCCAGCGGGTATTTCACTTTATATTTTTTCTGGATACAACCCAAGCCAGATCACTCACGGAGCTTACTAACTGAGAAAAAATATTTTAAATGTCGAAAGCCAATTTGTGCAACTATAGTTTATAAATGAAATTTAAAAAATAAAATATTTTCCTATGATTTAAATCCTATGCCAACTTCTTGGGCTCAAAACACTATTACTTTGTCATGAAAATGTCTCCTTGTTCTTCCTACCAAATAATTTTCCAGATGAAGAATCTGAAAACAAACGAGAGAGATTTAACAAACCCATTTCAAAGTTTAAAGATCGACTAACCAAGGCTATAATATATTTTTTGTTTTCTTTCCAGCTTTTCTGGTTAAGCGCTGCCAACATCTGGTGCTCAGTCCACCGCCCAGAGGCACTCAAGCGTCAGATCACCCTCGGGGTCCATTCCCCCGGCCGCTTCAGGGTTTTGGGACCCATGTCCAACATGCCCCAGTTCTCAGAAGACTTCAAGTGCTCGGCCGGGGCTAAGATGAACCCCAAACACAAGTGCACCGTCTGGTAGAAGGGGGTTAATTAATGCACGTACCATATCAGTTGTGAGTGGCGCGCGGCAAATAATAATGTCATCAAGCAATCAATCAAACAAACACGGTACCAACCAATGAATCTTCTTCTGGAGCTCTCTCAGTCAGAGGATGGCTATTAGCTGAAAAATCTTTACCTTTCAGACTTATGACTGGACTTACAAATCGGAACAAAACTTTGCACACTTTTTAGCATCCATATTTCAGTAAGAAAGACATAATATCATTTGTAATGACACCAATCAAAAGCTTTTCCTCCAGGGGGGCTATGTAAAATCAAATTTCGATGTAATCGTAGGTGAAGGAAATATTGAGGGAATAAGAAAAGAAAAGAGAAAGGCCCATGTAGTTTCTGACTTGTCAGATCTAGAGAAATTCATGTCTAGTTTTGAATAAATTTTAAGAATCACTTTAAAATTATTTTAACTATCGAATAAAGCTGACTGAATTGTCTTTTAAAAGTCAGTTTAAAGTGAACACAAGCACCAGAGGTGGCTCTAGGGATACAAAAGTGTAAGATCAATTGAAAAAAAAATGTGACCATCTTTATTGACGTTTATATTATTTTCTTTGAATTGTCGTATAATAATTTTGGTGGTCGATGACTCTTTGGCCTAATAAAGCAGCCGCCCCCCACGAGCACAATTTTTTGCAATTATGAACGGATGATTTCTTTAGGAGAGATAACCAAGAATCTTTTCGTTCTTCTGTGTAATACACTAAGTCTGAGTCATTGAAAAAATTCTACCAATCAAGTGTATTGCATTTTATCTCTGCACATAATTGTTGACCTTACTTTACTTCTGCACAGACTATTTCTAATTAAAGTTTGTGAATATAATATTAAGTCATTAACAATATATTTTTATCACATGAACTAGTCGAATTACTATAATTACCATTATCGATGGCTGAGTTCACAAATACATAAAATCCCATAAGCATATGTTTATCGACACCATGATTGCACGCCACCTTTACGAAATTTTAAATAATAATTATTTTATTCGACTTAGTGTTCATTTTTAATTTAATCTTCATCACAAAGGGTAACATTAAAATGTATTTAATATTTTATGAATTATTTATTTTGCATACTTAACAAAATTATAACACGTATTGTTTTCATGTTTAATTTAATGTTATAATAATATCGTAACAATCATCTTTAATTTCCAACAACTTACTTGGAAATCAATTCTTGTTTTTTCGTATGGTGGGGGTGTTCAGAGGGGAACAGTCAGTGAGGCAATCTAGGGCTTCAGGCGTCGCCCTCTGCACCACTTCGAACCCGCCGGGGAATTAATGCAGCGGTCATTCTTTGACCACATGTTTGGTGGTCTGCACCGCACCGCATTCACACATCGACGACTTTTTAAGGCCCCACCTGTGTATCATGTGAGCACAGCTGCTGTGGAGGAAATCAATAAGGAAATTTTTAATAAAATTAAAATCAATTTTATTAATATTACGATTATCAAATAATACAATCATCACTGCCATGATTGCCTGGATGGAGTCCCCCTGATGGAGTCCTCCTGATGGAGTCCCTCTGGAGACGGGAGACGGTCAAATATCCTCCATGAACGGCTGCTTGCATACATTTTTCACCTATTATCCGCTTTTTTTATTTTATCTTTGGTTTCATGTTTTTATTTTATGAAGTTTTTGTCGTTTTGTCTAGTACGTTTTTCTTATTATTTGTATGATTTAATTATTTATAAATTTGGAATGTATTGCATTGCACTATCCCTGCATACATTCTGGAATAAACTCTAATTATTATTATATAGAAGTAATAAAAATAGATCGTCTGAAAGTGGCCTCACCACAGTTTAATATTGGCTTTGGATAATAATTACTTGAACTTGTTTATAAATTAACTGTTTTGTTTTTATAAATTAAATAATATATTATTATCAAATACAAAAAAACTCAAATTTAAATAATAACTTATTAAATTTTTTTTTAGTTTTGAACTCATCTATTGGTAACTTATTTTAAGTATGGCGAAAAAATAACAAAATATATATTCTAATTGTAATATATTATGCTATTTACTAATTAATATTTAGGCACCTCAGATTTAGTTTCATATACCGATTACTGTGCATTTTGTTTGTCTTTATGACTACTACAATTGATTTTTACTATGATATTTTAGTAGTCTTTATGACTACTACAATGGATTATTATTATGATATTTTGGTAGTCTTTATGACTAATATAATTGATTATTATTATGATATTTTGGTAGTCGTAATGAAAACTACAATTAATTGTTATTATGATATTTACGTAAGCACCAAATTATTTTTAATGTATTTTCCGTATTGACAAATTTAAAAATCCCTTTCTAACATGATGTATAAGGATAATTATTATTATTGTATAACAGAATTATTCAATATTATTCAGGTGTGACCACAAAAGATATTTTATTTTTGGTTTAATGAATTTCAGGTTTATTATTCCATTAAAAAAATCCCAATATATAAAACAAGTTACTTAAAAAAAATTGTTATGGAATTTACCCAAACAACAGTGAAAATATTTTTAGCAGTGAAGCAACGATTACGATTAATCTTTAATTATTGAAAAATATATTTTCTCCATTTGACACAAGGATATCTTTGGGTACTGTGTAGAGATTCGTATAAACATGTTGGAGGAACTAAAATCAAGATGCGATTAATGTAACAGACAATTTGGGAGGAGGGTATGGGTACCGCCATCCGGTAGCCATTTAGATTTAGGTCTAAGTCTAGGTCTGCCCACCTACTGTGCGGTACTCCAGCAGGACTCTCTCGATTCATCGCCTTGCACCGCAATGGGAGGGATGATATCTGTCACACAGCTGGACATACTCAGACCAAGATTCCTACACACCCCTCATACCTTTTTCCTCCCCAGATGTTCTTCTCCTTCCTTTCCTTAAAAAACCCTTCACACAGCATCACAAAAAACCACCTAGGCCTAAGGAGAAATTATTTTCTTCATGAAAAACCAAAGAAATAAAAAAATTAAAGATGCATTTTTTTACATTTTTCGATACACAGAATTCGAGTTGTCTAATTGTAACGGTTTGATTGAAAAAAGTCGATCAATTTCGGCATAGTATCTAAAACATTATTATCGGTAGAAAATCGTAAAAATGAACTAAAATTATGATAATCTATTGGACGACTAATCGTAATCGTTTCACTGTTTTTTTCTCAATTTTTCCATACTTTAATAATATGTATTGTATTACGTCTTTTTCGTTGTTATATTTTAAATAAAGAGTACGTAGTTAAGGTTAAAATGAATGTTAAAAGTGTTACCTATATTGTTTTGATGTTTAGATTAATTTTGTTCTTGAAAATATAAAAAAAACTCAAAATTGTAAAAACTAACAATACACGTTACTTTCACAAAATTTATTAAAAATCATTATTTAGTTATTTATTGAATACATAATTTTGTTTTCAAATGCGAATTTTTTTCGAACAAATTTTATTTTTTGCAGCTAACTAAATACTATTATAAGACTTTTTGTTATATTTATCAACCATTTTTTACTGACACCGTATTAATATAATGTATATTGTAAGTTATTTGTATGTAAATTAGTTTATTGTAAATTTTATTTAAATAAATGTATTATATTAGGTATATTTACTAGTTTAAAATGTGAAATTTTATTTTTAAAGTTCGTCAGCATTCGAAAGGTTGAAGGAACCAACGCGCACACCTGATATCAAGTTCGGTGCTTTCAGAATATCATGACCTAAAGACAGGAATACACTATCCCATGATTTATTTATTTATATAGCAAAACCAAGAGATTGTTTTGCATATATAAATAATAAACTTATAAACAATACAAATAAAATCTAATTTGTAAAGATTTTTTACATAAACATCCAATTACAACAAAAAATAAGGGTCCAGTATACGTGAGCGAAAATATTTACAAAAATTCAATATTGTAAATATCAAATAAATATTGAATAAGAACACATATAAATGACAATACATAGAAAAAAAATTATCCTCACTTCTCCAACCACAGCAAGAATCACTGCTATATATCTACAACTAAACTGAACAAATGTTTATAAAATGAATGGTATGCAACGGAACAGGATTCATAGCAACAACATGATAACTTGCAGTATGTTATTAAACAATTAAAATTATTCAATGTGAGCTAAGTTATATTTGCTATGTATTCTTGAATTACACGAAAATATATAAATATCCTTAAAATTCTTATTAAATATGTGCTACGCTCTGATTATAAAATCGTTTTGTCTGTTATTAGTTAAAGCATTTATAAATATGAAAAAAAATAAATTATCTCTAGTTCTCGAGCTTGGGACTCTAAAATTAATCTCAATCAAAAGGGGCGAACAATCAATGAAGCCATTGATAATTTTAGGGAGATATATTATATCTGCAGAGTCTCTTTCTGATTTAGGAATGATCACAGACTCGACAGAATTTAGAACAAAACATAAAACTCATCTTTGTAGATAATTATTTCAATAAATTCAGAAATCTTTCACATTCAAAGTCCGGGAGGTTATAAATAAACTAAATTTGTATATACCTACAAAGTTCTCCAGTCCTAAATTAAATATATTAATATTTGAAGATTTTTATCCTACCAACCACAGACCTTGGATGTCTATGCCAGTAGCTGTACAACCATATAATGTGCAGTGTTTTTAATATAGCTATCCAAGCTAAAGCTTTCTTGTAAAAGTGTGTTTATCTGAGGTAACCTGTCAGTTAAGTAACTAACTAACTAACTAACTGACCAACATGCCGTTTCCCCGCATGGGTAGGCAGAGAGGACGAACCGCCAAACAACTCGGTCACACCACACACTTCTTGCCTTCACATTCATACATACTCTTCTATTATTCTGACTCTTCACATGGCCCGACTCGAGTATCTGATTCACTTCATCATGCCATATCTTCCTCGGGCGTCCCCGACTTCTGCTACCATTCGCATTTGCATCATATAACCTCCTTACACTCCTGTCTTCGCTCATTCGCTTTACATGCTCAAACCATCTAAGCGTCCCTTACTTAATCATTACGCTTACATCAGCCTTGCACTCTTTACGGATCTCCACATTCCTCGCACGATCAAACATGGTTTTACCACACATACACCTCAGGGATCTCATTTCAACAGCATTCAATCTACTTTCATCCTTTCTTTGCCAGTTCTATGACTTACTTCCATACATCAGCACTCCATTGTGGACTGCTAACTTCGCTTCTTTGGATATTTTTTGCTAGCGCCAACTGCGTTCAGTCCTCCATTAATGGATTTAATTGCATTTGCCCTTCTTTCAATATCTGTCAGCCTTCTCATCTCTCGTAAACATATTTCCTAAATACATAAACTCATCCACCTGCTCCAAGTATTCCTCATTCACAACTATATTGAACACTGTTTTCGTACTCTCTCGTTCAAACACCATTACTTTAGACTTACTTACATTCATCATTAACTCATTTTTCATGCATACTTCGTTCATCCTAAACACGAGAGACTGTAGATCATCCATACTATTAGCAATCAGCACCGCATCATCAGCATACAACAGGCAAGTGAGTATGCCTTCTTAATTCACTTTATTCGGCCAAGTTCCTATGTGAACAGTATTCGGACTAGTAGAAGGCAAGAAATTCAAGCGAGACAGTAGATAGAAGGAAGGCTCAATGATTCGGTCGAGTAAGTACCCCCTCCTCTTCCGTACTCAACTTGGCGCTTCGCTCGATTTCAATTTCTCAAATCCAAATATACTATTGAAGATTTTATTTGAAATAATAGACACACTTCTACAATATCAACTTTTTTGTTTGGAATTTTCATTGGCAGTTACTTTTATGTTTTATTTTTTTAATATCAACGGTATTAAATATACCATATACAATAAATTATAAACAGTGACATCAGAAAATATACAATTAACAGTCAATCTAGATGGATATAAAAAGTTAGAGATACAAGTACATGCAAAACTTGTAGGTAGACTAGGTTAGATTAGTATTGATTGAAATATATGATAGTATAGATACATGATATAATATATTACAATAGCTTAACTGTATGCATTTATTTTCAGGTTTTGGTTGAAAGTAGGTAAGTGCCAATCAAGCTGTTGGTTCACCATATTGACTATTATTATTGACCCAAGTTTCCTCAGTTGCCCCAGGCAGTTCATTTTATATACATATTTATTTGACTTTTTACGTAAGTATGAGTATACTTACATTTTATTGGTCATGATTTAAAAGATATGATATTAAAGCCTTTTTGTACCTAGTTAAGAGCGAGTGTTTGTAATGTTCAGTCTTAGAATTTTTACAATTAAAGAGGGTTTTAGAACGAGTAGCTCTTATGGGTACATGAAATTCAATGAGGTTAATTAAATCAAGGCTCTATACACTACCATTTACAATTTTGAACATAAATATTAAGTCGGATATAATTCTTCGATCTGATAGTTTTAGTAAATTTAATTTTTTCACTTAGTAATTATATTTTATACTTTCAATGGGAATACTGAGTTTAAAGTTAATGTGTCTTAGGAATTTGTGTTGAATTATTTCTATTGAATCTGAATGTATTTTATAATGGGGGGACCAGATCGAGGAGTTATATTTGACTTGACTTCGAACCAAAGATGTATACAAAATTTTCAAGGTTGAAATATTTCTGAAACATTTAATACTTAGCTTTACACACTGCACCTCAGCGTAGTCACAATTTCACTGGACTGCAAAAGTAGCCAAGCGCACTATAGGGGTTAAACCAATCTCAATGACTCGCCCACTGTCACGTGATCAACTCTACTTTCCAAGTTGTCCGGCCGAGTAATTTGGCCTTAACAGTCTGGAGTATGTTAACCTTCGGCATGCCAATATGCAAAATAAACTTTTGGGTGCCTTGGGGGTGACTCTGCCACCCCAAGCACTTTCAAATTTTAATGCCATTTTCTCAATTTTTGGCTAAAACATTTACCATCTTACTAATTAGTTTCTTATACGCCCGTTCGACATTGGTGTGGTAAAACCGGCCTTGAGCCTGGTTTAAGACTACTTTAATCAAACAAACACCATGGTCAAGTTTTTCAGTCAGTTAGTGGAATAATGCGTTTTCCGGAAATAATTATCATAATATAGTTAATTTTATAAAAAAAAATATTCATTCATCAACACCGCGGCATCCGGCCGCGACGGCTTGGGTTATGCCGACTTCCATCTTTGATATCCCCTCACGCAAATTTAGTTATAGTGCGAGTGAGGGAGATGGCACGCCTCACCCTAAAGTTATTGTGCGATTAGATTGGACATTATTTTTTGCATTAAATCAACTAAGAATTCCCCCCAGGGCCTACGTTATCTTTGGGGATGCTGCGTAAGCGAAATAATTCGCAAGTGAGAAGACGCATCATTGGACCGTGTGTATTTCAGAGGATATGATTCCAGCGAGCAAGGAGAATTATTTACGGTTTGAAATGATATCTATTTAAAAAAAAAAAAAAAAATTTCAAAAAAGTTGAAATAAAAATAAAATGAAACATCACTAACGTGACTTGTGAAAGAAGCAAATATTCTGTGGGAAATGAAGAATTTTTTCGCATAAAAATAATCACCTTTCATTATTATTTTCTGTTAATAAATTTGAATTTCACCAGGGTATTTCATTCGATATAGCTTGTGAAGTTAACAGTTTTACTGTATTTGACATTTTGTTTTCAAAATACAAAAAATAGTTATTCAAATAAACAAACACATTTATTTGATCATTGAAGACTATCTCTATGGATCGTAATAGATCAAACTACGTGAAAGGTTTTGAAATAAGCCATTAGTTATTACCAGTCAATTTTATAAAATACCTACTTACGCAACGGCATTATTATAGCTAATATCTAATGAATACACAAAAAAAAAGTCGATGATAAGAGATAATTATACACTTAGTATAATTGCTCCATTAGAGAATTACAACATAATAGCACTGAGTAATATATAAATAGAGTCTACATTTCTTGCAATATCAGTGTAAAATATTGTTCCCGTGCGGGAAGTAGGAAGGGGGATGTGGCGGCTGTTGATGTTGCCCGAATCCGACCGCGAACGAATTTAACGAACAAGTCAATGGTGACCTGAATATGCTCCGTAAGCTTTTAACATTAATAAGTCTATTTACAAGACTACTGATTATGGTAGAACCTTACTTAACGATGAAAGGTAATACTATTGCTTTCAGTATATTAATTATCCAGTACGACTTGTACAATATCTAAGCGTGCATATCGGCATTCTGTAGTTATCGCCGGAGACCTGTGCCCGGCGAGCGCTTGTAACTAACTGCGGCCCGTTCTATCTCACATCGGACAATGATCCGATATGAGTGGCCCATACTTCAAACGCCAAAGCTGACTCTCTCTACGTATATACCTCATTGCATTAGAGTAGATACTCGTGTAAAAATTAATTATAGTGAACCTAAATGTAAAAAGCTAGCGATATAAAAAAATCGTCATTCTCTAAAAAGTTAAGTGAATTCACCATTATTGGCTTTAAATTTCATAAAAATATGTCGATTGTTATTTTACCTTCATTTGTCAACTACTATTCTAATCAAATGTTCCGTGAACCGCGTTTTGTCTAAAAATCATGAAATGTTAATGATGTGTGACATTTACAACAAAAAATGAATAAAATCGTAAAATTTCTTAAATTGGTTAAAGACCAAGCGGCCCATATGATCCGCCGGTATAAAAAAGGCGAAACAGTTCACGACATTTTGAAACCGTTTATATTCATATGTCAGCTAACAGTCCTAACTCCTTACAACTTTTCAATCAAATCGAAAAAGGTCTTCATCGTGTATAACAAACTCTTTCTAGTGTATATAATCATAATACTTCTCATTTACTTTTATTGCATCTATGTCGTTACGAAAACGGGGGAAACCATAGTTGGTCATTTCCAAGGGACGATGCTGTTCGAAATTGGGGACTTGTTTCGTATTCATTCGAATTTACTCACCACTATTGTGAACGTCCTTAGTATTTTTGTAAATAAACACTTGTACCAAACGATTATGGAGCTTTTTAGCGATATCGATGGTAATTTCGCCCTTATCGGTAAAGATAAACATTACGAAAAAATAAAATATAAACCCTACGTGGGGTTTCTTGTAATAGCACTAATATTTCTTTCAAACTTCACTATAAATGATTCTTTGGCCAACACGTGGGACAGTAAACCATCATATTGTTTGTGGTTTGTTATCTTTATGCCGAGTAACGCGACGACTTACTACGTTGCTATTTATTGTACCGTGGTATTGATCTTCGATTACCACTTGAAAATATTAAATGAAGAAATTCAAAAGATGGCAAAAAATGAGATGTTTTCCAACGTCGCGCATATCTACAAAAATGACCAATTATTAACAAATGAAATCAAGCGAAACGCAGTAATGAAGACAAACAAAGATTTGAAACTCGAAAGGATGACAATACTTTTGACTATTTATGATGCTATTTGCGATGGAGCATCAAATATGAACAGATTGTACGGACTGAGAATTTTGACCATCGTTGGTGTTTCGTTTACTTCAACAGTGATCAATTGCTTCTTTGTTTGGGGTGTCTATAATGGCATTAAGTTAGGATACAGCGAAACAAAGTATTACACATTCTTAATCTATTGCTTTCAAGAAATTTTTATTAACTGGGGCAGTATCAGCGTGACTGTTTACGTTTGCAACAATTTAAAAAAGCAGGTAAAACAATATAAATTAACAATCTCACGGAAAATTTGAGTTTTTCACAATCTGTGGTATTGTTTTGTTTTGAATCTTAAATAGTCCAGTAACTTTGTCGCCTGAAAGGGAGGATACCTTGCGTCAGATCCTAAAGTTTTGATTTTTTGGTGAGTAGTTTATGATATTAGCCCAATTAATAATCCAAGTTTACGATCTCGAGCGCCAAACGCAACATTGTCAAAAATAAACACTAACACGAAGTTTTCTATCATTCTTCAGTTATTGGCGATTTTGACCCTGAAGGACTAGTTTTGACTACAACCATTTCAACTTTTTTCAAAGAAGACTTAATTTGCTGCATTTTGAACCCAGAATTGTCCCTATAGATCCAACAATTTCCAGGACACAGGTCTTTAAAATTTATAATTTTTTTCGAAATCGGAATTTTTTGAAATATTTTGCTGTGCTGCGGGAGTTCTACAATCTTGCATCAATCAAACTGGCATCTTTATGGTTTTAGAGAGCTGCAGGTTGTTATTATTTTTAACTTCATTTAAAGTATCAGTTAATTTTGAATAAATGTTTGCAAATTGAAATTAAAATAATCATTCATTATTCTTATTGTCTTTCATAAGATCCCTACACAATAAGTAAAAGTAGCAAAACAATTTTAGACATGGATGGAGAGGAAGGGAAGGTTTTTATGGTCATGAAACGTTCAGACAAGGCTTCGATGATTTAACTCAAAGAACAGGGCTAGAAATGATAAATATGAAATATTTATCCCCAAAATATTGGTCCCCCCAAACCTCTTCTGCATCCGTTTAAATATGGGAGGGGGCATTTTCCGAAGAAAATATGCCTGCAGGGTCGAAATTCTAATGCTACTAGAATATTCGGGAACGTTCTCCAGTGCCAAACGCATCGTAGCTAGAACTCTCTAGATACGTTACTAGTATTCGGCGCATACCTACACGCCTGAAGATTTTCGACGCACCAGGCTCGTCGAGACGTACTCAGTCAGTCATTAATTAGCTGTTACTACAGAGACCAACCTACGAGCCTTGCTAAGGCGGTCAGCCCCCCGGCCGTCCTCCGCGTCGTGTCCTCCGTTACCCCACCGCACCGCTACAGGCTACGAACCTACTCACCTTCACCCGGCTCTACATGGACATTTAAGGGAGGCTACGGATTACCATGGACTTCTCGGGATTACATCAGCGCCCTGGCCCCGGATATCATCCCTGGCCTGCGCTCCTCACGCGCCTAGACCCTGCGACACCTTCGCCGGTCTGCACCTCGGCCCCGCGACATCGTCGCCGGCATGCATCTCCTTCACATTTGCCGACCAGATCCATTACACCTTCGGCTACCATGTTTCACACTAGAGTACCCGGAAGACTCCACGTCATCCCCAGCGCTGAATACATCCACGAGTCCGGTCTCCACTAACGCGCTGTCGAGCCACTGACTTTGCCGCCTTGACCACTCCACCGCCGTCATTGCCGCTTACACCTGATATCATCGTCATCTCATAACTGCGCTACTGACACTATGACCACTATCTTTGATTGTCTCCTTACCAAATCCACAAAAGCTGTATTTTTGAAACGATGGGTTTACAGAAACAATTTTATGCTCAAATTATATGTTTGTTAATCTACTTTGAAAACATACTAGATAGTGATAATCAAAATCTAGTCCTTCAAGGTCAAACTCGCCAAAATCTGAAAGAAGATAGAATATTTCGTATTTTTATTTTTGATAATGTTGCGTTCGGCGTTTGAGGTCGGAAACTTCGATTATTCATTAGACCAACATCATAAATAATCCACCATCAAATCACAACTACCGGATCTAACGTAAGGTCTGATGTACTTGGTTACAAGACTAATATTGAATTTTACAAAAACTATAAGATAGCTACCATTTTACCGGGGTTCTTTAAAAGAATTGATTAAAATTAATTTATTTTTAAGGCCCTCAAGACATCTAATTTGGTGCATCAAGTTATGGCAATGGAAGAAGACGAAGTATTACTAAGAAAGGTACGAAAAGTATTCAATCAATTTTATTAATTTATAGCTCATATTTTGCAAGGCTGTGCGGCCTTTTCATATAAAATTTAAATTTGGATTTGAGGCCAAAATACCCAACCGAACTATATAATTATTTTTTATCACCAAATATAACAAATATTTAGTACGGATATGCGCCATATAATTTATTTGTTTATTTTTTTTTAAATTTTGTAATAAATATAGGCCTTTAAATTTTGCATGATTTTACAGGCAACTTTGGCATTTTGGAGTTGGTCATTTCAAAATCGGTCTTTCGAATTTAAATTAATGCATTGTTGCACATGAAAATTCATTACCTAATCTTTTTAAATTTTTAATACAGTTTGAATTTAGATTTTAAATTAGTGAATGAAATGGAATCTTAGAAGAGGAAATTTATTTATTAATTTTCGGGAAATTGACATTTTACATTTGATCAGTTTGTACATAAGTATAATATAGTAAAATAATACCAATTATGGATTTCCTCCTTGTGACTTTAACTGAGACAGCATAATATGGAATAAGTTATTTTAATTAATTATACAAAACAAAGATTATATAAAACGAAAAATTTACAAAACAATCCATTTATAGCCATGGAGAGAGGTTGTAGGTATAAATCAAATCATAATAGAGATATAAACAATAAAGACATAAACATTATTAACAAACCATCAGAGAAATATTATTTTATGGACCTCTTGTATTTGGTAAGTTCGGAACTAAAAATATCAACCTTGGATAATACGCAATTGTAATTAATGCATAGTCTGTTCAGGCAAGAATTCTGCTTAGAGTTCGTTTTGCTTTGATCAACCCCGAACAGGACACAAGAGAACGTTGAACGCGCAGATACATTGAATGGAATCTTGCTTAGCAAATTAACGCACTTAAGCTTAAACGCAACAACAGATTGCACTAATTAAATTATTTTATTAAAATATTTTGCAAGTTATGCTTCACAATATTAAGACGAATTATTTGTTTGCGTCCGTAAATACGCAAAATGAATATGAATAAATAGTTTTGTTCATAGAATAACTCAATTCTTTCAAGACAGGCATAAAAATACAATATTGTATCGGTGATTCAATCCAATATTGTATTTGTATGCCTCCCTCGAAAGAATTGTGTTTTTATGCGGACAAAACTATTTATTCATTTGCATATTGTGTAATTCGTCTCAATATTTTAAAGTGCATGTAGATTGCAAAAAGTGTATTTAAGTAAAATAATTAAATTAACGCCATCTATGAAAGAGCAGATGATGAATTATTTTAAGTTTACCCTTAACGAGGAAATTAACGAGCTGAAACTCAGCAGAGAGACTATATGTCGATGACAATACGTCTATATTTGGTGGCACTTACGAACGTACAAATCGTCCCTCTGAAATTGTATGAAAAAAATTACGACAGTTAATATACGAAATAAATCTCGGTGTAATCCCATTAAGATTTGGCTTGATTGACAGCGGTGTTTATTTTATTTTAGTCAGTCTCTGAGGAGGAAGTATCAATACCCAATTAAAACAAATAAAATTATTATTATTTTAATGTTTTAAAATACATTTTAAAAGTTCGCAGCAGTAAAGAGCCATTCCCTGGGGAGGAATGTTCAATCCTCAGTGAAACAATTTTATATCAAAAAATAATTTATTATCAATAATAGGGAAAACACTATGATTAACAGAGTATATTTGCATATTTTATCATATTTGCAGAGTAAATAGAACAAAATTCTTATTTTTAATAATTACATATTAAATCGCAAATAAATGCCAAATATGCCTTGGAAAACATGAGAAATTTAATTGTTTAATAGATTTTAAAATTTAAAACTGTATATTTTCAATGACTTTTGATTTTAAAAAAATTATTAAGTTCGGTATTTTGGCCTCAAATCCAAATCTCAAACAAATAATTTCTTTTAGCGGGACAGAACAACAAATAGGCAGAGTAAGGGATAAATTGGCTAAACTGTCAGGAAGAATACTTTAGTAGGTTGGGAAAAAAGAAAATTATTCCGTTAACCGGTTTAGAGCCGTTCACTCCCATGGGCGGAACTTTCATATATGAAAATTAAACATTATATGTCCGCACAGTTATAAAGATGTAGAAAAATAAATTAAAGTGTGTTATTCTGCAAAATCGGTATAGTTCTAATCACTCCCATGGGCGGTCACCTTTCATATTTTAAATTGGTAAGAAAGGCTACTGGCAGCGAATGTGTAAAAGTGAGAGAATTTAAAGTGGTTCTTTACAGTTTAGGGTGGTGTATTAAAATATATTTGTTAAATAATGTTTCATAACAGTATTGTTATTTAAAATATTGTTTTATTTTAAGCTCCACCATTTTTCAAACCATATCTTGCACCGGAAACCACAAATGACTGCCTTTGGATTATTTGACATTGACAACAGCTTAATACTAATTGTAAGTTACCTTAAAAAATATATTACGATTCTATAAAATAAAGTGTAATTTTAATACAGTTTTCATTTCTTTTTTGTTGTTTGTTTTTGGGGTGTTATGCCGTGTTGCGCTAACTCCTTCTTTAGCCGACGAAAATTCACACATCTTCGGATCTACCGGATCTGCCCTGATGATGGACACTGCAACGCTGTCCGAAACGTCGGCTAAAGAAGGAGTTAGCGCAACACGGCATAACACCCCAAAAACAAACAACAAAAATGCTTTTGGCCGTGAGAATCTAAAAACTTACCAGTTTTCATTTCTCTCTACAGATGACAGGGGCGTCAACTACATACTTGATAATTCTGGCACAATTTTCTCTTACAGCGTTAAACAGTTAAAATACAGATGCTAATAATAATTAATCTACATACAAATTAATTGACAATGTTAAATGGAAATTTTAAAGTTTTGGTAATATTAAATACTTTAAAAAGTGTAAGTGGATTTATTTTCTCTTGGTGACCAAGAAGAGTTATCATATTTTTTGATGCAACCAGTACGATGGACAGAAAAAAGGGACTAAAAAGTAAATTTGATATAAAATGAATATACCAAGAAAAGTTAACTTCTAAGAAAAGGAAGCAGGAATAATATCAACAACTGTAGTCCAATATTTAGAACGAATTAAAAAAAATTTAAACGCGGAGTTATCAAAGTGTGAACCACTTTGATAATTCTGCGTTTTCAAGGATATAATTATATAAAATTATTGCTCTATTCAAAAATTCTTTTAAAATCTAAAGCATAACATTTCAGTGTCATGAACATATCCAAGAAGCAACTATAAATACAAGATTTGGGTAAAAAAGCTTTTTATTGGTAGTAAGCTCTACAAAAAAATCCCACTCTCATTCAAAAATTACAACAATTTAAAATTTAAAATTCAAATTCTGGGACTAATTACCAAATGTATTCCTCATTGCCCAGAATACTAATGGAGGGAAACAATAATACCAAGTCAGTGGACATCTTCAATTTATCTTTAAACAAATATAAAATATTGTTAATGAAGCAATTCAGTTATGTACAATAAATAATGTATATTTCTTGAAAATTCATATGTAAAAGCTCCGAAAAAGGGCGTTAATTTATAAATAAAAAACTGGACACAAAACCAAAGATACAAAAATGGATACAAAATAATGCAGACTGATGCAGAAGCCACTCAATTGCACTAAAAAAAACTATGTAATGTATCATTGAAAAAGAAGAAAATGCTAACAAATCTAAACATAAAATGGATAAAGAACAAGACAAAGAAATAGGTATTTTTTAAAAATATTTACCTACACAAGAGGTAAAATAATTTCCGTCAAGGCCTATGTCATCTTTTAGGATCCTGTGTGGATAGTTACTTTTAAGGATAGAAAGGAAAGTAAGTTCTGGGGTAAGGTAAAATGTAAGAGAGTTTATTAGGAACCAGGGACATATGAATATATCCCTCTCACTACGGTGCAAGACGATGGATCGAGAGATCAGTTGGAGGGGTCAAAGGGTCTCCCCAAACCAGCCTCTTACGATCTGGCCCGCAACGTAGCAGGTGAGCAGGTGCAACCTGGACACACCTCACCCGATGAACCCGGGCACCCCTGCTAAGTCTGGGCGGCGGTACCCAAGCCCGCCTAGCAAGTAATGGTCTAAACTGGAAATTGAACGCAGGATCTGTGTCTCACCGGGACAACGTCTCTAACCACTCGAACATTGGAACCTAATTGTTTAATATCATTACTGTCGATTTCATATTTCAAATTCAGAATAAACAATATTATATTGAATATATCTGAATTTATTTGTAACCTAGATAGTGTCTCGGATAAACATAAATCTATCGACGTTTTCTAAAAGTCAAAATCAATATTCAATTTTATTGGAATAACTAATTTTAATTATTTTAAGGTTATAACGATCAATTTAATTTATAATTGAAGAAGAGACCACGCATAAGAAAAATATCTGTCTTACAACGCTATAAAAATCCTGGGTCGATTCCCAGTTTTTTTTTTTTTTTTTTTTTCACAATAATACGGCAGTTTCTAATATAAGAAAAAATATATATGAATGTAAGAGTGTTATATAGAAATGGCATAATATACTATATTTTAGGTTGTGCATAACCTGCCTCACTAGGCGAACCTGTATTGAGGCAGAATTTTTAGTTAATTATTTCTCCATTTTGTCTATGGTTTGCTAATATGTAAATGTTTAATATGGGTTCCCATACAGCAATCCATTATTTTAGGTTACATTATTGTTTACATATTGAAGATATGTAAACAATAAATGTAACCTAAAATAATAAGGTAAGTTGAGACCGTTACCTTATTATTTTTCTGTGTCTTGTTCTATTTCATGTTTCGTTTAGATTTATAATTATTATCTTCTTTTTCATATTCTTATATATTGATGGGAACCTTCAAAAGTTCTTAAAATAAGTTTTTCCAATAAATTGACTATATATTTATAATTATTTCAGAAAAAATTACACTTGGTTCATAAAATGTTTAATAATTCTTTTATACTACTCAAACTGTAATTTTTAATATTTAAATGAAATCCCGAGCACGGGAGATCCCACGAAGTAAGCATTGATTTAAGAAACATTTATTATATAATTGTAATTTGCAAAAGTGCAGTTCTGCTACAATGACACAAAATCCATAATGATGTTTGTTACCATATTTTCATTTGACATGTATATTAATTTAATACCTTATAATAAACATCTTGGCAAATTGAATTAGGTTCATGTTAGGGTGTTTATTCAGTATCCAGCGAATGTAATAATTTAGAAATTTACGCTGGAAATCGATTGAAAATGTTTTTCAAAAGTGACAGTAAAACTGCTGAATACTGAAGGCTCCTTATTAAGCGTTCAAAGATGTGTGGGGTAAATTATAGGAAGTATTTGTTCGTAAAATTATTATAAGTGAGTTTTGTTAAAATAAAATACTAAATTAGAATTATCCAAATTCTCGTTATTTCACACTAAAATAATCACGCAACCTCGGATTCTGCGGATTTGAAGAACCGCAGAATCATTTAGCCATCAATCCATTTAAACTGGCAATGACAAAAAACTAACAAAATTATTTAAAAAATCTTACCATTCATAAATTTTTATTCTTTTCAATATTTTATAATAAGTCATATTCTAAAACTTCCGGTAATTGTTTGGTTTAGGTTGTCTCCTTATTGTACCTTTTTAAAATGTCTGCTCAGAAGATTCTCATTTCTGAGCACAAACTGCCTCCTGTTTTATATTATGTTTTAGTTTTAATATTCGTGTTTTGTCCTGTTCTGCTGTTATTGTTATTCTAAGTTTTGTAATCACTTTGTATAAACAGTGTATTTAATGTTATAATATTAGATCTGTAGTGGGTAAGGCACACTGTAGGAATAATTTTAAGAACCACTAATATTGAATTACCATTTCTTTTAAAGTTTGTTATACGAGTAGTTAAGCGCACTTGAAGTAAAATGACACTAAACTGCGCTAAATAAATGCCATCTTATTATTATTATTAATGATAACCAATCCTCCAAAGATGGCTTGAAAGGGTGATGTAAATACAAATGTTAAGGGAGCGAAAACGATAATAATTAATTGAAATTGGTGAAAATATTTAATAAAACACGACTCCTTTGAAATATAGCAAAAATCTCTCGGAAAGTGTAGGGCAACTTATAGAGAGTTGACATCTTGCGAAAATGACAGTAATATTTACCTTTCCCTACATTCAAGTGCGACTGGTATCATTATAACCGATGCCTCGCGCGTCAAATAAATAATTCTGTCAGCGATTTAGTCTTAAATTCCCTCTAACGTACGCGCTTTGCTTTTATTCGTAAATTACTGTATCGTTTGTAAAAATAAAACTAAATTTAAAATATTCTAATTCTGATTTTACAAACCGAGAGTAACCATGCAACCTTCGATTCTGCGGATTAGAGAACAGCATAATCATCCAGCCTACAATCCATTTAAATTGGCAATAACATTCACACTTCCAAAAAAGGTACACTGTGATTTTTTTCATACCCAAACCTAAAAGTGTTTTTAATAATTTTCGGAGCTTACTTTGCAATTTTTTCCTACAGTTGGAAAATCATATAATTACCGTTTCGCCTTTAAAAAGGATAGATATTATCTTAAAAAATAACTTATATTAAGAACTTAATACGTTATAAATCGGTAGAAATACGGAATACGGGGGCTGAAGACATCATTGGAATCGATATTTGAGCTGTCTGATAAAATAATTTTATAATAGATAGGCAATCTATTGGTTAAGGTAACAATCGATTAAAACGCTTCGATACTTCTGCCCAGTGACGTACATTCCACAAAGACTGAAAAGCTGTGCTTACCATGAAAATTTATTTATTTATTAACGGACATCGTCCAAATTACAAAATAATAACACGAAAACAATAAAATGAAAAATACAGGATTAGACAAAGGTACATGAAAGCAAAGACATAGGGCAGATATAATATAAGAAAATAAAGTGACAAGTCGAATCAAGTCTACGCCGTGGGTCAGACCACGGGACACTTAAAATATTCCGTCACTTGTTTAGCGACCGGCAAAAATCATTCAGACTTATTCCAAAGAAGTTAAGGTTTTGACTTGAGTTGACCAGTATACACATTCTGGACAATTTTATTTATTTATTTATTGGATGATTTTTATAGCGCCGCTTTTGCGAAATATCACCTCAGGGGCGCTGTACAGTTAATGCAGATATTACAAAAAAATATATAATTATTACAAATTGAAATTGAAATTAAGTTAAATAAAATGAAGTACAGAAACAGGTGACACGGAGATGGAGAGTCTGCTGCAAGAATCCTATGTGGTGAGGAAACTGGACCAGCTGCTGCAGCGAGAGAGTCCACCGCGTCCACCAACAGTGCCAGCACGAGGTTCGTCATCCTTCCAGGTATGTGTCTGCTGCTAATAGAGCGCTGACACAATGTCCTCTCATGGATTCCAGACCTTGGCAGCACCGCTGTGACATTCGACGAAGGTAGAGGATGGAGACTCTGCAGCAAGAATCCAAGGTGGTGAGGAAACTGGACCAGCTGCTGCAGCGAGAGAGTCCACCGCGTCCACCAACAGTGCCAGCACGAGGTTCGTCATCCTTCCAGGTATGTGTCTGCTGCTAATAGAGCGCTGACACAATGTCCTCTCATGGATTCCAGACCTTGGCAGCACCGCTGTGACATTCGGAAAGTCCATCTCCCTGTACACTTGTTTCTGGTGATTATGTTAGTGGTGCATTGTTCCGAAATAAAAGGCGGCAGACGGGATAATAAATCAGCTTGGGCACTTGTTAGGGCTTTCAGAGTTTCCAAGAATAACATTGAAAACATCTGGCGTACCAACAGTTACCGATTCTCGTCCCAAGTTCAACTTCATTGAATTTAGAATATTTTTAGCACAATTTTCGATTATTCATTTTTGAAACACTGCACTCTAGTCACATTACTATTAAGTTCTGATTACTAATTGGTAAGTTAATTTAAAATGTTGATTCACTGATTTTTAAAATAACTTCAAAGGGATTTTGCCTCGTTTCCCCTGAAAATACTAAAAAAACACAAAGCGGTTGGAGACGGCATGACGCGTCCAGCTGCCACAAAGGGCGCTAACTAACTCTGGTGAATAATATCCAAAATTTGTCGAATGATGGTTGAGGAAGAGCAGTTCATTATTTCTGAGTCTGTGCGAGGGGATATTGAAGGGAATGAGTTGCAATAGAGTAGGTGAATCAATAATACCATTTATAATTTTGAAGAAGCAAATGAGGTCATTTCTTTCCCGACGGACTTCCAAAGGAGAGAGGTTTAGAGTAAGTTCAATTTCATCATATGAGTATTTGCCTTTTTCTAATCCTAGCCTCCTAGCAATCCCTCTTAAGAACCGATGTTGAACAGATTCAATGCGTCGAATGTGGACAGCATAAAAAGGAGACTAGATTACACAAGCATATTCAAGATGGGGGCGAACCAAAGAGCAGTAAAGAGTCTTAAGGGTATTTACGTTTTTGAAGTCCGAAGTGATTCTAGTGATGAAACCAAGTAGTTTGAGGGATTTATTAACGATTGCAGTTATGTGATCCCGAAAAGAAAGCTTGCTATCTAGAGAGACACCAAGGTCTTTAATAGATGTAACAGTTGTTAAGCAAATATTATTAAGTTTGTATTCGAAGACAATCGGTTTTCTTGATCTATAGAAGGACATAATTTTGCATTTATCGTCATTTAGTTTTATACAATTAATTTTACACCAATCATAGAAAGAGTCGATATTCGATTGGAAAAAAAGGCAGTCATCGTGATTTTTTATTATTTTTAGAATCTTTTTGTCGTCCGCAAAAAGCCAAAAGCTTGTATGAGAGAAAATACTTTTAATGTAGTTTATAAATAAGTTAAAAAGAAGCGGCGCTAGATGTGCTCCTTGAGGTACGCCGGACGTTACTTCAATAATAGTAGACACAAGGTTGTTTAATTTAACTCGTTGTTTTCTATTGCTTAAGTAAGAATTAAAGAAGGATAGCAAGGGGTTTCTAATACCGATAGCATATAGTTTGGCCATAAGGATTGAGTGGTTTACTTTGTCAAAAGCTTTAGAGAAGTCGGTATATAGAACATCTATTTGTGGGTTATCTTCTAGGCCATTGACGATGGAATTGGTAAAGGATAGTAAGTAGTAGTAGATTTAGCAGATCTAAATCCATGCTGTTCCTTGATCAGTACGTTTTTAAAGATAGGTGTGATTTTCTTCGTGATTATTGACTCAAATATTTTAGGAATATGGAATAATATCGATATGGGTCTATAGTTTCTACGTTCGACTTATTGCCGGATTTGAAAATAGGTCTGATATAAGAAACTTTCCAGGAGTCCGGAAAAGTGGCAGATGATATTGACAAGTTATATAACAAACAAATTGGCTTAGATAGAGTAAATTTACATTCCTTCTAACGAACCATAAGAATTTTTTTAAAAAGTCGTAAAGTTTCTGACCCTATATATTTTTCCATAATTTTTTTGAATTTGTAAGCTCATTTATACAGTTGGCCATAACAAAAAAATCAGAGGAATATGATGATGAAATGGCCATAATCAAATATCCAATGCAAAATTCGCATCCAAACTTGAAGACAAACAGATTTACTTTGGTAAATACCCTAAAATATTAATAATGCGTCCAATTCCTGTGAAATAGTAGCAATATCAATAAAGCTAGTCGCTAGATGCTCTAGTGTAACTTATTGACTGTGACATTCCTTTCAATGGCAGAAAATTGAATTTATTTGGAACTTATGGGCGGTGTTCTGCGCTTTCTAAATTGTATTTGATCAATATTGATAAAACGTTGATAGGTTAGTTGATGAAATAGTTAGTATACAATATCGTTAAATGCTAGCAAATAAAATTTTCTCGATTACATAAAATGTGATTTCTGCAAATAAGAAATATGTATTATACGAGATCGTTAAATGCTAGCAAATAAAATGTTCTTGATTACATAAAATCTGCAAATAAGAAATAGTATACGAGATCGTTAAATACTAGGAAATTTAATGTTCTTGTTTACATAAAATGTGATACCTGCAAATAAGAAATAGTATACGAGATCATTAAATGCTAGCAAATAAAATGTTCTTGATTACATAAAATGTGACATCGGCAAATAAGAAATATTATACGAGATCGTTAAATGCTAGAAAATAAAATGTTCTTGATTACATAAAATATGATATGATATCTGCAAATAAAAAAGTTCGTACAGTATTATTATTATTATTTAATTACATTTCGAAGCCATCAAAGACAGAGTTAATAGCCACTTTAATATTTTTTACGTATGAGCAAAAAAGCGGTAAAATTGAACGTAGGTTACCTTATGTTGTTTTTGAATTTCTTTAATTTATAAATGTAAAATAAAAAAAAAACCTATATATTACATACACATAAAATCCATTAAAATTTATGAAAGAAAACCAAGGGGCATAACTCACGCCGCTGGAAGGCGATAGTGTAACATGTTGCCATAAGAATGTTCGGGAAATGTCAGAAATTTGAGGTATTATTAATAATATAGGGTATTTGTCTTTGGTCACACGCACGCCACTACTTTTCAGTACTAAGCGGGTCATTTTAAAAATTGTTATCGTATGATAGTGAGACATAATTAAAAAGGTAGGTGCCTTTAAAAGCTAAATAATTAATTAAATTCAACACTTATTTCGATCAATTGTGAAATCATTCACTTCACAGCCAATATTTCAATAATTTTAAAATTTATTTCGTATCAAATCTTCTGTGTAACAAGTTTAGAAATGTTGAAAATAGTTTAATATAATATATTGTGAAGAATTATAAAAAAGTCAAGATGAATAATTTAATCAGTATCGCTAAGTTGTTTCGTAATCGAGCGTTTGATATGATCGGGGGTTTCACAAAAGGGGAAACGGTGGTTGATATTTTAAGACCGATTATAGCATTATTTCAGTGCATTCTCCTTACTCCATACAAGTATACTGTCAAATCAGGAGAATATTTTACCCACTACAACAAACCTTTATTGTTTTTTATTGGGTTTTTCGCATTGTTCTACGTACGTTGTATCTACGTCATTTCACAAACCAAGGAAACGGTGGTCGGCCATTTCAACGGGACAATTCTTTTTAAAATCGGGGATTTATTTAGAATTTACTCAAATTCTTTTACGGCTATCGTAATTTTCTCAGGGATATTTGTAAACAAGCACCTGTACTCTGTTATTCTGACGCTTTTGAGTGATATCGATAAGAACTTCACCCTTCTCGGTGTCAATAAACGTTACGAAAAGATCAAATATAAGCCGTACATAGGACTATTTGCAATTTGGTGTGTTTTTAATTTGAGCTTTTTCATAAACGATACTTTGGCTGGGTACTGGGACAGTAAACCAACGTTGTACTTGTGGGTAGCCATATTAGTGCCCTGCAACGTAGCGACATACTATGCGGCTCTATATTGCACAGTGGTGATGATTCTTGATCACAATTTGAAGATATTAAATGGAGAGATCTGTAAAATGAACAAGAATGAACAATATCCCTTCTTCAACAGCATTTATAAAAGTTCCCAGTTAATGACAGATGAAATAAAGAAAAACGTTATCTTGAAAACAAAAAAGGATTTACAACTTGAAAGGCTAACGATGCTTTGGACAATTTACGATGCTATTTGCGATGGGGCATCAAACCTTAACCGTTTATTTGGACTGAGAATCTTGACTATCTTTGGCGTTTCTTTTACGTCGATAGTTTTTAACAACTTCTTTGTTTGGAGTATCTACATCAATATTTTGCAAGGTAAAAATACGACCAAGAACTATACTTTCTTGATCTATTGCATTCAAGAAATCTTTTTGCACTGGGCAAATATCACAATCACTGTATACCTTTGTAACAGTTTTAAAAAACAGGTAATTAATACTATTATTTAAACTATGAAACTAAGCAAAATTATCTTTATTGTTTCAAAATTATC
The DNA here is from genome assembly GCA_026573805.1 of Hesperophylax magnus. NCBI lineage: Eukaryota > Metazoa > Arthropoda > Insecta > Trichoptera > Limnephilidae > Hesperophylax > Hesperophylax magnus. The sequence continues at coordinate 348,582 of JAIUSX010000068.1, read as the reverse complement.
TTTATTGTTTCATTATCATCATTGGTTTTAAAACTTAAGGATAGTCTGCGCCATCTTTTAAAAACGCATTATCTCTTGCGTGTCCACGGTGTTTTTTCTTCTAGTAGGCGGTGTTGGCATTCACGCCATTTAGCTACTAGGTTAATTCTAAACTAGTTCTGGGTCGATCGTGTAATACCCGATCATTTTAACCTTCAGTGTCTCGTGATGGGTGCCGGCGTGGCAATCTATCGTATATATATAATTTTTGAAAAATTTTTACATGCAGATGTGATTCATACAGACTTCGAAAAAGCATTTGATAAAGTCGACCATGATATTTTACTAATAAAATTGAGTGACATCGAATTCTTTTAGGATTTTCTCGCTTTCGTAGCTAGCTACTTACACAATCATCGTCAGTATGTCAGTTACGGATACCAGTTATCTCACGAATACAAAACTAACTCTGGGATTCCCCAGGGATCGAATCTAGGATCCCTCCTCTTTCTTTTATTCATTAATGATATAGGCAAGACCATTAACCGCTCAAAATATCTCCTCTTTGCTGACGATATCAAACTTTTCAGAGCTATCAAAAGTTGTATCGATTCCATTCTTCTGCAGAATGTTCTTGATTTTCTTGTCAAATGGTCGGAATTAAATAAATTACCCTTCAGCATCCAGAAATGCAGTGTAGTTACATTTACAAGATCCAAAGATACATTTCTATTCCCATATCACATTAATAAAAATATATTAACACGCAAAAACGAGATTCGTGACCTTGGGGTGATCTTCGAAACAAATCTCTCTTTCAAATCCCACATATCTGATATTGTCTCCCGCGCCAACAAAATGCTTGGATTTGTTCTTCGTAATGCGAGATCATTTACTAATGGAATTGCAATACGGAGAACATATGAAGCACTTGTCCGCAGCATCCTGCAATACAGCTCCATTATTTGGGCCCCTTCTGAACAAAACCATTTCTTAGAAATAGAAAAAGTACAAAAAAGGTTTATACGTTACCTGTATATGAGGGAATATACATACTTACCATTCCTGTATCCATCCTTGTTCTTAACAGGAATGCTCGATTTCAATACATTAGAAGCCCGCAGAAAAATATTTTTAGGCAAACACTTTTTTAAGTTAATCTCTGGTAGAATACACAATCCGCCTATGTTGAAAGAGGTTAACTTTTATGTCCCTAACAATTATACTCGAGGGAGATCCCATGCACTCTTATATGCTCCGAAAGCGAGGACTTCTGCCTATCAGAACGCGCCAATAAACAGAGCGACTCAACTGCTTAACGATTCTGCATTAGCCATCGACATTTTCAATGTCACCTACAGACAATTCAGTAACTATCTTTTAACACATGTCACAAAATAGTAAAACTGCCGCTGTAAACTTTTTAATTTGTAATCTTCTCCATGATATATTGGTGTATAACCGTTTTATGGAGAACAAGAACAAATAAATAAATAAATATATATATTTGAATTTTGTACACCGGGCATCTCGTTTTCGCGACAGACCAATGTAGGTAGTTATCTGTAATCTAAAACAGACTTTTAAATACATACAATCTACCTATATCAAATGTAGGAAAATAAAGATCGGGTGACGGGTCTCGAATTTTCTACTCCATAATATTTAAAAGTACCCGATCAAAGAGCGGATAATCTCGACCCGATCTCTTTGCCGGTGGGTCGTGTAAAATCATCGAACGATCAAGCTCTACTCTAAACGCTCATTTATTTTGCTGGCATTTAATATGGAGAAACTCCCCTAATTTGTTCTAAAATTTTACTTTTTGCTCCAGAAAAGTACTAATTCTGGATAACATCTCTGGATTTTTCACAAATTTCTTTCTCTCTTTTGTCTATTTAAATTGTATATCACTTTCATATTTTGTCCGTTTCGACAACTTTTTCAATCACAATAATGTATTTCCTTCTACATTGAAAATGAGATCGATAATTCGTCTAAAGGTGACACAAAACATAAAACACAAAATAAACTATGGTTACTTAATGTTTAATATGTAACTTGTTTTAGTGTGACAGTTTTGATGGATACATTCAAATGATAAGACCAATGATCATAATGTTATTATATTTTACTTGAGTTCTCGCAGCACATACTTACTTCATTAAAATAAATAATATTAAGATATAGAATGTAAAAAAAAATTACGGGCGTCCTCGACTATTTCCACCATTCACTTCCAAGTCGTGAATTCTCCTTAAGACCTTTTCTTCTTTCATTACGTACGTCACATTTTACCACAAATAAGTAATTGAATCTTTTTATCATGCCATGTCTTCCTCGTGCGTTCCCCTTTTTCTGCCATTCCAATGAAATACACATTGAAAAATTATATTATATCGATTCTAATTCGACTCATTCACGTATTTGTTTTTTATTAATTCTAATATTATTTCTCATAGCTTTAATTGCATCCATAAAAATATCCCGACTAATTGTAAATGTGAAAGCTTAGAATTAGTTACAGAATATGTCTATCTTGGTGTTACAGTAGATTGCTTTTTCAAATGGGACAAACATATTAAAAAAAACCTGTAAAAGACTCAGATCAATTGCTGGCAGAATGTACACATTAAAATTTTCCCTATCAATTGAAACACTTAAAATAATTTATATGTCAATGGCAGAATCTATTATAAGATATGGATTAACCATATGGGGAAATACTAATATAAACAATCTGAAACAAGTCCAAGTTGTACAAAACGCAATTGTAAAATTACTAGTCGTCCCTAATATTTTTAAACAGAGACATAATACACCATTGCTGTTTCAGAGTGCCAAAATTTTACCTGTTAAGGCTATACTATGGCAAAAAATCATAATTCAGTATATATTTACCCCGCAGCATAAAGAAAAATTAGAACATAAATACAGTACTAGATTCACGCGCAATGACGGGTTAACAGTTCCGAAATTTAATAATAAATACGGACAGAGAACGTTTGAATACAACATACCGAAGATATTTAATTTATTACCTGACACTATAAAGCAATGTAAATCTATGAATAAGATTAAATGTATGGTGAAAAATTGGCTATCGGAAAAAAAATATTTATTTTAATATGTATGAAAAATTGTATAAAAAAATTGTTAATTCTGTAGATATAAGATGTAAATTATAACTTTAAAAAATGTATTTGAAACTAACTTTAAGCACCTGCTGACAAGCCAATTCAATCGGCTTAGCAGGACTTGTTTGTTGATATTATGTACCATCATATACCATATAACAAGTGCACGCTATTGTCAACAACTGCTGAGCTCTATTAAATTTATAAAAATTGCAGTAAAAAGTAATCAAACCTATATATTTAAGTGATCAAACGATAAAGACTTTAAAAATCCACAATCTACGTGATTAATAAGTTAAATTCTGCATTGCATTCCACTAAAAGTGTACGAATTTAAATAATACGGAACTGTCAAAATTAATTGTTTTCAAGATTACGTTCAAACTACATCAAAAGTGCTCAATTTTGTTTTTTGCTAAGTGTAACAGTGTTAAATCACCCAGTTTTAAATCCAATTCTATTTATATAAAAGTAAAACTATCAAATATTGAAAGTGAAAGATTTAGCAAAAACAGCACTGTCATCTCTTAAGCTGAATTACAATATATGAAGATCTATTATCTCGCCTACTCATAACTCGGAAGTGGTTCAGTGGATAAATCGGTCACGCTGAAAGTTATATCAACGGCGTACGTTCGAGCCCCAACCAAACCAACTAGAAATTTTATATTTTATTTTTATTTTATTTAATCTCTAACGCACGACTGTTAAGTTGCGGGGCGCGTTCAAGGCCCAGAGAATCCATCGAAAATTGAATAAATTAAAAATATTAAAAATCTTCTAACTATGCCTAACTGCTTAGCATGTCCCGAATCGACGGGAACTACATTTGTATGCCTAGTATGTAAAGGAGCATACCATCTTCTCTGCGGTGGAATCACAGAAACCGCTTATCGACGACTGACAATGGAACGGCGCACTCAAATTAAATGCAAGAAGTGCGCAACCGTAGCGGTTGGCACTTATTCCCAGGCGCAGTCACCGGTTTACGATATCAGTTGTGATAAACCCATTGGATCGGAGAACAGCGAAATCCTGAAAAGTCAAAATGCAATCATCTTACAAAATAATAAAATACTGGATACAATAACCTTCATGAGCAAGCAGTATGAAGATATTCTCCTCCGCGTGCGGGAGTTAGAAGATAAAAATATGGTGTTAACAAAACAAAATTCCTCTTTAGAATCCCGAATTGACCTACTAGAAGGCCAGCTTGAAAATATCGAAAGGTCGGCAAGAGCCAAAAATATAGAGGTAAGGGGAATACCCGAAATAAAGGGAGAAAGTTTGAAAAATATATTCCACAATATATGCCAAACCATTCAATCAAAAGTAAATACTTCAAACATTGAAGCGTCCTACAGGACACAAAAACACAAAAATGGACCTATTGTTTTTAAACTGACCTCGAATCGCGATCGAGAACAATTACTATCGGATATAAAAGCCTTCCACAAACAAGCATCCAGTCCCGAGGAGAAGCTCAACACTCTGAACTTAGGGATTGCCGGACCAAGCTCACCAGTCTACGTTGCGGAACACCTGACATTTCGTGCTAACCACTTGTGGTACCTGGCCCGCAAAGCTACAAAGGAAAATTTTTTTAAGTATTCATGGATCAAATCAGGACAGATCTACGTACGTAGAGATATCGGAACACCTGCAATTCTTGTTTCAAATGCGGAGACACTGGCACTACTCTCACCAAATTCATCACAACTATAATTCTAAAATTATCATGTGTAAAACTTTTATTGTATCGTATTATTATTTTTTTATTGTACTTGTTTTGAGGTATCACATATATTGTACTAGTGTCAGAATCAAGAATCCGGTAAAAGATACTATTCCTATTTCTATTGCTTTGAAACATCAACATTATTTTCTAACATTGCCAACAGTAAAAACTCTACATACAACTTGTTTTCTAAATTGCTCGCCAAGTTTTATTCAGCTTCTAGTCTTCATCCAAAGTTTAGCTACCAACACCCTACACCAATTTAAAAAATGGAAGATAATATAAATAATATTTTAGACAATTTGTCGCAGATTCCATGTATCGAAACAAGTAGTTCTGTAGAAGTTCAAAAAACCCTAAATAAATCCAACCTAAAAATATTTTCCATGAATATCAGAAGCATGAACAAAAATTTCAATGAACTAATGATACTACTTACAGAACTTGACTCAGACTTTGACTTGATTATTCTGAGCGAATGCTGGATCAGAGATAACTATATTCCTAAAAACATAAAAAACTATAATCAATACAGTACTCAGAATAACCAATTACAAAATGATGGCGTTATTATATACATAAAAAATCATATACAATACTCTATAAAGGAAATCACAATAACTCACTCAAATTGTCTTAAACTTGAAATAGAAAATAGCGTTACTGTTCTAACTATATACCGATCACCGAGCACTTCCAATATAACACCATTTTTAAACTCGCTTAATCAGTTTCTGGCATGTATTAGAAATCATGAAAATGTTCTAATTATTGGTGACCTAAATATTAATATTATAAATACAATGCATCCCCAAGCAAACGACTACATAAATTTATTAACTCTTCAAGGATTTATCCCAGCTATTACAGCCCCTACTCGTGTCTCAGAGTTATCCGCCAGTTGCATAGACCACGTCTTTGTCAAATGTAAGCTAAATATCAAATCTCTCATATATCAGTGCACTGTGACAGATCACTACGCTACTATCACCTCCATTTCTCATAAAATTCAAAAATTACCAGCATCCACTATACAACTAAAGAAAATTTCTTATGACACTCTCTTCAAACTGGTTTCCAATGAAAACTGGTCAAATTTCTACAAAATTAGCGATCCAAACTTAGCGTGTGAATCTCTCATCAACATCCTACATAAGCATCTGAAAAATGCCACATCCCACACACACAACAATCAAAGTAGTCGTACAATTAAACTAAAACCTTGGATAACTACTGGTATCTTACACTGTATCCGCAAACGTGATAAACTTCATAAATATTGTAAAAATAACCCCACTGATTACGAATCTCTCTTATTCTATAAAAGATACAGAAATGCCTGTAAAAAAATAACCTGTACGGCCAGAGAAGATTATTATAGGAAACAGATAGAGGAAGCTGCGAATGATAATAAAAAAATCTGGAACATTGTCAAAGAAATATGCTACACCGACAAAATTACCACACCCATAAATAAAATAACCATCACAAATAAAACACTAAATGCAACTGAAAATTCAGAAACAATCGCAAATCACTTCAACCAATTCTTCTCTACAATCGGATCGGATCTAGCAAATAATATTTTAAAAAGAAATAGCAAGTCTGAAAATAATCTTGCAAATACTATCTTTCTCGATAATCTGAGTTATGACCCTTTCATTCTCACACTAACAACAGAACAAGAAATCACTGAAATCATCAATTCACTCAAAAATACACACTCCACGGGAGTTGACAATATATCCACTAAACTAATTAAACACCTTAAACCAATCATTGCTAAGCCCCTTGTATACATCACAAATCTAAGTTTTCGAACTGGCCTTTTCCCAAACACTCTAAAACATTCAACAATTATTCCTATCTTTAAATCAGGGGACAGATCAATCGTCAATAACTATAGACTCCTCGTTATTATTTATAGAAAAGGGGTTTTGTCGAATATCCTTCTCTAGTTTATCATAGTCAATTTTCGTATACTTATAGGAGGATTTTTGTGAGTTCTTTTTAGTGTAGGTGTGCAGTATGTCAAGAATTAGTAGGTTGTGATCAGATATTGGAGTGTCACAGTTTGTTATAGAAAATGAAAGGTTTATGTCTGAGATGATGTGATCAATAATGGTGTTGGTGCTTTCTGTGATACGTGTCGCGTGTTTTTTTGTTTATTTTGTTGATTTGATGATTTCTGTATATTTACAAATGTGTGTGTTTGTGGAGACAAGTAAGTTGATATTAAAGTCCCCTAGTATTATGGACCTTTTGTGAGTTTTCAGCTGTGTGTTTAACTTATCTAGAAAATCTTGGAAATTGGTGTTCGGTTTTTTATATATCACTCCAATGTTTAAGTTAAGTTTGTTTAATTGTATCCAGAGGAAGTTGCTGTCTGGATCTAGTATATTATCGATTAAATTATATTCTAAGTTTTCTTCAATAAATATGGATACTCCACCACCGATGCCCTCAGGTCGGCAGGATGCCTCGTGTTTTTAGCCTTCAATATTGATGTATGGGTACGTCCGTTTCTTTGAGCCAAGTTTCTGACAAAAGTATGATGTTGATTTTGTAGTCAATTGTTTTTAATAAGCGCAGGTTCTCATTTCAGTGCAGAGAAAATGCATCTTTCTCGGTCGTACGGCATCCTAGCACAGTAATCCACAACAACCGGGCCGCGGACCGATACCGGCCTGTGGATCAAATCTCAATAAATAATTTAATAATTACCTTCCAAAAATAATTATTCAGTTGAATGTGGTTTTCACAGTTAGTTACCGCCTTCACAATACCTTCGAATTGAAAAACACGTCTGAACTTCCATCCTGCGCATTCGTATATATAACTTAAAGAGCTAGAGTGAGACGCAATGACGTGAGACATCGCTCTTATATTGTGCTTGCCCAAAAGCAATTGGAATCATTTTTTTTTTATAATACGTGACAACTAATACGCGGTTGATTGAATTAGGGAATTTATTCCCGTTTTTCAACAAAATATTTCGATTGCGACCAGAGACTATTATTATATTTATAATTATTTTAATAAATTCGTAAGGTTATAATGAGGGATTAGCCAAAATCTGAATCCTGTACTTACCATATTTTAAGAGATGTGTACTAGTTATACATCACCGCTAAGGAAAGGTTAACCGAGAGCTGAGAGATGTCACATAAATATCATATTTTGGTGAATTTTGTGTTATTTTGAAGATATGTTTAAAAACAATTAAATTAAAATTATTAAATCAACACAATATGAACAATCAACGTTCCCCCCTGAACGGGCCGCGGTAAAATTATCAAACGTTGACCGGTCCGCGGCGATTATAAAGTTGGAAACCACTGCCTTAGCATCATAGTCCCAATATTTCAGGACGATTTTGTTTGATAATAACAAAACTTTAGCATAGATGTATTTTATTTAGATGAGACATGAAGCGAAAAAATAGGTTTCACTTTTTGACCTCCAACTGACCTCCGACTCTCTCTAACTGAAACTACCGATTCCGGTCTGCACGTACCGCTTATCGCTTTCTAATAGTGGAACGAATTTTGACGAGATATTAGTGCGCAGTAGCGCCTCTAATTGCAGCTCTACGTACCTTAGGGAATTTAGACATTTTTTTATGTATTAAATAGTATTTAAAATAATATATATGGATTATTTAAGGCACAGAAAACTTCTAATTTGGTGAACCATGTTATGGCAATGACTAATGATGGATTATTACTAAGAAAGGTACAAGTATTTTACTCTAATGCAATTAATTATTCTTACAAAATGTGTTAATAATTTCGAAAAATATTTTTAAAAGTTTTAAATAAAACAATTTATTTTTCAAGCTCCAGCATTTTTCCATCGAAATCATCCACCGGAATCCACAATTCACGGCTTTTGGATTATTTGATATTGACAACACGCTGATACTAACAGTAAGCAAAAAATATTAATCCATTATTTTTTAAGTTGTTTAGGTCTCTCTATAAAAACCATATCCATGATGATTTTATTACATGTTCAGAAATCACCATTATTATTCTAGAGAATTGCATTATTTTTATATTAGTAGTTTTTTTTATATAAATTTCACACAGGAGATACCCTGAGGAAAATTATTTCCCACAAAATCTATGTCATCTTCTAGAACGCTGTGTGGGTAGTCTTTTTAAGGAAAAGAAGAGAAAAATTAGTATTGCTAATTTATTAAGAATCTCTTCAAATTATCGGTAATCTGGTTAAAAACGGGATTGCAGGATCTTAACGAATAAATTAATTTCCTGATAAACTTTTAGTAAAATATGAAAACATTATTTTTTATTAAAGGTAAAAATATGTTTACAAAAGGTTTTATGCAGAGCACAAAGGATATCAAATTAATATAAGCAATAATTATTAGTCTGATACACAAATATAAATTGAAAAGATCTTTCGAAAAAAAAACGGTGCGGGTTCATTTATTTTTTCTCGGAAGATTTTTCAATTTATTTTTGTGTTTCAGGTTAATAATAATTGATTGTAATATTTTGATATGGATATATTATCCCGATGTCGTTACACGTGTTTATAAAAATCCTAATATTTAGGTGCATGAACACGTATTCCAAATATTAGGAATTTATTTTACAAGCAATAATTATTCGCCTGAAACACTCATCCACATTGAAAAATCTCCAAAGATACATGACGCCAACGGGACACGGGTTCGAGTCCCGTTGGCGTCATGTATCTTTTATCAGGAGATTTTTCAATGTGGATGAGTGTTTCAGGCTAATAATTATTGCTTGTAAAATAATTGTTACCCTTTGTCCTATGCATAAAAAATCTTGTCTTAAACATTAGTTTACCAAAAAAAAAAATAATTATTAGAAATTTATAATTATTAAGAGTGATAGCTAAGAGTGATGTATGAATCCATTCCTCCAACTGCGATGTAAAATGATGGGTCAAGAGAGTTTAGTTGGATAGATCAAAGGGTCTCCCTGAACCGGCCACTCCTGATCCGGCCAGCTGGTGGGCAGACGCATCCGCTGCCAAGACCTTGAAAACCTCACCACAACCCCCAAAGTCACCAAACTTAGCAAACCACTTCGGGTAACCTATGAAAGAGATGCCTGTTATTCAACGAATGGTTACAAGGGTGGCAGTCCCCTACTCATCTCTCAAATTGAGTAATTAGAAAAATATGTTAATTCATTCACCGGTAGTGCTTTATTGTGTAAAATTGGTTTTGTCTACCAACGCAAGAGGGAGTAGGGTAGGAAAGGCAAATGAAGGCTTAAAAAAACCTTTTTGCTAGGCAGCTGTTGACTTTCGATGGATTCGGTTAGTGGCTGAGGCGACAATTGCGCCGGGTTTGCACCCATGCATCATGAGCTAAATTAAACTGCCTGCTTGGTACTCCAACATTTACCGCATATTTTATTCTGCTATTTATTATACCGCTACCCCGGGAACCATTTATTGTAAAACCATTTAACATAGGTCAGTGGTATAAGTGGTTACGCTACGTTTGGTAATTTAGCTGGGGTGCCCGAGTTCATCGGGTGATGTGTGTTCAGGACGTGCCTGTGGCAAGTCGGATGGCAGGCTAGTTTGGGGAGACCCTTTGACCTATCGCCTTTGGCTCTAGTGGGTGGGATAGATCGTTTGTCCTTCACTCCTGAAGACACCGATCCCTAGATTTTTACCCACGCCTCATACCGTTTTCCATCCCGGAAATTCCTCTCCTTCCTTTTCTTAAAAATAACCTCTACAAAGAGCATCCTCAAAGAAGACATAGCGCAGAAGGAAAATTGTTTTCATCAGTGCCTCCTGTGTGGAATTAATGTAAAAAAAGTAAGAGTTTTTCTAATGTCAGGTTATACGTAACTCAGGAAAGTTTGTTGGAAGTTTGTTTGCTGGACGCAGACACAAAACTTTAGTTAGGTATATTATATAAATTCAAAAGTGTTTACAGGAGTGTGTGTGCTCAATTTAACATCATCAATATGTGAGGTGAATCTTGTTTTTCTAACCAAAAATCTAAAGAATATACATTCTTTATTTGCAGATGTCGGGAGCATCAACAACATACCTGATGATACTGGCGCAATTTTCTCTTACAATAATAAACGGTTCCAGCCTAGATCCTTTTAATAGTAATAATTCTACGGAAACTTAACTAAATAAGGTCTAAAACTAAATTTATGGTAATGTTTCCATACGCTTACTTTTAAATTATCCTAAATTATTGAAAAAGATTTCATTTCAACTTAATTCAGCCTCCGCAATTCCGAAATTTCTACCGATTTATGACATATTAGTGGACCCCGCAATATCTTTTTCAGGCGTGTCGGACTTCTTCCACCATTCATCACTAAAAAAAAATCAAGGATATTGTAATTGTGTGTAAAAAATTGTAGTAATCACTGAACAGATAATTTACAGAAGTGAGAATTCCATAAGATTGAATTCCGTAAGAAAACTCATAATTTTTTTTTAATATATAAATTATATATTTATTTTTAATTCCTAATGTGTATTAAATACCTTTAACATAACTTTAAATATTTATCAAAAATATATTTGATAGTCCTTGTCTGAATCGACTCTTGAAACCTTCAAGGCCAGTGCTGAAAATGTAAAGAGACCTAGAGATTTCATTTAGTCTTTTGACATTTTGGCTATTAGGCCTAATGAAAAGTTTTATTTAAATAGTTTTTTTAATAGTAGTAAATCCTCACCAAAATTAAAGGATATCAACCTGACTTCGCACACCACACACTTCATACGTTTAAAAAAATAAATAAATTGGGATTATAGACAGCCCTCATTTACAGAGTCTAATACCTTCAAAATTCTAACAAGAAATACACGATCGAAAATTATAAATATTTTTTATTTATTTATTACATATATATTTTGAAAAAAAAAATCGTAAAAAATCAATCATCTATTTTATTAATTTAAGTTTTTATTTTCTTGTTATTTTATTTCCTTTGGTAAATTTTCCAAATATCTTCATTGTACCGTAGATTTATCAAAGTCTTTTGACTTTTTTTATTTTTCTGAGGAGTCTTATTATATTTCTTTTACTGGTCTCGTTTGTGTTTGTGCAGTAGGTTTTTTCTGAAATATTACATTATTTATGACCATTAATTATTTTGTAGATTTAAAATAAAATATTGAAGTTACTGTATTGCATATTAATATTTAGGTGTTAGGAGTGGGAGGTCAACATAGGAGAAGGGGAAATTATGTGGATTAGGAAGAGGACAAAGCGGTTTACTGAGAATATGTCAGGAATAGGACTATAAGATACATAGATTGAAAATAGATTAACGAATAATAGAAACGACTCCAAAAAAATTATTCATAAAGGAAACTCGTCAAAATTTCATAAAATCAAACCTTGGATAACACACGGATTTGTGTCCATAAGACATAAAAAAGACTTTACAAAGAAACTAAAAAAACCACTAGACATACATTTAAATAACCATTTTAGAGAATACAAAAATAAATTAGCTTATCTCATTACAAAACACTGAAGAAAAATACTATAAGAATAAAGTTGATGATTCTGAAAACGACAGTAAGAGAATTTAGACTATAATAAATTAAATCTTGGAAAACAAGCAGAAAACTAAAAATAATACAATAATACGAAACAATAATATAATAAACTGTATTGAGGAACCTAAAAAGGCAGGAAATGCATTTGAAAAAATCAAAATTAAAAAAAATATTACTGAAAACAAGTACACAGAAAATAAACTACAATTTTTTGAACTAACCAATCCGCCCGAAGTTGTTCAAATTATATCAAAAATGCGAGATGGTTCTGCCCCGGGTTTCGACGGTCTTTCCGTAAAAAAACTAAAAAGTATTAAAAATTATGTTTCTACACCAGTCTCTCATATAATAAATAACAGCTTCAAGACAGGAATTTTCCCCAGTATTTATAAAAAGCCACAATTACTTCAATATTTAAATCCGATAGTCCAGAGGATGTTTCAAATTATAGACCTATTTCACTATTATCAAATATATCGAAAATCTTTGAAAAAAATGCTAAAAAGAGTAAATGCATTCATAAAAAAAACTCAATCATAAACGAAAATCAATTTTGATTTACAGAGGGAAAAAGTACTCAAGATGCCATTGCAAAAAATTCATCTAGTATTCAAAGTACCCTGGAAAAATCAAATAAATGTATAGGAATTTTCATTGACCTAAAGAAAGCATATCCCATGAAAGACTTGTATTAAAATTAAAAGCAAATGGCATAAACCACATTTCCCTTAAATGGATAGAAAGCTACTTAACAGAGAGAACTCAAATTGTAAAATTAAACCAAACATTTAGTACCTCACTAACAAGTACATTTGACATTCCTCAAGGCACGGTTTTCGGTCCATTATTATTTCTAATATTATTTCCAACACAAAATTACAGTGGAATAAATTTCCTACGTAGATGACATTGTATTATTAATAAAAAGTCAAACATGGGAAATAGTTAACAAACTTGCAAACGAAGATATTAATGCTTTTAAATCATGGTTTGATAATAACCTGCTCACACTTAATGCAAAAAAAAAACAACATATGTCTTATTCTCCTTAAAGAAAATACCTAACTAGAAAGTTAGTATTATAATCCACGACGAAAAATGTGATAATGTAAATTGTAAACAACACGATCCTATTTGTACTGTAATAAACTCTTCTTCTGAAGTTAAATACCTCGGTGTGATTATTGATCAAAACCTGAAGTGGAACAGCTACATTACATAGCTTGTAAAGAGAATCAGGAAATGTATATACACATTTGTTAGGTGAAGAAATATTTTAAATGTGAAAACAATCAATAATGTGTACTATGACTTTGTCGACTCTTTGCTTATCTACGGAATCATAGGCTGGGGAGGATCCTATAAAAGCAATCTAAACTCTGTAAAAGTTTTACAAAGAATCATCATAAAAGTAAACCTAAAAAAATTCTACCTTTTCAACAGAGTCACTATTTAAATTGTTTCAAGTACAAAATGTCAATGACATATTTAAGCAAGCTTCCATTGTAAAAATGTGCAAAGAAAAAAATAACAAAGAATACCAAGAATTTTACAAACTAATGAAACATAGAAATCAATATACTACACCAAATTTTAAAACAACACAAATGCAAAACCATTATATTTATCAAGCCATAAAAAACTACAATAATCTCCCTTCTGAATTGCGCTGTATTATCAACCAATCAGAACAAATAAATGAAAAATATATATTTTTTTAAAACTTTTATTAAACATTACATTGAAAAATCTATATTGTATACAAAAATATTATTACAACATAAAACCTATCTAAAAATAGTGGCTCCCTTATCAGACACAAGAACTCCTCTTTTCTGATAAGGTAGGTATACATAACCAATGATGATCTAAAAAGTAATAGTGTTAAATATATATGTATCTTTATTCATAATATTACAATAAAAAAAAAAAAATATATATATATATATAATTGGTTATTTAATGTACTATTATCATTTGTCAATAAGAATTTATTATTTAGGTATTTTCTGATTTCAAGTACTTCTAAGTTATCTAATTTTTTGCCTTTATTATACCGGTGACGAATTTCAACCCGTGTGTCCAGAAAACTCTGAAAAATTGTTAAAAACATCTTCTTCTTCTTTATGTGCCGTATCAGGTCCCCCCGACGTTGGCGATCACTCTAGAAAATGTCTTTTTGTCTTGCGCTGCCCGGAATAGCTCCTCCACACTTCTAATGCCGGTCCACTCTCGTATATTTCGTAGTCAAAACATTTGTCTCCTACCAGGCCCTCTGCGACCCTCTATCTTGCCTTTCGATATTAACTGGAGCAAGTGACACTTCTACCCTCGAAGTACATGACCCAGATATGAAATTTTCCTGATTTTTATTAATCTAAGCAGTTCTCTCTCTGCTCTAGCCCGCCTGAGAATTTCTGTGTTGGTGATCATGTCGGTCCATGGGACTTTGAGTATTCTCCGGTGAAGCCACATTTCAAAAGCCTCTAACCTGTTCATGGTATTTACTTTCAAGGTCCATGTTTCACAAAACAAAAAACATCTTAAGTGTTCCGTTATTCCAATATTTATATTTCTAGTTCTAGTCTTGTCCGTGTCTTAACGGTGGACAGTCATTGATTGCAACGTGCACTGTAAATACCGTAGTGGCAATTTATGATCTCTATCTTTATCGTTTTTTAGTAATTTTCCTCTTATTATTAGCATAGAACGCGGGCTCAATGCGGGTGGAAAATTTTGTATGAAGTAAGTGAAGAAAAGTTAAAAAAATATATTGTGTCTATTATTTTAGAAATTTCATACAATAGCACCATTCCTCTTGTCTTTTGTGTTGTGTTAGAACATCGCTTCTACCGTCACCACACGGCTAAAGTTTTAAGGTACTTATAAACCATAGCTTAGAATGGGAATAGAACGGGCTGTCAATAGTATAATGCACTATATGCAGTTAAAACTAAGTATTGTAAGTTTTTTATTATTATTTATCTCTTTTGTTGTTGTATTGGTTTAAAGTCACCTGAAAATGAACTATTTATGTTTGGTGTTAAAAAATAAAAATGTTTTGTTTTTTAAATGAGTTTCGCTTCTTCCTCTGGATGCCCTGCTCTAACAATGTTGGATATCATAGGAACAATCAGTCAGTCAGTCTCAGTCTCATAAGAGAAACAAAAATTACGTAAAGATTTAATAAATTATTTAAATAAATACACTTTGCCTGTACCGACAGCTATTTGTATTTTGCGCAGTGTCCGGTAACTCGTAGTAAAAGCGAGACACTGAAGAATTTACAGAAAATTAACTTATCTTCAGAGAACTCAAAAAATATTTTTTTCCATATGAGCGTTTCGATTTTTTTAAAAGCTTCAAATTGTTTCTACAACTGGCTTTAAATACTTTTGGAACCGGGTACACGTTCCGACGTACTTTAAAAGATATTAAACAACTGATATACTCGTATTATCGAGCGATTTAAAAAAATATACTTAACAATTCCAACTTCGGACTGGATTTATTTGAAAACGATAAAAAGTAAATGTACCACAAAATTAACTCTGATGTGACGTGGATTTACCAGTCAATCGCTTATATTACGTGATTTTGGACACTGTAATGTATTTTGTAATTATTAGATTTTTTTTTGACATTATTGGAATATTCTCGTAAGGAAAGCCGCAATAAATATCTCTACGACGGCGTACCATAAATCTATTCAATTATCAGAAAAAAATATTGTGTTAATAAAAATATTTGTACAGTCAAAATGATAGTTTCTTATGGTGGATTCTGAAAAAAACATTAACTTCCTTAATAATCCTTGGGATCTTATTAATTTCACAGGGAATTCAGGTTGGTTCGGAAAAACTAAGTAAATTTCGTTGGCCACAAATGAGGACATCGTAACTGACATTCTGTTGGAATGTACTTCAATATTTTCTGTGGTATAAAAACGAAATTACACAGGCTTGGATTTCTTGTACCAATATTACTACTAGACTGTCAGAATAATTTCACGGAAGAAATTACATGTGGACGAAATAACACGTATTACTTATTCTAGAATTACACAATAAAATAAAAAAAAACTGTTTTTAATATGCAGGTTTTATTTTTGTTGTGTTTAATTGTTCGCTAAATAAATTTCATGTTTGAAGAACACAAGAGTTAGGTTTGGCTACATTAGATTACGTTTTTTTGTTAATTACTAGCTGTACCCCGCCACGCGTTACTGTCGCTCAGTCTGTATATGCAGATAGATAAAAATAGCGCGTTTTTCCTTTACGTCCAACAAATGGCGCGCTTAACAAAAAACTGTTTTCACCTGTCACAGATAACATCTATATATTTTAAGTAAAATACGCGCGAATTCGAATGCAACGTTGTGTCAAAATTTCAAAGCAACCGGTGCATAACTTTCAGAGATTTAAGATATTGAAACATTTATATTTTTATTTATTTATATAGGATAGATAGTGGACGCCACAATGCTTCTCTATTGCAAATATCTTTCTCGGGCGTCTTCGACTTCTCCAAACATTTACTACCGTGTACCACAATCTTACTGTTAAACAACTACATTAAATGGACTTTAATTCAACTCCGTATCTAATTCCGGTGCAGAGATAAGGCGTGAAGTTAGAACCAACCAACCTACCATTAGAACCAACCAACCTACCATTAGAACCAACCAACCTACCATTAGAACCAACCAAAAAAACACTTCTAGCACTAAATAAAAACAAACTTTGAAATTTTCTGCGATATCGGTACACTATTTTTCGAGTTTTGCGAGCGCAAACATACGCAGGCTGATTTTTTATGTATGAAGATTCAATTAATTAATATATTCATCTTTCCATTGATTCCATTCCACTGATTATCATCTCGGCATTATTTTGCAGTGAAAATCTCGTTGACTTCATGAGGTTAATATTATGTTGTAAGGTATATTATATTTTAGAAATTTATTTTATTTAGAAAAATGTATTTCTACTAGACCAGCAAAGTTGAATATCAGATTTATCACAGTTTCTAGCTTAAATTTAGATTAAATCATACATTTCGCGACATATGGCATATGTGTGGTCTTTGATGTGGAGAGACTATAACCTGCATTACAACTTATCCCAGCTGGGTGGCGAGATATTTTCCTAAGTTGTAAATATTACAGATAGGGTGTGTGATTGTGTCGCATTAAAAAAAAATATCGAAAAACCGGCGATCAAAAGCATTCCAAGACACAGTAATTTTTAATTGAAAGCAATAATGATAAAACATATTTTTAATATTCCTATATTCACGTAATTTTTAAAAATTAAAACGACTTATCAGATCTCACGAACAATAAACTATGCACGTGCCCGTGTTTTAACTGATGAGTACCATAAAAAACTAATATATTATCTAATTTTTATATTAAAACTTAATATATTTCCAATTTGCTTAGTTAAAAACGACAATTCAGAATAAAAGGTCCGTGTTCTTGGTTGTGTCGGGCAAATATTTATAAAATATTTTTGAAAATTTTTCATCAATAATAGCGTTTACAAGAAAAAACCCGATGCGTAAATTAACCACGCACGCAAAATTACTAAAAATGAAAGCACTAAATACAATCAATCGTTTTATAAAAGGCGATACAGTTTTCGATATACTGCAACCGTTCATGATAATATGTCAGTTTTTACTTGTTACTCCATACAAGCTTACCGTCAAATCGGGGGAATATTTTTTGGTTTACAGCAAACCCTTATTGTTATTAGTTCTCGTGTCCGTATCGTTTTACATACATAGCTTGTACGTCGTTATAAAAACTGGCGAGACGGTAGTCGGTCATTTTCACGGCACAATGCTATTTAAAATCGGAGACTGGCTTCGTATATACTCGAACATTCTTACGCTTTGTGTAATGCTTGTAGGTCTTTTTACAAACACGTACTTGTACCCTGTTATTTTTACGCTTTTCAATGACATTGATAAGAAATTCTCTCTTCTCAGTGTCGATAAACACTACGAAAGGATAAAATATCAACCTTACCTGGGACTTTTAGCAATCATGGTTATATTTTTTATTAGTTTTGCTATTAACGATATTTTGGCTAACTCGTGGAACAGTCAACCAACGCTTTACCTTTGGATAGTCATGTTTATACCAAGCAACATAGCGTCTTTCCATGTAATCCTTTATTGCACAGGCATATTGATCCTTGATTACAATTTGGGCATATTAAATGTAGAAATATACAAGATGAGCAAGAACAAGCTATGTCCATACGTCAACAATATTTATAATATTGATCAGTTATTTACAAACGAAATAAAGAAAAATATTGTCTTGAAAACAAACCAAGATTTACAACTTGAACGTTTAACATCGCTTAGGACTATTTATGATGCCATTTGTGATGGAACATCCAACCTAAACAAATTATTTGGGCTAAGAATTTTGACCATTATTGGCGTGTCTTTTACATCTGCTGTATTTAATAGCTTCTTTGTTTGGAGTGTCTATGTGAGTATTATGCAAGGAGAAAACACAACGAAGAATTACACATTCTTGATCTACTGTCTTCAAGATACCATTATAAGCTTGTTAAATGTTGTCATTACGGTATACATTTGCAGCAGTTTTAAAAAACAGGTAAATAATTTTACGCGGAAGTGAATCTAGCTTCTTGTGATATTCTGACGCGGTTCATTCTCTTCTTATTTTTTTCCTCTCATTCGACCACAGAAGATTTTTTTTTAATATTCCTAGTGACGTTGTGTGTCGCATGTTAAATTATGATTAATTTAAATGTTTTCATTTGCATTTAATGGAAATATATCAAAATGATATGTTGACTTTTGACAATTTTTTAGTTTGGCATTAATCAAGCTATTTTTAAGTGACGGATGTATCAAAATAAAATACGTAAATAACATGTTAAGACGATAAGTATATTAAAATTTCACTTCTATACGCGGATTTAAGCCCAGGTAATATACCAATCGTGGATTTATGATGAAAATTTATATAAGTAAAATGGTCAATTTCTGAAAATTTCTAAAATCTGAAAAGAAACTTAAATTCAGTTAAAAAAATACGAAATCAGTGGGTAATTTCATTGAAATTGCTTATTATACTGGTTAAGCAAGATTATAGGTCAAGTTGTGAAAACAAGTCAGTTTTGACAAAAAAATCAAACACATAAGTAGTGCGATCATTAATGCCAACGGTTTTAAGAATAATGATTTATTATATAAATACATCATTTAATTCTGTACTTAAATTATAGGATGTTTATATAAATATATAATTTTCCTAAAAATGACTTAGGCCCTCGGGGAAAGATTTTTCTCTGGACCTCCTTTGTTGATTTTATAAAAAAACGAATTTGAACATCCCAATAAAACTAATTTACTGAGACCATTGTAAAAATTTAGAATAAATTATACCCTAAATGGGAGCCTTGCGGTACTCCACTAATAGCTACAAATTGTAACAGCTAAACAAGATATTATTAACCTGATTCTCGTTATTCTTCTCACCACACAACATCTCCCAATATTGGAGGTTCAACAGTCATATCAGCATTACAAAAGAAAATAATTCACGTTTATTTCACTTGGAATGTCTTATTTTTTTTTGAAGGCTCAAAAAACATCAAATATGGTGCATAACATTATGTCAAGGGAAGATGACGATATACTAGTAAGAAAGGTTAAAACATCTTCCATTATTCTGAAAAATAATCAGTTAATATTTGTTTATATTGTTACTATTAATTCATTATAAAAAATGTAATGTTTTCTTTCAAGTTTCATCTTTTCTCCACCGAAATAATGCACCGGAAGCCACAATTCACTGCGTTCGGATTATTTGACATTGACAGTACCCTATTTCTAACCGTAAGCAAGATTATAATTGTTATATGCAAATTTGTATTACTAAAAACGTGATGATTGATATTACAGCAAATGTGGGTAATATCAAAATCCGTTGCGTAGTTTAGAAGAAAGACAGACGCGAATAGAGACATTATTTTATGCTATTTAGAAATATGTAACGGGGTAGGTTTATTATTATCATTGAGTGAATTATTTGTATAGATATACAAAATACAGGCCGGAAGCTCAATCTTTCAGAGTTTATTTTTATTATATTTTTTTATTTATTTAGTATTGAATTTTTTTTAAACATACGTGGATAGTTACATAAAATATTGAAAAATGTATGAAAAATATTGTAATAAATGTACGTAATTAAAAAAAAAATCCCACGAATGAGAGCCTGAGTGTGGGTACCTATTATAAGTATTTTTATCTTATTTCCATGGTTTAATAAGAGATAAAATATCAAATATAAATTTAAGTTTTTTAAAATAGTTACTTTACAGATGCAATACAAGAAACTAAAGCATGAAATATGTAGGAGTTTTAAAATAACACAAAAATAAGGTGAATACTAGTTTTTAAAGAAGACATCTTAAAAAGTGAATTAGAAGACAAAGCATTACAAATAATAAAATATATCCGCTGTTTTGTATGGATGTGAAATAATAAACAATAATCTGTCTATGGATATAAATGTTATAGATAGCTTTGCTAAAACTTAAAAGAAAAAATATCTAGTTCAGTGTTTTTTAGCCAAGATTTGATGTAGTTTTTAAAAGATTGAAGGTTTACACACGTGGCCCTTTTAAAGGTTGTAAAAGAATTATACAGTTTTGGAGCAATAAAACTAATTTGCCTTTGGGCCAACCTGATTTTGCAGAGAGGCACAGCATATTCACAAGCGCCATGTCGTTGGCTGGCACGATTTGAATTTTTAATAAAGTAGTTTGGTCGCTTGTAAATAAATTTAAGACATTGAACACTATAGGTCTGCTTAAGGTCCAACATTTCAGTTTCTTGGAACAATTGTTTAGAGGGATAGGATTTAGTTTTTTGGTACATTATCTTTAATTGATTTTTGGGCGATTTCCAGTGGTTTTACATGATTGTTGAAAGTTCCACCCCAGCCAATTATTCCATAGGAAAGAGATGAATGAACTAGTGAGTCATAAACTAGTTTCATGGTTTTTATATTTACTACATTACTCATTCTTTTAAAAATATATTTTAGGTATCTCAATTTGATAACAGTTTTTTCAATATGGCTGGTCCATTTAAGTTGACAATCTATAGTTACACCTAGATGTCATCTCCTCACAGCTACAGAATGTGTTTGGGTTACAATTTACGTTATGAAAATTCAAATTAAGATTGGTTTTAGGAGCCGACTTCTGTATGTTATGGAAAGGAATACAAATAGTTTTATCATAATTTAGGATAAGTAGGTTTCTCTCTAGCCACTTTTTGACAATAGTTCCTAATACATTTGTTAGATTTATTAGTAGTATATTTTTCGTGAGTCATTGTGTGCTCTTTGTAGTTATTCAGAGTAATACCGGTGTTTGCATTTATTATAAGAGTATTTAGATAATTTCTATAAATATTATAATGGTTACGTTTGCTGTAATTTTGTGCTTCATTGGTGGATAGGTAATGCTTTTCGTGAGTTTTATAAGATTTGAACAGTTTATTTCTATGCTGAATTGAGATTATTAGTCCACGTGTAATCCATGGTTTTATGTGTCTGTGTTTACTTTTTGGTGCTGCTAATGGTTCATAACATTTTTCAATATGGTTTTGAATTATCTCATAAAAGTTATTTAGAGATGTATTTGTGTCATCATTAAACAGCACTGAGACCCATGTTTCGGCTGTCAGTGAGATGTCTAGAGATAGGTAAAATAACAAATGTAGATCCTAGGAAATAAATTGTACAGCGCCCTTGAGGTGATTTTTCACAAAAACGGCGCTCTACAAATTATCCAATTATTATTATTATTATTATTATTAGGTAATTATTTTTTGTTTTGATTTGCTGACGGTTAATGTGATCTGTGTAGCTCGGTGATTTTACAGTACAATGACCATAGAAGGTCGGATAGTGGTATTTTATGTCAATTTAGAATATGTGATCTAAACATGAATCATTTGGATGATTAGGCTTAGTGGTACTGTTCACGCAAGATAGATAACCTTTGGTATAGAGTAAGTTCAAGTATTCTTTTGCAGCTGGATTTAAGATTTATGTTGATATCTCCTACAATGAAGGAATAATCAAATTGGTTCACATTAACTTCATTTATGAAAGATTCAATTTTGAGAATGAATAGATTTGTGGATAAAGAGGGAGATCGATATATAGCCAATACTGAATATTTTTTTCCCCTTAAAGCAAAAATTACATAGACAGCATTAGAGTAATGGAATTTTGGTATATTTACGTTTTTGTTGGATAAAGATAGAGTATTATAAAATAAAGTAAGGCTATTATCTCCAAGTTTGAACGGAATCGATTGACTGCATCTTCAGTTAAATAAGTATATGGATTGTGTATACGATATTTCAATTCTATGAGCTTAGCAAGATCACCTCCATTCATTGATAAGCTAGCTGTTTTCCATAACTAACGACATTATCCAAAAATTTGTGCATATTGACAGCTTATTCGACACCTTGGAGGCGAAGGGCCCACTATTCGAATTTCATCCAATTTCCGACATATTTTCCTTAAAAGTTTGAAGTTTTTAAGCTCTTAAAAAAATATATGTTATTCTTTAAGATAGTATCTATTTGTTCCAAAAGCCGAAACGGTAATTATTTGAAATTCCCTCGATAGAAATAAATCGCAAAGTATGCTCCGAAAAATATTATTAACACGTTTATTTCTGTTATTTTACAAGTTATGTGTATGAAAAAAATCACAATGCTTCTTTTAATGCTACTCAATAGACCCCAAAAGTGATTTTTGCTATTTTTGAAATACGCCGTGATTTATTAAACATTTTCACAACAGTCGCTTACGTCTTATGATTCTAAGCATGATTATTGCAGCCCCTCTCACTTCCTCACACGCGTACGCTATCTGCCTTTCAGTCACTGCTTAGAGAGCTTCGCGGACGGTCGTGTTGTTCTCCGTTTCGTGATTTCTACTAAATAATATTTATCGTAAATAATAATATTGTATTCCGAAAATGGGAAATAAACGAAAAAGTGCTCGTATTTCTAAGAAAAGACTATTTCGTTCGAAACAAAAACGCATGGTGGACATTGTAAGGTAAGAAGAAAAATATAAATTTTGATTTGATGAATATATTATTATTTACTATTACGTAGGTAATATTTATTATAAAAATAAATTATTTATATATTGTGTAACATGGGTGACAAGTATTGTTTTATTTTTCAGAATGCGTACTTTGGGAGATAAATCTATTGCCTATTTATAGATAATTTTAAGCGTATATCAGTTCATAAATATTGTTTTTTCAAAGATGGGAAATAAGCGAAAGACATCTCGTATTCCAAAGAAAACAATATATCTCCAAAGATATACAAAAAAGCTTATATTTATTATAAACATTTGTAATTCATATTTTTATTTATGTATTGTGTAGTAAAAAGTTATAAAAATTATTATTTTATTTTTTTCAGAATACGATAAACGATAATTTATTATAAAAATTAATTATTATTTTTATTTATGTATTGTGTAGTAAAAAGTTATAAAAATTATTATTTTATTTTTTTCAGAATACGTACTTTGGGAAATAAAACTAATTCCAAAACATTAGAAATTACAGGGCAAGTTCTTATTAATTCTGCTCCTTAGAGTAATATTACTCTAAGATCTGCTCTAATGATTCACAATGCAACGATGTCCGAAATATAGTATAATATGTAATAATAATATACGGGCCATCTGTTTCAAATAACAATACTCGAACGTGGAATTCAGAATAATAATGAACATGCGAGCGAAAGAAGCTATTGAAAGTTCTGAAACTGTGGGGAATATAATTTAATAAAATAAAATACTTTTTGTTTTAAAACCACGATATTTATTAATTTAAGAACCGACCGGTTTCGCTTTACTTAAGCATCATCAGGGTACAAATTAATACTAAACAAGAAGTACATAATAAGTGCATATATATAACAAAATATAGAGGGAGACAACATGATACAAATATAAGCAACACAAAGACGGTCATAAAATACATTAACATAAGTGCACAAGTAATGGAAAACCGCTAGATAATTATGTAGACTAATGGGTTATACGAATAAATCGGGAGAAACAAAACATCAATAAAACCTCAATAATAACGGTTTTTCCGAATTCGCAAATCATTTGATCGATAGCTTGCCTTCCTGAATAAATCTAATTTTATTTAATCATTTACGGCCAAGATATTTTTGACAATGGTGTGTTTTTATCTTTCTGTATTCCAATCATTTAGCTTTGCTTCTAGGGTTGTGCCCCAGTATTGCTTTTTGGAGACTGTAAACGGATCTCTCGGCATTTAATGAAACTGCAGCAGAACAAAGGCTGTTGCTATATTGACGTTCATGGTATGTTTTGCTCGGATTGACGATAAGGTTTCCAGATCCGCATTTCGCTCGAAGCATGTTTAGGGTAATAAGTTTATAGTTTAGGGTTCTTTCACCGTATTTATGGGAACATTTCAGAACCACCAATCTTTCATTTTGAGTGAATCTTGTGTTTGTGATTAAATTATATTTGACAATTTAAACAAATAATATTTAGAGAAGTTAAAAATAAAATTGAAAGTTCGCTGAAAGCTTAAACTATTAAAAGTAGTAATTTCATAAAAATGTAAATAAATAGAGCCCCTTTCACATTTTAGAATGTAATTTTATGTTGCTTACATGTTTTATTACTCTTTATAATTATTGAATTGTTTAAATGAATAAATAAATAATTACAAAAAAGTCTTCTGATTTGTAAGTCCTCAGGAAGCACTAAGGATCTTTCTATCTATCTTTATAATATAATAAATTTGATGAGCATAAAAATGTAAACGTGTATATAATTTATATAAATGTACAAAAGTAGATATTACACGTGTATAAATATTATATTGCGCATATTATACAAGATGTCGGGGGTAAAGTGCACAAACTTCGGGAGGTGATTCTAATTGATAGTACAAGTAAAAAAGAATATAAACTTTTTTTGGAATTCCAACGTTTTAAGATAGTTTTCGAGTAAAAAAGTTTAATTTTTTGTATAGAAAAAAAAACAATTTCTTCTACGGAAAATAAATTTTTGTGGAAAAAATTTGGAAATTCGAATAATTTCCATTTCTTTTTTACTTCTTCTAGCATTTAGAATAACCTCCTGAAGTTTGAGCACTTTACCCCCGGACACCCTATAAAGATAACCATATAAGAAAAACCTTATTGATGTAAAAATATATTTATTGATTTTATAAAAGTTATAAATTACTTTTATAAAAGTGATAATAGTATTTTAGTAAAGTAAAGTAATTTGTATACCTATACAAATAACTTTCGTAAATGTTTTTTGTAAAATAAAAAAAAAATGAATTAATTAAATCCGTAATAAAACCCATATTTTGAGAACCATCTTCATTTCGACTTCGTTCCTTAGAGTAATAATATACTAGAGACCGCACTAATATTTGTACAAATCGTTGACATACTCGCAAAATAAAGCTCTCCCTTTCAGCTCGGTTCCATTAACGTACAAAAAACAGAGACAAACAATTTCTGTTAAAAACATACTGTGTAAACGGGAAGCGACTTTTTGGAGCGGGCGAAGTTCACGCCAGTGTGATTTGCTCGGTGCTAACTAAAAATGGGTCTGTTTTTCTAAAATTGCAATAGATGTCGGTAATTTAATTTCGTTATTTAAATTATTAAATAATCCCCAAAATTATTCCTAATACGAATTCAGACACCTCTGTCGGATTCTTTTAACACTAAATATTGTTTATTTTGTGGGTGTTGCCCAAATCTAAATTCTTTACGCGGAAAGCGGGCCCTTAATAGCAGCGGCTTTCGTCTACCGACTGTCGGAATCATATTCTGACTGTGCTCGAAAATATCACTAACTGACCATATATGATGAACTTCGTCAATATCGTATTGCCACAGGGCTTTATAGATAATTCGAGCTATACCTCCTGGGCTTCTATTACTTCATTTTTACATAGTGTAATTATGTTACCCGTTTCTCATAAATATTGCCTGTTCCCTGTTAGATGGGAAATATAATGGGTTAGATTTTAGTTACCAAATAACGATTGTATATTTTTTCTTCACAGATGACTGGTGCGTCTACTACATACTTGATAATTCTAGCGCAGTTTTCACTGACGATGCTGAACAGTCATAGCATTGATCCTGTTAACATTTATAACTCTACAGAAAATTGAGTTATTACAGTTATACCTAATTTTAAATTGGAGCACTTATATTGTATTGTTTACTCAACTGATTTGATAACAGAATAACGATTTAATTATTCAAACCCGAAAAATAAATTATTAAAGAATTGATAACAGCATAAAGGGTTTCATTAATTCAAATGCCTTATTATGAGGAACTATATTTATGATATTCACAAATGTTTTTTACACGCCAATTACCTAGCATATGCAGACGATAAAAAAATCTACTTATCAAATCAATCGAAGATTGCATTAAACTTCAAGAGGATCTCAATCGTCTTTTTGACTATTGTGAATCAAATAAACTTGTAGTAAATACCTCGAAGTGCAATAAATTATCATTTACACGTAACAAAAATAAAATTTCCTTTGATTATACATTAAACGGGACACATATCAAAGAAGTAGAATCTATCAGAGACCTTGGGGTAATACTGGATGTGAAATTAAACTTCATTCAACACACTGATGCAATCATCAACAAAGCCAACAAAATGCTAGGATTTATAATACGTTTAACGAAACCTTTCCGCAACCTTAAGACTCTATATTCCCTTTACACAGCGTTCATCCGTCCCTCCGTTCATCCGATCTGGACTCCTTTTTACCAAGATCACATTGAAAGAATTCAAAAAAAAATAATTTAAACACATTAATTATAAACAAAACTTACATTTCTCAAATTACACCGATTCTATTAACTACCACAACTTCAACTCCCTTCATACACGACGTTTGATTTTTGACCAAATCTTATTATTTAAAATTCTTAACAATGGCCTCGACTCAGCAGAGCTTACCAATTTAATAAATATTCATATTCCAACAAGATCAACACGGCAATCCCATTTGTTTCATTTACCTACATATAGAACTAACTTTACAAAAAAATCACCAATTCCACGTACCTATATGCCCAATATAATACTAAATTTCAAAACATAGACATTTTAAGCAATACACTTCACAAATATCGATTAGAAGTAACACGTACGATCGAAAATTAATACAATAGTATGGAACGTATCCAGAGCATCTCCTATCCTCATCCTTAATTCCTATTCCTCCCCTCCTTACCTATAATATAATAATTTTTATGAAATAAAACTCCATCTCCAATCAATTTTAATAAAGGAGACTTTTTTGGCTTGACTGTATTTAATATGTAAATATTAATATTTTATGTATAAGCTGTTTGTCTCTTTACCAATAAATAAATAAATAAATAACTCGCAAAGTGTATTTTACCTAAATTCTAATCTTCAAATTATGGGACTTTAATAAAGATTAAGAAAAGCACTTTCGTTGATTACTTTTATATAACTTGAAAAGAAAGGAAATAGAGTAATATTGACTATCTACAAATACACATGTGTCATGAAATGTATAATAATTTGTTGTTTTAATAGGAAACGAGTGCTTAATGTAAATTGTTCTGTGTTCGACGTTTAGTCTAGAATCGTGGTAAATTAATTCGTAAAGTCAATAGTTTAATATTTACAGTGGAAAAAAATCATCATGAATAAGTTAACTAACACTGCGAAATGGCTTCAAAATATATCACTCGACATGGTTAACAGTTTTAAAAAAGGCGAAACGGTTTTCGATGTTTTGAAACCTTTTATAATATGTTGTCAGTTAATGCTCCTTATTCCATACAAATTTACCATTAAATCGGGAGAATATTTGATATCATACAGCAAACCATTATTACTTCAAATAACATTAGTTACATCACTTTTTGCACGTTGCATGTACGTCGTAATATCGACCAGAGAAACGGTGGTCGGACATTTTCACGGGACGATTCTGTTTGAAATTGGAGACTTGTTCCGAATTTACTCTAATTTATTTACGGTAATAGTTATAATACAAGGTGTATTTATGAACAAAGACTTATTCTCCGTTATAATGACCATTTTAAGCGACATCGATAAGAATTTCACACTTCTCAGTGTCGATAAACACTACGAAAGGATAAAATACAAACCGTTCATTGGACTAATGGCCGTTTTCATGACTTTTGTTTTGTGCTTCATTATTAACTATATATTGGCAAATTCGTGGGACAATAGCCCGACGTTATATTTGTGGATCGTACTTATAATGCCAAGCAGTGTGGCGACATATTATATGGCTCTGTATTGTACTATAATAATGTACCTTATTTTCAACACAAATATATTAAACAGAGAAATACTCAAGATGATTCAAATAAAGCAGAAACCCAACGCCAACATTATTTATAATGTTGAACATATATTGACAAACGAAATAAAGAAAAACGTTGTCTTAAAAACTAACAAACACTTGCAACTTGAAAGAATAACAACACTTTGGACTATTTATGATGCCATTTGCGATGGAGCATCAAACATAAACAGATTATTTGGATTGAGAATCTTAAATATTATTTGCATTTCTTTCATATCTTTAGTATTTAATAGCTTCTTTGTTTGGAGTGTCTACGTGAGTATTATGCAAGGAGAAAATACAATTGAGAATTACACATTTTTGATATATTGCCTTCCAGAAATTTTTGTCCGTACTGCAAACATCACCATCACTGTAACATTGTGCAATAGTCTAAAAAAGCAGGTAAAGTTTTTAAATGCGTTATTATAATCATGATATTTCAATGCACAATAATCACTTCCAACTTTTAGAGCCATTAAAAAAATACAGAATTTGTCTTATTAACAATATCCCGAAATTTTATTTTATGAAAATGTTAACAGGCATGTTGGTGCCTTACAATATTGTTACCTGTTCTGCGTAAATTTGGTTAAGTTACTCTTTTCCATATTTAAAAAATTATATTTGTTAAGTTACTATTTAAAATATTTAAAAAAATATATTTGTTAAGTTACTAATTTCAATATTTTGACAAATGGAAGTTCTAGTTTCAGAGATAGGTACCTACTTATCGACATCGAAATTTGTGTTCTCAAATCAAGAGTAATTTTTGTCTACAAAAGATCAAAAAACAAGGCATATGAAATTTGATGCATTTCGACAGGCCAAGTGTTCAATCTTCCAGTGGAAGATGATTTTTAATCCCTCAATTGTCTCAAATCATCTTTCCTACTCGAGGAGTCCCATAAGGTAGACAAGCTAGAAGTAGAGGCCGGTTTCTCAGTAATTTTTAGTAATGTTATCAGCCAGCTTATCTAGTCAGGGGCCCAGTGGCGGCTCGTGACTTTTGGGTGTACTAGAGTGCTAATATTACAAAAAATTTGAATAATACACAAATAACTTTTTTTAGATCACTTAAATATATATAACCTATACAATCTACATGTTTCATGAACAATGTTCACCTCATCAGGACATCACAAAATGATAAGCTTTCAGAAGAAATTTTCTTAGAAAAATTAAAAAAATTGAGTTTTTTAGCTGAAAAAGAATTTTTGTTTTTTTTAGAAAATTTGATTTCTTGTTCGAAGATTTTCAGGAAATCCGTGAGGCGCACGGCGAAAATGAAATTTTCTTGAAAATCTTCATACAAACAATAGAATAAAAAAATATAATAATAAGCTTTTTCAACTACAATAACATCAATTTTTGTAATATTAGAACTCTAGTTCCCCTAAAAGTCACGAGCCGCTACTGGACTTCAGGGCTCCTATCAGAGAGCAACTTGACGAACGTAGACATTTCTCATAGCAGAGCTTAAAAAGATACTGGAATTCGCTGTGTCTCTACAACAAAGTAATTCGATAACATTTTGGAAACAGCATTCTTAGCGTAGATAATATCTGGTATTCCAGCGGCACTTCTTTTTTGAATGCTTTGTGTGATGAAATAAAAGTACTGGAACTGATCAATTTCACATTTATTCATTTAGCAAATATCTTCTTTTTTTTAGGCTCAGAAAACTTGTGATTTGGTGCATCAATTAATGGCAACTGAGGAAGATTACACAATACTTACAAAGGTACAAAAGCATTTTAAATATTATTGAAAATCAATTAATTATCAATTTTAATCAAATCTTTATTCATTGATAATAAAAAAAAACAATAATAAAGATGGACCCCAAGGGCGCTCAACGACGTATTTTATTACTTATTTTATCAACTTATTTCCCATTACTTTGACTAATATCCTGGATCCATTTTAGTAATGGTTTGAGTGACTTACAACTAAGTCATATAGTCGGGGAATAATATGACTTTATGTTCCAGCTTCACCGGTTTTCAACCCAAATCTTGCACAGAAAGCCACAATTCACAGCATTCGGATTATTTGACATTGATAATACCCTAATTCTCACAGTAAGCTAAATATGATAATTATTTCAACGACATAATTTTTAAATATTGAATACTCAAAAAATAAATGACCAACAATGTTTTATTATAATTTAGCTCACTGTAACATATATGAATAACTGAAAACAGTTGGGCTGGCATATAAAATCCACACTGAATATTCGATGACCCACAATTTGAGTCCTTTTATAAAATATTTAAGCAATCCATAAACAGATTCTTAAATGTGTTTAAGCATTCTATTATTATATTTATACAGATGACAGGAGCATTAACTACATACTTGATAATTCTTGCACAGTTTTCTCTTACGGTGTTGAACAATCACAGTGAAGGACTTCCTATTAAAAACTCTACAAAAACCTAAGTCAAGTACACAAAAAAATTCTTCACCCACGCGTCAAAGAGAGAATTTGGAGAAATGTTTTTAGACTTCTTTAAGTCAGAGTAAAATGTATAAATATCGTGAAATATATTTGAGTCGTTCCATTCATCTAGAAAATATATTGTGAATCTTATTCAAATAAAATTATTTGTGAAGAAATAAAAGTAACTGGACATGTAAAGGTAATTTAATAAAACTATTTGAAAGAATATATTTTTTTTAATTCATATTTACAACGTCTCAGTACCTAAGAATCCCTCGTATTCACTGCGACTCTCAAAGAGATTTAACGTCTTATTTTATTTATTTTTATTTTATTTTATTAATATAAGACTTAGAGGGTACATATGGTTTTTGTGATATTTCACCCTCCATGCTAGGGTATAGAATTTTACAGTTTGAAAAGAATCTATACATTACTATGATATGAAAAAGAAAAATGATGTAAAGCTAGTTTGGGTTGCAAGAAGAGAATGGAGAAGTTAGAGAATCATAAGAAGATTGTAAGATCTATTTACTAATAATTTGAGAAATTATTAGTAAATAGATCACACTAATTATTTATACACATACTATACCGCTAATTTAGGGAATAAGGATATGTTATATTTTGTCTGAAAGGTGATTAAATTGATAGAGTGTAGAATGAATGGGTATTGTAGTTGTAATGTATTCCGTGTGTAAGGATCCATTTCGTAATTTGTTTTTTAAAGGAATGGGGTTGACTCACGGTTTTTAGGTTTTCAGGGATAAGGTTAAAGATTTTAGGAATCAGGATGAAAAATTGTCTTTGAGCTGACGTGGTATGTAGTGAAGGTACCTACTTTGTAGTGACCATTGGTTATTGTTCTGGTATTGTAGTTGGGTTGTAATAATTGAGTTTTGTTTTTATATTTGAACAGGAAATGTATTAGCGAAAATTTTAGGTGGAGCTGTCGTATGTTTAAGACCTTATACTCTATGAGGAGTCGAGTGGAGGGGTATCTTGTCGGTCGCTTGTTAATGACACGTATTACCATTTTTTGGGCTTTTAGAAGAGGTTCGATGGTAGATTGTGCACAGCCACCCCAGATTATAATGCCGAACAGATGGGAGACAAGCCTACTTTTAAAGATTTTTTCAATGATTTTTGATAAGACACTTAGCAAAGAAATGGGTCTATATTTGTTTTATCACCACCTTTATATATTGGGATAACCATTGCATGTTTAAGTTGGTGAGGGAAGGAACCGCTTTTAAAGCTTAGATTAACGGCTTGGTAATCAAGTGAACTATGTGTTTTATTATGTAGGGAGAAATTTTGTCATTACCAGCAGCACTGTTTGTTTTAATGGTGAGGATTGTGTCAACGATTTATTTAGTGGAGGTTGGGGCTAGAATGAATTCGGTGTGAAGAGAGTTCTGTTGTCTTACCCGTGGGGAAAAGAGTTTTTGTGTTTTGTTGGTCACTTTCAGGATTTTGTTGGCTAAGTTCGTACCGATGTTAATGAAAAAATGATTGGAATGATCGGCTACGGTTTTCGGGTCATCACGGATTTGGATATTTTCCCCATTAATAACGAGTGATTGAATTTTGAGTGAGGTTTTTTTTTGTTTTCTGAGATGTCATTGACTACGTTCCAGATTACTTTACTGTCATATCCTGACTCTTCAATTTTTTTTTTATAATAGTTTTGCTTGGTTATTATTATTAGATTATTGCAAATGTTACGATACTTTTAATGGAAGCGCAAGAGTTGGGGGTCTGGATTGTTTAGGGCTTGTTTGTGGAGTCTGTCTCTTTTGCATATACAGAAGATAAGGCCATTTGTAATCCATGGTTTAAATTTTTTTATGTATGCCGTTATAATGGGGAAAGTAGCGTGATTAATGTGAGCAGTTAGTGATGCAGAGAAATTTTCTAGGGCTTCATTGACGTTTTCAGAAAGCAGGACAGATTCCCATTTTTCTTATACTTCATCAGATGATCCATTACAACAGTTTTATGGGAAGGATTACTGGGCTTAGGGGGAGATGATTTAGTGTTGTGTAGTTCAAGAATTGTAGAGTAATGGTCAGTTACAGTGGATTTGAATACAGCTGAATTAGCAGTTCGGTTTAATCTAACCATAATGTGATCTATGCATGTCTTAGTAGTGAGGGTGACTCGTGTAGGTGTGTTGATGTATGGAATAAGGCCATGAAGTGCCATTAGGTTTAAGTAATTTGTATAGTGGGGGCAGGATTCACTTAGGATGTCTATATTGATGTCACCGATTATGATGAGATCATCGGTTTTTTCATTAATACATTTTTCTAGAGAGTAGAGAAAAGGGTGACATTGTTGGACTAAGGGGAGCGATATTTGGCGAGAATATTTAAGTTGTCGATTGAGATATTAAGGCAATTTACATGGTCAAGTGAAATTTCAGATACTGTATGTGTTAGGTTAGATTTGGCATAAACTATGACCCCGTCAGATTGTGACCTGTGGTGAGAATTGTTGTACAAAGAGTAGTTGTTTATTACTTTCGATGTGTAATTAGCGCTAATCCAGTACTCTGACAGTACAATGATATCAACTTCATTTCTTAAGTCAGTAAAGGCTCGTTCGCATTGGTCGAGTAGTTTAGTCAAGTAGCTCGCTACTCGCCATTTGACTGACCAAAAAGCGTTCGCATTGGTCGAGTAGATTTCACGAGTGAAGTGTCAAATTGTAAGATGAACGGGCTGCAACGCAACAAAGTAAATAGGCTAATTAAGCTGATTGTAATGGATATTTTAGAAGAGATGGAGGAAGAAATTAGTGAGACGAAAGTGAAAAAACTATGGATACGAAAATGGATTAATAGAAGAGATGCATTAGGAGCTACAAATTCTCTTCTGAAGGAAATGGCATTTGAAGATCCGAAAGAATACTTCGCGACTTTGAGAATGACTGAAAGCTGTTTTAATTTCCTTCTAATGAAAGTGCAGTCACAAATTCAACGCACGGATACCCTTTTCAGAAGTGCAATTCCCGCAAAAACCAAATTACAGGCAGTTCTCTACTTTTTTGCTACAGGATGTAGTTTAAGGACAATCACACATCTCTTTCGACTTGGAAAATCAACTGTTTCGGAATTCATTATAGAAGTTTGTGAAGCTATCTATGAATCATTAAAGGAATTTATCAAGGTAAGATTAAGAGCTGTTTCACACAGCTACAAATATAGTAGATGGCTTATTTCAGCATATCATTCGCCATAAATTCCCAATAGAACGACCACTGAAATAGCCACTAAAATAGGCCATCCCGCTATAATTATAGCTGTATCTAAAACGGTTCTAAATAAATTATAAATATAATTTGAGAAACATTTGTTAATTTTCACATGGTTTAAATATTAAAATTTACATTAAAGTTATTCGATGTCATGGTTTTCATGTGTTTCAATTTCATATGTGTCTTCTGGGGGCTCATCTAAATAAATTACATCATCATAATACGAAGTATTACTACATGGAGAGTCTTGCGAATCATTTGATACTGGTGTGACTATCCTGGTGAATCTATTTTGCTCAGTTGAATTTTGAAGGTGTTGGCGTCGAATTCTGTTCATGTACAGTTGAATATATTCCTGGGTTTCAAGTGCCAATAGCAAGGGCAAAGATTTCAGTTGTAAGCCGACGTGTCTGCCGAAGACCTCAAACTCGTCTTCTTCTGTAGAGTTGGCAACCTCAGTTATCTCCTTTAGTTGACTCACCATACTCGAAAGTTGGGAAAGCCGCTTTTTTTTTGTAGAGGGTTTAGATACGGGTTCACGAAAAGAATTCATAGTAATTCTGCTTTCCTCAGTATCTGTATCCGTGTGTATAATGTCTTCCTGAAAATAAAGTAGAATGTTGTTTATATCGAATGTATACATTATTATAAATCTTTTTTCAGGTTCCCGCCACCACAGACTGGAATATCATTGAGAACGGATTTCGAAAAGAATGGAACTTTCCTGGATGCTGTGGAGCAATCGACGGCAAACATGTCGTCATTAAAGCACCTCCTGAATCAGGAAGTTTATACTACAATTATAAAGAGACAAACAGCATTGTCTTAATGGCAGTTGTAGATCATAAATATTGCTTCAGTTATATAGACATTGGATGTAATGGGCGGGTTTCTGATGGAGGCGTATTTCGAAACTGTAGTTTGTATCAAGCATTAGAAAACGGTATTCTGCCAGAAGGGCATGTACTAGTTGGAGATAATGCATTTCCCTTGAAAGAATACCTTTTAAAACCTTTCCCAGGAAATCGATTAACATCAAAGCAAAAAATTTTTAATTATCGATTGTCTCGGGCCAGAAGAATAGTTGAAAATGCTTTCGGTATACTAGCTGCCAGATTCAGAGTGTTTGAGAAACCGATGCCCTACAGTCCTGAGAAGGTTGTTTGCATTGTAAAGGCGTGTTGCGCTTTACATAATTGGCTCAGAGAGACAAAATTACAGAACAAGCAGTTGGAATATACAGTAGACAAAGACAATTTTGATTCAGGAACTGTTATCCCTGGTAATTGGAGGGTGGAGCCAGAGCCTCAAGGATTGGAACCACTACCAAGTTGTCTGTCCAATCGTTCATCCCGAAGGTCTACAGATCTTCGAGAAAGATATGCAGATTACTTTGTGAACGATGGATCGGTACCTTGGCAGACAAGAATGGTACATTAAAAACTGATGTATAAACGATAGAATAGAATTGAAATGTACTTGCCAAATTGCTTTCACTTTCTGTTAACATTGTATTAATGTTTCTGAGGGATCCATCTAATAGATTGAACCATTTGACTGATGGTGAATATACTGCGTCAGTTCCGGCACCGGAGGGTTTTGACTCCTTTATTTTTTTTAACTCCTGTGAGTAGGTAGATCTGAAAAGAAATTATTAATGATTAATGACTCTGCTACTACTTTAACATAAATTTATAATAATACAGGCACTTGTAATATACCATATAAATAAAAAAAACTTCACTAACCTGATGCTTTTAATTTTCGCTCTTATCTCCCTATCACCAAATCCAGGAATATTCATCCCTTTTTCTAATTCAGCGTATGCTGATTCCCTGATTTGTTTGATCTTATATCGGGGCGACTTTATATTCCACAAGCATTCGTGTTGTAAATACAACGTCACGAATTTGACAGTAGCGTTTTCGCTCCAACGACAAGACATTTTGGCGTGTTTTGACGGCTACTAATGCTATACTCGCTATACTGATCACTGACTAATGCAGCCAGTGACAATAGACCATCGATAAACTCTATAAATCTGCCATAGACACATGATGAGGGACGCTACTCGCCCGAAAAAATAGAACAGAATGGATTGACTTGACTAAATCGCTGACTAAACTACTCTACTAAATTTATGGTGTTCGCACGTGTCCAGTTACTAAATTACTCGCTACTTGACTAAACTACTCGACCAATGCGAACGGGCCTTAAGTAGAACAAGTAGGTTTTCAAATTTTTTTTGAGACTACGGATATTCATGGCAAATACTTTTAGAGCTTCTGATTTGGAGATAGTTTTTTTTAGTTCATTTATATTGCTTGTCGTTTGTGTCGTGTTATTAAGGAAGTAATCAATAGAGTTAATTGGGTCCATTGTAGGCATCTGTGTATGGTGGGTGTTTGTGTTCATCAGCGACTGAGTAATTTAGGTTTATGTGTAAGTTTGTTGATAAACCATGAATATTTTTATTTGAGATGTGTTTTTGTCGGTACTTAGTGTTTTCTATTCTTGAGAAGATAACATTAATTAAACAAATAATTATACATAGAAGATCTACAATCGTAATGGTTATTAAATGCAATGAAAGTATGAGATTTATTTGTTTGATTAACTATGTAGATACATAATTATAATGGTGGAATGGATTACATGTATAATCAGAGTTACGCAAGCAAGAATTGTAAGCGTTGGTGTTGAGGGTAAGTGGTGTACATATGACTTGTTGTGGTTGTGAGCACTGATGTGTGAGGGGTTAGTTTAACTTGTGGTTATAGCTATGATGTTGTTTTGTATTTATGGATGAACCTGGTAAAATGATAGGAATTATTTGAGTAAGTGGTGCCATAGGTGTTTAAAGATGATAATGGTAGTGAGAACTTTTTACAGTATCTATACATAGTTCTGTCATAACAGAGTTCAATGATATTTTTATTGGTATAGGTGGTGACTTTCTGGTACTTAGGGTCAAATTCAATTGTTTATAAATAATATTTTGGTATTGCAGGGTAATAAGCAATGTTTACATAACGACTGTTGTAATAGAAAGATATAATCATTAAGTAATATTTTGAGAGAAAATAAGAATTGTGGCTTAGTATGCTGTTTTTTGTGTATTTATAGAAAATGAGAGTGTTGTGATAGAAGAGGATTACAATGTTGGCAAGACTAGGAAAAAATAAGCCTGGATTATTTGGATTTAGTAAGTTACAGTTAGGGCCCGTTCCCACTTCCGTTTTCAAATCGGAGGCGGGTCCCGTTTTAAAAACGGATGGCCAATGGCCCTGTTCACACTTCCGTTTTAAAAACGGATCCGTTTTAAAAACGGACCATACTCTACGAAAAAAAATAATTGTCGATTCAACAAAAACATGTTATTTGCTCATTCTTCAGTAATGGTGTGCAATGGACGACGATGAAGCTCTTGTTGTCATGTGGTACTTATTAAAAAGAAGGAAAAAAGTAAAAAGAAAATTTTGGGTACACCCAATCATAGCCGAATGATTTTCATAGCCGAGTGTTAATTGGTGAGTTGAGAAGTGATGAACTAAAGTTCTTTAATTATTTTAGAATAATAATGATTGGATTATTTATATAGCGCCGTTTTCACCGTGAGAAAATCATCTCAAGGGCGCTTAATGGCTTAAGAGAATGTCTATCACTTCCTTTAACCATCTACTGGAATGAGTTTTAGAGAGCTTAACATATCAAAATACAAAATTGAGTGAGTGCATTTGTCCTGAAGAAAGGCTATCGATATTTTAAAGTAAGAAAACAATAACAACTCAAATATTTAAATACTCAAATATGTTATTTTTTCGGAATAACTTTATTGAGTAAAACCTCAAATTGTAATATTTAAATATTGAAGACAATATTAGTGATTTTTAAACGAAAATCTGAAACAGAAAAATCAGAAAAGGAAACGGTCGCATCTGGGACTCGAACCCAGGACCCTTGTCTTTCCGGGACAATGCTCTACCAACTGCGCTAATGGGACCCTATCCTCCTCGGTCACTTTTTAACTGTATCATACTTCGAATAAGAACTACCAACATTGTCTTTATTTTTTCACCGCACATTTTTATTGGCAACTACCTTTATGTATGATCGCAAGATTCAACCCGAACTAAATGCAATCCAGACAGCGTCTTTTTAGATAAACCTATCTTATTTTTTATTTTTAATGTGCGACATCTGTTGACTTTTCTGCAAGTCTAGAATGAATATTTTATTTTTTCGGAATAACTTTATTGAGTAAAACCTAAAATTGTAATATTTAAATATTGAAGACAATATTAGTGATTTTTAAACGAAAATCTGAAACAGAAAAATCAGAAAAGGAAACGGTCACATCTAGGACTCGAACCCAGGACCCTTGTCTTTCCGGGACAATGCTCTACCAACTGCACTAATGGGACCCTATCCTCCTCGGTCACTTTTTAACTGTATCATACTTCGAATAAGAACTACCAACATTGTCTTCATTTTTTCACCGCACATTTTTATTGGCAACTATCTTTATGTATGATCGCAAGATTCAACCCGAACTAAATGCAATCCAGACAGCGTCTTTTTAGATAAACCTATCTTATTTTTAAAAAAATAATTGTCGATTCAACAAAAACATGTTATTTGCTCATTCTTCAGTAATGGTGCGCAATGGACGACGATGAAGCTCTTGTTGTCATGTGGTACTTATTAAAAAGAAGGAAAAAAGTGAAAAGAAAATTTTGGGTACATCCAATCATAGCCGAATGATTTTCTGTAGGAATTTTCCAAGTGTTAATTGGTGAGTTGAGAAGTGATGAACTAAAGTTCTTTAATTATTTTAGAATAATAATGATTGGATTATTTATATAGCGCCGTTTTCACCATGAAAAATCACCTCAAGGGCGCTTAATGGCTTAAGAGAATGTCTATCACTTCCTTTAACCATCTACTGGAATGAGTTTCAGAGAGCTTAACATATCAAAATACAAAATTGAGAAAGTGCATTTGTCCTGAAGAAAGGCTATCGATATTTTAAAGTAAGAAAACAATAAACACTCAAATATTTTTTATTATGTGTTTATTTAACTAATACGCTCTTCCGTGCATCTCATTAAAGCTTTAAAATTTAAAAAAAGTAAACTTAAAAAAATAAAAATAAAAATTTTGCTGTACAAAAGTTGTGTACACCAAGTGTTTTGTTTTTATTTAGTTAAAGATAAAATATTACCATACTCTTTCTTCGACCAGTGGTATTAAATTTTCGGGATTTATTTCCTTATCCATTATTGTAGTTTTGATTTATTTACTTAACAAAATAACCAAATACAAGCACGCAGCGTGCCTGCTTCCTTGCGACAGGGAGCGGGCGGGGAGGGGTCGGGGTTTGGCGGGGACTCTGCCGGAACGACTGGACGACAAGTGTGAACAGCTCCATACAACACTATGAGCGAGCGTGTTCCGACACGATTTGAAAACGGACGCGCTGCGT
Organism: Hesperophylax magnus; assembly: GCA_026573805.1. Taxonomy (NCBI): domain Eukaryota; kingdom Metazoa; phylum Arthropoda; class Insecta; order Trichoptera; family Limnephilidae; genus Hesperophylax; species Hesperophylax magnus. Next base: position 308,480 of record JAIUSX010000068.1, on the reverse strand, counting down.
AGGCGAGCCATCCGACAAAAAATGTCGGATCCGTTTTCAAATCGTGTCGGACAAGTGTGAACAGCTCCATACATCCACTACAGCCACTAGGGCATCCGTTTTTAAAACGGGACCCGCCTCCGATTTGAAAACGGAAGTGGGAACGGGCCCTATGAGCGAGCGTGTTCCGACACGATTTGAAAACGGACGCGCTGCGCTGGCGATCCATCCGACAAAAAATGTCGGATCCGTTTTCAAATCGTGTCGGACAAGTGTGAACAGCTCCATACATCCACTACAGCCACTAGGGCATCCGTTTTTAAAACGGGACCCGCCTCCGTTTTTAAAACGGAAGTGGGAACAGGCCCTTACGTGTAATGATAGTAATGATATTGTTAATTAGCATATGTTTTTTGTGGTTAAAAAGGTATAGAGTGGCGGTACTTGGAAATGTGTGCATGATGACATTAAATACAGGCATACCGTGTATCGTTAGTCATATAAGTTGGCGTTTCACTCGTTCAATATCTCCTTCATTATGTATTGATATTATGTTCGAGTCGTCGGTCTGCCTAAGTAAGATACGGCCAGATTTTACCCATGTGTATTTGAAGTGATGATCTCTAGCAAATTTTTTTGTCTGGGCCAGTAGAAATTTGCCTTTTGGAGTTATGTGTTCCGAGATGTAGATTCGATTTCTTTCCTGCGAGAATCAAAGATCTACTATGTTAAGCTTGTTCAGATTGCTATTAGTAGATTTTATATATGATTTAATCTTGTCTAAAAAGGTTTCTCGTGCTTGGGTGTTATTGAATATCGCTATAATGGATCTCGTGGTTTTTTCGGATGTTTTTTGTTCCAGCCTGCAGATTTTTATGATTTCAGTATTCAGAGGAGAGGAAATGTTGTTGTGGTTAATAATTTTTCATATTTTCTTCATTAATTCCATGTTGTTTTCAGCGGTTATCTCGGGAACGCCTCTTATATCGATGTTACAGAGAAGGCTTTGATACTCCAGTTGATCAATTTATTCATCTTGTTTGGAGATTATGTTTTGTATTTATGTTCGATTGCTTCAGAGTTGATTTTAACATTTGTTTTTTCGACAGTATCTAGACCACAGACATAGGAATTAATAGACGAGAAGATAAAGGCGAGGGGTAAAATCAACTGTTGAAGAACGAAGGGAGGGAAGCTGACTGTGATTCGTCAATAAATCAATCTGACAGTAAATAGGCATCTCGCATTATAATATCACCATTTACTTCTTAAAAGTAAAATCTGCTTTGAATGAATAGACATTTTTACATGGGAGCGCAAATTACTCGCCACGTTATGAACAAATTTGCGAAGTCCAAATTCGGCAAAGTAAGGCAGCTTCTATATTCAGAGTCGTAGTTAGTTTCAGAGTATTTAGTTAAGACACTTTTATAAATGTTCATAATTTACTTCCCAGCAACCAACCAGCTTTGTGTTTCGCGTCCAGACGTTTCTCGATGTGATAGTAACAACTGATTCATATTATACGATGTGAATATGCTTAAAATAAAATAAAATAATGCTTATATATGGAATGTAATACGACAATTGGGTTTATTCTCTTTTTTCGCATCTATTTTTACCAGTTTTCATAGTACAAGTAAACATTTTGCCGTGTTATTTCGTAAAATGAACCGATGATGCCTCGACCATAGTTCGCACAAGAATGATGACGTCACGTTTTCAAATTTTACTTGAGGCCGTACGCGAGCCCAGCCGGCTCAATGGAACCGGTATGGGGAGTGGGGATAATACGCTTTTAATCACTTAGGGCAGGTCTACTAATATTCATATGTCTATGATCTAGACGGTTCTTCATTTCTTCTTGTTGGTCAGCAACAAATTAAATGGATTTTATGATTTCGTTGTTCTGTAGGACGATTGATTCATATTTATTTAGAAAAAAATCGAATTTTTGCTCTACAAGATTCATTATTCATTTCTTAATGTTTGAATTTCCGATGTGAATATTTCTGTAGTTAGGATGGTCCGGTGAGCGCCATCTGTGTTGTGGGTATGATACTTTCTGTGTTATTGGGCAGAGCAGTTTCCAGTTTCTGTGGTTGGATTATCTGTTTTGGTTGTTTGGCAATAGATGGCAGATTTTCGATTTTTGTTGTTTTGTTTGGGAATTTTGGGTTTTTTATGTTTGTTATGCAGGTTTTGCATTTCCACTGTGAGCTTCTTGCAGTGCGGCGAGGTGTTTCAGAGATATCAGCACAGGCAAGGTGGAAGATGCCTTCGCAGATGCAGCGTGAAGTGCAGTCTTAGTATTCATGGTAGACGTTTTTTGATTCAGGCTTTGAATAAGAGAGAATCCACTAAAGTTTTTAACTAAATAATGAGGAGCACCACTGAGTTATTTTCATTTTTTGATTTGTAGTGATAGCCGAAACGTTTAGATCAAGTGACAGTTGTAGAGGTGTTATGATGAGGCTTAAGCACTAAAAAATCCACTTCTTGAGATAAAAATTACGCTGGTTTGTCGTGCAATATCCAGTTTAGGCTAGTTAGGCACTTTTGATTTAGTTTACTGTCTTTTTGTAAGTTTATTTTTGATTATTTTGATGCGGGCATAGAAATGCGTCAAGACAAGACTAGGGTGTAGGTAGGTTTTTTGAATATTTTTATAAAAAATATTTTATTACAACTGAATAAAACACTATTGCGATAACGCATTTTAGGCAGAGTGACATGGAATAACAAGAGCTGACATTATAAATTATCTACTTCTTTCTGAGATAAACTCAATGCATTCTGTTGGACATGTTATGCATCTTAGTTCTGGAGGGAGTTTATTCCAAGCCTTCGGCCCAGATGTTCTGAGAGCGCCATCACCAAACGTAGTATTTGGCTTGCGCGTAAGTTCCTTTAGTCTGCCTATAGCTGACGATATTGCTGATTTAAGAGTTGACCGCCTCAGACCAGTGTTTTCCGAGACGCACAGAGTGAGGCCATTTTATAGAACATACATTTAACGAGGCAAGTTACTCCCACGCATAAGTTCGACAAACTGAGCCAGCACCGTGGTCACTAAACGTGCTATTAATAGACCACAATAAGAGACATTATTCAATTAGATCGCACCTTTAGAGTAAAACAAGATTTTCTCCTCAGAACGTCTACTTAAAGACGGTGTCCCTCAAAGCGGACAAATGTCACCTAAACCATAAAATATCCATTATAGTGACATTCCTAAACTAGTTAAAGATAACTTAATAATCTCTCAATTCACCGACGGTAGTTATATAACATCGAGTTCAGCTGTTGCGACCACTGCTATTGCCGCATACAGATCAAGTTTAACTAGTCTACTAGACTACTTCAAAAATGCAGAATTTTAATTAATCCCACCAAAACTCCTGCCACCGTCTTTACTCAAAGAAAATACAAACAGCCCCCGAAAATAATAATGTTTGGAAAAAAGTACCATGGGAAAAATCAATCAAATACCTAGACTCATGTTTGAAATGGAAAAAATCCTTATTTAAATTAAAAATAATTCTTGAAATCTTTCATTAAGAGAAGTAAGGAGTCATGAGTGGAAAATCGCGCAGCACTGATTTGTCAGGATCTATTTCATCTAGTGAGAGTTTTTTAAGAAACAGATAATAATTGAAAAACATTAGATATGAAGTAATGGCAATAAAGAATGATAACATATTACTTACAATCTAACTTTTTTTTTTTTTTATTTTTTTTTTTTTTATTTTTTTTTTTTTTTATAAATTTAATTTAGATTAAATTTGATAATATTATTATTAAGTTCTGCAAGTGTTTTAGTTTTTTATTATTGTGACAGCTGTTTCGGCTTACAAGGCCATTTTCAAACTGTTTGCCATTTTCAGACAGTTTGAAAATGGCCTTGTAAGCCGAAACAGCTGTCACAATAATAAAAAACTAAAACACTTGCAGAACTTAATAATAATATTATCAAATTTAATCTAAATTAAATTTATAAAAAAATTAAATGGAGTTCTACGAATTAAACACAAAAACAATAAATACAATCTAACTATTCATTACTCAAGAATGTGAGCGTAAATTGAATTGATATGATGACATATTATGTTGTAATGATTCCAATCATCTAGAAACAAAGTTGTTTGTGTTATTCAAATGTTCTTAGACACAATATTATTAATGCACAGCGTAAAACAATGGAAACGTTAATATTTCATACAGATTTCCTTTCATGTATTCCATGACAACAAAGACAATACTTTTCAGTGTTTCGCCAAATAAGTGTAAAATTCAAATGAGTAATGAGATGTAGAAAATACAATGTTAAAAATCTACTGCATGCTTTGAACCATTGGATTTTAAACGATGATAACTTTTTTACAAAATAAGAAACATAAAATCTTACAGCTAAATAAAGCGAAGAGTCTAAAAAAAAAATCCAGCGGCAGTAAATTTGGGAGGTCTGCTTAATAAGGCGATGGAAAACTGTAGAAGCTAGAACAAAAAAGTGCCAATTAATAATATAATTTGCTCGTTTTAGGTTTGAGTGTGTTAAAAAACCTACTAAGTATATCAGGTAATACATGAGACAAAAAATTCCGTTCGAAAGGTGTCTCCTTACTATGTTTATTCCTACCTAGTAAAAATCTTATTTATATTTGCTAAAACTTTTGTTTACTTAGATACTGATTAGTAATCAAAGAAATAAAAGTTATCCATTACAACTGGTTCATCTTGCCGTACGAAAACAATTTTTTTAATAATTCAACTCACCATTTGTTTGATTGTTTCATCTTCTGCTTGTATGCTCAGTTTATTCATCATGGAAACTGTTTGTTTAGCCTGATAATAAATGTATTATTGCAGATTTTAAACTTAATAAGTATTAAGTAGTTTAAAATCTGCATTAGTATTAATTTCCTGGCTCTGACATTATAAAATATTTTCCTATTTTTTTTTAAATTCACTTTCAATGAAATCTCCCAGGTATACATGAAGATAGGAAAAGCTCAAAGTATTGAGAGCATTAATATATCTAAAGATTGATGGCGAGATCAGAAATCTGTGTATTAGAGACAGGAATAGTTCAGTAATGATTAGGAAGACGTCATAAACATCACCTGAACTTTGCACTCTTTACATCCATTTATCGTGTCGTAAAACATGCACGAAGATATTAGTACCTGATTTAGTATGTCCCACAAATTAAACATGTTTGCCGTAATACTCCTATCTGCCCAAGTAACGATGGTACCGAATAAGCAATTAATATTTATTACAATTAGAACAAATGTCATGCTAAAAAAATATAGGTTCCTCTTCCCAAAAGCACGGTTAATGCGTTCAATGCAATCGCAATTCTTGGAGAAGATTACTTCGATGTCACGAAGCTGGTATTTTAGTGATACTCTCTGGCGATTAGTAACCTGTCTCGTCAGCAAGTTAAGTAAAATCCCATTTAAAGATTTCATATTTTCATACAGAAACCCGACATAGGATCTGAAAATGTACACGCTAACAGAGGTAATGATAAATGGTACATTTAAGGCAAATTGCATCTTGAAGGAATCGAAAATCGATTGTCGTGCAATTGTGCACATTAAGTACGTGTTGATCGAAAATTGAGTTATTTCTGTAAAACAGAGTAATACCGTACGAAAGATGGCATTAATTTTTATTTTCTTAAAATTACGTTTAATATTTAATTTTTCAAATAAGTTATCAATTTCTGTTAAAATTTGCACAATCTTAGCGTCCGCATGTCTTGACGTAAATATAGAAATACACGTTAAAATCACTCCAATGAACCCCACGGCATTGTAGAAAAATCCAGCATTTTCTTGATGAATATATATCCCGCCGTCGTTTTATCTGAACCAATTTGGATAGTTAAAGTAGAACCCACTGCAACAGACATAGGTCACCAAACAAGCACTTGCAACAACAGCAGAAAGAATGTTTAGAACTGCTCTTGTGTTTCCTGGCTTGATGATGAAATCAAATGGCATGACGCCAAGAAAAAGTCCCAACATTCTTGCAGGGAGCAAGGCTTCGACAGAATTATTTGCGTCCATTAATTTGCTGACACGTTTCGGCAAATACGGATTCTTCTTTTTATCTGACCATTTACTAACTTTGACTTTTGTCATTTTCGCTCAATTGCACGGATTTACGCTAATGGTTTTTTTTCGTGAGTTTAGAACATGTAGGTTTTTATCTAATACGACAGGTCTGTTTAGCCCATTGGTGATATAAAAACAATGGCGGCATATATTATCTCGACTTTTATATTTAAAATTTGTAATAAAAAAACGAAGAATTCCGTTTAACCCGTTAATGGTGATGTGGGGTGTGATAAACCATAACCAAATCTTTTTGAAAACATCTCCGAGATGGTTAGAATTTTATTCATGCGATATATTATGCACACCTCACCTCCCGACTTTCGTAACAAGTAAAAACGTTTTTAATCTGAGCCGTTTATAAATTTTCCATCAATGACGTCAAAAATGTTTCATACTCTCCAAATGCGGTAAAAATGGTGAAAAAATGTTGTCGCTAAAATTGATGAAATGGTAACAATTTTTATTTTTGTCATTGTTTTGATGGCCGTTTATGTTTTTTTCACTCCGCATATTCCTTGTGTTCCTTTTTTATTTCTATTCTAAGTGAACGGAAATGTTGTTTGATGTTTGTCTAAAAAATTACTTAACTTTTGATCTAAATCATTTTTGTCAAGCTCATAGGCGTAGCAACAGATAAAAAGAAACTTTAATTCGGGGTAAGCGTGTGCAAGATACAATCAATAAATAATATTTCCTAGAACAAAATATCGAGTAGACATAAATTATGGGTTTTCAACCCCAACTTGGCGAAATGGCGTCAGATTTTTTGAGCTCACTAATGACAGGTTAATAAACATGACTGAAATAGGGTGTGAGAATTTTTATTGACCAATAAATATTTATTATTGCCTCCTGTGTGGAAGTAATTGTTTATTGGTTTACTATCGAGGGTATTCTGACTGAAAGCATTGAGTCAGTTTTTTGCTGATTTTTCCGAAATGTCAAAATGTAGAATTTCAAGCTTAATACCCTGAACGCATGAAGTCAGAGCATACTTGGTTTTCGAATAAACAAATGTGTTGAGTTATAATGTTCTTTTTTATTCCGTCAGAAAGCACGATGTTATCAATGCATTCTGCAAGTTCTAAATACGGCACTTGTGGCACTAAATACGGCACTACCAGCACACATTTTGGTAAAAGATATGACGGTAGGCCATTCCTGTCTATTTTTTAGTTAACGTGAAAAGATTTGAGATAATTCAAATGGTAGAATTAAATACATTGTCTGAAAAAAGCTTTGAATTTGATTTTAATTCCGATAAACCTTTTGATTTCATAGATAACGAGGACACGACGCGACGGAAGAAATTACCTTTTACCAAATTAAACAGAAACCCAGAATCTTTATTACTCTAGTTATTTTTTGGGTGTTCATAGATGGCGTTAATTAATTTATTTTATTAAAATACGCTCTGTGCAAGGTATTGCTATACAATTTTAAGACAAATGATTTGTTTGCGCCTGAACATTAGGATTATGAATATGAATACATAGTTTTGTTTGTTTAGAAACTCAATGCTTTCGAGAAAGGCATAAAAGTACAATATTGTGTCGATGATTCAATCCAATGTTGTACTTGTATAAAATGAACTTAAAATATATGCAAAAGTGTCCTGTGAAGTCGTATGCAGTACAATAATTCATAATTCAAATGGCAGTGAAGCATTATAATCTTCCAATCGTAATTTATCAGACTGAAAATTGTTCAAGAATAATAGAAATTTCATATATTTCTTTGCCATGAATATCACCTCTCGATTGAAATTAATTTAGGTATGGATCCGAAATTTCCGTAAATATCTAAGGAAAAGATGGGAGACATCTTATAATGAACAGCGAAACTTCTAACATAGACTAGTGTTACTAGTTTTTAAACGGTTCCTTTTGGAGTTTTCTACACCATATACCCTTATTGGTAGATAAAGTCTCAAAATGTTGATTCCACATCATATTACATGTTAAATTAATTTTTTGGCAATAATCTTCGGCATCTGGTTTCCAGTCATACATGTGTCCATTCACACATGCTTCGTTTGCTAATAAATCCGCTTCTTCATTCCCATGTATTCCTACGTGAGATGGAATCCATTGCAAGCATATTTGCATACCTTTCTGCTGTAGCCGCATTATTTGATCTGCAATATTGTAGGCTATCTTTCTGCAGGCAATTCCTTTTGAAACACTTTTGATGTGTTGAAGCGCGCTTTTAGAATCGCTTAATATTACAATATCAACGATGCCTTTCTAGCTTCCGATTGAGTTTCACGTTTTTTTATTGGGTTGGCAGTGCCTACACTTCTTACAAACAAACGTGTATTATGCGCGAATTTTATGTCGGTGTTCTGTCAAAATGGTGCTAAATTTTTATTTACGTAAATAATATTAAATATCAATATAATTCAAAATCTTTAATGGAAATAGTTGTTGTCTATTTTCAATAAGTTAAAAAATTGTTTGTTTTTGTTTTTTAAATACATTATAAAACGGTATTTGTAGGTGAAGAATTGTAAAGAAAGGTAAAGAACTAGGGGTGCGCTCTATCGGCCAATAGGGAAACTACTCCCGCGGCCGGTAAAGCACGATTTAAGGCAATGCGGAATTTACTCGAAACATAAGATTTGAATTTGACCAATCAGAGGGCCGAAACCGTTCAGACGTTGGCGTAATAATACTATCAGAATAATCGTTGTTGCCTCAATGTCCAGAATTGAATAATTCGTTTCTGCCTTACTTTAAGTTCTATTAGAAAAATCTATAGATCTTTCATTCCTATTATTAAACAAATTTAAAAGTGTAGCTGCGACTAAGTTCAATCTTCCGTCCGTTACTAGTTTTACTTGAATATTCTCTTCGAATGAGTTAAAATATAACAAAATCTGATGTAAGAATTTTTTATTGTTGCAAAACTCTTTTGTTCTTTTTTATTCGAACTAAATCCAACATCTTCTTTAACTAACTGAAATAGCGGTGATAATACTATAAACATGTTTCGAATAAAACTGCGACAATGACTTATCACACCTAACAAACTTCTTGATTGATTTAAATCACTCGGCGGCGGTGCTTTTAAAATAGCTAATTTATTTCGATCACACGGATGAATGCCTTCTTTACTAATTTAATAACTCAAAACTCAACAATTTCCGAAGTAAAAGCACATTTTTCATTATTTACTGTTAGATTACAACTTTGTAACATCTCTTAAACAATAACAATAATATCATCAATATAAAATGCCATGTTTATTAAACCTCCCAGACAACTTGCCATTCAACATTCCTATCCATCTTTTTTACCGGATTGGATGGATAGGACGGATACAAGGATACGTAGAATGGATGGATAGGGTGGATTGATGGATGGATGAGATAGACTAATGAATGAGTTAATTGGAGGGCAAGATTGGATTAATAATTGTTTTAAATATTCATCCAATATTTAAAACAATTATTCATCCATTAACGCATTCATTAATGGATGAATAATTGTTTTAAATAACTTTTAAAATATGCTTTAACATTTCTCTCATGTCACAAAATCATTTTAGAAAATGTTAATATTATCATATTTGATCTAATTTTATCCATTTGTAAACAATATATAAGTCCAATGGGCGAATAAAAGAATGGATAGATCGGAAGCATTTCGAAAGTCCAGGTGTAAAGATTGTGCAAATTTCACTGTGTCGGAGCTATGATAATTACCATCTATGATAATTGATGGAATGATTGGTTGGGTCACATAAAAAAATATTTATTAGAAAAATTACAAATTTTGGCTCGTAAAAATAGTTTTTATTTGACAAAGATACATAGGCAGAGAAAATATAAAAATATGTTTTTAAGCTGCTGCCACACACAAAGTTCACATCAAAAGTTAATGTACAGCGCATCATCTTTTCTACCGACACACGACGCTATCAAATATTTCTTCCTATGGTAGGAGAGGGGGTCAGTTGAATTCGAGAGCGGCCGAGGAACATAATTTCATCTGTCAAAGTGACAACTTTACTAAGGGAACACAGAACTTAGTTGGTAGCTCCGTAATTAAAATGACCCCCTCTCCTTTTTACGGCGGAGAGGGGGACGCATAACTTTTCAAATATCGCTTCGGGAGCGGATACGTAAAATAAATTCGGTTAGCGAAGTTCAGAACCACACTTATAGCGCGTTATCTTTTTACGTGTGTCGGGTCTGTATGGGATTGTATGGCGAGCGCTATTGTGCTTTATATTATCTGTTGATGTGAGCTTTGCGTGTGGCAGCACCATAAATCTTATCTTTTAAAGAAGTGATGAGTCGTGAGTGAAAATCGTGCAGCAGTAAAATCTTCAGAACGTGTTTTATCCTTAACCTTCCTTTTGAGGGACAAAAAATAATTTGGTGCACCTTTTGTAGAAGTTTAGATATCAAAAGATAACAACACGGAATGCTTACAAATTACTCACTATCGAATTATTCATAAAAGAGGAACGAGAGAGTAAATTGAATGGATATGATGAAATATGTCATAATGGTTTCAAGCATCTAGAAAAAAAATATCCGTTTCTCAATTTTTAAACACATAATTGTTAACGTACAACTTAAGAAAATTAAAAATCTTTTCATATACAATTTTCTTATCATCCATTTCATGAGAACAGCCCTTTTATGTCTCATTTTCGTATAAAAGTATAAGAGCCCAATAAATATTGAGATGCAAAAATACAAACATAAAAAAAGTACTGCATGATTGATTGCATAATTATTTGGCTTGCTGAATCATTTCTCAACAATGTTCAATTTTATTTGGAAATCATTACTTGGGTGATGTTGACATATTCAATACCAACTTGGCAAGTTTTGTGGATCATTTAAAAAATTTATTTCAACAATACTCCTAAACACATCATGTAAACCTACAAATAGCTGTAATTTTCTGTTTTTGTTTCTTGTGTTTGTATGACTTGTTGCATAGCTTTTATCAAATCTAATTTTATTCTTATTTTTTTTTTGTTTCAAAGTATCTGTCAAATAAAAATTATACTACCAACCATGTAAAAGCCCTCTGGGCGTTAAATATATAAAATAAAATAAAACAAAATAAAATAAAATAAAATAAAATAAAATAAAATAAAATAAAATAAAATAAAATAAAATAAAATAAAATAAAATAAAATAAAATAAAATAAAATAAAATAAAATAAAATAAAATAAAATAAAATAAAATAAAATAAAATAAAATAAAATAAAATAAAATAAAATAAAATAAAATAAAATAAAATAAAATAAAATAAAATAAAATAAAATAAAATAAAATAAAATAAATAAATAAATTTAAACAATGCTACATTTTATGCTACGAATTTTTAAACCTTACATTTAGAAAAAGGGAAGAGTCCATAGTGAAGAATCCTGCGGCAGTGAATTCGGGAGGTCTGTTCAATAAAGTCACGGAAAATTGAAGTAGCTAGAAAAAAAAGGACGGCTGAAAACTATTATTCGCTTATTTTAGCCACGAGTGTGCTTAAAACATATTATTACAATTAGTAGATAAGCCATTAATCTTTAATTTGAAAGATTACTGTTGTCTACTCCTAACTTGTTTAAATATGATTTGAATTACAAATACTTTTGTATATGTAACGATTAGTAATTAATATAAGAAACGATAGAAATCTATTACTACGGTTTCATCAAACATATGAAAGAAAATACGTTAATAATTGACTCGACTCACCATTCGCTTAATTGTTTCATCTTCCGTTTGTATGCTTAATTTGTTCACCAAAGAAATTGTTTCTTTAGCCTGTAAGTAAAAGAATTATTTTTAAGCAGGAGAAGTAAAATGTTTAAAAATGGATTCGTTTTGTAGTAATTTAAGATTGAAACTAAAAAATATTTATAAATTGACTTTAAAATTTTGAATTAATTTTTTCAAAGAAACCTTATAAAATATATGAAGACAGGCACAGCTCATGCAATGGGAACAGTTATATTCGTATTTCCAAAGATGGTGACTTCGGTAGTCAATGCATTAGAGTCAGAAATTATTTTATAATAAACCATTTAAAAAGAAGTAAAAAAATCACCTGGTCATTGCACTCATTACATCCATTTATCACGTCGTAAAACATACACAAACATATTGGTGCCTGATTAAGTGCATACCACAAATGAAAGATGTTTGCTTTAATATTCGTATCTGTCCAATTAACGATGGTAGCGAATAAGAAAAACATATTTACAACCATAAGTTCAAATGCCAAACAAAAAAATAAAAGATTCCTCACTCCGAAAGCAGTATTAATGTGTTCAATGCAATCGCAATTCTTTAAGTAGATTACTTTGACGTTATGAAGAGAGGATTTTAGTGAATCTCGCTGGCGATTAATAACCTGTCTCGTCAGCAATTTAAATAAAATCTCATTTAAAGACTTCATATTTTCGTACAGCAGGACCACGAAGGACCTGAATATGACTACAGTAACGGAAGAAATGATAAATGGTAAATTGATGGCAATTTCCAACTTAAAGGAATCGTATATCTGTACTCGTGCGATTGTGCATGTTATGTACATGTTGGCCAAAAATCGAGTTATCCATGTAAAGCAGAGCAGAACGGCACGACAGATGAATTTAATTTTTATTTTCATGAAATTGTGTTTCACATTAATCTTTTCAAATAAGATATCATTTTCTGTTAAAATTTGCACCGTTTTAGCGTCCGCATGTCTCGACGTAAATGCAGATATACACATTAACATCACTCCAGCTAACCCCACGGCATTAAGGAAAACTCCACTATTGATTTCGAGAATTTCTTGCTGGCTGCGGTCTTTTGTTAACAAATATCCATAGTATGAGTACATGTAGTTCCCACTGCAATAGACATAGAACACCCAACAAGCAATTGCCACAACAACCGAAGGAATCTTTAGAACCGCGCTCGTATTTCCTGGCTTGACGATAAAATCAAAAGGCATGATGCCAAGACAAAGACCCAACATCCTTACAGGCAGCAAGGCTTCGACAGAATTATTTGCATCGAGTAATTTATTTACAAGTTTTGGTAAATACCGATAATTTTTATTATTAGTCATATTGTCGTCTTTGATTTTTACCATTTTCGCTCAATTGCACGAATTTACGCTTATTTGTTTCTTTTCGTGAGTTTGAAAGACGTATATTTAACCCGGCTTGTATGTTACCCACATTGGTGAAATATGTTAATAAAGCGATGGCATTTTTCGACTTTATTTATGAAAAAACTCAGGCTTCAAAATAAATAATCCTTTTTAACCCTACGCCAGAGACGCGGGGTGTGAGAAACCACAAACAAAATGTTTAAGCATTTAAAATATACAATTACTAACCAATTAGGTATATTGTTTAGCGCCCTTGAGGTGGTTTCTCAAGAAAACGGCGCTATATAAATTAGCCAAATATTGTTATTAATAATGTGTGCAATGAATGTCAAGTTTTCATCGAATATTACAACGAAAGTCACGAAATTTTGACACTGGTATTAATTTGATGTGTATTCATGCAACATATATATTTTTTCAATTTAATATTTTTTTTATATTTAGTAAAAGATTATCCATTTATATACATTATTTAAGAAATGTTTTGACTGCCCAACTAGGGGGATTCCCGTATATATTATAATGAGTTTTGGAAAAAACGTATTACTTGACATTTACATGTGCAAAAATAAAGCATATTGTTCACACCAAAGATATTAGAAGAACGAGATGTGCTATGCGCAGTTCGTACTGAGTGGAATTGTTTTGCCCAGTGTCGCCGGTTTTGTTCACCAATACTACTGCACACCTTCGCTTACGCTAAGGCATCGCTAAGGTATCCGCACTAATACATAGAACAGATTTCTGTGCGTACACGTCCCGATACCGTTCAAAGTACCCTAATTAGGTAGTACTCCGGCTACGGTCCGGCGGCCAACATAGCATATCAGAATTAATCTTTACGTTAAGGACCCTATTGCTACTATAACCAACAATCCAACTCAATATACAACCTTTGAAGCCCAACAATCGGAGTTTATATATGAGCATGTGATGTCGAACCTTGTCAAAAACTTTACTAAAATCAGTGTAGATGCTGTTCACTTTTTGTTTGAGATAAAGTGATTCAGATATGTAATTTTCCTAAATCATCAAATTATTTAAGGAAGAGCGACCTGTGATGGAGCCATGTTGTATAGAAATAATAATGTTGTTGACAAATTAGTCTATACTTTGATATATCGCTTTTCTCGCCTTTTTGGTATTAAAGCCATAGGTGTTAAATAACTCTTTTTCCACTGAGTCGGAAAGATCCAGAAAATAAACATATGTTAAAGAGTTTATACAGAGGACATATCAGACTAACTAACACAAGTTATGAAAAATATTGGAGGAATGCCATCCGGTACAGCCATTCATATATTATACGTCAATGGGTCCAGCAGCTTTATTGCTATCTAAATGACATTAATATTATTTTCACCTCAGCTCCACATAGAAGGCACTAAACAAAGTAATTTCTCTTAGGGCTTATGTAATTTTTGGAGATGATTTGTGGAGGTTCTTTTTAAAGATACGGTATTCTGGGGAAAAAAGTTATGAGAGTAGGAATCAGAGGGTCAGTGTATCAAGGAGTGACATACGTATGCATCCATTCCACTCACTGCGAAGAGTCGAGAAACTCCAGCTGGAGTGGTTAAAGGATCTCCCTCAACCAGCCTCTCCCAATTTTTCAATACAGTTGATGGGCGGACTCATCCGCCGCCAATGCTTGGATAAACTCCAATGTTCTGCCAATGCTGAAAAACAAGTTTGAATACTCTAAATTAATGCGGTAAATACTTTTTTTTGGAGCAAATCAAAAACAATATACAAAAATTGCTTTTTAAAATAAAAGTGACAAGTCTAGTCAAGACTTCGCAAGAAATTATAATCAATTAAAGTTATGCTAAAAAATCAAGGTCTTTACTTGAGTTGACCAGACTTTACTTCTGGGCAGTGGTGAATATCCATAATTTGTTCATAAAGAGCAGTTCATTATTTTAGAGTCTACTTTACAATATGAATACTGAACAATGTTACAATAAATAAATAAACTTTTATTCTGGGGAATCATATAAAAATATAGGTATAAATAGTTCACAAAATTTGGTAAAAATATTTACGAAACGTTAACAAAAATTTTTTTAGAGTGAAAATTGATGATGGGGTTTCTTAAACCCCACCTCACCAAAGGCGTTGGAATTTTTCACCTTACTAATGCCAGGATAATAAACATGACTGTTAAATAGAGTGCAGATTTTTATTTGTCTTCTGTCAAATAGAGTGCAGATTTTTAATTGCCTTATTTATGGATGCAATAGTAATTTCAATAATTATCTATATATTTTTTCTACTGCACCGAAATAACTCTTTTAGTATCTTTCTGCTATTATGTTAACTGTAGGTAACAACAATTTTCAACACATTATCACGGAAAAATATAATTGCCTGATAATTGGCACCAGAAGGTTCTCCCCCCCCCCATTTTAAATAGTAAAACAGAAACTCTAAATAAATTAAAATTCAACGCTTGTCGTTAAAACATGTCACAAACCTGAATAAAAATATGTATTTTGTAAATTTAACGCGCCCTAATTAACTGGTTATTTGCAGAGAATAATTTATTCACTAGTAATGGGTGCAATAATATTTTTAATCGTAATTATGAATAATTACGATCAGATGAGTTACATTGGAAGATGTCGATCTTGCCCTTTGAATTTTGAGTTTGTTTGGAGTGTATGCTAGAAAAACCGCCGTTTATTTCAAATTCAAAAACAAAGAAATGCAGCATATAAAACTTGTTAACTACAATTTACGGAAAACATTACAAAAAACTAAGAATTTTTTATGGTAAATAACCTACTATAAATAATTATCGTTGGCAAAATGAATGTTTCTTTTTTGTACTCAGCGTGGACTTCCTAAATAAAAACAAGCTATGTTTAAAAATACTCTTTAAACAGTTGGATAATACATAAAGATATATAATATTGATCGACACACTAGATCACTCAGTGTATTTCATAAACGATTCATATATGAAAGGAAATATCCCATATTCATGGAGAATATCTTTAATGAATCCGATTCAAAAATTAAAAAACGTTTAAAAATGTTGTGTCTCTGCTTTACTTGCAGATTACTGTGTTGGGAAGTCTTTGATAAAGTAAAAGGTTTTACTTATATTTGCGTTTATTTACGTTAAAATAATTAGGTCTGGATTTAGCTACACTGTTCATTATTCGAGGGTTGGTAATTCTCTGTTTTTAGAAGCTTTGTTGTCTGACAATAATATCCCACAGGCAATTGCTACACTCTAGCGACATCTGTCGGACTCTGGAGTAAGCTTTATGACTAGTGCCATCTATCGCTTGTATACACAACTTATTACCATGCATCACAAAAACTTTGAAGATTTTAGATCAATAAATTGCTCACTAAATCTGAACACTTTCTAGAATCCCATTATTAAAGAGCAGCTTAGTAAATATGTATATGGAATTTTTTTTATATCTATGTGAAACAGCCATAAATTATGTATTTAATGTTTTGGTGTTTAATTCGTAGAACTCCATTTAATTTTAATAAATAAATTTAAAATAAATCAAATTTAATAATGTTATAATAATTATTAAGTTCTGCAAGTATTTTAAATACTTAATAAAAGTATAATAAATGGGATATTTCGGAAAATATCCGTATATAAATTATTATAAAAACCGTTAAGTTCATATTTCTAACTACGCCGGTAAGGAAGACATAGCTAATTCTATAAGACTATATAAAATGATAAATAAAGCGAACAAATTGACGCTACGTGTTCAAAAACCTAGTAAATTAGCTGAAATTTTGAATCTCTGTAAGATAAGCATTTTTGTTAAGAATTAATATTTTTGTACTTTATTGTAATAAATTAATTATAAAAAAGGTTTTCAGTAATAAAACTATATTTGGTTGTTGTAAATTACCTAACTGTTAGAGTCTGACATTTTAAACAGAAGCTTGGCTTTAGTACGTATAAAATACCATTATCTTCAAAAATATTTTATTTAAACTTTGGCAAGAAACGTACACACACAAGATGACAATTTTTTTCATAAAATTGTTATAATAATTTCATAAAACAATTGGTACGGACGGCAATTGCGTTCCTTTTATCTTTCACTTATCTTTTTTCCAGCATGGTGGCATTTTGAAAATATCCTCTTTCCTTTAATAGTTCCAGTGTCTCTAATGCCAAGCTTTTGGAGCACATCTACGAGTTGTAAAATAACGTTTTTAAAAAATATGTGACATTGAAAGGATCCTTAATTCATCGAAACGTCCAAATATAATCGTTCAGTCGATGGACTTAATCCTTAATCTCTCTTTATTTAGCTGGCACAACAGAATAAGCTTCTTTATATAGTCCCATCCGGTTCCACAATTTACAACAGTACCGACCTGATGGGTTTTCCTTTAATAAATTGTGTGGATATGTGGTTATCATCACTATCGTACTCTTCGTGTGCTGAAATGTATATGTAAGTTTTCAAAATTGTTATATTATATTATTTATCAACAGAGTGCATGTCAAAAATTCGCTCCACTTAATAATACAAAATCTAAAGCCTACAAAACCTAATATCCATAAAATTTATCTATAAACATGTCCCCGAAGATCAGTGTAGAGAATAATCGAAGTTTGTGAAATCTTAACGCTCTAATTTTACAGAATTTACAAGTGTTTAATTCAAACTGTGAAGTGTCAGAGTGTTGTTGCCGAAATAATAACCTGTCATTCTAATCACTGTAAACATACCTGTGCGAAAATAAAAACAATTAATACGTATCATCAAAGTTTGTGAAATCTTAACGCTTTAATTAACCAGGTTTACAAGTGTTTAATTCAACTGTGAAGTATCATAGTGTTATTGCCGAAATAATATCCTTTTATTCTAATCGCTGTAAACATACCTGTGCGAAAACAATTTTATATTACTCTTAATTCCCGGTTAACCAAAAGCGGCCGCTAGCCCAGTGGTGAGCGAATCCGCATATAGATCCGAAGGTCCTCAGTTCGATTCCTAGTAATACTAAGTTTTCTTCCTCAATTTTTTTTTTTTCCTGCAATATTATTTAAATCATTGTGAAACAAGATATACGAGTTTAGCAGATCATCCAAATCAAGGCGCTGATTTAAAGTACGAATTATCATCAAGTACCCATAACTACTTACTGTGGCAAGTTAGCAATATTGCCTACATGTCAGCTGACAGGCGCAAATCATCGACTTATCAACTAAAGTGGTGAAGCGAATAAAAAAAAAAACACAAAAAAATACAAAAAAAATGTACAAAACCAATTACTTATATAAAAAAATCCAGTGTTCAAAAAATGAACCGTCCTAAAAAAAGACATCTGAGCACAATGATGCCCCGGATTATTGGAGAAAATAGCGTCTCAATTGAGGATGCAAACGAAACCTCATCGATTGCGTCATCCAAAGGCTCGGATGATACCGAAGTAGAATATCCTTGCACCTCAGGGGTAGATGTGCTTAATGAAGCTCAAACACATCTGACAGCTCTACAAGATGTCTTGGCAGAGAAGCAGTCGAAGGTCTCAAAAGACCAGCAGCTGAGAATTGCCAGAAACGTGTCGGAAGTTTTTAGATCCGTATCTCAGCTGTTGTTGGAGCGCGAGACCATGCGTGCTGATCTGGCTACAGTGACTGCCCAACTGAGAATGACAGAAATCAAAGTACGACACGTGAAGAGCGAAAAAAGACAACTTGAACAAAAAATTATTCAACTAGAGTCTGATCTTGGACCTGTAATGCGGAGAGTAGCGGAGGCAACGGAGGCTAGCCTCTCATTTGCTGACATCGCCCGCAAACAGCCTAATGATGCTCACCAACCCCCTCCACTTACCCAATATGGACATCGTGTCGGAGCACCAAGACCAGGCGTATGCGTATTTCCAACAGATGCAGACGCCACCAAGGATAGCGATGGTACCAAAAAAATTATCCAGGACATGATTCGGCCATCTGAACTAGGCGTTCGGGTCACGGGAATAAAAAAGATAAGAAATAAAGGTATCTTGATAAACACGGCAACCGCAGGTGAGCAACAAAAACTATTAAATGCACCCTGTTTCGACAAATCAAGCACAATTAAGGCCCGACTGCCGACCAAGCGATCTCCGAGACTAATATTTTTTGGGGTACCGAGGGACCTGACTGACGAAGAATTTTTAAGGATCGCCTTAACTGGGGTTCCCAACATTCAAGACATTGAGGGAACTATAGCGTGCTGTAAATTAAGTCACTTAGCTGGTGCTCGCACAGGAAACACTTGTCATCGTATTTATGAAATGCCAGCTATCGTCCGTAAATTACTTATTGAACAGGAGAAAGTATTTGTGAACTGGACTGTTTGCCGCGTCAGAGATTTTATTGGCCTTACTGTCTGCACTAAATGTCATATGATTGGACACTCATACAAATATTGCAGAGATACTAAACCTACATGTGGACACTGTGCACAAGAAAAACACACCCGTGAGTCGTGCCCAAATGCAGCCATCAAACCAGTTTGCGCGACATGCACCAGATTTGGTAAGCCTGCTGACCATTCAACCGGAGATAGGGACAACTGCCCAGCTTACATAGCTGCCCTCAAGAAGGACCTAGCTACAATAGACTATGGAGTGTAATATACAAGAACACAAGTGCCTAACTATCGATGACTATACTCCCATGATGAACTGTCTGCGAATAATGTATATTAATTATTTGCGGTGATTACAATCTACCGAAGGTAATATGGCTTAATGACAATCATGGTGTGAAAACTCCTAGTAATATTTCTCTTCAAGCTTCCATAATAATGAATCTATTTGCCTACTTGAACATGTTCCAACTAAACTCGATCCATAACTGTCAAGGTTACTGTCTTGACCTGATCTTTACTAACATGCCTAGCGTTTGTGTTAGTGAAGCTTCTGACTTATTACTACCAATAGATAAATATCACCCACCACTCGATATCAACTTCACTAATCCTTTCAAAAATGTCACCTTAAAATCAACGGTTACATACCACTACAAATTTAACAAAGGTGACTATACTAGCATGAACAGATATCTCGCCCAAACTGACTGGACATTTCTTGAATCGAACATCAATATTAACGATGCTACATTTAAATTCAACGAATGTATATCTCATGCCATAGACTTATTTGTACCTAAGGGAACTTATTCCCATCCTAAGTTTCCCATTTGGTTCAGCATGAAACTAAAGAAGTTGATAATCGAGAAAAAGAAAATACACAAATTATTCAAATGTACGAACAACTTAGCATATTATCAAAAATTTTCCCAGCTAAGAGAACAATCCAAAATCGAATCTGTTAGGTGCTACAAATCCTACATCGAACTCACCGAGACACAATTAGAGCTTAACCCTAAACAATTCTGGAAATTTGTTAAACGTAAAACGTACTGATGATAATGATCTCCCTCCAAGTATGTTCTTTAATGAAAAACATGCTACCAACGGTCTCGACATTGCTAACCTTTTCGCTGAACACTTCTCCTCCGTCTACTCTGATACCTCGTGCACTATCCCTCCACTCAACTATACTAATACTATTGATTTAAATAATTGCCAAATCACACTCATAGATGTCTTTAACTCCTTAAAAAATCTCCCCAGCAAAACAAACACTGGTCCTGATGATATTCCAGAAATATTACTGAAGGAATGTAAATTTACTATATCTAAGCCGATTTGTTTGTTATATAACTTGTCAATATCATCTGCCACTTTTCCGGACTCCTGGAAAGTTTCTTATATCAGACCTATTTTCAAATCCGGCAATAAGTCGAACGTAGAAAACTATAGACCCATATCGATATTATCCCATATTCCTAAAATATTTGAGTCAATAATCACGAAGAAAATCACACCTATCTTTAAAAACGTACTGATCGAGGAACAGCATGGATTTAGATCTGCTAAATCTACTACTACTAATTTACTATCCTTTACCAATTCCATCGTCAATGGCCTAGAAGATAACCCACAAATAGATGTTCTGTATACCGACTTTTCTAAAGCTTTTGACAAAGTAAACCACTCAATCCTTATGGCCAAACTATATGCTATCGGTATTAGAAACCCCTTGCTATCCTTCTTTAATTCTTACTTAAGCAATAGAAAACAACGAGTTAAATTAAACAACCTAGTGTCTAGTATTATTGAAGTAACGTCCGGCGTACCTCAAGGAGCACATCTAGCGCCGCTTCTTTTTAACTTATTTATAAACGACATTATAAGTATTTTCTCTCATACAAGCTTTTGGCTTTTTGCGGACGACAATAAGATTCTAAAAATAATAAAAAATCACGATGACTGCTTTCTTTTCCAATCGGATATCGACTCTTTCTATGATTGGTGTAAAATTAATTGTTTAAAACTAAATGTCGATAAATGCAAAATTATGTCCTTCTATAGATCAAAAAAACCGATTGTCTTCGAATACAAACTTAATAATATTTCCTTAGCAACTGTTACATCTATTAAAGACCTTGGTGTCTCTCTTGATAGCAAGCTTTATTTTCGGGATCACATAAATGCAATCGTTAATAAATCCCTCAAACTACTTGGTTTCATCACTAGAATCACTTCGGACTTCAAAAACGTAAATACCCTTAGAACTCTTTACTGCTCTTTGGTTCGCCCCCATCTTGAATATGCTTGTGTAATCTGGTCTCCTTTTTATGCTGTCCACATTCGACGCATTGAATCTGTTCAACATCGGTTCTTAAGAGGGATTGCTAGGAGGCTAGGATTAGAAAAAGGCAAATACTCATATGATGAAATTGAACTAACTCTAAACCTCTCTCCTTTGGAAGTCCGTCGGGAAAGAAATGACCTCATTTGCTTCTTCAAAATTATAAATTGTATTATTGATTCACCTACTCTACTGCAACTCATTCCGTTCAATATCCCCTCGCACAGACTCAGAAATAATGAACTGCTCTTCCTCAACCATCATTCGACAAATTTTGGATATTATTCACCATTGTCCAGAATGTGTAGACTGGTCAACTCAAGTCAAAACCTTAACTTCTTTGGAATAAGTCTGAATGATTTTTGCCGGTCGCTAAACAAGTGACGGAATATTATAAGTGTCCCGTGGTCCTGACCCACGGCGTAGTCTTGACTTGATTCGACTTGTCACTTTATTTTCTTATATTATATCTGCCTTATGTCTTTGCTTTCATGTACCTTTGTCTAATCCTGTATTTTTTCATTTTATTGTTTTCGTGTTATTATTTTGTAATTTGGACGATGTCCGTTAATAAATAAATAAATAAATAAATAAATGGACGCCAGAAGTATACGAAACAAGTTTGACGAAATTGAGGAAAAGGTCAGAAGATTATGCGATATTGTTCATGTTCTTGTCATCACTGAAACGTGGCTTGATGTCGGAGAAGAAAAGTTCTTTTGCTTAAATGGTTTTTACAGTGCTTTTTCTTCTCGCCCAAATGAAGGAGGAGGAGGTGTGGCCATATATGTTCTGGATTCTATGAAGTGCTCTATCATTGAAAATTTTTCCAACGAAAATTCATTTTTAGGTATTAGTGTTTGCAGCAGTAATAGGAAACCAGTCAACATTTATGCCATTTATCGAAAACCTAACCCAAACAACATGCACGATTTCCTAACACATTTTGAAAAAATACTGAACAAAAGCAGACAAGATACATTAATACTCGGAGATTTCAACATTGACACTTCCATAAACACACCTTCTTCTTTAAATTTTATCAACACCTTATTAACATACAATTTCTCAATACAAAATAAATCATATCCCACGAGAGTCACTGATACAAGCAGCACTATTATAGATCACGTTATATCAAACAGACAAAACATTTCAACAACCATATCGAATATAGATGACACGCTTAGTGACCATAACATACTAATTGTTGACTTTAAGAATAATTTAAAAAAATGGTTTAATAATAGAACTAAACCACGCTTTACTAAACCTATCATCAACAGTATGGCGGTAAAATCTTATATTGCGACTAACAAATTTGCTATCAACTCAACCAAACCCGAAGACGGTTACAAAGATTTTAATGATTATGTCAAAAATGCATTAGAAGCAGGTAAAACTACACCGAACGTAAAAACAGGAAGGCGGCAACATCTTAATACACCTTGGTTTGATTCTAAACTGAATTTCCTAATCAAGGAACGAAACCAGCTTCACAAGCAGTGGAAACAAGACCCAGGTAATATTACTCTTGCAATACGTAAAAATAAACTCAGAAACATAATAACTAATTATAGGAGAAGTCTGAAAAACAAATATTACATCAATAGCTTTCAACAAAACCTAACTAACCCAAGAAAAACTTGGAAAACCATTAACTCAATTCTGTCTAACCGTGTACATAAACCCACCAACACAATTGAATCTCTCATCGTAAATAATTGTGAAATTAGGGAACCCCGTGAAATAGCGTTGGCATTTAATGAGTTTTTCCTGTCAGTTGGAGAAAAATTGGCAGCTGCCATTCCATCATTCCCGGATGACTGTAATACAATATATGTAGAACCAAAGGCACGACAATCCTTATATATGACTAGGACAAATAAGGATGAGGTAATAAAGGTCATCTCGAAACTTAGGTCGAATGCAGCGGCAGGAATCGATGGAGTAACACCGTGCATTCTTAAAACCTGTAAAGAAGAACTAGCGGGGCACCTAACCCAACTTATCAACTTCTCCATAGGCTCGGGAATATTTCCAAACCAGTTAAAGCTAGCAAGAATTATACCAATTTTTAAAGAAGACTGCAAGAAGTGTATTTCTAACTACCGTCCAATATCGATTTTATCGGTATTTTCAAAGGTGTTTGAGTCAATTATCAAAGATAGACTGATAAAATACATCTCTAGCAATGATATCCTTACACCACAGCAATATGGCTTTCGGAAAAACTCCAATACCCAATGTGCCACTTTCGATTTCATTTCTAACATTCAGCAGTACATAGACCAGGGCGAATATGTGGCAGCTATATTTATAGATCTGAAAAAAGCCTTTGATACGGTAGATCATGAAATACTTCCACAGAAAATGGAACATTTGGGAATAGTAGGTAAATCTTTAAATTTGCTCCGAAGTTACCTAGCTGATAGATTTTGCCTTGTCGATATCGGAGGGAACCTAAGCGGCTTTGGAAAAATCACATGTGGAGTGCCACAGGGCTCTATTCTTGGACCTCTACTTTTCTTACTATACATCAATGATATAACTAAATGTGGCATCTCGGGAAAACTTCAACTTTACGCTGATGATACTGTGATTTACTACCATTGTAAAAATCTGAAGGAACTTGAAGCTCTAATGAATAAAGATCTCGCAAAGCTGGCAAAATGGCTTCGATTAAACAAATTAAGCCTCAATGTTAAAAAAACCCATTACCTTACTTTCGGTAATAAAGATAACATGGGTATGAATATTATTCTTGGAAATGAAAAGCTACAACATGTTCAAGTAACGAAATATTTGGGGTTACTCATAGACTCTAACCTCTCGTGGAACTCCCATGTTGAGAATGTAAAATCCAAAATTTCCCCTATAACCGGTGTACTTTATCGACTCCAAGGTGTGCTCCCCACATCTTTACTGCGTGCAACTTATTATGCTATGATTCACTCCCACCTGAGTTATCTAGTTAGTATCTGGGGCACCATTACCAAAAAAAAAAGTTCGGAAATACAAGTAATTCAAAATAGAGCCGTACGTAATATATATAATCTGCCATGGGATACACATGTCAAAGATATATACTCACAGACACAAATACTTCCCATTACAGTCCTTCCAAAGTATAACATCACAACTGCCATTCTACAAATAATTCAACACTCCTCACACACCAACACTAAACCAGTTTTTAATTCTGACATACACCAGCACAAAACACGATCACAAAATCAAATACATTTATCGTCATCTACTTACACGACCAAATTTGGAATTAACTCCTTACAATACATTGCACATAAACAATATAACGCATTACCTAGTAATTTAAAACTTCCGGCAACAAACAAAAAAACACTGGCAAAAGCTCTTACAAGCTATTTCCTTAACAGTTTCATTAATGACTAACACAATCTTTCTCTAGAACTCCATAATAACATCTGCGTTTATTTATTTTAATGTATTTATTTTAATGTCTTTATTTTAATGTATTTATTTTAATGTATTTTATTTATTTGCCTTGTCCTTTCTAATGTTGTCTTTCCCGAAATGAGTTTTATAAACTCATTGGGAATAATACATTATTACTTTGTTATCATTTTGTAATGTATTATCTTGTAATAAAAAAAAAAAAAAAAAAAGTGTATGTATGTGTGTATACATGTATGCATGTAGGTGCATACATGTTCATTATTCTTTACTTACAGTGTTGTGTTCATCAATGTTGTGTTTGTCTGTAATTAGTGATAGTATCAACCAAGTTTAATTAATGTAATTGTATTTCGAGAGCTTTGATATGAATCACTGTTGACAAACCTAAGAGAAAAAAAAAACCAAAAAAAACAAAAAAAAAACACTTCGACTTGAATTTGTAGGGAAACAAAAATTTATACTTTGTTATAACTAGCTAATAAAATAAATTAAATACGCAAGAGATATCTTCTTTAATGTATCAGCCGGTGTATACCAGAACATCCTTCAGACAAAGGATTTTCTCATATAATGCTCCGTTGCAATATAATATGCTTGGTGAAAATACAAAACTATAGGTACGTTAAATTCATTCAAGAAAATGGTCAAAATCTGTGTACTAGCTGAGAGTGATGATTATGGATCACCTATTTTTTTTGTTTTTAAGTGACATTTTAAGAATTTTTCGAGTGCCAATATCCACTCACGGAACAATGTTTTAGTTCTTATTTGTTCAAACTCCCGGATATTGAACATTCAAGCACTCAACGTTATGAATATAATATTTTTTTTTAAGTTCATAGATTTATGTTCAACATCCCGCAGAAGGTTGAGGTCTTGAATGTTCAATCTCCATTGTCAACCAATTAAGAGCCGGCTAGTTAAAATGTGCGGCCATGTTGATTTTTAATAACGAAATTGTTCCACTAAAAATAAGTTTAATTCCAAATAAATATACTGTTATTGAACTAGAAAATGACTTCACCGACTCCAGAATCAATAAATCTTAGAACAGTAGCTCAAATAGAAAGGTAATTCTTAAAATTATGTCATTTATAGGCTTTTTCACCATATTTTATATGTACTTCTTTAATTTGTTAGGCAAATATACAGGGTGCTTCATTTATTATTTATTTATTCAACTATTTATTTACAAACTTAGGACTTTTAAAAGAGTATTAATAAATTATATTAGTGAATTAAAACTTATTTTTATTCAAGAAATACAACAAAAGAGCCAGGACATGGAAATGTGGAAAAAGTCGACTGTCCTCATAGTCTGATTGAAAGACATCTACGACACATATTTAGTCCGTTATCACTGCTGAGATCGCTGATGAAAACGAAGTCCAAATCTTTCAATTTTGAATTCATTCAATTAAAAGTTTCCGATTTTTTGTTTTTTAGTCACATAAAAAACAATAAACATATTCTAATGTAGGAACTACAATAAAACCAACTAGGCACACGACTATCAATAATAAATGTAATGTTAAATAGCGCACACCCATAACCCAAATCGCGGGATATTATAATTTTAGGATTTTAAGAGCTGAAACTATTTAAAAAAATAATATTTTACCCACGTTAATCAACATAAATAATAAGCTCACGGCAAATAAGCCCTTCCGAAAGAAAACAAATCTTTCTAAAGTAAGTAAACTTTAAAAATTACATTTGTAAAATGTAAGTAACGAAACAATAAAAAACAAACCAATTTTTCAACTGAAAATTGAACTTACGCATATAATTTTACGCATCACTCGGAATTTTTTTTATGGAATACCGCACAGTCTCCACTGCTCCCAACCATCTGGAGCCAGTGAGACTATGGAATCCCCAATTGGGGTATATTAGTATATTGTGAGGCTGAAGGTAGTGTGAAGGGGAAGGAGATGGAGAGGAGAAAGAGAGGAAGGAGGAGGAAGGAGAAGAGAGATGGTATGTGAGTATCTATTCAGATCTGATCACCAAACACGGCTAAAGCCATTTCAATTCTGATGGTGGTCTTTGCAACATATCTTCCTCTCTGTAACATGCCGCACATAGACTATATGTTATTTTAAATGAATAATTTGTGAAATAACATAAATGAATCAAATAAAATTTACTTGCGCACGCCGGGGTTTGAATCCGCGACCTCCGGATTTCTCGTCAAGAGTACCCCTAGGCCATGGAGGCCGTAATACGTACGATGTAAGAATATTTCACAGCACGCATG
Organism: Hesperophylax magnus; assembly: GCA_026573805.1. Lineage (NCBI taxonomy): Eukaryota > Metazoa > Arthropoda > Insecta > Trichoptera > Limnephilidae > Hesperophylax > Hesperophylax magnus. Next base: position 280,838 of record JAIUSX010000068.1, on the reverse strand, counting down.
CACCGACAACCGATAGTAGTATATTAGCGGTAGGTACCTTTGTACTTGTGCATTTTTTTCAAACTTACATAATATTTGAATGATTTATATAGAGCAGTTTTTCTGAAAAATCAATTCAACGACTCTGTTTGTATATTTCAAAGTAATACTTTAAGTCAACTACTAACTAAGATAAAAGTAAAGTGTTTGAAATCTTAAAATCACCCTTTATATACAATTTACCACTAATTGGCTAATTGAACAAAAATACCTCAAACTTATGGGAGCCGAATTGTTCAATCTCCAGACGATATGTTCAATATCCAAAATAATCATTCATCATTTTCAAGCCATGTTCAACGTCCACCTTTAAAGTCATAATATGGGCATATTATAGCTTCAATCTTCGAAAAATGATCTTTAAACATTATTAAACGAAATGACCAAAATCGAGAATTTTTTAGAATTTGCCTGTAAAAACAAAAAAACGTCTCCTGTAAAATTTGCTAAATGGTGTATTGAACATACAAGCACAAAGGCAGGGGTATGTACTTATTTACTTCTAAAATAACTTTTATTATTTTTCCGACTTTATGTCCTGATTAAATCTTCTCCATATGAAAAACTAAACCCATCCACACACTTTTCCACAAATGATCATCTAGTCAATCCACATTATGCAAGTGCATTATATAAGTAAAATAAATACAAAAAAATTGTACGGGACGTGTTTGCCTGCACAAGAAAAGACTGTCAATAATAAGCACCGGCACACATCAGCCCTAAACCTGGGTAATGATTTACGTAAAACAGCTTGAGGTGTTTTATCCAAACCATCATAAAAGAAAGACGATTCTAATCAAAATTCACATTTTAATTACAAGTATTGTACTGGTATACAGAACGTACAAAGGGGTGTAGCTTAAAGGTACTTCCTATTTCTTACAGCCAACCCAATTCACAAGAATTAGTTATATGTATTTCAATACGACTGGGTTTTGATACACATATAGAAAACTGAGACAATCGAAATTCTTTCAGCGATAATTTCAGATTGGAGCACAATGTGCATCATCGCGCAATACGAAAGAGCAAATGGCGTAGGCGACTGATGCAGTAGTGGCCAGTTCAATTGGTTGCCAGCAGAAATTGGCCAGCCTCTGGGTTGTCAGCATCAATGGCTGATTCAGTCGGTAGCCAGGAAGAATTTGCCAGCCTCTAGGTTGTCAGCATCAGTGACAAATTCAGTCAGTAGCCAGGAATAATTGGCCAGCATCTAGGTTTTCAGCATCAATGGCTAGTTCAGTCGGTAGCCAGCAGGTATTCGTCAGCCTTTAGGTTGTCAGCATCTGTGGCTGGTTCAGTCGCAGGAATTCAGTGGCGGCATGGTTATTTGATTATAAGGGCCTGCACACGGAGACGCCCCATTATTGTAATGATGACAGATGCGTCTGGCTCAGCTGATAGAGTGCCGGCAGTAAACAGCTCGTTGCACGTAGTTGTAATCTTTAAAATAATTGTGCCGTGACGGAGGAACAGAAGCGATTAGAGATTTCAGTTGACACTCGTCGTCAATATCATCACCACAACAGATCGCGTTATAACTGGGAGTGTTCCGTCCACTCGTGGTAATTTTTGAATGCCAAATATTGTGTTCTTTTTTTGCTATTTATAATTTCTCCTACAAGCGTTCTTGTGACGTCAATATCATAAAAACAACTTGTTTACCGTTCCACACGCAGGTGTTTGTATGAGTCATCGTCAGCTTGCAAAACAACATATTTTTATATTTTCAAAAGGCAGGTATTTTGGTGCGAATAATATTTCACCCAGCGACTTGCTTTGTCAATATTTTAATTTCAAAATGAAATAAAAATACTTTTTGTTTTAAAACAACGAGTTTTTAATAATTTTTTTGAACCGACCGGTTTCGCTTTACTCAAGCATCTTCAGGGTACAAATTATTACTAATAATAATTTATTATTAACAAATTATTACTAGTTATAATTTGTACCCTGAAGATGCTTGAGTAAAGCGAAACCAGTCGGTTCAAAAAAATTATTAAAAACTCGTGGTTTTAAAACAAAAAGTATTTTTATTTCATTTTAAATATGTGAAACCACAAAGTGATTGCTTTCTACAATAATATTTTAATTTCATTTTAGAAAATAGGGTTATCGAACTGTTTCATGTTCGATCCAGTCTTTTGCCGCCTAGTAACAGATTGATGCATTTTTCAGCTAGTAAATATTATAATATTAAATGCAATAAAATCATGTTTTCATGTTGGATACAACAATACAAGAACAAATATATTTATAATATATTTTCTTATTGTTATTATTAATTACTTATTATTATATGCTTATTAATATCTACTTATTATTATTATTTACGTATTACTATCTACTTCATTATCGTATTATTATTTACTTTAATTATTATCTAGCTAATTTATTTACTTACTTACTATTTATTATTATTATAAATATTATTTACGTACTGCCCGACATCCGTTGACATTTTTGTTTTATTTTTCGTACATTTGTTACTAAAATTTTGTTTATTTTTATCTACCGGTCTCGAAACAACCGTGTCATTAACCTTTTATATTTTGGGTTTAAATTTAATCTCATTATTATATTAAGTTTACATATATGTTTTTTTTAAATGTTGTATTTGCAAAGCCCTAGTGAGATATGCACAGTATGTTTTTTTACGTTAAAAACTTAATAATAACTAATAACTTAAAATAGTATTTATTTAATTATTTAATCTTGTGATTAAATAATTAAATAAATACTACTCTTTTAATAAGAAAACTAGGCTTATAATGCAGTCACAAATTAATACAGACTCTCGTAGAATCTGGGCCAAAACTCAAAACAGCTTTTTTAGTTTGACAACCTAGGCTGAGGTTAGATATTTTTATTTTTAATGATAAACCAATGTTCATATGACATGGTTTTTTTATGCATAGCACAAAAAAATTACATATTTTTTCCCTGTAAAAAACAAACTTTATTTTTGTACGAAATGCTTTGTTAGTGCAGAATTTCCCAGTAGATTTGTTGGTGAAATATTTTGCCTTGTTAAATATTATTACTTTTAACGATAAACTAATCTTATTATTATTACGTAATTGTAAAAAGCATTCACTTTGTGGCTCATCATAATTTATAATAAAAACACATAAATTTGTTTTTGACCACGATAGTTTTATTTTCACTCTACCGGTTTCGGAAGATCCCTTCCTTCGTCAGGAGAATATTTAAAACTAATCTACTACACAAAATATTGACACATAAATACAAATATGTTAAGTGTTTGAGGGAGATGTCGACAAAGTGGAAGGGGTAATTACGGGAATTCCAGGAAGAACAGAGCGGTTAACTGGAAATATGTCAAGAATAGGACTATAAGACAGATTAATTTGGTTATTTATAATACTGGAGTTATTATTGATGGATTTTCTGATTTCAAGTGCTTCTAAATTATCTAATTTTTTGCCTTTATTACTACGGTGAAGAATTTTAACCCCTGTATCTTTATTAAAAGTATGATCGGTGGAAATGAGATGATTGGCAAACTCCGAAAAATTATTGTTATTTAAACATCTTAAATGTTCGGTGATTCTAATATTTATATTTCTAGTTGTCTTACCTATGTAGAACGATTGACAATCATTGCAACATAGTTGGTAAATGCCTGAGTGGCTTAATTTGTGATCTTTATCTTTAGTATTTTTAAGTAATTTTCCCAAGTTGTTATCAGTATAGAACGCGGGTTTAATGTGGGTAGGCAAATTTTTTGTACTAAGTGAAGAAAAATTGGATATGTATAAGATTTTACGCCATTGAAAGGGATTTATGATTTTATTATTAGTTTCAGGTGTACCAAATAAAAATATATTCGTCGAAATGAGTTTAAGTTTCTTATTCAGGATTTTATCAATTAAGTGTGTCGAGTAACCATTATTTAGAGCAATTTGTTTTATTTTTGACAGTTCAATTTCGAAATTAACAGCTGATAGTGGGATTTTTACTAAGCGGTGTACCATTGAATGATAGGCAGAATGTTTGTGTGATATCGGGTGGTTTGACGTGTTATGTATAGTTATATCCGTGAATATCGGTTTACGATAGATGTTAAATTCAATTGTATTATTTATTGAAGTTAGTGTTAAATCTAGAAAATTAATCGATGCATTACTGCCTACCTCTACAGTGAATTGAATTTTTTTATGAAATGAATTTATAAGAAGAAGGAATTTAGTTAGTTGCCGCTCTGTTCCCGTCCAGATACAAAAACTATCGTCTACATATCGTTTCCAAGTGAGAACATTATTTAAGAGTGATGACTTACAATTAGAAATCTTATTTTCTAAGTTATTCATAAAAATATCTGCCAACAGTGGGCTAGTAGGAGCTCCCATAGGTAGCCCTTGGCTCTGTTGGAAGACGCAGTTGTTATACTGGAAATAATTTTGATTAAGGCACATATTGAATAAACGAGACAGGTCATCAATCATATCTTTATCTAAATTAGAGGATTTTAACATATCTACAATTATTTGTTTGCAATCAGTAGTTGGAACATTTGGAAATAAGTTAATTACATCAAACGAAATTAGCTTAGCATTATTGGGAATGAACAAGTCCTTAACTGAATTTATTAAATCAAATGAGTTTTTAATGGTATATTTGGGTGAAAACACATTAAAATTGTTGAAGACATTAGTGATATGAGAAGCTATTATGAAATTCGGGGAAGCACAGCATGACACGACAGGACGAATAGGTTCATTGATTTTATGTATTTTTAAAAACCCATACAACTTGGGAATTTTAGGATTAGACTGCAAGAATTTATTCTGGTTAGGATAATCATCTTTAAAGATTGATTCTTGCAATGATTGTCAATCGTTCTACATAGGTAAGACAACTAGAAATATAAATATTAGAATCACCGAACATTTAAGATGTTTAAATAACAATAATTTTTCGGAGTTTGCCAATCATCTCATTTCCACCGATCATACTTTTAATAAAGATACAGGGGTTAAAATTCTTCACCGTAGTAATAAAGGCAAAAAATTAGATAATTTAGAAGCACTTGAAATCAGAAAATCCATCAATAATAACTCCAGTATAATAAATAACCAAATTAATCTGTCTTATAGTCCTATTCTTGACATATTTCCAGTTAACCGCTCTGTTCTTCCTGGAATTCCCGTAATTACCCCTTCCACTTTGTCGACATCTCCCTCAAACACTTAACATTTTTGTATTTATTTGTCAATATTTTGTGTAGTAGATTAGTTTTAAATATTCTCCTGACGAAGGAAGGGATCTTCCGAAACCGGTAGAGTGAAAATAAAACTATCGTGGTCAAAAACAAATTTATGTGTTTTTATTATATATTATTATTATTAATTAATTATTCTAATGTGTAATTACTCTACAAAGCTTTAACGTTACCAGAGCAAAGATTTTTATGGTCTCAATCTCTGCAACATATCTGATTGTATTGTGTCAGTTTGCAAATTGAGTTCCTCTATGTTGGTCGACGCTTTATGAATGTAACAGACACACAAATAGAATTTGCTCTACACAGGAGAATCTGAGGGACTATTTCAGCTTTGAGGATGCTGTGTAAACGGTGTTTTTGAGATAGGAAATGAGATATAGTACCGGCAAGAAAAATGTAATAATAATAATATAAGAAAGTATTTAAAATATTAAGAAAGTTTTCACACTTTTTTATTTTAAATTTATTTATTTCATCAAAAAAATTACATCATATATAATGTATCATTAGTAAGTAAATACCTATATGTAAGTTAGTAACAATGACATTGTTCAAAACTAATGTTACAATAATAGAGCAGTTTCTAATAGAAGAAAAAGTTAATATGTATAAGAGTGTTATATAGATATGGCATAATATACTATATTTTAAGTTGTGTATAATCTGCCTCGCTAGGCCAACCTGTGTTGAGGCAGATTTTTTAGTTAATTATTTCTCGCATTTTGTCTATGGTTTACTTATAAATGTTTAATATAAGTTCCTAAACAGCAATCCAGTATTTTAGGTTATATTTTATACACAATAGAAATACAGCAAGTTACAGAGTCATTTCTGGTATTCATAGTATTTTTATGTTTATGAATTTCAATTGCTTCGCGGTAAATTTTTTTTGGCTCATTGTATATGCTAGCTATTGTTGTGGTATTATTAAAGTCCATTTTATGACCTTCATTAAGGACATGTTGAACTATGGATGAAGTTAAGCGTTTATTAGTGACATCCACTTTGTGTTCTGCAATTCTACATGATATTTTTCTATTACACCGTCCAATATACACCTTTTCACATGCCCCACAAGGTATTTTATAAATACAATGAGAGTCAAGTGGAATGTGGTCTTTCGGACTTAGATGAGATTTTATTTTCCGATTTATAAACTCTTTTGATTTTATTGCTTTTGAAGATACGAGTAATTTTATCTGTTGAGCCTTTGATGTATGGGAGAATCGCTATAGAAAGGGGGGTTCTTCTTCCGTTTCAGGATTAGTTTTTTTGCGTCTATTTATGGATTTATCTATTAAATATTTGGAGAAGCCATTTGCTTGAAGAGCGCTACTAAGTTACTAGTTCTTCGTGAATATGATCTTTGTCCGCTAGTCTTTGTGATCGGGTAACTAAGGTATTTTTTTTTTGTATTAGGCAATTCAACCTAAAAAGAGTGCTAGGTGATCAACTAAGGTATTTATAACTGATGACAATTGAGATGGATTGTGATTTGAGTTAGCGTTTAAGTATCTATTTGTATGTGCTGGTTTACGATATACGGTATGGCCAAGGCTGCCGTTATTTTTCTTTTTAACTAAAATATCGAGAAATGGGAGACAATCGTTTTTTTAGATTTCCGTGGTAAATTTAATATCTTCGTAGATACTGTTCAAATGAATAAGAAAGTTATTTAATTCTTCAATTCCGTGTTGCCAAATAATGAAGGTATCATCTACGTACCGACGCCATAGTGAAGGTTTCAGAGGAGCGCTCTCTAGTGCCTATATTTCAAAGTACATCATGTAAATATTAGCGATTACCGGGCTAAGGGGAAAGCCCATGGGAGCCCCAAGAATTTGTTTATGTATTTGTCCCTCAAACTGAAAGTAGGTATTTTTAAGGCAATGTTCCGTCAAAGTGATAAAATCAGCAGGAACGTCTAGTTTTGTTTTAATTAACTCTAATGCTTCAATGATTGGTATTTTTGTAAACAAAGAGACTACATCGAAGCTAACTAAAATACTTTACGCGGGTAATATATATATATATATATATACATATATATATATTTTTTTTTTATCTATGACATCAGGATTTGGCTCCATCGCTTGTAAATAGGTCCTTGCCAGAAGTGCAGTGCTGCCATCATAAGACCGTTTTCGCTCGTAGCCAGTCGCGTTCGAAAGCTGGTGATCCGTTTTTTCATTAGTGCTTGAAATCCGGGAGCACGCCCTTCTACAAACATCTCAGTGGCACTGCAGTACCAGGACAGCCCAAAAAGTATTCAGTAGGAATTGTTGTATTGTACTTCCATTATTTTGAGAGATGCTTTCTTGAAGTTGCTCCACAGCTCTGTGGTATATAGGCTCGTGCAGTATGTGTTAAAAAGTTGCATTTTTGCTTTTGGGCTACACTTGTTAAATCGTCGAGAAATCATATTCGCTTTGATGCACAGTGATCTTCTCTGTCGCTCAATATCCATATCATCATTGAGCTCTGCTGTTACGATGTGTCCTAAGTATTTGACCTCCGGTTTTCAGTTATTTTTGTGCCGTTTAGGCTGACGGGTAGTACTTTTGTAGGGCCTGCGCCCGTTTTCAATACTAGTAACACAGATTTAGTTAAGTTGTAGACCATGTTATGTTCAACGGCATATTCTTCGTATATCTTTAACAGCTTTCTCAATGCTTTAATGCTTGGAAACAAGATAACCATGTCATCTGCGTACGCAATGTTATTTAAGCAAATGTTTCCCAGGTAACATCCTACATTCGCCGAGGTGAGTTTATTGCTTAATTTTTTAAAATTTTTTTTTATCATTTATTAACCAATAAATTAACATGCATTTTTTTGGAATAATCCACCTTACTAGGCTGAGCTTGTTCTGAGGTACATTTTTTTGTACATTTTTTTTGGTATAATCCACCTCACTAGGCTGAGCCTGTTCTGTTCTGTTAAATCATTCATATAGACGTTAAATAAAATTGGTGATAAGCTTCTGCCTTGTCTGACGAAGCATTCCGTATTAACTGGTACTGACATTTTATTTTTCCAGATAACTTGGTTCTCTTGTTGATGATGCCAGATCGCCAGAATGTTAATTATTGAACTGAGTAGATATATTCCTTTCTTTTAGTTTTTTCCAAAGGAGTGCATGAGATACTCGGTCGAAAGCTTTACTTAGGTCTAGAAAGCAAGCATTCACTGTTGTTTTTCTTGCCTTATAATATTCGATACTTTGTTTCAAACTGAATATTGCCATATCTGTTGACAATTTAGATTTAAAACCAAATTCGTTGTCGGACGTACATAGTTTGGCTTCTATGTGAATTTGTAATACCCTTTCAAATATTCTGGATATTATTGTGGCTAGAGATATCGGCCTATAGTTGGAAGCACTGGATATGTCTTCTTGTCTGGATTTAACTAACGGTACTATAATTGTACCTGAGAAGTTTCTTGGCATATGCATATGTTGAAGTATCTGTGTGAATAGCGTTGCTAGAAGCGTGTATATTTTTTCATCTACATTTCTAACGTGTTCAATGCTCAGGATATCATAACCGGGCGATTTTCCAAATTTCATTCGCTTTACAGCTGTTTTGACCATATCATTCGTAACGATTATGTTTTCGTCCTCATCTTCGCATGTTTTTTTTAAGATGGTGGGTTCGTTTCTTTCCGATATTTATGAAAAGTTGGTTATGAAAATATTAGCAATCTTTTCTGCGCCCGATTCTCTTTCAATATGGGTGGATATCCGTGACTTAGCTTTTAGAACGTTCCCTGTTTTTTGCTATATTTTCATATTTAAATTTTCTTCTCAGTATTTTCTGCCAAGGGACCCGACCGGGGTTTTCCATTTCCAATCCATTTCATAAGTGCATGTCGTGATGCTTCATAATGAATCGATACATTGTCGTTCCATCCAGGAATATGTTTGGATGTGGTTCTATTATGTTTGCGCCCACTTTCAAAGACGTTTACGTCTATGGCATCATTATGAAAGTTATTTTTGCATCCTGACTTTTAGCAGAGTTTGACCCCGCTGCTGCATTTAATGCGGTTTGTTAAAAATGATGCAGTTGCAGAATAGGACATGATCTGCGGAGTACAGGGTTTTCCAATAAGATGTGTTATTTTTAATACCACGCTATTTTGGAAGATGTTACTTTTGAAGCTGTCATTTTTTGACATTTGACAGGTAGAAACTACGTTATTAATAAAAATGGAACGATACACGCTTTAACAACGCATTGAAATTATTAAAATTCACTTGAGTGAATCAAATGCAAATCATCTTGAGTGATGAGGCCCATTTCCACCTCGGTGGCTTCGTCAACAAGCAAAATTGTCGCATTTGGGGCTCACAAAACCCAAGAGTTATTGTTGAAAAGTCTTTTAATCCTCAACTTGTGACTGTTTGGTGAGGTATATGGTCCGGCGAAGTCATTGGACTTTACCATTTTGAAAATGAGGCTGGAGCAACAGTTACGGTGAATGGATTGCGCTATCGAGAGATCATTAATGATCTTTTATGGCCGAAATTGGATGGTATTGATCTGAACAACGTTTAATTTCAACAGGACGGCGCTACGTGCCACACAAGCAACGAAACCATTGATATTTTACCATTGAATATCAAAATAACACTTCTTATTGGAAAACCCTGTATTATGTGCTCTCCATTTTACTGGATCCAAAGCCATCGGGGATATTTCCTCCGTTGCAGTTATACCTGTTGTTTCTAAACAAATTGACATGATCCGGTGATCTGTCCAGTCAACATCGTACTTTACCGAAATATTTCTTGTGATCTTTTGAATTGTGGCCGTCCCTATGCAGTGATCTAACCAGCGCGTTGTGTTATGTGCATCACTAACATATGTGTAAGAATTTTCTGGCAGTTTTTCAATATCGATGCCATGATATTTGTTTTCTTTGCAGAATGATAATAAATCTTTCCCAAATAATGTTCTTGGATCGGCATTAAAATCACCCATAATAAGGGAGTTCGTATATTGTTTATCTTCAATAAGTGAATGCAGGTTTGCCAGGCATCTTGAAAATTCGGGTATGTTATCATTGCAGAAAGTTGGCATGTAAATTTTGAGAACGCACAACAATCCTTTATCCAGCTTTATTTCTATTTCCGATAACCTATTGTTATTGCAGTCGATAGGCTTGGCCCTTATTGCGCACCGCCACAATACGCCCGTTCCACCGTAAGGACGCCCTCTAAGTATGCCGGTAGATGTATCTATGGCAGATGTGCCCAAGCTTGAAAATTTTGGGTTTATTTCTGAAAGATAATTTATGTCAGTGGGTAATAGCCATGTTTCTTCGAATAAAATGACATCATATTCTTCACATATTTCGTGAATAAATTTCACTCTCCTTCTCACTGATCTGCAATTGACAGTAATAATTTTAAGAGGATCCATTATGTGTATTGTTTGAACTTTTGTCTGAGCTGTGATTTCTTTCTTTAAAGATTCGATACACTATTCCTTCGAGCCAAAAATCTTTCTCCATAAAAATACTGATTTACTGCGCGAGGATTGTTATTTTGAATGTTTTGAATGGGGTCGGTTTGAATGGTTTGATCTATTCTACGTCTTTAAAAGATTGATTCTTGGAAGTAACAGAGTTTTTGAGGTTATCAGCACTTGTTTCTGTTTCAAATCTTGAGGCATAGATTGCCGTTCTTAGAGAAGCTGCCTTGATAATAGATATGGGCCCTGTTCCCTTGTGATTTTTATTTACTTTTCGTTTTTTCACGACTATAAAACCGGTATTATCGTTGTTTTGATAATTCCGAGATGTCTTTGTATCGGACCGCGGGGCGTTGTCTAACGATTTCTGGGTTTCTACGCTTGATTTATTAGCTAGTGCATTAGAATACATCTTTTGTTTGGTGTGCGTACTAATACTGTCCTGCTCCGTGACCTTGACATTGACCAAGGGCATTTCTTCGATACGTTTAGGATTATCATTTTGATTATTGACATTTATTGATTTCATCTCGGTTCTCAAAAGGGTCATCTGCTCTCGTAGCTCTTCTACATAATTTTGTTTGGCCATTTGTGCCTTTATGATAAAGGGCTCAGTTTTTAAAGACACAATATCTTTTAAAAGTGAGGTTATATCAAATGAATCAAAACACACAAGAGTTAATTTTTGAAGGTTTTTAGCTACAAAAGTTGGCATATCTGTTGGCTCGGTTTCTTTTATTATTTTGATCATATCATAAAGGTTCTTTACCCCTTTCCCATCGCCCTTCCTGGTGATTCTTCTGTCGTCAACCTCTGAGTACAGGAGATCTTTCGATAGTTACACCTCGTCTTCACTGAAGTGCGTGGAACAAATTTGTACGATTGACACTTCATCTAACACATCTACTTTATTGAATAAAAACCTAAGAAGCTCATTAAAAACGATTTTTTCTGAACCGTCCGTGATTGTTGTTGATACATTAGTCGGTAATTATTAATGTCTGTCTTATTTCCTTTTTTAAGTATGGGAATAACGATACCTTGTTTAAGGTTTGAGGAGAAGTGGCCCTGAGTGAAACTAAGGTTTATTTAATGTTCTAGGGGCAATGCAATTTCCGTAGACAGCGTTTTCAAGATCTTGGTTGTTATGCCATCAACCGCGGCTGATGAAGTGGTTTTTAGGGAATTGATTATTTTTAGAATCTCTTCCCCCGACATCGTTTGGAAATTGAGTGTTCTGTTGGAATATTGAAGTCCACTTCAGTATGTTGGACATTCCCATAATTTGGTAGACGAAAAGCAAGATTTTAACTAATATTAATAAAGAAATTATTGATGTGATGGGCAACGAGCTTAGAATTTTTTGAGGTGTCAATAATTTTTCAATCAATGCAGAGTTTTCGTATGTCCTGTTTGTCTTTGGAATTTTCAGTATTTGAGGCTTCTCTTAGAATTTGCCATATAATGGTACGAGGGTAGTGTAGGAATTTGGGGGCCAGAGTGTACAGGAGTGACGGGCGTATGAATCCATCCATCCCACTGTGGTGCTAGGCGATGGGAAGAGAGAGTCCTGCTGAAGAAATCAAAAGGTCTCTGTCACCCAGTCTCTCCCGATCCTGCCTGCCAGGCAGTAGTACCTCACAGCCGCAATAATCAATGTAGCTGGCCAACCTTTGTGGCATTTTCCTGCAGCTGCTGGTATTTCTATTTCTACTCACTGATAAAACCTGTGAAATTCACATGTCTATGTAATAAGGCGTATGTTTAATAAGACAACAGATTAAATCTTTTTGTGTTTTTATAAAAGGACTAATTAATTAATTCAAACAATAATTTGTAACATAAAAATCTGAAAAGTTCGGCGTAAATATCATAATTGGTCAGTATAAATAATATAGTCATATTTAGGTGAGAACAGTTACCGCAAAACTCATCATACAATTTTATGAGCTTTAAATAATCGATTGATTTCTAAGCTTCATTTGAATAGTTAAGTTATGAATCGCATAATAAACGGATACCTTTTATACAATAACTTATGATTGTTGACTTATGGTTGTATCCTTATGATTGTTAACTAATGAATGTTAACTTATAATTAGTAACTTATGATTTTTTAACTTCTGATTGTTAACTTATGACTGTTAACTTATAATTGTTAACTTGTGATTGATAACTGATGGTTGTAAGCTTATATTTATTGAATTAAGATTGTTATCTTATGGTTTTAAACTTTTTTATTTTAAATTATGATTGTTAACTTGGTTGCAAAATAATAATTGTCAACTAATGATTGTTAACTTATGATTGTTAACTTATGATTGTTAACTTCTGAATGTCATCTTATATTTGTTAACAAGCGATTGTTAATTTATTAATGTCAAGAAGAAAATATGCTAAATGGTAGCATTCAAATTTCTATTTAAAAACCATTATTTTCAGAGGGTGGCGACACTTTATTAATAATAAAAATAACAGAACAAAGTAGAATATTATTTATTTTTTATTGATAACTCGACATCGATAAAACACTTAAACGATCTGTAAGCAATGTTGTAAATGTTATAAATATACATTAATTTTTTCAGATTAATAATTAAAAAAAAAATGATTAACCGTAGGGCAGGGAAAGTAAAAAAAAATACTTTTGAAGCATCAAAGCAGAATAATATTACACCGAGAACTCAAAGGAGTTGGACTGACCTAGGAAATGCACACAGAAAATTTGATGACCCTCACCAGTTGAAGGCTTTTATTCGATATTCAAGCAACCTAAAAAAAGATTCACAGACATTTTATGCTTGTTACAATTATTCTTATAGATGACGTTAAATACGTACTTGAAAATCTTGCACTGTTTTCTCTAATGGTCACAGTGAAAGTTTTCCTAATAATGGTTCTACAAAAGCTTCAAGTCAAGAACAACAAAAAAAATCATACCTACACAGTAACATATACAATTAAATTTGAGGATTTGTGTTTATATTTGTCGTATATTGATTAGCGAGGAAAATTTATGTAAATATGGTGAAGTGTGGTGTAGTTATTCCGATAGTCTCGATAAAATATCGTTTCTCTTATTCTGTTGACTGTAGAGAAATAAATATAATATTGATGCATGTATGAGTTGGATGGAAGAACGGGGGGAAATGCACAATGGATGGATTGAAAGGATGCATGGAGGAGATTGATGGATGGAAGGGTGGGTGGAATGTTATGATGGTTGAATTGGTAAAATGGCCCCCTAGATGAATTGGAAGGGTGTATGTGTGAGTTGGACGGATATATGGGTGGAATGATATGATGGTTTAATTGGTGGAATTGCCCACTAGATGGATTGGAAGGGTGCATTGGTGAGTTGGACGGATGGATGGGTGGAATGGTCCACTAGATGGATTGGAAGGGTGCATGAGCGAGTTGGACGGATGGATGGATGGAATGGTACGATGGTTGATTTGGTGGAATGGCCCACTAGATGGATTGGAAGGGTGCATGGGTGAGTTGGACGGATGGATAGGTGGAATGGTAAGAAGGTTTAATTGGTGGAATTGCCCACTAGATGAATTGGAAGGGTGCATTAGTGAGTTGGACGGATGGATGGGTGGAATGGTACGATGGTTGAATTGGTGGAATGGTCTACTAGATGGATTGAAAGGATGCATGGAGGAGATTGATGGACAGATGGATGGGTGGAATGTTACGATGGTTGAATTGGTGGAATGGTCTACTAGATGGATTGGAAGGGTGCATGGGTGAGTTTGACAGATGGATGGGTGGAATGTTACGATGGTTGAATTGGTGGAATGGCCCACCAGATGGATTGGAAGGGTACGTGAGTGAGTTGGATGGATGGATGGGTGGAATAGTTTGATAGATGGATAATATGGATGGATGGAAATAAATAAAATAAATTCTTTTGAATCTTATCGTTAAAAGAGGAAAGGAGTCGTGAGTCAAAAAAATGAGCAGTAGTGAAATTGTGATTACCTATTTTATCTATTGAGCCTCTCTTTAAGGATCGGAAAATAATTTGCTACATCTTGTGAGGAAGATTAAGGAATAGCGAAAAAGAATTATAATATATAAGTTACAATCGAACTATACGTAACCGAGGTACGTGAGCATAAATTGAAGAGATATGATGAAGTATGTCATAATGATTCCTATCATCTAGAAAAATAAATCGGTTATTCAAATATTTAAACACGAATCTGTTAAATTGAATAACAAAACAAACATATTTGTAATGATTAAACTTAATCTAGTCAATATGGCATAAAATTTTTGAAAACATATGTGATCTTGAACACAATTTCCCTTATTTCCATTCCATGAGAACAGAGCTATTTTTTGTTATTCGTAAAATAAGTATAAAGCTCAATAAATATTGAGATACAAATGTACAACCCTAAGAAATGTAGTGCATAATTGATTGTACGATTACTTGGCTTGCTGAAATATTTCTCGAATAAGTTAAATTAGTTTAAACAATGTTACATTTTACGCTAACTAAGGATTTTTTAAACTTACCTTTAAAAAAAGGGAATAGTCCATAGTGAAAAATCCTGCGGCAGTGAATTTGGGAGGTCTATTTAATAAGGTGAAGGAAAATTGAAGAAGCTGGAACAAAAAAAGTCCTAGTGAAAATAGCATTCGCTGGTTTAAGGCACGATATTACTAAAAACATATTATTTCGATTGAGAGATGTGTTATAAAAACTTATATTTAGAAAGTCACAAATACTTCCGTTAACTTAGGTATCGATTTTTAATCAACATTAGGTACGACAGTTTCATACAACTGTTTCATATTTATTAAATTAACTAGACTCACCATTTCCTTAATTGTCTCTTCTTCCGCTTGTATGCTCAATTTGTTCACCAAGGAAACTGTTTCTTTTGCCTGTAAATAAAAGTATTATTATTAAGTCGGACAAGTATCTAGTGTTTGGAAAAATTTCGTCTGTGATTTCTTTGCATTATAATTTTCGCAGTAATTTAAGAATTAAATAGAAAAAAAAATTATTAAATTTAATAAAAAAAACTGATTAGAAAAATGTTTATTTTTAAATAAGTGTGAATTGTCTTATACCATATATAAAGAGAGGTACAGCACCTAGCAATGGGAACAGTCATATTCCCAATGATGGTGAGTTTACTATTCTAATAATACTATTCTAACTATTCAATAATAATCCAATTCAGAAAAAGTTTTAAAAATTACCTGAGCTTTGCACTCTTCACATCCATTTATCGTGTAATAAAACATACACGAATACGTAAATACTTCACCAACTGTGTACCACAAAAAACCGATGTGTTGGTTAATACTTTTTTCTGCCCCAAAAACTATATAATGGAATGAGCCCACCATAATTAAAACAATTAGTACAAATGCATAACAAAAAAATAATAGATTCCTCATCCCAAAAGCACTGTTAATGTGTTCAATGCAATCGCAATTCCTTGAGTAGATTAGGCTGATTTTATGAAGCGAGGATTTAAGTGAAACTAGCTGACGATTTACGACCTGCCTCGTCAGCAAGTTAAGTAAATTCCCATTTAAAGATTTCATATTTTCGTACAATAGGCCAACATAGCACCTGAAAATGAACACGGTAACACAAGTAAAGATAAGTGGTACATGCTTAGCAAATTCCATCTTGAGGGATGAGTATATCGTTAGTCGTCCGATTGTGCATGACAAGTACATGTTGACAAAAAATCGAGTTATTGTTATAAAGCAGAGAAGTACCGTACGACAGATAGATTTTATTTTTATTTTCAAGAAATTTTGTTTCGCATTTAATTCTTTAAGAAGGTTATCAATTTCCATTAAAATTTGAACAGTCTTAGCTTCCGATTGTCTCGACGTAAATACAGAAATACATGTTAAAATCACTATAATGAAACCTACGGTACTAATAAATAGTAATGCACTAGTACGTAGACAAATTTCTTGATGGCTGCTATCTTTTATTGACCAATATGCATAGTATGTGTAGTCCCCAATGCAGTAGACGTAGGTCACCAAACAAGCAATTGCAACAACAGCCGAAGGAATCCTTAAAAATGCGCTTGTAGTATCTGGCTGGACGATGAAATCAAAAGGCATGACGCCAAGAAAAAGACCCAACATCCTTACAGGGAGCAAAGCTTCTACAGAATTGTTTGCATCGAGTAATTTATTTACACATTTTGGTTTATTAGTCGATTTACTGTTTCTTACTTTTACCATTTTTGCTCAATTGCACGGATTTACGCTTATGTGTTTCTTTTCGTAAGTTTAGAAATACATAAATATGTTAAGACTTGTATGTCAGGCCCATTGGTGATGTTTGTAAATAATGTGGGTGCATTTCTCGACTTTATATCTTTAAAAAAAACCAGACTTCAAAACAAAGACCTCTTTTTAACCCGGCGTTAGCGACACGGGGTGTGAGAAACCCCAAAAATATGCAAAATACATATTTCAAATATGTATAATTATCTGATTGAAGGTACCTATTTCAT
This sequence comes from Hesperophylax magnus, assembly GCA_026573805.1. Lineage (NCBI taxonomy): Eukaryota > Metazoa > Arthropoda > Insecta > Trichoptera > Limnephilidae > Hesperophylax > Hesperophylax magnus. The sequence continues at coordinate 263,556 of JAIUSX010000068.1, read as the reverse complement.
CGTTTGTCTGAATCGTTCCCACAATCAGTTCCAATTTCAAAAATGATGTGATTTGGTACAGGCTATAACTAACTCACTGTATCACGGACAACCAAAATTACTACGTGTGTTTGATGATGACCCTTATACTGACAATTTTATTAATAAAATTAAATTTAAAAAAACTTGATTTCCATACAGTATTCAAATACAAATATCTAAAGAGAAAATTCCCGCTCATTCAAAAACAGTTTTCCATAAAACGTAAAAATAGTCAGTTGGAACCACCTCTAACGAAGTTTCCTCAATTCGTGTATTATTATATTAATAAAACAAAATAATTTTAATACATTACCTCCACACAGGAGGCCCTGAAGAACAAGAAGGTCAGTGATTCCGGGAGTGACATACTCATGAATCCATCCCTCCCATTGCGGCGCAAGGCGTTGGGTCGAGATAATCCGGCTAGAGAAGTCAATGGGTCTCCCTCAACCGACCTCTCTTAATCTTATTACAGTTAGTGGGCAGGCGCATCCGCCCAAAACTTAGACAAACATCAATGGTCTGCCAATGACGTACAATAAGTTCTGCAGGCTCAAATTTTTTGCAGCAAATCATAGCAAAGTTTCGTGAAAATTGGTTCAATAGTAATCAATTTTCGGTTGTTGTACTAATGGATTTTTTTACAGTGTAAATATGTGAAAACAAACTTTTCCCTGCAACCATTATCATATTATTTGAATTATTTATTATTAAGTCAAACATGTTTAATCATTGAAGAAGATAATATCAAAGATAATGTTGTTTTCGTCATTGATTTACTTCTGCTCCTCTAAAAAAACAGATGTTTTTTAGATCATTAAAAAAATTCCGTCATTATTCTTTTACATCATTTTTATATTGTTATATTCATTAACGGACTTAAGTAAAAATCAAAGCAAAGAAAAAGACAGATAAACATAAGAAAATAAATGCTACAAATCAAACCATGGCGTCGCTAGGAGTCTATAATAATTTCAATATTTCTTCACTTGTTTATTAACAGTCAAAAATCAGTTGGACTTACACAAACTAAATCAAGGTCTTGAATTGCGAGACTTGCTTTTGAATTGTCAGACATTTTAAACAATGCCGAGTAGTACCCATAAATAGTTTAGGAAGATTGGTGAATTATTTCAGAGTCTGCTTAGCAAAATGAATGTTGAAAAATGTTACATCATAACAAAGAAATTCTTGGTAAATATGTAAAAATATATAATCAATTCATAACATTGCTACGATGCGTTCCGCAAGGTTCACATTTATGACCAATATTGTTTTTGTCAAATGCTAAGGATGTCTTGTATATTTTTAATGATGATCATGACCTAATAATTGCAGATAATTTTAAATTATTCAAGGCAATAAGATATGAAAATGATTACCATGTTTTATGTTGTATTTATTTAATGCGTTTTATCGATTAATCAATACAATCATTTTAAATTATTTAGTTAGTTCTGTCCTAGAAATTAATGCTGTGGGTTTTTGGTTCAAAACTCAATTTTAGGAATGTAGAAATTATATCCAACAAAGCTTGTTAAATGTTCGGCTTTATTTTAAGAGAATCAAATGACTTTCAAAATATCAAAACTTTGTAAATATCACTAGTAAGGAGTCACATCGAGTATAATTCCGCAGCTTGGTCTTCAAATTATGAAGTTCAATGGCACACAATTAAAAGAATCCAAAATAAATTCTTGAGATTTGTACATTTTAGGGTATTCCTAGAGAATGGAGAATTACGGCTATTTGCTTTACTCTTTTAACGTATTAAAATTATCTAAATGAAGTAGGTATTAATTAAATTGTATGTATTTATTCATTAATTCATAAAATGGAACATTACTCGTTATAATTCGTCTAATTCCTGTGTCAAATCAAATAAGCAAGTAACGGATTATATCGAATATGGGGTTTCTATGGTGAGATTTTAGAAAAACCACGATACGAGAAATCCGTTTACACCACTCTCAGCTAGTATAGAATTTTTGACAATTTCCTTAAATAGATTTAAGGAACCTGTATTCTTTTATATTTTCACTAAGCATATTATAAAGCGACGAAACTTTATACGAAATATTGTCTACTCTTTCCAAAGGTTGACAATTACGTTTCTGAACACAACAATGTATTTTTACGGAATGGTTAAAATTCAAAGATAGCTGAATTACAGGAGAAATGAAAAAGGTAATATGTTATGTTTAGTCATGTTTAAGTTTAACAGGATTTGATCAAACCAAGTTTTTACTCTCATTAATCCCGCCTCGCACATAGCCCAAGTTTCATCCCAATTATCACCAGCAAATACCAAATAAGTGTCATCTGCAACTTCAACTGAAGTACAAAAAATGGCAGCTTACAAAAGTTGTTATATTTAAAAAAATTAAATTTGACCTAGAACACTACCCTGAAGAATACCACATCCAATTGATTTATTTGAACTTATGTGATCATTAACCATTACTCTATGTGATCTATTTCCAAGACTAATGTTCTTTTTAATGAGTTTTTTAAGAGTAATCCCTTGGATACGGTTTCAAATGCCTTAGACAAGTTAAAAAAACAGTGATTGTTTTTTTGCTAGCATCTAGAGCAAGGCTGCCCAACCTTTTTAACAGTTGGACAAAATTGACGATTTAAAAGTCACTGGCGGGCCACTGACTACTGACGGTTCCTATTTTTGTTACCTATGCTTTTTAATGTCTTGTTTTATGCAACAAACAAATTAATAAACATATTGAAATTTTATTGTCGTTTATTGAAATAATAAAATAAATAGCATCAACATTTTATGTAACAAAAATTTAAATCCAAGTAATTTTATTATTATTATTATTTTTTTTTAATTGCCGGCAACCCGGGCGTTTATTGCAATAACATGATCAATATTACAAACATGAAAGTAACCCGCCTCACTAGAAGATTTCTGTTCTGGTACAGTCGATGTGATTTCTAACATTGTAATTGAGCTTCTCTTTCAAATCTTTGAGTATGGGAAAAAGGTCAATATTTTCGTTGGCTAAACATAGTCGGAAGTGAAAAATCTTTGCCTTGTAATTTGATATTTAAAATATTGAGATAATTGTTGATGTCAACAAGAAATGCAAGATCACTCAACCAGTACTTATTCTTGAGTAAATCGCTTTCCAAAGGTAACGACACTTTTTCTTCTAAAAATTTCAACACCTGCTCCCTCAAGATGAAGAAATGTTTTAACATATTGCCACTTGAAAGCCATCTCAAAGCACAATACAGTTGTAACTCTCCAAATTCGCTGATTTCTTCTTCAAATAAAACTCTGAATTGGCGTCTGTGAAGAGCTTTTGAACGTATTTAATTTATGCAGCGTACTACCGGATCCATTATATCATTCAATTTTATGTCCTTTGCACACAACGCCTCCTGGTGGATGATGCAACTATATGAAAATATTTTTCGATCCAAGTAATTTTCATATTGGCGGGTATTTTGAAAATGGTTCACGCGGGCCGCTTATAATTCGTTGACGGGCCACAATGTGGCCCGCGGGCCTGGGGTTGGGCAGCCTTGATCTAGAGCTTCTACGACTGTGATGATCATTTTTTAATGCTGCATCACGGGTTCCCATGTTATCTGGGAAGTCAAACTGGTTATCTGGGAAAATTTCATTTTTTTTTAAATAAGACATCAACCTAATTTTAGCTAATTTCTCTATTATTTTTGATGAGGTATTTAACAGGGAGATACTCGATAGTTGTTAACATCTAGGCAATCCCCTCCTTTAAATAAACCTATTACTTGCTGGGAGCTGAAACTTTTGCAGTGATTAGGAAACAAACCATTCTCAAAGCTAACATTAACAATGTATGTATTATATTTTTTAAAGCCCTACGGGTGTTCAATAAATAAATATTTCTTAAAAAAAATTACAAAAAAGTTATTGAATTTCCTTTTGAAGTAGAAATAGATTATGGGGTTTCTTTAGCCCCACATCACCAATGGTATCAGATAATTTCACCTCACTAATTCCGGGTTAATGAACATGGCTGTTAAATAGAGTGCAGATTTTTATTTGCTTCCTGTGTGGAGGCAATTGTTATATTATAATAATAACCCGTGTAATAGTTTTTCCAATGCACCAAAATAAATCATTTTAATAGACAGCTTTTTGTTATAATTTTAATTGTAGGTATCAACGCATTATCATGAAAAAATATCAGTGAGTAATGATTGCCCGTTAAAAAATAACCACGAACCAAAAAAATTGAAAGCTTAAGGTAAAAATATATTTTTATAATAAGAATAATAATAAAAATATTATTTTACATAAAATCATAATGGATCCTGATTTAGGCCAGTAAAATTGACAAGTTTAGCTCATATCATAATTTAGCACTTAATATAAAATAAAACCGGTAAAGTAAATAAAAGCCAGATGTTAATAATAAAAAGACAGATCACCACAGGAGCTGTGCGGTAGAAAAATTGGAAGGGTAGTGTATAAGTTTATAATCTAGTTGGGTGATTAGAATATAATTAATTGCATTGATTAATAAAGTATAGATTAATAAAGAATAGAAAATTGAGTTAATAAGTGTTTTAATAAGTATTATTGGTGTAACTATAAGTGACCAGCTCAGGTATGGGGGCTCCATCGAAGCCAGAGTAAAGCTGGCCTCTCAGAAGCTGGGCGTACTGTACAGGGCCCGCAGATACTTTAATAGTACACAACTGCTGACCCTGTACAAATCGCAAGTGCGCCCTACTGTCGAATTTGGCAGCCATCTCTGGTCCGGAGCCCCTAAATACCTGAAAAAAACCCTTGACTCTGTGCAGAAACGGGCGGTCCGTTTGATAGATTCCCCAATCTTAACAAACGGACTGCAATCTTTAGAGCACAGGCGTCAGGTAGGTATGCTGTGCTTGTTCTATCGGTATTACAATGGAAGATGCTCTGAGGAACTAGCGTCATTGATCCCTTCGGCACTGGTGCGTAGTCGGGATACACGCCAAACGCGCGCCCAACATTTGTACACGGTTGACATTTGTCACATGAGAACGGGTCGCTTCTACGATTCGTTCTTAAGTTCAACAGCTCGGCTGTGGAACGAACTGCCGGCCTCTGTGTTTCCTCCCTCCTACAACATGGGACTCTTCAAGACCCATGTTCACTCCTTCCTCTCCACAAAAAGACCCTCCACACAGCATCCCCAAAGATGACATAGGCCCTGAGGGAAATTATTTTCTTCAGGGCCTCCTGTGTGGAGTTAATATAAAAAAAAAAAAAAAAAAAAAATTATTATTTAATAGTAATGGTCTAGAAGATAACTCACAAATAGATGTTCTATATACCGACTTCTCTAAAGCTTTCGACAAAGTAAACCACTCAATCCTTATGGCCAAACTATATGCTATCGGTATTAGAAACCCCTTGCTATCATTCTTTAATTCTTATTTAAGCAATAGAAAACAAAGAGTTAAATTTTTTTTTTTTTTGTTATTTATTAAGTTAAAAGAAATACATATTTCGCTTTGTTAACTTAAGTGTACATTGATTAAAAACAAAAATAATATTTATATAAATAATTATGGTTTACTACCTAAGTAACATATTTTTCTTAAGTAAGAGCATTTTGTTTTTGCTCATTGATCTTGAGGGAAATTAAAAATTAAACAACTTTGTGTCTACTATTATTGAAGTAACGTCCGGCGTACCTCAAGGAGCACATTTAGCACCGCTTCTTTTTAACTTGTTTATAAACGACATTATTAGTATTTTTTCTCATACACGCTTTTGGCTTTTTGCGGACGACAATAAGATTCTAAAGATAATAAAAAAATCACGATGACTGCATTCTTTTCCAATCGAATATCGACTCTTTCAATGATTGGTGTAAAATTAATTGCTTGAAACTAAATGTCGATAAATGCAAAATTATGTCCTTCTATAGATCAAAAAAACCGATTGTCTTCGAATACAAACTTAATAATATTTACTTAACAACTGTTACATCTATTAAAGACCTTGGTGTCTCTCTTGATAGCAAGCTTTTTTTTCGGGATCACATAACTGCAATCGTTAATAAATCGCTCAAACTACTTGGTTTCATCACTAGAATCACTTCGGACTTCAAAAACGTAAATACCCTTAGAACTCTTTACTGCTCCTTGGTTCGCCCCCATCTTGAATATGCTTGTGTTATTTGGTCTCCTTTTTATGCTGTCCACATTCGACGCATTGAATCTGTTCAACATCGGTTCTTAAGAGGGATTGCTAGAAGGCTAGGTTTAGAAAAAGGCAAATACTCATATGATGAAATTGAACGAATTTTAAACCTTTCTCCTTTGGAAGTCCGTCGGGAAAGAAATGACCTCATTTGCTTCTTCAAAATTATAAATTGTATTATTGATTCACCTACGCTACTGCAACTCATTCCCTTCAATATCCCTTCGCAAAGACTCAGAAATAATGAACTGCTCTTCCTCAACCATCATTCGACAAATTATGGATATTATTCACCATTGTCCAGAATGTGTAGACTGGTCAACTCAAGTCAAAACCTTAACTTTTTTGGAATAAGTCTAAATGATTTTTGCCAGTCACTAAACAAGTGACGGAATATTAAGTGTCCTGTGGTCCTGATCCACGGCGTATTCTTGACTTGATTCGACTTGTCACTTTATTTTCTAATATTATATCTACCATATGTCTTTGCTTTCATGTACCTTTGTCTACTCCTATATTTTTCATTTTACTTTAATCGTGTTATTATTTTGTAATTTGGACGATGTCCGTTAATAAATAAATAAATAAATAAATAAATAAATTATTAATATGTGTTTTTGTATTGTATGGACTTCGAATTATGTATGAGCGTTTTGGTAATTATGTATATACATACTATTTATATTGAGATTATCTATTGATCAACATATCTTCACTTTTGACCGTTCCTAAATCAAGGAGCCAGTCGTTGATCAATTTGCGCAAAACATTTGTACTTTTCGTTTTCCAATCATCTGGAATGATATTAAATAATTTAGGTTCTAAGAACAAGAATTGCCGTTGCCCAAGGGACGTCGAGGTTTTAATGGAACTATTGGATTATTCCTTGAAAGCCGGGTGTAGTGAAGGTGGTCGATGGAAGGGAAGTGCTGACGTCGTTTTTGTGCGAGTAATATAATCTTTCTAATTTACAATTGTCTAACATCGAGAAGTTTTATTTCCGTAAATAATGCATCACTGTGAATGGTTTTTTGAGGATGAATTTTAGTAGTGATTTCTGTGCTTTAACCAGTTAGTCTAATATTGTTTTGGCACAGCCACCCCAACCTAAGCATGCATATTCGAGTAAAGAATTACACATGGAATAGTATATTGATTTCATATCTTTTACAGAGAGAATATTTCTGATGGTCATAAAAAGGTGAGTAAGTTTTCTGACTTTTGAAGCAGTTGAGTTAATGTGTTCTTCCCATCTCAGATATTTGTCTGTGGTGATTCTAAGATATTTTAAACTATCCATGGATTCTAGGTTATTGCAAGTGCAAGTATTCGGTTCATTGCAAATGTAAATAGTTATATTCATTATTTCCTTGGGTTGTCCCGCTCGTGTGTTCCTACTAAAACGTATAAATTTTGTCTTATCCGTGTTGAGAGTAAGGAGATTATTATCTAGCCAACGTTTGACATTCTTTATCCCAATTTCGGCTTTTCTACGCGCTTCAAACCAGTTTTTGGCCTCAAATATTAAGACCGTATCGTCAGCAAACGTGATTAATGAAAGGTCATCGATATAGACATTAAACAATATTGGTCTTAAAGTACTTCCCTGTGGATTACCAAATTTGATATTGGCTGGATCGCTTAGAGTGCCACTAACATTAACTCTTTGGCTTCGATTTTCTAGATAGCTTCCTATCCATTTAAGTAACTGACCCTGAATACCGATTAGTTGAAGTTTTTTAAAAAGATTTTGTGCAATATGGTATTAAAAGCTTTAGCCAGATCCAGAAAGAGCGCGATGCTTTTAATTCCTCGATCAATGTTATTAGAAATTACTTTAGTCAGATAGCCAATGGCATTTTCGGTACCTAAACCCGGTCGGAAGCCATATTGTCTTTCAGAAAGAATGTTTTTATCTTCAAGATAAAAGCTAATACGGTTTTTGACAATTTTCTCGATAATTTTTGAGAACGAATTGACCAAAGATATTGGCCGGTAATTTAGAATAGCAGATTTATCTCCATTTTTGTGTAGTAATACAATCATTGAATGTTTTAGATGGTTAGGGAATATTCCTGATTTGAGATGAAAGCTATCGGAGTTGCTATGAATGACTTAATTACTTTTAGCAGATAACAGATCCACAAGCGTCATATGGCTTTTGATCATCAATTATTTCCAAGACTTCGTTCTTCGATGTTTGTATACTGTCGAGGTTAGAGGTGACCAACTTGGCAAGATCGGTTTCAGTTTTATTGCATTTATCGAGAATATTTTTGGCAAGTGTGGTTCCCACCGATGTGAAGTAGTTATTAGCGAAATTCGCCATATTTTTAGGATGAGAGGAGTTTGTGTTACCGATATCTAATGATTTAATTTCGGAAGTCCTGTTGATTTTTGTTTTACTAATATTGCGAAATGCTTCCCACATACGTTTTGGAGAATAAGAAATTTCGTAAACAAATGATTTATAATAATTTTCCTTCGTACATTTAATAATCTTTTTGCATAAGTTTCTGTATTTCTTATAGTGAGTTTGTACAAAAATATTATCTGGAAACTTTTGAACACTTTTGTGGAGTTGGTTTCTTTTGTGAATCGATTTGACAAGGCCGGGAGATATCAAGGGCGTTAGTTTATACTGGCTGTTCGATATGAGTTTGGTTTATCTACTTTGATGCCACAGACAGTAAGCAATATAGTTTTCTTACTGAATTATACGATTTAACCTTCAAAATAAACTTCAAAACGGAATATAAGTAATATGAACTAGTCACATCATCTTTTGAACGAATATAAAAATCTAAATTAAAAATACAGTTATTTTCAAAAGTTACCACTTCTTGTGTTACTCCTGATTTGAGGAGAATAATACAGAAAATTGAAGGCTTCCAATATAAAATCTTTCTAGTACCACTTCAGGAATAACGAATAGAACACTTCCTTCCGATCGCAGCTCGCAAACGAATAATTCTTATAAATCTATATATAACAAATATACATTATAAATGTACACATATGGTTGAATTGGTAATATACAACTAAGTATTTAGTGAATGTAGACTAAAATATAAAAAAAGCAGAACTAAGTAACAAATTTAAAAACCGAACTAAGTAACAAGTATAAATAAATATAAAAATGGAAGAAGAACAAATGCAATAAACGTAAATAATGCATTATTCAAGAATATATGTGTGTTTTAAGTATACAGGATGGAAAGAGTGGAAAACAGGTTTTAGCGTTGTAGCGGGAAAGGGGAGGAAATAGATGAAGGAATGTTGCCGTGCAACTGAAATTTAAAAAAAATTAACAATACAAGTTTATTACTTATAAATAATATATGTAAGTAACATCTAATGACAGGTTTTCGTGTAAACATAAAATTATAACATCCAACTTATGGTCCAGTACCCGTGGGCGAAAAATATTTACAAATAATATTAAATTGTTTTTATTTAATAAAATAAAAATAACATAAAATAAAAGAACACAAATAAATGACAAAATATCAATTTTATACTCTCTGACAACACTTGTATTAACAAATATATACCTACAACTAAACTGAACAAATCTTTAAAAGATGAATGACATCCAACTGGACAGGGTTCATATCAACAACATGATAACTTGCAGTATGTTATTAATAATTATTTAATAAATGCTAAGGTATATTTCCTAATGTTCCTAAACTACACGAAAATGTGTCAATATCGTTAAAATTCTTATTAAACATCATTATTACACGCTCTGAATTTAAAAACGTTTTGTGTGAGATTAGTAGAACATTTTTGTTGAAAAAGTGATTCCAAATTGAGGAATTTTAGAAATCGCTCTTGAAATCTTTTTTCTAACATAAGTATATATTTGTATACCGTGTATACCACACACAGTATCAAACAAAATAATTTTAAGTAAAACATATTTTTAACCCCCTTCACCTTGCCCAATGGAGCCCCTGCAACGGGTAAACTAAATCCATCAAATGACATTACTACAGTTTGCAAGACAAACGTGTTAGGTGAGGTTAAGTTAGGTAGCTGTAACTTGCTAAAAAAACAAAAATATTCTATGTATTAAGCCTGTGACAGACCACGCTATAAGCGCGCTGTATTCTCGTGGCTTGACATATTCATATGCCGGAATAGGCCAAGCCATGATGCATATAGCGTATATGTCAGCCCCATTATGGTACACATATTATTGTAAATAATATGTAAATGTGTCCGTGTCCATATTTGTGAAATGTGTATACCACACACAGGTATAAAACAAACTGACAATCTGACCGGTCGGTGGTCGAGTTGACATCGCGCTTGGGTCTCACTCGAGCGTAGTGTGTTCAATTCTTCGGCTGGCTAAGTCCTCCATCACAACACAAGCAACATTTTCCGCTTACTGTGGTGGTAGTAGGAGATTTTCAAATATTGTCAGGTTATTCGTAACCCGGGAATGTTTGTCTTTCTTTAAAAAAAAACAAACAAAAAAAAACAAAACAAAACAAACAAAAAAAATACTATTAAAACCCTTAATCTTGCCCAATATAGGGTAAAAAAATCCATCTGAAATGTATTTGAAATGATTTGTTTAATAAATTTTCACTCTTCCACAGGCAAAAGAACCAGTTTTCGTAGAGAGCAAATTGGTAATAGGTACAAGAAGTAGACAAGAAAACTTAGCAAATGGAAAAATTAGAATGATTTTTGGGTTAAAAATCGTGTTGCACTTCTTCATTCATCTTGGACCAACAAGATGTTGGCAAAACTTGCGGTGTGTAGAAAGTAGGGAAAGGTGTTTTATTTTACTCTTTCGCATATTTTTCAATTCACGATTAAGTTCCCAGTGTTGATGGAAAAACTGCGGTTGAAACAGACTTCCAGGTTCCAGGATAGAATTATTGGGTTGAGAAGAATTCATTCGAAATCGTCACTGTTCAGACAAAGTCACTAATCATAAAATCATAGATCAGACATGGGATAAACCTGAACTTTACGATTGATAATAAGGATTGCAGAGTTCGTAAAGGTAATTTAAATTAATTGCCACAAAATAAATATTCCTTTTTTTATATTAGTTCCATATAGGAGGCCCTGAGGAAAAATATTCCCTCAAGGTCTATGTCATCTTTGGGGATGCTGTGTACACTGTCTTTTTAACTTCTTTTTCAATACGGAATAAGAATCCTAGTATTCTAAGGGCTTTCTTAACAATCATATCAATATGAGCCTCAAATGTAAGTTTACTGTCAAGTATAACACCTAGATCACTAATTTGTGTAACTTTTTGGAGTAGTTGGCCAGCTATATGATAATTATGGTCAAATTTGATTGTTAAGTTGAGTTGAAAAAATCGTCCTGTCAACAACGTTTGATTACGGAGCCCCCTTTGTCGACCGTGTCGAAAATTAAAGCCATCGTGAGCTCGCGCATTGTGGTGAAATTTTGTGATTTGTATATGAACCAGCGCAAAGAAGGAAAGAAAACCATGGAAGAATAGAAAAAGGTAAGTCGGCATATCCGAATTTTCCACTCCTATCAATTTTGTGGTGCTTTTCCGTCCCCAACTTTGGTCGACTTGAATCTAAGGGGGGGTCAGACCGGCATTAGGACGAAAATATTTTTTCACCTTATACATTGTAACCACCCTACTGTGCACAGTGCAGAGTGTATAAAAATGACGGAAAATTACTCAGTTGACGTTCCAAAGCTGAAGGGATGAGAGAATTTTGACTATTTTGTGTTGCCGTTGAAAATTACCTGATAGCTGAACCAGATAACAAAAAAGCAATAGCTGTTGATACTGACCATTGATCCGAATTGATTATCCATATTAAAGGCGAAACTACAGTGCAAAGTGTATGGAAGAAAATGAAATCTTTGTTTGACGACTCCGGTTCAAGGAATTTCATTTCAATTTTTTTTTTTTTTTTTTTTTTTTTTTTTTTTTTTTTTTTTTATTTAGTAAAAGATTATACATTTAAATACATTATTTAAGAAATGTTTTGACTGCCCAACTAGGAGGATTCCCGTTTTAGGACAGTCAAATTAGTATGAGTATTAACATTTTGATAAGTTGTTTGATAAGTATAGTATTACAATAATAATGAAATAATAGGTATTTGTACTTTTAACTGGTGCCTAAGCCTACTAACATGTTTGTATAAATATGAATAACAAAGAGAAGAAATACCATAAAATAAAATATTACATTAAACATAAGATTAACTGCTGCTTGGGTAGCATTCTAATTTAAAAGTATTAGGTAAGTACATATATACATATAATGATAAAGATTATAACATAAACGTATCTTTTACTGTTTTGTTGGAGTTTTTGTTGTTGTTTTTGGTTTGTGTTTGATTTCATTTTTTGTGTAGTAAAAGTTCACTCTCCTTTCTACCTAATTGATGAAACCAATTAGTGGTCAATTTATGAAGAATAGCTGTGTTTTCCTTTTTCCAAGCATCGGGCATGAAGTTGTATAGTTTTGGACCTAAGAATGAGAAGTGTCTTTGAGCGAGAGATGTTTTAGTTGTGAGTGGTACAATTGGATTTCTCCGTGAGTGGCGGGTGTCGTGAGAGTGGTTAATAGATGGGTAGAGGTGGCGTTTTTGATGGGTGTTTAAAATTAATTTTCTCATGTATAGTTGTCTAACATCCAGAACTCGGAATTCTTCAAATAGTGCATCGCTATGATATCTAAATGGTTTTTTGAGGATTACCCTTAGTAGTGATTTTTGAGCTTTTGCTAATTTGTCCAAAACAGTTTTTGCACACCCACCCCAACCTAAGGATGCATAGTCTAGAAGTGACCCACACATAGCATCATAGATGAGTTTCAATTCTTTTTTACGTAAGATATTTCTGATTGTCATAAACATGTACGTAAGCTTTCTAACCTTTGTGGCAACTAGATCTATTTGTCCGTCCCATCTAAGATATTTGTCTAATATAACACCAAGGTATTTTATACTGTCTACGCATTCCAATTTATAGCAATTACAGTTAGTGGAGTCAATGCATTTATGTATAAAAATATTATGTGCTTCCTCGGGTTGGCCCGCTTCTGTCGCACTAAATCGTATAAATTTAGTTTTTTCCGAATTGAGTGTCAGCAGATTATAGTCTAACCAAAGTTTTAGCTGTTTTAATCCACTTTCTGCTTTGCAGTGTACATCATTCCATGTTTTTCCTTCAAATATTAGGACAGTATCATCTGCAAATGTTATAATATGATTGGAAAAATTGCTGTTACACAGATCATTGATATAAATACTGAACAAAATAGGTCCTAAGGTACTCCCTTGGGGTACACCAAATTCTACAAGGGCTGGATCGCTAACATTATCATTAATTTTAACTTGTTGGTATCTGTTAGTTAAGTAACTATCCATCCATTTGTATAGCAGTCCCTGAACACCTATAGCCTTGAGTTTTTTTAGAAGTATTTTATGCGAGATGGTATCAAAAGCTTTGGCAAGATCTAAAAAGAGAGCGATGGATTTATTACCCCGGTCAATATTATTGGAAATAATATCCGCCAGCTTAGCAATAGCATTTTCTGTTCCTAGACCTGGACGAAAGCCGAACTGGTTATTAGATAAGATTTTATGTCTTTCAAGATAGAGGGTGAGACGATTTTTTACGATTTTCTCGATAATTTTTGAGAATGAGTTGAGTAGAGATATTGGCCGATAATTATGTATATCCGATTTGTTTCCATTTTTATGAATCAATATAACAACTGATTGTTTTAAGTGGTTTGGGAATGTGCCTGTCTTGAAACTAAGATTACAAATGTATGCAATGGGACTCGCTATAAGTGGTTTCAATACTTTCAGCAGATTTGAGGAAATTTTGTCTGGCCCACAAGCATTCGATGGCTTCAGCTCATCTATCATTTTCATGACTTCATTAATCGTTGTTTGAATCTCGTCTGTTTTAAGATTAAGATCAGTTGAAGGTATGTTGGCTAGTTCAGATTCAGTTTTCTTACATTTTTCAAGGATTTTATTTGCGAGAGAGGCTCCTACTGAAGTGAAATATTGATTAGCAAAATTAGCCATCAATTTGGGGTTAGTAGTACTTGTGTTTTTCATATCAAATGATTGTATGAAAGACGATTTGCTGTTTTTTGTTTTGGTAATTTGACGAAATATTTCCCAGAAACGTTTTGGAGTTATGGTGTTTTCGTATATATGTTTTTTGTAGAAATTTTCTTTAGTGGAAATAATTAGATTTTTACATATGTTTCTATATTTCTTATATTGTTCTTGAACTAGAATATTATCTGGTTGTCTTTTAGCATTTTTATGCATTTGATTACGTCTGTGGATGGATTTGACTAGGCCAGGGGTGATCCATGGCATGAGTTTAAATTTTTTGTTCGGTATAACTTTATTAGTAGTGTGATTAGATATGTAGTATTGTAATTTAGTGATAAATTGCTGCATTGCTTGCTCAGTGTCAGTCTGGTTTATTACGTTTTGCCACTTTTCTGTTGTCAGCTCCTCAATTAGTGCGTGATAATTTATTTTAGAAATATATTTGTTTTTAGGAGGAGAGGAAGGTTTATTTCTTAGGCCGAGCGCTGTGGTATAATGATCTGAAATTGTTGTGTGTATAACAAATGAGTCTGCGAAATCAATGTTTTTAATGTTGATGTGATCCAAGCATGATTTACTTGCACCTTGTACTCGAGTGGGGGTGTCAATTATCGGAGTAAAAGCGTTTTCAGTGAGAAAACATAAATAATCATCGGATTGGCGATGATTGTCAAGAATAGTATTAATATTCAAGTCTCCAATGATTATTTGGTGTTCTGGGTTTTCTGTGTTGTTAATGATAGAGTGGAGTGAATTTAAAAATGAATCGATGTTGTGAAATGATGGTGATCTATAGATTGTAAAAATGCATAGGTTTTTGTTAAGCACGATTTTTAGACAATTTGCTTGTGTTAAGATGAGTTCATCAACTTGCGTCTGTATACCGTTCCTGACATAGATTACTATACCACTAGCTTTATTTATTATACTGGTTGTGTGGTACTCAGTATAATTTTGTATGTTTTTGGCAGTGAAGTATTTATTAATCCAGCACTCAGTTAGAACTAGCAAATCGAATTTGAAATTGAGTTGGTCAAGAAATACGAGAAAGTCATCAATGTTGGTAATACTTCTAATGTTTTGGTGAATAATTTTCAGACCGTACGATTCCCAACAATATTTATTCATGTCTTCGGGATTATCAATCACATTTTTGTTACATGTGAGTATGGTTTCTTCGGGGATATCAAAAGATACTTTAATCATTTATATTTTCATTTTTAAAGTTATTTAAGTATACCCACAATGATAAGATTTGGGAACGTACAGATGTGTGTGTGGTGTTTGAGTAAAATAATGTGTGTATGCTTGTATTAGTGAGTCATAGTGTGAGAAGAATATTTTCCGAGGTAATGTGGATAGCTCGTGATTCTGTTGTTTGGCGTACGTAGACCCGTCCCGCTTTCACCCATACGTAAGCTAGCTTTTTTTCCGTAGCCGTCTTCTTCGCCAGGTAAAGTAAGCGTTTATTTGTTGTTGTTAAGTGTTCTGATATATAGACTGGCGTACGTGGTCCGGAGAGGCCTATGGAGCTCGTGTTAAGTTTGTCTTCCTTTGTTGTGGCGTTCAAATTGTATCTTTTTACACAACTTAAGAATTCATCTCTTAAGTGAATTTCTTTGAAACGTACAATTATAGGCCGGATTTTTGTTGGGGTTGGCCTACCAGGAGCTCTAAAGGTTCTCTCGATATCATTTTTAGTGGTGGTTGTGCGTATTTCTTGACTTATGTTGAAAAGAATGTTATGTAAATTTTCTCCTTCAGCCTCCGATATTCCTCTTATTTCGGCAACGAAATTTTTTTGTTGGCGTTCTTGATCGTCGAGTTTGAACTCGAGCATTGTTACTTTTGCTTCGAGTTCCATATTTTTCTTTTCGACGGAATCTATGGTTTTCATTTTATGCATTACTTTTTTCAATTCGTCCTCAAAACCCTCCATTTTTGAGTTGAAAAAGGTCATTGAATTCTTGAATTCTTTGAATTCATCATATAAAACTGTCACTTTTGATTGGATGCTCTTGAACTCTTGGAGTTCCACCTTGATTTGGCGGAGTTCCTCCATTAGAAGAGTTTCCCCTGGGGTTAGTCCTGGTTTGCTGACGTTGGCAGGAGGAGCTGCGTGCTCTTTGCTCGATGTGGAAGTTGAACGCGCCGTTCGACGAGGTTCCGTCTTACATCCACTGCATTTGGTGTTGGCGCGTTTTTCTTGGGAGAGCTTCCGGTATTGACCCTCAGTAATGCCGCCGCAGGCGAAGTGAAGACTCTCTTCGCAGGAAGAGCACCAAAACATTGACTCCTTTGTGATTATTGGTTCTGGACAATTTGCTTGGAGACTTGTGATTGTATGACTAGTTAAGTCACACAAATAGTTGAAACAGCACAGAAGTTAAAAGGTACCGGTTTCGAGATAAATGGCGATTGGATTTGTTCATTGTCGTTAGCTGGAATTCCAGAAAAGTTTAGTCCAATGATTATGGCCATAGTTCATTCGGGCATGAACATAAGTGCAGATGCTATTAAAACTAAGTTAATTGACATAAGTACAAATTTTGAAAATAATTCTCAGAAACGAGTCGGCGGCAATAGCGGCGCTAGTAAATTTCCAAAATATCCCGGCATTAACAACGAAAAGTATTGTCAAACATCTGTCAACCCAAATGTGAAAACATCAAAAACAATTCGTCGCTATAAATGTAAACAGAAGGTTCATTATAAAGAATGCATTCAGTGCAGTGTTTATACCGAATGAATTGATTCAAAATGACTGGTACATCGATTCCGGTGCCAGTGTTCATTTAGTTTCAAATGTAAACATGTTGTCAAATATCTCTTACCAACTAAAAACTTAAGAGATTATAGTGGCAAATCAAACCCGTGTACAAATTTTATGTTCCGTAGACAAATTACGACTGCCGTGCAGACTGCATGAAATAGATGCAAACAATGTTTTACGTGTACCTAACCTCACCACAATGTGCTGTCAGTGAGTAGAATCGCTGCGAGTAGAAACAGAGTATCACTTAATCAACATGGATGTTCTATTTACAACTCAAAGAATGTTTGAATTGGTGAAGCAATGTTAGAAAATGAGGTCTACAAATTAAACATCGTGAAGTATCAGCATCTTTTAGCGGCGACAGTAAAAGCTTCACGTACAACGTGGCACAGACGACTAGGTCATATAAATGTCCTGAACAAGATGAAGAATGGAGTAGTTGAAGGTATGAAATTTCAAGAAAAAAAGGTGAAATTGATAAATCCTGCTGTACAGTATGCTGCGAGGATAAACAGGCTAGCCTGCCTTTTCCTCTGAGTACTAGCAAAAGTCAGAAAGTGCTGAAATTGGTTCATACTGATTTATATGGGCCAATGGAGAATAATTCACTTGGAATGGCCAGATACTTACTAATATTTGTGGATGACTATAGCAGGGTTTGTTTTGTATATTTTCTACAGTCAAAAAATCAAACATTCAAATACTTCAAAGAGTTTAAAAAAATAGTTGAGAGCCAGCAATCGAAGAAAACAAAAACATTTAGATCTGATAATGGCGGTGAGTTCTGTTCAACGGAAATGAAAAATTACTTGAAGCGATGTGGTATAGTGCATCAGAAAACAAACGCAATATACTCTTGAACAAAATGGACTATCTGAAAGATAAAAGAGGTCAATTGTCGAGAAAGCACAGTGTCTCTTATTTGATGCACAGCTTGAAAAAAGTTTTTTGGGCAGAATCTGTAAATACAGCAGTGTTTGTGAAAAATAGGTCACCGACGGCGGGACAAGACAACGATACTACACCTTTTGAAATTTCGACAGGCCGTAAGTCATTTACGAATTTTTGGAAGTCCAGTAATGATCCATATTTCAAATTAATATTGTATCCCATTTTTTACAATATTAATATTCAAATTAATATTGTAAAGAATGGGATAGGAAAGCAACTAAAATGTTCCTAGTTGGCTATTCAGAAAATACCAAAGGTTTACGATTGTACGATCCAGAGTCACAAAAAATAATTGTTGAAATAAATATTCAAATGTGCGTCGAACAAAACCCACGCAGTTGATCGTTGAACGCTGCCTAGTTGGAAAACCCCGAGATAAGTGTTAGAATAATATAACAAAATTTCAAATGTATGTAACTGCTAGCCCCATCTATGATGTATCTATATAAACTAATACAAGACAGTCGATTCCCAGCAGCCTTGCCGTTTTATTAATAAGATCTAGCGAATTCCCGGCCAAGTTATCCTGTGTTATCATTGTATTATAATACTGTTCCGAGAGATAATTTTTATTCCCCTCTGTGTTGTTAGTGTTGTTACCACCCGGAGAGAAACATTAAGAAAAGTCTGTGACATTTCTCGCCCCTTTCCTTTACCACCTCTGTCTTACTAGGCGATTCAATATTATTAGTTTATCGCATCCGCAATGATTGAATATTACTGAAGAAGCGTAACGTGAACGTTCGTCTTGAATTTTCATATGATTTCATTAGGTGTAAAGACCCTAAAAAAGCTAATGCTTCTTTCCACTTCGTAATTAACTTACAATATCAGTTAAATTGGTATTTTTTCCTAAGACTAAGTCACTTGTGAAAAAACTTCCTGGCCTAGCTGCCACCCAAAACTAAGTATGTTGTGCTGCGCAATCTAGGATTAAAATAAACCAAGGGTTCTAAACCTTTTTAAGGTTAGAATAAACTTTTTACCACTTTTTTGCGATCGGTAATTTGGCGCTAAGGCCATTATTAATTTAGGCGAAATTACATTTTTTTCGATTGATATCCTACAATTTGGGAATATTTTTTGTCTGGCGCATGTTATCCAATTCACATAGTATTATTTGATGATGAACTCTGTTTATTTATTAGTACAAAGTAAAAAATCTATCAGAGACACGTTGTACGTTGCATTTTATTTAATTTTACAGTTAACTGACAAATGGCTCGATTTTAAAACTAACGTTTTCATGATTAAAAATCAAAAAAATCTGTTCCGTAGAAATCCTCTCTGATAAAATTACCATTTCATCATAATTAAATCATTGGGATATTATTTCCATTCATTGGGATATAATGTTTATTGGTACTAAACACGTGCCTTATATTCCCAGACTAAAACATTAACCCTAAATAACGAATATCTCATATCCCCTTACTGATATTGCACATTGCTTATCCTTCGTATAAAATCCTAAAAACTTAAAAAATATATGATATGTAGGTAATAATAATAATTATTAAAGATACTAGCGTGAAAAATCACAGGATGTAATAATTTCAATTAAAAAGTATGGTCTAGTACTACTAATAGTTTGTCTAGGGTTAAATGTGCAACCTCATCATGGTTTATTGCTTCAATGATTTCATATTTAAATAGCGAGATATTTCAGTCTCAGTCGATCGTCAGTTTACAAGAAAAAATAACATTAGCGATACATACGAACATGAGCTGTATTTAATTATTAAAAATCGACCAGAATGTCTAATATTCTAAAACGAAAACCAAACCAACGCAATCGAAAATATTTTTCGCTTGATCGTATCAAGCAAGTATTAAGCACCCGTAAATTTGCTCTTCTCCCTGTTAGGATTTTGGGTCTTTGTTTTGGCGTCATGCCTTTTAATTTCATCGTCGAGCCTGGAAATTCCAGAGTGGTTCCAAACATTCCTTCAACTGTTGTGGCAATTGTTAGTGTATTGTCTTTCACCTATTTCTCAATCAATTTTTTATTTATCGAAAATTGGCTCAAGGAGGGATGCTCGAGATTAACAGTCATTCATCAAGTCACTGCACAACTTTTCTCTGGGGCTTGTAATGGTGATTTGTACGTCTTTCTCCGCATTTGTGTTGCGACATGCGGAAGCTAGAACAATGGAGATTTTAGCCGAACTTGAGGATATATTTGGAGAATTATGTGAAAAAAATGATTTGGCAAACATGGCATTGAATAAAATCCGTAATTTGGGAGTGTTTTTCCCTTTACAAGTAGCTCAGTTATTGTTTTACGTGTGGGTCTTGTTTCACAAAGACCTAATTCAACCACTTTATGTGTTATGTATTCTTGTATATATACCGATTGCCATAAGCTGTACAACCCTCATAATATTCACGTCTTATGTATGTATTTTGACCGAAAACGCAAAGGGTTTAAATAGGCTATTACTAAACATGCTGACGAGACATAATGTGCGCAATTCGGAATCAAATTCTTTCTCCAAAGCTCACCGCAAACAAGCGTTACGAAATGAACCCCTTTACCACATTTATTTGGAATCGCAAGACTATTCAAAAATATTGAAAAATTTGATGCGAATTCATGACAGGATTTGCGATTGCGCCGACAACATTAACAGAGCTCACGGGTTTAGAAATCTTGTTGTGATTTCTTACAATTTTTTAAATACAGTTGCGTGTTTATTTTCTGCTTTTGCTACAGGCTACGATATTTGGAGGATGCCTTATTCGAGGGATAGAATTTTAGACAAATTGGCGGTTTTAATTTATTTAACCCAGCATATTGGTTATTCGTTTGTAATGAACGACCTGGTAAAAGCTTGTGAAAACTGTTACAGCGAGGTAATATACATATTGTTTTCTTGAAGATTATATAATTAAGTTGTGTTGTTTGCACTTCTTTAAGTCGCATACCTTTCATTTTTGCAAACCCTCCCCAATTTGGCGTCATTGTTGGATTCTTCAGTTTTGGATAATGTAGGTTATATTGTCAACATTAGCAGGTAGATTTAATAAGATTCATTAATTAATTAGGTTAAAGCCCATTTTCCAATTTTCACAAACAATATACCAGACAAACATAACAACACATTCATTGATTATAAGTATACATAGTAGAAAAACAAATAGTACATACCTATCAATGCAGGGAATAATCATACGTACAGTGCTCATAAGATATAAGATCAAGAGTTTGCTGAAAAGAGTTGCATAGTTTCTAGGTTTTTTGGTGATACTGCGCAGATGCACTACAAAACGGTGTCTTTAAATTAGCCCTGAAAAGTACCAAAAGAAGTGACACAAATCCTGTTGGGTAAAATATCTTGGGGAATCTTGATTATCAAAACTTTAAATAAATTATAATTATGCAAATAAACTGTTAAACGTGCCTCGTGAAATCGCGTGCAACGTAAAAGGAGAGACAAAACTGGAAGAAATTGCAAATATCTTCCGAATACGCGTTTTACTAACACGCCGACTATCTCCTCAAATGAAAGAGTAACTTAAGTTCAACATAAAACCCAAGATACGACCCTTGCACAACCAATATATTCATCTTGTTTACATTTCTATAACTTTCTTGTAATGCTACTGTCTTTTTTAATTTTTTTTTTTTTACTGGAGTATTTATTTTCTCTATGTGGCCGACTATTCTCTGTTGATAACGCTGTATATTTATGTTACTACCAAATGAGCCTGCATTATTGGTAAAACATTTTTCCTCTTTCCACAGGCTAAAGAAACAGCTTCCATAGTGAGCAGATTGAGCACACAAGAAGTGGATGACACAACTGAACAGACAGTAAGAATGATTTCCGTCATGATGATTGCTTTTTTGGAGTATCTAATAAGCCGTTTTATTATCTGTGTTCCTCGTCAAGCACTTGTTTCAGGAAGACTTGTGTGTTGTTCTGTCCATCCACAAAAGAAATGTGATATTTTGATCTTTTTACTTAACCGTTGGTAATTGTTCCAAATAATTTTTCAAACTCTTTTTATTATTTCTGATGTTCTTGTTTCTTTCAGCTGCTTCAATTATCCGTCACCCTGTTAAACAGACCTCCGTTATTTACTGCTTGTGGCCTTTTTACTCTGGATACCTCGCTTATCTCAGGGGTATGAAAATTTCTGGAATTTGACTAACATAATAGCTTATGCCGAGCTGAGAACCTGGAGATGTTTCAAAAATATTTCTTTAAATAAAAGGGTAACTCCAAAGAAGAACTAACATATTTTTATACCCGTTGTTAACAAGTTTAATTTTAGGTTTTTGTATTAAATAATATTATCATTATTTAAAAATACCATATATACACCATTTTTATAAACTTCGTAAAGTATTACCAATTTTCTGGGAAATAAAAGAGGGCATCGGTAATAAAATAAATGTAACTTTTCTAAAAATGTTCAATTTAAGCCCCTCTGTATAGAAATAATATAAAAATATCGTTTCTAAGTGGCTTCATCACAATTTGATATTGCCTTTGGAAGGCAAAATAGCTGTCTTGCGTAATAATAGTGATGACATAAAAGTACATCTTTGACTATTATTATTGAATAATATAACACGTTAAAATATTTAAAAAAAACTTCTTTAAAAACTAGTGTTAACCTAATACGTTTTGAACGGTTGTGCATTTATTTAAACTAAAAAGGGATATTTAATCATGTTTAATTATGGCTTAACAATAACCTTTTTTGGGAATTAATTTACCACAAATATTTTTGATGATAAATCTTTCGAATTCGTAACAAAATATAACCTGAAAATAAGTTTTGAAATTCATTCAGCAATGATTTTTTTCTAGATGGTCTCAACCATTGCAACATATCTGACTGCATTGTATCAATTTGCAATCACCTTCCTCCGCGTTGCAGAATGAGTTGTGGTCGGAGCAGGTTTCCAGGTTCCAGGAGAGAGTATTTTTGAAAAAACTCGTCACTTCTCAGGCAAAAGTACTATCCCAAAAGCAGATAAATACTCGTATGTCGGAAAATTCCGATTTTAATACTTGTTTTCTTTTGTCATTTACTATTCCTTTTTAGCTATTTTATATGTTTTGGAGACACTTTTGATTCAATAACTTGGTTTGTTTATTTACTGCGATATTTAGTGTTTTTTTCTCACTATAGCTGTTTTATCTGAATGTCGATTACCGATATTTATGTTGTAAAATCCTTTTTTTATAGCATTAGGTATGTACCTATATCTGTATAAATGTATATCTTAATATATAAAAAATTACCCCACACCCTACTCAATATTATTTAATGCCATTTTAAGGAATTTTTATTAAAAAAAAGATCGTTATTCATTTTTAAGTAATGTTAGCCTTATCTATTCATATCAACAAATATAATTTACTAAATTGCGCTACATTAGATTAAAATACTATGATAACTGCATGTCTCAGTCTTCTTTATTCTTTTTTTATTATTTCGTTTTTCTGTTTTCTATTTTATTTTATAAAAGCATATCTTATTCTTTTTTATTTTCGTTTATCTGTTTCATTTTATTTTATATTTTCTATTTACGTTATAAATTTTCTACTATAATCCTTCCTATTTTCAACACGTTTCTATATTTAGTTCACATGTTCACACCCAAAGTGTTCACACCAGACTTCACATAACTATAATAATATAAAAATAATAATAATGATTTATTGTCTTCTTTTTCTTAGTAACATATAGAGATAATGATATCCTCACTGGGATCTCCCGTGTTGAGGATTTCATTTACATATTATAATTTAATTATAAGAAATTAATATTACAATTTTAAAATAAGTAAGATAGTGTTTTTTGTATAGTTCAGTTTAGTAGATTCGATTTTAGTCTGTGTTTGATATCAGTATATTTTCTATTTCAGATCTCCCTATATTAATTATCCAGCTTTTTATTTGAGATTTAAATGTTATAATGTTGAGGTTTTTGAGTGAGAGTGGTATATTTGTGTAGAGTAACATACTATGATATAAGAAGCTTTTTGCCCAAAAGTTGTATTAGTAGTTATTTGTTGGATGAGTTTTTGACCATGATATCTAGTGTTTCTATTGTACGTGTTTGTTGTTATTTCTTGGGTTATGTACTTATGAATGTAAATGAGTATAGTTTTAGAATATAGTTGTTTAATTGACATGATGTTAAGATTGGTGAAGATTTCGTCAGTGCTAGTTCTTACAGGAACTTTCAGTATAATTATATATAACTATATTCCATTGGTCACCATGAAACAGGCAGTCGCCTAGTATGGTGATTTAATATATCATATATAAATTAATGTTTGAATGTGTTTTCATGTAAAAAATAAATAAATAATTTAAAACAACAATATGGTTTAGAATTTTTAATATTTTATAACAATTAATTTCTATCCATTATCAATTAAGATTTTTCATTTTATTTATGAAACTTGAATATGAGATGAATAAAAAATGTATTTCGAAAGTGTTTTATGTAGATTGTATTCGTACGTCATCTCTCACACTGTGAATTATACATACTTTTTTTTTTTTTTGTATTAGGCAATTCACCCTAAAAAGAGTGCTATGTGCCGTTAAAGTTAGGGGAGATGGTTATAATTTTATGGGAAATCTATACGGGAATCGGAAATCTCAAATATTGAAGTCATTCAAGTCTATGAACTTGTATAGAACTGAGAAAATGCGAGAATTGTTGAGAGAAAGTAAATAAGGAATACTAAGGGGAGATTGGTGGGTGATTTTTATAAGTTAACGATAAATGCCTTTGAAAGATGAATGATTTTTACAATTAAAGAAAACATGATCAAGAGTCTCATTTTCCATGCCGCACTGGCAGAGTGGACTATTTAGGACCCGGATTTTAAACAAATGGGATGCAATGGAGCAATGACCATGACCAATTCTCATTCTCGAGATACAGGAAATAAATCTTTTGGATTTTTTCTTGCCGTGGAACCAAGGTTTTGGTATATGATTTTGTATTCCAGCATAAAAAGCACCAGTTCGGGTTTTCGTATTAGTCCAATTTTCTTCCCAGGAGCGAATCATGTTGGATTTAAGAATTGGGTGTAACATCACTATTGGTGTCGCACATCACTAGTGCTAGAGGTGATTGTAACACATTGTATTGTCGTCTGTGGTCACGCTAACAAGCTCTCTGTATAACCGTCACAAGAATAAAAGTCTATCTCATAAAATACAATCAGTGTTTTAATATAAAGTCATCCACATTAAATAGAATAAAACATGGTGTCAGAAGTGGGATCTCGATAATAAATAATAATAATACTGGAAGTTGGATGTTAATAACATAAATTGAAAAATATTAAGTATAATTTAAAATGGCGAAGGACGCGCAAAAGTCACACATACAACATGATTTTCATGCCCTGTCAAATCTGCAAGTGTTGTCAAATAATATGAATAATGATTCAAAATGGAAAAATTGGTGGCAAGACTACGAAATATACCTGGTAGCGTCAGGTTTGGAAGAAGCCACAGAACAAAGAAAAATCGCAATTCTGCTTCATTCAATTGGCTCCAAAGGTATGGAAATTTTCAAATCATTTAACATGAACATGGAATCAAGCACGCTACGACAAGTCAAGAAAAAGTTTGATGAATATTTTGCACCTCACAAAAACTTAACAATGATAAGAAATTCATTTTTTACACGAAAACAAAATAATTCAGAAGACATCAATAATTTTCTATTGGACTTGGAAAATTTAAGTTTGGATTGTGAATTTGGAAATTTAAGAGAATCTCTGGTAAGAGACATATTTATTGCAAATATGTGTGCAAATTTAAATCATATCCGTCAACGCTTATTACAAGATTCTACATTGTCATTACAAAAAACGATTGAAATTGCAAAAACCATCTTATTGTCACAAAGCAATGCAGAGAAAATTAACCAACAAACACACACAGAAAATATTCTTCAAATCAGTCATAATAAAAATACTTCAAGACAGTCGAGAGCATCATGTCAGTCAAGTCTAAGAGGGTCAACTTCAAGAAGATCAAGTCAGTTTGGATCTTCAAGTCGTCATGGATCACCATCATCATCATCACAGCCAAGGTCAAGTGGTCATATCAATCCATGTGGAAGATGTGGTCAGCATCATCGCTACAAGTGCCCAGCAGTCAATGTCAAATGCAGGTCATGTAATTCTTTTGGTCATTTTGCTAAATATTGTTTTAAAAATAATTGTCACAATAAAGTCAGAAATTTAAACTTA
The DNA here is from genome assembly GCA_026573805.1 of Hesperophylax magnus. Taxonomy (NCBI): domain Eukaryota; kingdom Metazoa; phylum Arthropoda; class Insecta; order Trichoptera; family Limnephilidae; genus Hesperophylax; species Hesperophylax magnus. The sequence goes on along the minus strand of JAIUSX010000068.1, from coordinate 237,253 downwards.
GAGTCATCAAAACCCAATGATGACAGTGCTAATTTCACTGAGGGTCATTTTATTGCAACAATCAGAAATATTAATAATAACAATTATTCAAGTCAAGCATGGCACATAGATATAATAATTAATAATAAAACATTAGACTGTATCTTGGATACAGGAGCTGATATAAATGTAATGTCATTGACAAACTTTAAAAAGTTAAATTTATGTAATACAATTTTACAAAAAGTTTTTACAAAAGTGTCAGGATTTGGAGGTAATAAAATACCTATTATTGGTCATTGTGATATTGTATGTCAAATCAATGGAAATGTCATAAGTAAAATAATATTTTTTGTCACAAATATAGAATGTCAATCAGTCTTAGGTCTTCCAACTATTCAGAAATTTGGAATTATAAAAAGAATATTTAATGTTCAATATGATCATAACACCTTATTTACTGAATATAATGACATATTTCAGGGTCTCGGATGTTTACCACCTGTCGTTCATCTCAAACTTCGTCAAGATGCCGTTCCGTGCGTTGATCCTCCGAGGAAAGTCCCATTTGCCTTACAAAACAGACTTCGTGAGGAATTAGATCGCATGGACAAGATGAAGGTCATTGAAAAGGTTACTAAACCTACTTCTTGGGTAAATTCTGTTGTCATAACTGTCAAGGAGTCAGGTAAATTAAGAATTTGTCTTGATCCTAGAAAATTAAATAACTGCATAATGAGAGAATATTTTCCATTAAAAAACATCGATGAAATTAGATCAAAACTTATAGGTGCTGCATATTTTTCACATCTAGATGCTTATTCTGGATTTTGGTCATTGAAGTTAGATGAAGAAAGTAGTGATTTATGTACTTTTCAAACTCCATTTGGAAGGTACAGGTATTTAAGACTACCGTTTGGAATAAACGCAGCAACGGAAATTTTTTATAGGATTATGGTAGATTTGTTTGGAGATCTGGAAGGTATATTAATTTTTGTCGACGATTTTTTAATTTATGGAGAAACTGAAGAAATTCATAATTTTAGGTTAAGAAAAGTCTTGGAAAGGGCTAGAGAAGTCAACTTAAAATTAAATAAGTCGAAATGTAAATTTTTAGTCAAGGAAGTATGTTTCCTAGGTTATATTTTTAGTAAGGAAGGAGTAAAAGTTGACAAAGAGAAAGTCAAAGCTATTTTAGAGTTGCCGTCTCCTAAAAATGTCAAAGATTTACAAAGATTTTTAGGAATGGTAAATTATTTGGGTCCATTCATTGAAAACTTATCAAATAAGTCACAAATTTTGAGAAATTTATTAAAAAATAATGTTATATGGTCATGGGATGAAAATTGTGAAAAATGTTTTAAAACTTTGAAAGAGGCTATTTCAAATGCAACAGTTTTAAGTCATTATGATCCAAAAATACCACTAACTTTATCAGTCGATGCATCAAAATCAGCTATAGGAGCAGTTATTATGCAAAATAACCGTCCAATTGCATTTAGTTCAAAAACAATGACACAGTCGCAGGAAAATTATGCTCAAATTGAAAAAGAATTATTTGCCATACAATTTGGTTGTAATAAGTTTCATCAGTATATTTATGGTAACAAAGTGACAGTACAAACTGATCACAAACCTTTAGTCTATTTATTTAAAAAACCTTTACATGATGTACCAGCTAGATTGCAACGTATGATGTTAGCTCTTCAATCTTATGATTTAAATGTTATACATGTCCCAGGTAAAGAAATGTATATATCAGATACTTTATCTAGAGCAGCTTTAAAAGATCATTATATACCCGATTATGAGTCTGATCTACATTGTCATGTAAATTCAATATATATGAACTTAGCTATTAGTGAAGAATATCGTAAAAAATTGAGTAATGCTACTGCTTTGGATGAAACTATGCAAATATTAAAAAAATATTATTATGAAGGTTGGCCGAATAGCAAAGATAAAGTTCATTACACTTTAAAATGTTATTATAATATTCAAGACGAAATTCATGTCATTAATGAGTTAATATTTAAGGGTAATAAATTGCTAGTACCTCAAACTATGAGAAAAGAAATGTTAAACAAAATACATGAAGGACATCAAGGAATAAACAAATGTCTAAGATTAGCTAGAGATACTTTATATTGGCCTAGTATCACTGTAGATATAAAAAATTTAATTGAGCAATGTCAAATATGTAATAAATTTAAAGTTTCTAATCAGAAGGAACCACTGATAAATTATGAAATTAATAAGTTTCCATGGCAACAAGTAGGTATTGATTTAATGTATTTTGATAATCAAACGTACCTCATTGTAACAGATTACTATTCAAAGTTTATTGAAACTGCTTTCCTAAATAATAATTCTACTGCAAAAAATGTCATAATTCACTTAAAATCTATTTTTGCACGTCATGGTATACCAATGTCTTTAGTCTCTGATGGAGGTCCGCCTTTTCAAGCTATTGAATTCAAATCATTTTTATACGATTGGGATATAGAACATGTAGTTACTAGTCCATATCATTCTCAATCTAATGGTCAGGCAGAAAGTTCTGTTAAAATTATAAAAAATATTCTAAAAAAGTCAAAAGAAACAAATACAGATCCTTATATAGCTCTATTACATTATAGAAACACACCTAAAGCCAATTTACCGTCACCTGCTCAATTATTAATGTCTAGAACTTTAAGAATGAATATTCCTTCAACTCAAATTAAATTAAAACCAAAGGTTGTAAGATTCTCAGAGTACAAAAACTGCGTTGAAAAAAATAATTCAAAAAATTCTAAATATTATAATGTCAATGCAAAACCTATGTCTATATTTAAAACAGGAGATTATGTGTATTTTAAGAAAAACCCTAAAAGTAATTGGTTACCAGCTGTGGTCAAGGAAAAATTAAAATGTAACAGGTCTTATATTGTTGAAGATTATTATGGTAACACGTACAGACGAAATAGAATTCACTTAAAAATGAGATATAATACAAATGTTAATAATGACCATCTGTCCATGCGATCTGATCCGGCACTTGAAGAGGCAGAAGCTGGAGATGAGGGACAGGTGGGAGAATATAATAATTTGAACAACCCTTACATTACCAGATATGGTAGAGTGGTCAAACAACCCGATAGGTATAATGTCTAATGTCAGTGTATTTAAGATTTTATTGTATTGTATGTAAGCATAATGTCTAATATCAATGTATTTGAATTTTTATTGTTTTTATAAATAAAGAAAGGGGATGTAACATCACTATTGGTGTCGCACATCACTAGTGCTAGAGGTGATTGTAACACATTGTATTGTCGTCTGTGGTCACGCTAACAAGCTCTCTGTATAACCGTCACAAGAATAAAAGTCTATCTCATAAAATACAATCAGTGTTTTAATATAAAGTCATCCACATTAAATAGAATAAAACAGGGATGACGTCAGAGATAGGAATTCTAAAATCTAAAAGATTAGAGCCAGAAATTGTTCAAGTTTAGCTAGAGAATCGGCTTTCTCGTTACCCTCAATTCCTAAATGGCCAGGGACCCAAACCAATATTGTCTCGAAATTTAATTCATTTAAAGATTTAAGGGTGTTTTTGAAATTATAAATAATATAGTCTTCTGGTTTATGGATATTTGAGGAAATTTTCAACACTGCGCTTAGTGAGTCAGTGCACAGTAAGGCTCGTCGAATATTGAAAAACTGGATTTGACTCAAAGCTTGTTCAATGGCGAAGCATTCTGCAGTAAATATAGAAATTTCTTTAGGCAATTTATAAGACAAATCTAAATCGAATTCGGGAATGTGTACCGCAGCTCCACAATCTTTGTTATCAGACTTAGAACCATATGTGTAAATGAGTGAAAATTCTGGAAACTTAGAAGATGTAATGTTTTTAAATTTTTCCTCAACATTTTGATTAGATGAGGTTAAAATATCAGTTCGGAAGTCTGAAGTTATAACGTTGGGGATATAATTGATAGAATCAAATGGGATAGTGAAAATAGGAAGGATAGGATCTTTTTGTAGATTTTGGAGGGAAGAAGACAGAGATTTGAATGAAAGAAAACTTTTTAGAAGGAGAGGAAGTCGATTTTTATCTGTCGATCTCTTTTCGTTATTTAAGTTATTGAACAAATAATCAAGGCTTTGTTCTAAAGGGTGACGCAATACAGAAAAAGATTTAAAAATATATTTATCAGCCAGGAATTGTCTCCTCAAAATTAAGGGGGCATCAACACATTCTACCTGGAGAGAATTAATTGGAGAAGATTTCATCGCTCCAATAATTATTCTGAGCGCTTTGGACTGAATTCTTTCAAGTTTTTTGTCCAAATATTTAGGTAGAGGATCGAAAAGAAATGTTCCATAATCCAAATGGCTTCGCACTAGAGCACCATACATTAATTTAAGAGTAGTAGGATGAGATCCCCACCACACTCTGGAAACAGCTCGCATAATATTTAGCCCCTTTTCACACTTAGCCGAAATGTTCTGAATATGCGGGAGCCAGGAAAGTTTATGATCCAAAAGTAGTCCAAGAAATTTAATTTGCTTAACGATTTGAAGAGGGACATTATCAAAGCAGACAGAAAAGGGGGGTATTTTTCTTTTGCGAGTAAAAGCCACTACTTTGGTTTTAGACGTAGCTAAATTCATTCCATTAGTCAACAACCAAACTTTAATATTATGTAAAGCCAAATTCAATTCCTTCGCAGCGCGCGATAGATTTTTGTGTGATAAATATATAAGGAAATCATCAGCAAAATAAAGTCGCTTGATAGATGAAGGAATTACATTGTCTAAATCACTTATATATATATTAAATAATAATGGACTGATTACGGACCCCTGAGGTAACCCCTTCCATAGTTTGCGATTTATCGCTTTTGAGGAAAAGTGGATAATAATGGATCTGTCTGTTAGTAAATTAATAATAAATTGAACCAGTTTTAAGGGAATTTTTCTTTCAAAATGTTAATCAATACATCATCGTAAGCCGACGAAAGATCAAGAAATGTGGCCAGAGTGCAAGAATTAAGGGACTGAGATATACGGATGTCTGTTGTTAACACACTTAAATTATCTATGGTTGATTTCTTTTTCCGGAAGCCATATTGATTAGGAGAGATAATTCTGTTATTTTCAACAAACCATTCCAATCTGTTCTTTAGCAAGTGTTCTGCTACTTTCATTAAACATGACGAAAGAGCAATAGGACGATAGGATGAGATTTCAGATGGATTTTTGCCTGGTTTTAAAATCGGAAGGATTTTTTGAACTTTCCAGACTTCCGGTATAAATCCTGTTTCGAACATGTAATTAATTAGGGATAAAAAATATTCAACCGACATATCTGAGAATGCTTTAATGAAACTATATAAGATTCCATCAGGGCCAGGAGAAGAGTCTGGAAGGGAATTGATTACTCGATTTAATTCACTTACTGAGAAAGAAGAGTCCAGCCAGCTAGAGTGAGATGGATAAGAAATAAAGGAAGGCATTTCCTCACATCTGGCAACTGACGAAGGAGCTATCTTATCAGCCAAACCTATAATAATTTCTTCTGGAATATGTTTGGAACGCTGGGGAGTATATGACGAACCGATTTTTTTTAAATTGGACCATTCGGATGACTGGGGAGATTCAGGAGACAAGCGTTCACAGAATTTTCGCCATCCAGACCGCTTTTTGTTTTTCAAAACGCGTTTCGCTTCTGCCTGGGCGCGTTTCACAGAAAGGTAATTTTCGAAAGACATACATTTACGGAAAATGGAAATTGCTTCTCTTCTGGATTTAACAACACTAGTGCATTCTTCATCCCACCATGGGGTGGAATGTTTTATCTTAATGTTTACATTACGTTTTTTAAGTGTTTTTTCTACAGCTTTTATTATCATGTTAGGAAATAATTCACATTGTAAACTAGTGTTGACAAGGGAAGACTTAGATGCTTGAACAATGGAGTCTAATTCTGAAGAAAAAATTCTCCAATTCGCGTCTTTCGTTTCAAATTTAAAACTATTGTTTATCGAAAAGGAATGCGTGGAAGATAGATGGTGGAAGGTAATTATTATAGGAAAATGGTCACTGGAAAGTGGATCTTTAAGAATGTTCCAAGAACATATGGGAATCACCGAAGATGAGCAAAGAGATAAATCGACTGCACTTTTCCGATGTTGAGGGGCAGTGAAACGAGTTGGAGATCCGTCATTTAGAATACATAAATTATAGGTATCCATAAATTCTAATAGATTATGGCCAGAACGGTTTGTTAACTCACTGCCCCAAGAAGGAGAATGAGCATTGAAGTCCCCAAGTATCATATACGGGGGACGAATCTGGGATATAAATGTTGACCAATCGTTTTCAACAAAAATTGTAGAGGGAGGGATATATATTGATAGTAATGTAATATCAGATATAACAGCTGCTACTATCTGAAAATTATTGGGGAGAGTGTGGAAAATAATTTGTTTAAACGGGATAGAATTATGTATAATAAGAGCAGTGCCACCTTTGCCATCCAGTCTATCATGTCTTAGACAATGATATCCAGGAATTTTAAATTGGTATGAGGGTTTTAACCACGTTTCGGAGATGGCAGCAACTGAAATATTATGTTCATCAAGTAACTGTACAAGATCAATTTTGTTGGCGAATAGACTTCTACTATTCCATTGAAGTATTTTGCTCAGTTGCGGATACATCGGGAAGGCTAGAGAGTAAAGATTTCATATAATCGGCAGCGTTGGACGGTACTTTATTGTTATTTGAAAGGATCGTAATTAATAGGGTAATTAAAGTTTGAATAAAAGAAGAATTTTCAATCATAACTTTAGGTAAGATATCGGAAGTGGAACAGTTTTTTATGGCAGTCCCACTGGGAGCCTGGGATTTATTATTCCCATTCGGGTTAAGTAAAAGATCATTATGTAGTTTTTTATCGAAAGAAGGAATAAATTTTGGATTAGATTTTATCGGTTTGAAAATTGTTTCTTTGTGGGAAGATGATAGAGGGGATTAAGGGGAAGAAAAATGAAAGATAGAAGCGTTAGACGTTATCTCTGCAAAAGATTTTTTTGTAGGAGAGAATAATTTAGAAGCCTGAAAGTAGGAAATGTTGTCTGCAGCCATTGACTGTTTGATATTTCTCTGTCTAGATAACTCTGGACAGGCCACACTAACAGCAGTATGGTTGCCCTTACAATTAATACAAATAGGGTTATTCGTTGTATTTTGACACTGTTCAAAGGGATGATCCTCTCCGCAATGGAAGCAACGAGGAGGGGAACGACAAATAGGTTTTGAATGACCAAAACGGCAACAGTTGAAACATTGGATCGTCGGGAATCTGTATACTTCAACGGGAAGAGCGTTATAATAAATAAATACACGGGATGGTAATGTTTGACCTTCAAAAGTAATAACAACGGATTGGGAAGGTTTCCATATAGTGGTGCCGGTGGAAGTATCCTTGAAATTCAAACGACGTGCTTTTAAAACTTTTGGAGTTAATTGAGAGTCATTAAGAGCGTCTACTATTTCTGTTTCTGATAGATCGGTTGGGATACCTCTTACTCTGCCCATTCTGGTTAAATTGAAAGTAGGTATGAAAGATTTAAATTTATTATTTGAAAGAGAACCTATTTTTTTAACAAAATCATTAGCTAATGTGGCGGATTTAAATTCTATGGATAGTTTGTATCGACCTTCCGGTTTTATTGATCCATTTATAATACCGAGGTTATTGAGTTTTGAGCTAAAAATAAATTTACCAAAATCCAGGGGATGAATTATTTTCCCCTGTTCAGTCCTTTGGACATTAACAATAAATGGAGCTGAAGATGAAATAGAATACATAAGCTCAATGGCTTTTGCTTCTATAGGAATGGTATCATTATAACTTCCATGAGAGATTGGGGATTCGTTTGTTTGTGAAAGAGATTTAATTTTAGGAGGTACATTAAGGCAAAGCGGAGGTCGTCGTTTTCGGGAAGGAATGGTTACAGAAGCTTGGGAATCATCAGAATCGTAGACGTCTGCAATATTAGAAATGGACTCAGGGTCAGGAGGTCGATTTTCATCCTCCTCCATTTCAACAAATTAAAAAAAAAAAAATTAAACAATAAATATTATTTAAGAAATAATAAATGATAGAAATAAAACACGCAGCTGCGTCGCAAACCAATAATAGAAACAACAATAATGAATACGAAAAGGTAAAAATAAATAAATCTTATCTATACGCCGCGCCGCCGTCAGTAAGCCGTCAAACACAGAGCACTGGAAGTAAACACGACTGCACACTACCGAGGTTCGGTGACTACTCCAATTATACATACTTCATGGCAGTTTTAAGAGTGTAAAACGGTACCGGTTGGATATTTACTTATTTTCTGTCGTACTGATAAATAATCACAATCTGCTGAAATGATCGACATCAAATGAAACGTCAAAACAATACCTACAATGGATGTGACTTGCGCATGTTTTCCATGTATGTCAAATACATAAGATATCCGACGACAGCGACAACAGATAAAAGGCGGTCTACATAAAATGAGGTCTGCATAAAATTTGGTCTACATTGGTGTGTGGAAGGACGTCTGGCAGGGCCAATAGTACATATGTGTATTGACAGACGATTGTCTTAATATTTTTTCATCCTTGTCCTTTCTTAAATAATAAGATTTTATAAGTGCAATTTGCTAAAAACTGAATGTCACCCTATCTGTCTTTATTATCTACTTTGCTTCTTCTTTTGAATAATGATTAATGATTAGTTATGGTTCAAATATTGTTACAATATACTGTCAAATTACCCACCTGGTAACACATCTAATACTCATTTTTTCTTTAATTTTGAAATATTTTGTGTTTTTATGTAGAATTACTTTATGATTGTGATACTCTTATGTTTGCTTCACTCAAATGTAAATTGTTAACCTCGATACAGGCTTAGTCCTAGTGAGGTGGATTTTATGTGTTTTATGTATAGTGAGATGCAATAAATAAATAAATATATTTTATAACATTAACTCCACACAGGAGGTCCTTAAAACAAATCAGGGCCTTTATCATCTTTGGAGATGCTGTGTGGAGGGTCTTTTTAGGGAAAGAAAAGTGAGGAACTTATGTTGGTAGGATCTGAGGGTAATTTTTGTCAACAGTGATTCATATGAAAGCTCTTGCTAATACAATTACATTTATCATGATTCAAGGATCAATTCTTCAGTGAATGCTTCAGTGCACAAAAATCTATTCAATTACTATTTATTGAATAACCAATACTCCTGCAATAGGTAATCCCAAGTGGTTTGCAAAGTTTGGTTTGCCCGGGTTCATGGATGAGGGAGACCTTTTGGCCTCTCCAGCCGGACAACCCCGACCCATCACCTTGCACCGCAGTAGGAGGGATATATTCATACAGGGAGAAAATTTACTGTTATGATGTATTGTTAAATTATTAAAAATCTGGTTAAATTATTCGTTTACCTGTAAAGAACGGGACTGTAGGTCCACAACGAATGAATTAACACATTTCATAGCATACTATCAGTAAAGCACGAATATGTTAAAAGGAAGTCGGAACACGTGTTCTTAAAAATAAATATATTTCGAATCTCATCCATTATATTTATATGAACCAGATACCTGCATTAACACCTGTTCAGATATTTTCTGAATGACTAATATTTTATTAGAAAAAGGTCTAGCACTCACATTTTTAACAGTATCTTGATAAAAAATGCCGTACTCATTCCGTTTACATCCGTCACTCCTATATGTTGACCCCTGATACCTACCCACCTCTTATTACTTTCACCTTTCCATAACTTTCATCAAAATACACTCCACACAGCATCCCCAAAGACGACTTAGACCCTGAGGGAATATTTTTTCTCAGGGCTTCCTATGTGGAGCTCATGTAAAAAAAAGATATTTATGGTTCCAACTAACGGGCAATCATTACCCAAAGATTAATTTTTATGACAATGCGTTGAAAATTGTTGAAACCAAAGACTAAAATACGTCAATGGTTCATTGATACCTTCAATTAAAATGAAAGAAAAAAGCTTTTTACTAAAATATTTTATTTTGGTGCATTGGAAAAAAATAATCGGGTAGTTATTATAATGTAACAATTGCCTCCACACAGGAAGCAAATAAAAATCTGCACTCTATTTAACAGCCATGTTCATTAACCCGGCATTAGTGAAGTGAAATAATCTGATACCATTGGTGATGTGGGGTTTAAGAAACCTCATTATCTATTTCTACTCCAAAAGGATATTCGATAACTTTTTGTAATTTTTTTTACGAAATATATATTTATTTATTGAACACCCGTAGGGCTTTTACAAGCATAATACACACATTGTAAATGTAAACTTTGAGAATGGCTTGTTTCGTAATCAATGCAATAATTCCAAAATTATAGCTTTATATAAAAGATGGAATGATCTAGTTGTTGATGACTATCGATATATCTCCCTGCTAAACACCTTATAAAAAATAATAGAAAAATTAGCTAAAATTAGGTTGATGTTATTATATCGGTGATTATTAAAAAATTAAAGACTGTTGACTCAGACCTATGACGTTTATTGACACTTCGCTCATCAGTTATTATCTCCCACGTGACGCATCAGGACTGCCGACATAGCAATACATATCAGATGTGTTATATAAAAATATATTTAATCCTCCCAGATAACCAGTTTGGCTTCCGAGAGAACATGGGAACCAGTGATGCAGCATCAAAAAATGATCATCTCAGTCGTAGAACCTCTAGAGCTAGATGCTAGCAAAAATGCAATCACTGTCTTTTTAGGCTTGTCTAAGGCATTTGACACCATATTCCAGGATTTGCTCCTAAAAAACTCAGTTTAATGGGTATTGTTAATAAAACCTTTAGAAGTTCAGAACTTATCTTGGAAATAGATCACAGATAGTAATGGATAATGATCACATTAGTTCAAACGAATCAATTGTATATGGTATTATTCAGGGTAGTGTTTTAGGCCCAATTTTATTTTTGTTATGTATTAAGACTCTTGTAAGCTACCGTTTTCTTGTACTTCAGTTAAATTTGCAGACGACACTGTTTCTGTATTTGCTGGTGATACATGGGATGAAACTATTGATAAGTGCGAGGCGGGATTAAGGGCAGTCAAAACCTGTTAAACTTAAACATGACCAAAACTAAATATATTACCTTAAGGCGATGCACTACGTCGTGTAGTATTTTAAATTGAGCCGCTATCAATAACAACCCTTACGTAGATGGCAATAAGGTTTAAATTCCCGCCACCCAAATTAACACCATCCGCCTGTTTTGATTTATGCAAGAAAAAACCATGGCCAAAAATGCCTTTTATTTTTTTTTTGTGGATGTTCAGCCATAAATTTTTAATTTTTTTTTGATCATTTTATAAATAACTTAATTTTCCACTTTATACAATAAAATCATAACCGAAAATGGGTTCGTAAGTAGGAGATATTGAACTTTAAAGCAGTTTTCATAGGCCTTTACATTATTTTTTTTCTGGGCTTATAAAAAGACTTATCTAAAAAATACTCGATTATTTCAAAGGCCAAGATGTATTCTACTCGCATTATTTAATTAAAGCATCTGAAACTGTAAATGAAATCCAAGCCAGCGGTGCAAACTGTTTGCAAATAACTCTCAATAATGACTCGTGTATCTTAGCAATATACCGTTCTCCATCCTCTTATAATATTTCGCCATTCGTTGAATCGATTAATAGATATTATTTTACTAAGGTAAAGAGCGGTGCCCCGGCAAGGTTGCCTTGTCCTGGGTTCGAGTCCTAGATGTTACCGTATCCTTTTCTGATTTTTCTGTTTCAGATTTTCGTTTAGAAATCGCTAATGTTGTCTTCAATAATTTAATAATATTATCATTATTTAAAAATAATATGTTTTTATACACCATCTTTATAAACTTCGTAACGAAATACCAATTTACTGGGAAACAATATAAAAATATTGTCTCTAAGTGGCTTCAACACAATTTAATAATGCCTTTGGAAGGAAAAACAGCTGTCATGCGTAATAACAGGGATTACAAAAAAAATGTTTGATTTTTATTATTGATTAACATTTTAAATTATAAGAAAAAAATCCTTAAAAAACTAGTGCTAAACATATACGTGTTGAACAGTTGTGCATTTATTTAAACTAAAAAGGGATTTTAAAAAGTGTTTAACTACGGTATTATGGCTTCGACATAAGGTTTTTGGGAATTAACGTACCACAAATATTTTTGTTGATAAAGTTTTCGTATTTGCCACAAATAATAACCTGAGAATTCACCCATTCTCAGCCATTGCGACATATCTGACTGTAATGTGTCAATTTGCAATCATCTTCCTCCGCGTTGAAGAATAAGCTGTGATTGGAGTAGGTTTCCTGGTTCCAGGATAGAGTATTTTTGAATAAACTAATAACTTATCATGCAACATTCAATAGCCCCAAAATCACAATTCTGATAAGTACTCGTACGTCTCTTTTTGACTTTTAGTCAATTTATTTAATAGAAGAGTGAACACATTACATCAAGCTATATTTAATATTCTTATTTTACATGTTTTGGAGACACTTTTTTTTCGGTTTTGTTTTGGTTTGAGTATAGTTGTATTTCGTGGTGTTTGGTAAAACACATTTTTTGATTCAAAATCATTTTTTAAAGCTTTATCAAGATTTTGATAAAAAACTTATAAGACAAAGTTCGTATTTTTATTGAAAACATATGCCTATTGCTTGGGGGACAGTTGTACCACAAGGACAATTGTGCTACATTGTACTCGTACAAAATATATTTTTCTTTTGATTGAGATTAAAACAGGTTATGGTATTAACATATATTTTTGTTTATTTGTAACACTTAAACTGACGAATTTTAATTTTCTCAAGGTCAGATAAATGCTGTATTATTGTAATTTTTAAAAGAAATTTTAGAAACTTTTAAAATATTTGTTTTTACTCGCCGAAATTATTAAAAATTGGACAAATTTGCAGACCCAGCTAAAGTCGAAGCTATGGCGAATTTCCCCACACCCAGAAACGCAAAAGAAGTCAAAGGTTTTCTAGGACTTGCCGGTTACTACAGAAAGTTCATCAAGGACTTCTCCAACATAACAGCACCCCTCAACAAAATCACTGGTACACGTAAAGGCATCAGTAATTTCTTATGGTCCCCCGAAACCGACAAAGCCTTCACCACTTTGAAATCTGTTCTACAAACGGCACCTGTACTGAATTGTCCTGATTTCACACTTCCTTTCACGCTCCATACGGACGCATCTTATGTCGGAATCGGCGGAGTACTAACTCAGAAATTCCCCGATGGCAAACATCCTGTAGCTTACTTTTCCCGAAGTTTAAACAAACACGAAAAGAACTACGGAATAACCGAAAAAGAGTTAATGGCAGTAATGGATTCTATTCAACACTTTCGAGGATACATAGACGGTACCAAATTTACTGTGGTTACTGACCACAGCAGCCTAAAATGGCTAATCTCCTTGAATAATCCATCCGGTAGACTCGCTCGTTGTTCATCACGGTTGTCTCAATATACTTTCGATGTCATACACCGTAAAGGCGCCGACAACATTGTACCTGACGCACTCTCAAGAATCGAGCTTGCTCTCCTAAATACAGAACCAACTGCCCCCATCTCTTCTACTAAGGACACCATGGTTAATTAATTAATTGTGAAATAACACAAATTAATCAAATAAAATTTATTTGCGCACGCCGGGTTCGAACCCGCGACCTTCGGAATGGCAGTCCAATGCGTTACCACTGGACTATGCCGGCCGTCAAACAACGATTTTCAACGGTTGCAAAAACTCTCCTCAACAGTTTCCCAATTTTATCATAAAAGAAGGACAACTGTACCGTAATTGCAAACCTCCTTTGTTTATTCTCGAAGTCCATGCTTGGAAACTGGTTGTTCCTCTTGAAGAGAGAGAACAAATAATATTCAACAACCACAGTGCCCCGGAATCCATACACCCCGGAACCTTCAAGACATTTAATAAAATATCCTTGAAATATTATTGGTCCGGTATTTTCAAACAAGTGCGTAATTATATTTCTAATTGCGACATTTGTAAACCTTATAAACACAGCACTGCACCCCCTGCTGGTTTTATGGGTAAACCCAAATGCGCCGATAGACCACTGCAATCACTGTCAATGTATCTTATTGGACCTTTCCCCAGAAGTTATGCTGGACACATGCATATACTCACTGTAGTGGACATTTTCAATAAATATTGTTGGATTTTTCCTTCAAAAAGAGCCACCGCTACTGCAGTCGTAAGCCTTTTGGAAAAACACATATTTATTCCTTACGGAACCCCCCGTACAATTATCGTTGATAGCAGTAAACAATTCATCGCAACTGAATTCAAGGAGTTCCTGTCCAAATACGGCATAAAGGACATTTTGAAGTGAAACTTCTTTACGCACGTTATGCATTTTCGAGGACCGGAGTAAAACCGGCTCATGACCGTCACGAAAATGAGGATCATTTCGCTATAGGAGCCTAGCTAATATTATATAACTAGTTTAGGTCACTCTCCAAACTCAGCTTCGCGGTCTAGAGGCAGAGCGCCCGATTGTCGTCGTAAAGAACCGAGGTTCGATCCCCGCTTTAACTATTTTTTTTTTTTTCTTTTATGATTTTTTTAATACGAGGAAAAGTGATAAAATGCTCTCGTGCTGCGACTTTGTCAGGCATACATATAAGAAAATAACTACAATTTTTTAAATATTTTTTTAAAAAATTACATAAATTTATTAATTTTAACCAATAGTCTCCCGAAATGTCTAAATCCATTTAGTGAGACTCTAGACCGGCAGGTGTTCACTCGAGTAATTGGCTAGAATTAACGGTCGGTACGTATATGATATTTTTGTTGAAATATAGCTTACAAATCGAGCCGGTAGAGTCGCTCGGTATTTTGATTAATTATTTTTATTTTGAATCATTAAAATTACTAATCAAGGCCGATAACGCGACTAATAATTATTCTCGCAGACGTGCGTGACATGTTTTTTTAGTAAAAAAACACGCCCATTATTAATTAATATACGGACAAATATACGGAAATATTTTTAAAAACGACAGATATGACTTCACACTGCCGATATATCTTCTATTCGACCCTATATAAAGCGTTAACGAGACGTTATGTGATATTATTCATTTGCCGTGTTTGAAAACGAAAATTTACACGTTAAATTAAGTCAATTGAGAAGTACACGTTATACGCGGTTCTCGTCGCGCGAGATACCTCTCCTCGTGGTCTAGAGGCAGAGCGTTCGACACTCGTTTAGCAGGACCCGGGTTTGAATCCCATATTTTTATAACTTTTAATATTTTTTATCACATGCTACTTATAAATATGTCAATATTAGGAATCTAGTTAAACGTTCATTTGTTAACAACACGCCTATAAATAAATGCATGCTTTTTAAAACTATAATGTACAGCATTCTGAATAATAATAATATGAAATGAAAAGAGAGAGAGAAGAATACTAAAAGTTTCACTTCCGTCGTGCGTAGGCTTGCCACACACTGTATTTTTTTTATAACACTCTTTACACACCACAGAACAACACTGTAGAGCGTTATAACCAAAACATCCATACTGCCTTGGCTATCCTAGTTGATAAAGACCAACGCACTTGATGTAAAAAATATAATAAACACGGTAAATCTTACAACCGGTTACACCCCATTCTTCCTCAAACACTGTATGAAACAAATTGTTCACGGCTCTCAACATCGGAATATTGATTTTCCACCTTCGCCCCCTCATCTGAAGACCCTGTAGAAATCTAAGCCCACCGTTTAGAAGAACTCTCTGCTATCTACAGCGAAGTAACAGACGCTTTATTACTGGCCCACCAAAAAAGTGCGGACAGATACAACTTACGCAGGAAACATGTCACTTTTAATAAAGAGTCACAAGGTGCCATGTACTTCTCTGCCAAATTGGCACCCCGCTTTATCAAGGCAAAAGTACTGAGAAAAATCTCAAATTTGGTTTACACCCTGTCCGACATTTCTGGTAAATACATAGGCAACTACCACATAAAAGACATTGTCAAGACTGGAAATATGGAAACAATAGAAACCATCACTCCTGTTCCTACGTTTGTATTTTATTGGCAGAACTGTCATACACTACAAACTTTGCATAACCAACTAATTATGACTTTTACTATTGATCTCACAAGCCGTCTACTATAGTGTGGTTCGGTTTTAGTTGAAATCATTAGCCTTTTACCCATTAATGTTCTTGATTTTCATAAATTAATCAACCATTATGGCTTGTTGTAAGTAAGTTTTACACAACAAGGTAAAATAAGTGTCAATAGTAACCTTGACCTCGGTACACTATTTCATTGAATATAAACTTTTGTTAAAACCTTTTTTTCTCACGCTTCACTTTTGCTCATGTATACACCTTTTTTTAAACTGATCACTTCAGAAAAGAGACACCTCCTCAATGTCGGTTTGTATTTTATGTACGCGCATACTCAAAAATGTTCTCCGTTCCCTGTTCCCAACACACCAAGTTTTCTTGTCATATTATTTTTTTATTTATTTATTTTTTATTTATTTAACGCCCAGAGGGCTTTTACATGTGGGTGGTACAAATTTAATGACAGTTTTGAAACATAAGAAAGAAAAGAAAGAAATAATAAAAATAAAATTACATAAGTATATGCGAGAAACAAAATTAAAAATAACAAGAACATAAATTAAAAAATACAGCGATTTGACTGGTTTACAAAAATATAACTTCCATTTAGGAATAGTATTGAAATAGGTCTTTTAGGTAATCCACAAAATTCGCAAAGTTAAGATTAAATATATCGACATCACCTAAGTATTGGTTTCCCATAGTGTGAAACCGTTGTATTGGGGAGTTCGCAATGTAATTGCGCTTATGTGTGTTGCAGTGGAATAGTGTATTTTGTCGTGTTGTTATTGTAGGTATTCGTAAGTTTATGAGTTGCAGAAGTTCGCAACAGTCGAATTTAGAGTTTAGAATCTTGAATAAAAAAGTTAAGTCGTTTATTTTACGCCTGTCTTCCAATGTGTGTATTTTTAGAGTGTTTAATAAAAAATGATATTGTAAGTCTTCTAGTGGGATATTTAATTTAAAATTTATAAAACGCAGAAATTTTTTTTGTATTCGCTCAATGTTATTAATGTGAATTTTGTAAGAGGGAGACCAAACAACTGAGTTATATTCAATTATGCTTCTAACTAGAGATATGTATAACAGTTTAATGGCTTGTATGGAGTTAAAGTTTTTAGTTGTTCTTAATACAAAGCCTAGTGTTTTCATGCCTTTGTTTACAATTTGGTGGATATGATTGGCGAAACTTAGTTTTTCATCCAAAATAATTCCGAGATCTCTCATTTCCGTGACTCTTTCTAAAGCTGTATTGTTAATGGAATATTCAAATAAAACAGGATTCTTATTTCTGCAGAAAGTCAGGGTTTTGCATTTGTCTACATTTAAAAACAGATTATTTTGTACGCAACAATCTTTAAACTTATTAATATTTGATTGTAGTATTTGGCAATGATTTTGCCTCACTCAAATCTTATGAAGAACGACTACTAAACTTCAAATTTACAACATTGGAAAAAAGAAGACAATTTGCGGACTTAATATGTTTATATAAAATTATTCATGATAAACTTCTTACCACTAATTGTCTGAGCAATATTCATATTAAAGTCCCTAATAGACATAATTTAAGGAGCCAAAATATATTCCATATTGAAACATTTAATAACAATGTGGCGTCGAATTATCCAGATTAAATAATTAATAATAAACTGCTACTTGCTACTTAGGTACCTACTTGCTACTTGCTCGTTAAATCGTAAACAAAGTAATCTACGTACTCTATCTACTCGCGACAATACTATCACGCTATCAGTCTTACACATTACGAGAACTCGCCAGAAGGAACGAGTCTGCCGCCTAGGCATAATTGCCAAGCCGTCGAAAGTTCGCGAATGATCCAGATCGAGCGAGTGTCTTCGATTTAGTTGCCATCCACCTACCTACTGCCGCCGTTGGCCGAGTAGTATAAATAAGCCCGACGCAGCGAGTCAGTCAGTCATAATTTTGCCGCCAGTCTACGAGGCTCAACGAGTGATCACCCGCGCTAATCTTACTAGCGCGAGGGACAACGTACCCGGCTTCGCCCCTATCATCATGGACTCTATCGGGACATCATCATAGCGCCTCGGCCACGTCCGCGGCCAGCGCTACTCGGATTACAAGCGCCCTGGTTCCAGCGTCTCTGACCAGCGCTTCTTCCACGCTACCATGACCACCACGAGGACACGCAGCATCCTCACTGGTCTACATCGTTCCCGTTCAACCGCCTATAAGGTCCGTCGCACCTTCGGCCGTCTCGTCAGCACTGGAGTGCCTGAAGACCTACGTTCTTCGCCAGTGCCTGACCTACATCGAGTCCCAGTCACCAGCGCCCGGCGTCGACTCACTGACCCGCGCTTGACCAGCACATCATCAGCCAGCATCCGGTGTATTCTTCTGTCCTACCTCATCTCCTTGTCACGGCTACTGACTCACCAATAAACACATGTGACCTTCACAACCTTCTTTCATTTCGTGCCTCACCACCTGATCCCCAAAACAATATTGCATATTTCAATCCACTATCTAGAATGTGTCGTCTGTACAATAATTATAGATATATTCGCAAACAGTCTCGCATATTTTAAAAAACAAATTAACAATCTTCTACCATGATATGTTATGGAGAACAGTTAAGAGATATAATTACTTTACTTTATCAGTTATTTTTTTGTATAGCTTGATGTCATCAGCAAAGAGCAATACCTCGACATCGTCGAAGCAATTTGTTATATCGTTAATGAAAATGAGAAACAAAACCGGACCAAGGTGACTACCTTGCAGTAGGCCACTGGTCGCACAGAAAGCTTTCGATAGCAAAGATTTTATTTTAACAAATAGTTTACGATTAGTTAAATAGCTAGTAAACCATTTTAGCATCTTGTCTCTTACTCCTAGGGCAAATAGTTTTCGGGTTAGTAGTTTATGGGATACTTTGTCGAATGCTTTTGAAAAGTCTGTATATATGTATGCAGTCGACTTGTTTATTTTTTGCAAAAGATTCTAATATAAAGTTTTGAAATATTGTTACATTAGTTGCGGTTGATCTACCTTTGATAAAACCGTGTTGTTTTTGGTTGATTAGTTTTATTAATTTGGGATAGATTTCATCAAGGACCATTGATTCAAAAAGCTTAGAAAGTACTGACTGTATACAAATGGGGCGATAATTGGTTATGTCAGTGTCGTCTCCTTTTTTGAGGATAGGTGTAATGAAGCTCGATTTCCAGCGGCTTGGAAAATATCCAAGGAACAAGAGGCGGTTGAATAGTACTGTAAACGGTTTAGATAATGCATTGGAGCATTTTTTAAGGAATATTGGTGGAATGTTGTCTGGGCCAGCAGATTTGTCAGTGTCTAAGGAAAGTAATTTCTGTTCGCAAGATTTTTATGTAAAATGGCAATTTGTTAAGTGTGTAGTATTACTAAATTTGTATTCGGGTATTTTATCATCGGGGGTTTCGTCATCGTATACGTTTTTGAAGAAATCTGAAAAATGGTTTACAATGACTTGTGTATTGTTTGCACTGATTCCATTCATTTGCATTATTGGTGGGTAATCCGTGTTTTCATTGTTAATTTTTTTAAGAAATTTCCAGAGATTTTTGGATTTAAAAACATTATTCTCGATGGTAGTTATGTACATTTTGTAGCAATGTTTAGAAAGATCTTTACATTTTTTCCTAGTTTCCCTAAAGTTTATATAATCAGCTATGGATTTGCTTTGTTTGAATTTTTTGTGTTGACTTTTTTTTTGCTGAAGAGAGGCAGTTAGCTCCGATGAGAACCAAATTGGGTAAGTATACTTTTTCGGCGTGTAAAAAGGTACATAGGATTTAATAGTGTTAGAAAATGTAAAATAAAGTATGTCTAAAGATTTATCAATATTTTCATCAGACAAAAAAGACCAGTCTATATTTGAGAGATGGCAGTTAATTGAGTCAAAGTCTGCTCGTTTAAAGTTCAGAGTTTTTTGTTCAGGTTTGGCATCGTTATCACAGGGTATGTTTAATTTCGTGTATAGGGGAGGATGGTGATTTTCGGCAGGTAGGAGCGGATCATTAGACAGTTCTACAGATATTTAAGGGATGTTTGATAGTACCAAGTCTAGTAAGCGATCGTTATTATTATAGATGAAATTGTGCTGGTACAGGTTTAAAAAATTTGCTGTGTCCAAGATTTCTCGTGCCCGGTCATTTTCGCTTTCGTTTGTGATGTAGCCACTGTCGTTGGATTCCCATTTTAGATTTGGAAGTTTGTAGTCTCCAAGAATAACAAGTTTTGAGTTTGGATATTTTGAAAGGAGATGTTCAACGTCTTCACAATGGTTTCTGTATGTTTTAATATCGGAGAGTGGTGGTAGGTAGGTGGTTCCAATAATAATTTTTTTCCAGTCCAGTAGAGATTTGCACAAATAAATGTTCAATGTTGTTGTTTTTCGTCGGTAACTTCCTAGATGAGTACTTTCGTTTAATTGCTATTAAAACACCTCCACCTCTTGACTTCGAACTTGATCTGGCATTTCTGTCACAACGAAAAATTTTGTAGTTAGTAAGTCCAAGTTCAGATGATTTTATTGCAGAGTCAAGCCAGGTTTCCGTAAGTGCATATACGTCATGATGATGGGACGGAAGAGCTGCGTGTAGATCGTCTAGTTTTGTTCGTAGTCCACGGATGTTTTGGTAGTATATATTCAGCTTAGTTATACTCGGTTTTTTGGATGGATGTTGACTATTTTAGGTGACGAATTTATATACTTTATAGTTATGTCCGTTTCTCCATTGGCTTTACGTTTTTCAAGTTCCGTCCGTAAGTCCATTAGGTGCTTTTGCTGTGCTGGGGTCGAGTCAGAGTAAATGCGTACATTATTCTTTAAGAGATGTTTTTTTTCTTGTAGTATTCTAGCTGTCTGGGAGTCTTCAAACTGGATTTTAATTGGTCTTGGCTTGTTATTATTATGATTACCAAATCGGTAAACTTTAATAATTTTATTTTTTGCAGGTATATCTATATTGGAAATTATTTCCGTTACTGCAGTTTGGTCATCCAAGATTTTGTCAGTAGCTGTTACCTTTGCACTTTCAGGTACATTGCACAAAATTATATTATTCGACCTCTCCGTAATTTCGTTCATTTCGTGGATTACCTCACAGATATTAATATTGTTTTGAGATGGAATAATTTTTTGAATATCTTTGTATGCCCGCAGTTCTCCTTCCAAGGCACCAGTTTTGGCAGCTACCGCTGCCGACATGCTGCCAATTGCTGCTAAGATTTTGCTATGGGTGTAATTTTAGCGCTTTGGTCCTTGTTGAACTTATTTCCAGGGTCAAGAAGCACTTTGTTTATGGCGTTGACTGCCCTTTCTGCATTTGAGATATATGATTGGACATCCATTGTATATTATTATAATTATAATTATTATTTTTTATTATATAAATAATTGAACTCCGTTTCAGAACCACTGGTTTAACTACACTGACGCAAGGTAGAGTGATATGTATTTTGTATAGGCGTATTTAATTTCCGTTTTTGAACTTTTGGCACTGGGATACTAAAAAAACTGCAGTTTTAACACTTTATTTTAATAAAGTTAGCACTTATTATTAATATTATGTGTTGTTTTAGTGTTCAGATTTACTGTAAGAACGTTATTTTTATTATTTAGACTGGAGAGGAATTGTTGACGTTTGCACTGTCAAATAGTATTGTTGTATTACTGTCAAATAGTATTATGTCATATTGTTTTTTGCTCATGTTCTTTGCGTTCTTCACATTTGTTCTAATGGGTACCATCGTACATAAAACAATGGACCTTTGCAACATACACCTAATTGTGGTGAATGTTCTACCCCTGTAATTTGTAATCATAATGCGTGTGTAAATTCCAGTTCGGTATCGTCATTTGATTCAAGTTACTCAGGTGTAACAAATAAAAGTTACAATTGCCTTTGTTCAAAGTTTTTTCAGTTTTTCTAAAAAATTGAATGGCGCTCAACAATCCCATTTGCTCTAGTTTGTTTTTTCAGAATTGATATTGACACATCAATTCCGAAAAAGGTTGTTGTAAAGGAAAACAAGCTCCGATTTGTCCTCCTCATCAATAACAATGTATCATACATAACACCTTTTGGTCACATTGAGTATGTAAAATCATAAGATCTCAACTTCCTGACCCAAATTTGTTATATTGTTGTACTCTATTTTGACATGAATAGCATTAATTTGCCTTGTCAAATACACCAAGCCAGGTCACTCATATTAAGTCATCCTGTGTCTCTAGGTCCCTTTTTGTATTAAATTTTTAACATGTCAAGTTCACAACATTCGTGTTTGTGGCAATTTTTCCCAACACCAAGTGTGTTTCCTAGTACATATTGTTTGGTCGTTTTAAGTAAGTAAAACCCAATCAGGTCTTTAATAAACCACAACAAACTTTTTCGTAAGCAAAGAGTTAGTTAAACCAAATAGGTCTCTTTAGCTATATTTGTGTCTTGTGTGAGACATTCTTGTAGGCATATGTCTTGTATTATTGCCAACATTCCGTGAAAACTCAACTTATGTTTGTGTCATCACATTATCTTGTAAGCAAAAAGTATGTAAAACCAAAATAAACATATATAAAGCAAAAGAGACCTTTTGCTATATATATGTGCGCTGTGTAATTAATTGCTACCATCACAACACATGTCTTGTACAATTGTATCTGCTTGTCATTTTACTTTTGTATTATGCTGGTACCAATAACTATCGACCTCACCGTTTATGTTTATTGTGTATTCTTGTGCATAAGCCGTCTGTATTGAAATGGGTACTTCTTTATTAACTTGAACGTAAATTTGTCTTTTCACCATGATACGAGAGATCGTTATACAATCCACCATGATACGAGAGATCGTTATAAAATTCACCATGATACGTGCAAACGTTATAAAACCTAACGCTATACGAGAAGTTCGTCATAATCACTTATTTTTTCACCAACACATGTTGCAGCGAATAGGTAATTTGTCTCGCTGTTTTGTTATAAATACCTACTGTCTTACCATCCTTTCAATACTGGGTACGCCTTTTTTTAAATCGTTCAAATTTTTATATGATACGTGAAGACGTCATAATACTTACCGTGATTCGTGTGACCGATATAATACCAATTGGCTTTTCTTAAAAAATAAGATTGCCACCTGTTTATACTTGAACTACCTGACGTAGATCATTTTACCCGGATAGGTCTGTCATTTCAAAAATTTGACACCCTTGTTAAACTTGCCAAATAGCAAATTTCCTTCTCGGAAGCGAAGTATTTAAAAAAAAAAAAAAACTTTGAAGCTGTGCATTCAGCTAATTTTGGTCGTGCCTGTGGACTTCTTGTCACTGAACCCAAAAATTATCTACTATCCATTGACCATGGACTAATCATCAGCTTCACTTTTGATTATTAGGTATCGTGTCGTAGGAGGTCAAACGGGACATTGACACCTAACTCGTCGACTGGGAAACGAATAAGAAAACTCCCAGGTTTGTGAAATTTGATCAGGGATCTGTCATTTTCTCACAAACTTGTAGAAGATTAAAACGACCCCTATTCTTTCGCCCAATACACGTGAAAGACTAGAATTGTATTATGTTGTATGCTATGTTTCATCACACCCTCTTGTAAATGTAGTGAGTCGGGAAACCTGCTGTCAACCATATTTCGTTCTCTCCTGAAGATCGAATCCGGACTCTAGCCAGTTTTCAGCAGATTTCTGTACTCAAACGTTCTTTTTTCATCACTTTCACCATGTACATATTGTAGAAAATTATTCTCGGATTTGGAAATAGTACGTTATGCATTGGCTTATCGTCTGTCAAATAGGACAAACCTCATCCACGAATTCTTTTCATCCCTCCACCCAACATCCCTTCACCCATCATAAAATATCTTTACATTGACTTGTTCTTTGAAAGCCTTACGTTGTTACCGCTTAGCGATGACATTGAACATGGAAGGTCAATTGCTTTCAAACAAGGTATTTTTGTCTTGTGCACAAACTTGTTCTTGTATCAGTGGAATTGTATTCAGTACTATTTCACTGAATGGACTATACAGAGTCGCCTATTGATACGAAAACATTGTTACATTTGTAAAATCTCAACTAGTTAGGGACATCTCTATTTTTCTCGCTCTCTGGTTTCTGGCAAGAAAATTTCTTTCTTCTCCCCAAGGCACATTTGTTTCTCTGCAACTTTTTTTGCATCATTGGTCTACTAGGCAGGTAAATTTCAAGAATTTTGTTCTAATAATAATTTCCTCCTGCACTAAAAAGAAGCCCAGCAACCTTCTTCATCACCACTTTAGCTGAGCCCCTCTTCATTGCCGCATTCACTACCGTCATGGAGGTCCCCTCTCTTCAGCCTCGTTATATCAAAAGCACCCGACCACACCCAACTCAATTAAGTGTGAGCCATTTGTGCAGTTGCGAACTAAGTTGTCTTAAAATATAATGACACTTTCCAAACAACAACCTCCGAGCATGCCAGCTCCAGGGTTAGTTGTCCTTCCAGCCAAATCAACTGTTGTCTTTTGCTCCATCACGCAATGACACACGACATTTCTTGCAAATACTAAAACACGCAGACCAACCAGTCGCCGTTTGTGCAGACCTACCAGTCGCCGTTCGTGCAGACCCACCAATTACCGTTTGTGCATACTCACCACCAGAGATGTGCAAAATGGGTACTCAAAACCATTTGAAATGCAAAATGGAAATAGGTCAAAACTTTTCCATTTGAAAATGCAAAATGCACAATGGTTTTTAGAAAAGCATTTCAAATGCAAAATGCAAAATACTTATTTTCAAAATGCATTGAAAATGCAAAATGGTTTCTCAGGTCAAACAATTAAAATAATTATGGAATTTTTAAACAATTTTGTCATTTAATAATGGACATCAATGTAGAACAAACATATTACATAATGGTAAATCCAAAAACACCATGACTACAGATTATGAAACCACAAAATATTTGCGCGGGACTAATATTGCCAACTTAAAAACATAGAAACTGCTATCTAACATTACAGCGTTATTATTATTATTTTTATCACAGCGTCATGGCCCCATGTTCTGTATTTGAATCAGTATTTTTTGTAATGGTATCACTCAATTGCCAGGGCTCCTACCAGGGAGCAACTTGACAAATGTAAATTATCTCTCATAGCGAGGTTAAGGACCGACTGATAATTGGGGCTTATGAAAAAAAGATGAGTGGAGATAGTAGGAAGAATGTTGCAAAAAAGCATTTAAAATGGAAAATGCATTGAAAAAAGAATTTAAAATGCAAAATGCAAAATGGTTTTTAGAAAAGCATTTAAAATGCAAAATGGAAAATACCCATTTTGCATTTCCATTTGAAATGGATTTATTTGAAATAAAGTACATCTCTGCTCACCATAAATCCCCACTTGGCACCAACCCATATTATTCGCAGCCATGCACTCTTTAATAACCAGTACAACCTTGCTTACTGTCAGCATGGATTCGCTCTGGCATATCTACAAACCTGAAGCACCTATTTTGACCTCTGTAATAATAGAACCCCTCCGCAACAAAGTAGTTCCACTACGTTTTCTTTTTCCAAGACCCTAGTGAACATTCGAGTGTAATCTCAATGGGTCAAGTTTTAGTGAAAATAACAAGTGCAACGCAATTTAAACTCCGACCACTACGCAAACAAACAAACTACGCTTTGCAAACCTTAGCTCCCAGACACATGATAAATTTAGAGTAATTTTTTTCCATAATTACATGTCATGCCATATTATGTCACTATGTTTTGTCATATTATGTCACTATGTTTTGTCTTGTCATGTCATATTATGTCACTATGTTTTGTCTTGTCATGTCATATTATGTCACTATGTCTTGTCTTGTTATGTCATGTTATGTCGTTATGTACTGTCTTGTTATGTCATGCTATGTCACTATGTGTTAAATGTTTTTCATTAATTAGCTAGCCCATTTAGTCTCTCTCTATCTCTCTTAAGAAGTCAGTGGCAAGTTTTAAGTAAAGAGGATTCCTTAAACCTATTGCTTCATTACCACGTCGCTTTTTCTAGGGCGGGCGGGGATGTGTCACGTAGTAGATCTTCCTAACGCATTCAAAAGACCCGCGAACCTAAAATTAACACGCAGACAGTTGGTACCACTGGCAGTTGCGCACTTCGCTCGGCGCAAGGCACGCTTGACTCGAACGGCCTGGGAGTCGCTATATGCACAGCGACTAATCGACAGGGGGCGTGGCCAACATTTCCGAGCATACCCGAAGTGAAGTGTTTCGGCGCTTTATTTGAAATTGGTTCTCCGTTCAGATTTTTTTTGTGACGTCCGTTTTTATGGGAAAGTAAAACTAGCATTATTTGGAGTCAATGTGAAAATTTGGATGCCATATAGCATGTTGAAGGATAAGTGAGCAATGAAGGAAGTTGGGCAATTCATTGATACATTTATTTATTGGTCAATTTGTATAGCGCCGCTTTTGTGAGATATCACCTCAGGGGCGCTTTACAGTTGATGCAGGTATTACAAAAATATAAATATTACAAAAAAAAAGAATTTAAGTTGATAGATATAAGCTGCATATTTGATATAATTTTATTAATGGAAAATAATACATTACACCACACAAAGGAAATACAAACATTGAGGGAACAAACCCATTTAAAAACATGACAGATAAACCCTAAATTGAGCCGATCAGGTTCTGCCTCATCCTGAAATTTATGTTTAATAAATTGCTCCAACAATAGACACATCTCGTACTGAGGAAACTCCAGCTTCAACAAGCCTGAATTTCTTTTGAATCACAAACCATGTTACACAAACCTAGCGTAGCCGCTAAACTATTTGAAAACTGGGATGTTTTTCTTGCTTTGACGTGATCAGGCGGTATAAAAGGGACACTTTCTTTTGAATCACAAACCATGTTACACAAACCTAGCGTAGCCGCTAAACTAATTGAAAACTGGGATGTTTTTCTTGCCTTGACGCGAGCAGGCGGTATAAAAGGGACACTTTCTTTTGAATCACAAACCATGTTACACAAACCTAGCGTAGCCGCTAAACTAATTGAAAACTGGGATGTTTTTCTAGCCTTGACGCGAGCAGGCGGTATAAAAAGGACACTTTCTTTTGAATCACAAACCATGTTACACAAACCTAGCGTAGCCGCTAAACTAATTGAAAACTGGGATGTTTTTCTTGCCTTGACGCGAGCAGGCGGTATAAAAGGGACACTTTCTTTTGAATCACAAACCATGAAACACAAATCTAGCGTAGCCGCTAAACTAATTGAAAACTGAGATGTTTTTCTTGCCTTGACGCGAGCAGGCGGTATAAAGGGGGCATTTTCTTTTGCATCATAAACCATGTTACACAAACTTAGCGTAGCCGCTCAACATCGCAGAAATAGTTAACTTAAATAAAATTTGAACGAAAAAAAATAAAATCTAGCTAATAAATTTCAATCACAACGCACACGATGCATGCATATTAGGTAAATACTAATTTGACGGAATTTAACATAAAAAAAAACTCGGAACAGCTCGGGTATGCTCGGATATGTTGGCCACGCCCCCTGTCGACTAGTCGCTGTGCATATAGCGACTGCCGAACGGCCTCGATCATCGGCCGCCATCACAGCGAGTCCGACTTTGGTCTCGACACCATGTGTGGGCAGTTCGCTACGAAAACGCTCACGGAATAGTTTTCGTTCTTGATGACATGTGTGGTTGTTTTGCTTTTAATACGGTCTTGAACGAGAAGTGCCTGCTACATCATTGAAGTCCGATACACACGCGATGGCGCGTATAAAAGAGCATAATCATGGTAATTACTGTGAGTAACGCCGCCAGGGTCTCCCAACTCTTGCATCACCCGGAACGACACATGTAAGCACGTTATTTAACCATATCCTCATTATGTGCCTTTTCTTGTAATGTCCTGATAAACAAGCTTGCCAGCCAGAACAAAATACGAGAGAGATTGTCCAATTCTAACAGCCAGAAAATAATTTAGGATGTTAACAGTGTCCTCGTTTGTGTCATACAATGTACCTGATGCGTTTGAATACAACCATCTATCATCCCAATTGGAGTTTCATTTGACGAGAGAAGTGTGGTCTGGAATATTATAATTGTTGGATATTATGAACAAAATTCAGAATAGAAAGTCAAGTGCAATTTGCTCCGTTTAAAACAGTAAAAATAAAGTGCAAAACGTATGTTTAATCAACATAAAACCCGTGAAACAGAAGCATAACAGTGTTACTGTAAAACTGAAGCAATTACTACGTATGTACATGAACTATATGTAAGAAAAAATTGATTTTAAAAATTCAAATCACTGTGATTTTTTGAAATTTAATGATTTGATATCGAATACTCTACCTACATACGTTCCACTTATTGCTACCTGTCAATAAATGGCAGTAAATGCATAAATTTAACCATAATCGCAAAATAAACTAATAATTTGCGCTAATAAACAACAAATGGCTGTTAATACATAAATCAATTAAAAATATATTATTTACCGCTATTGTTCAATAGAGGGCAATAAGTGCATACAATATCAAATTCTGTTGAATAATCTTTGAAAATGGAAAAAGGTAATAAAACACCTATATCAAAAAATGAGGACCCGTTTACAAAATCCTGTCTGACCCCAAGATCTCCAAATCACAACGAAGAGGATCCTTATTCAGATTTGGAGAATAAAAGAGAAAATGAAGAAGAAACGTCCACAATGATAGAAGCAAACGAGGTAAATAATGCCCTGAAAAACTCAAGACTTACCATAAATAATAATAAAAAAATAATAACGGAAAGGAAAGGAAAAATCATTCTAAAAGAAAAAATAAACGAAGGCATGGATAAACTATTCGACATTATTGCCCACTTAGTGGCTGAAAATAATGAAATGAAGGGCGAATTAAAAATATTACGACCACTAATAAAAAACTTTACCCAAACATTATTGAAGTAAAAAATGTAATGAAAACAAGTCGCTTCTCGTAAACATGGCAGAAAAAAATGAAGAATTTAAAAACAAATTGCATCTCACCAATATTAATAACCAAAATAAAGAAATTAAAACACCTCTTCCGGCACAGGACATCACACATCGCAGAATTAAAACAGCACAACTTCAATGGAAAGCAATAAAAATACGGATCTTTGGAGAAGAAGCAGGCCACCAAATAAGATGAAATCTGCAAAAAAACTTTGAAGATGTAGATTGTTCCAGCTATATATACCCTGGGGCAACACTAGACTGGTACACGGCAAACATCATAAGAGAAAGTAAGAATTTAAACAAAAATGATTTTGTAATTTTAATAGCCGGAGAAAATGAGACATCCCCTAAAAACTTTCTAAGCAACTTGTACTACACCCTACGACAACTAGCCCATACTAATGTCCTAATACATCCTGTTACTAAAAACAACTATTTAAACACCTATAAACTGAATTCTGAGATTACATCTCACATCTTCAAATACAAAAATTATTGTAAATTTCTGGGCCCATTTTTTATGAAAAAATGAATAACCATTCAATTATCAAAATGATGAGCTTAACAAGGGCGCATATAAAAAATGAGATCAATACAATTTTACCATCAGAAAAAAACCCAAAATATATTCATTCATCTGTTCCTACACAAACCCGAGATGACAGGAACTCTCCTTACCCGGAACAACAAACTATTTTTTTATGAATAATACTCGTACTCCTAAACTTGACGACATCAAATCCACCTTCAATATAATGCATCAAAACGTACAATGAATTCGAAATAAAATCCTAGAATTAGAAAATATTCTATATGAAAAAAAATATCGATGTACTTTGTGTTAGCGAACACTGGCTACAAAAGGATGAAACGACATCTATTAATTTTAATGGTTATAAATTAGGTTCAATTTTTTGTCGAGAGAGTCATATTCATGGAGGTGTTTCCATTTACTTAAACGAAAACATTGTATTTAAAGAACTAGAATTTGTTAAACAAATAACAAAAGAATTTGTATTTGAATGTGTTGGTATAGAAATTCCAAAACTTAAAATGATAATTTATACAGTCTACTATAATGACTCTGATATTAATTTTTTTTTTTAACAACTTGAACTTTTACTAAACAAAATTTGCAAAAACAAAAAAAAAATAATACTCTGCGGTGACTTAAATATTGATAAAAGCTAGAAGAACAAAAACGCAGATTCACTCAAAAACACACTAAAATCTCACAACATACGCTTGATTATTGATAAACCTACACGTATACAAGGAAATAAAAAAAGTATAATTGATCATATAGGTACAAATATATCAAAAAGCTCTTACACATGGGATGTCACAGAATTAGCTATATCAGATCATATGGCACAGTAAATGCACGTAAAAACAGAATATAATATAAACCAAACGTGGTATACAAAAAAACTATTATTTAACACAGAAAACATAAACATTTTTAACAATTACTTATCGTGTATATGTTGGGAACCGCTGAAATCCTTTGAATCCATTAATGACAGCTACGAATACTTCATTAATGAAATAAATAATGGTATGAAGCTTTGTTTCCCCTTTAAACAGTATAAATATCCCCAAAAACGCAAAATAAATTGGGTAACGACTGGTATTAAGATATCTATAAGACAAAAAAGACATCTGTACATGAAACAAAAAAAAACACAAATGACCTCACAATCATAAACAATTACAAACAATACAAAAAAATTGTCAGTAAAGTAAAACAGGTAGCTAAACGGAATCACAATAGTAAACGAATTCAAAACGCGCAAAATAAAACCAAAACATCGTGGAACATAATAAAAGAGAACTCAAATAATTCTAATTCTAAAAATAAACCAAAAATCTGTCTTAAAATAAATGATAACCTGGTATCAGAACCAAAAAACATTGCAAATGAATTTAACATTTTCTTTGCACCACCGCCACCACCACAAAATACATATCTACATCCACAATCTGCCAAAACAGTAAAAAACAAACAGTCGCGATCACTCTTTATAACGCCTGTAAACAGGGAGGAAATTATTAAAATCATCGTAAAACTGAAAAATAAAAGCAGTGTCGGCACTGACAAAATCCCTATAAAAATTATAAAAGCATGTGCAGAAGCGTTAAGTTACCCGTTGGAAATATTAATTAACAAATCTTTTGAATCGGGAACCTTCCCAGAACAATTAAAACAATCTATTATTGTACCTTTGTATAAGAAAGGCCCTAAACAGGAAATCTCAAACTACAGACCGATATCCTTATTACCAAACTTTTCAAAAATATTTGAAAGAGCCATGTACAATCGCATTTATAACTTTCTCGAAAACTTTGAGATAATATGTCCTCAGCAATTTGGATTCCGTAAAGGCCGTTCAACAACACAGGCAGTATTCAATTTTTTGAAAAAAAATTTAGAAAATATTAATATTAGTAAAAAAACTGTAGGTATCTTTCTCGACCTCTCAAAAGCATTCGACAATGTTGATCATGAGCTTCTTCTAATCAAACTTGAACATGTGGGTATTAGAGGTTTAGCATTAAAATGGTTTGAATCGTACTTAAAAAATCGTCAGCACAAAGTTCAAATTTCAAATATCAATGAAACAATGGTCCAGTACATGGTAGAATCCAAATGGAGAACAATAAACAAGGGTGTGCCACAAGGAAGCATTCTTGGGCCTCTCCTCTTCCTTATCTATATAAACGAACTTCCAATAATTGCTGGCACAGAATGTTCAATGTTTGCTGATGACACCGCTTTGTTGTTTGAATGTAATGGAGACCATAGCACATCTCGTTCTTCTAATATCTTTGGGTCTACCCATAAGCTACACCTTTTGTAATTTTTATTTTACAATAAATAATTTTTGATTTGATTGATTTGATTTGAATGGTCCCCCGCATAAAAGCAGTTTGCCGACTCTTCCTGAATGAATAAGATTCTCAAATCTCTACGCTGAGCTGACTCCCGAAGCCCATGTAAACCCCCGTTCCTTAACAATGGCGCATAACGTAGAGAGCTCTATTCACAACATTGGCGCCCTACGTGACCCCCTCAAATTCACAACATACTTTATTAACTTTTTTTTTCTTTTTAAGGTGGAAATAGTATTATTATATTATAATAAGTATTTGTTTCACCTGATCGTACCATGTCTTCCTCGGGGGTCCTCGACCTCTTGAATCATTCACTTCCAAGTCAAAGATTCTCCTTACACCTCTTAAGTCTAATTTTACTACAAATAATTATTTCATTCATGTCTTCCACGGGCATCCCCGACTTTTTCTACCATTTGCTTTCTGAAGCAGAAAGAAATCTACATTGTTAATCTTAAAAAATTAAATAATGTTGACTTTAATTCGACTCCTCATCTCATTCCAGTTCAGAGATAATTTGTTTCTAGAGCGTTCCCGACTTCTTCCATTCAAACGTTTCTCTCAATACTCCTGACACTACTAAGAACAAACTTTGTCAGTTTTAGCGAAAACGGATTAACTAATAACTTACCATCACGTGCTTTCCCCGCAGGGGTAGAAAGAGAGGATGGAGCGCAAAAAAACACGTCTTTGTCAAGTCTTTGCACACACTCCTTCCCTCACTCATATTCATACATCGTCTCATACATACTCTTCTATTATTCTGACACTTGACATGGCCCGACTCAACTATTTGATTCACTTGATCGTACCACGTCTTTTTCGGCGTTCCCGACTTCTAATACCATTTACATTCACGTCATATATTCTCCTTACACTTTTTTTCTTCGCTCATTCTTACTCATTAAGCTTACATCAGCCTTGCATTCTTACGAATCTCCACATTTCACAAAATATCATACATGGTTTTACCACGCATCCGCCTCAGGGATCTCTTTTACATAGCTTTCATCATTTCTCTGCCAGTTCCATGCCTCACTGCCATACATCAGGGTAGGTACCAGTACTCCATTGTGGACTGCTAGCTTAGGTTCTTTGGACAATTTTTTGCAAGCGCCAGCTGCGTTCAATCCTACATATAGGAACGTGTAACTAATAAACATATTATACATATTAATAGAAAGATTGTTACTGGCATTTTACCTATCGTTATAGTAGGGCAAACGGATCTGTAATGGCCGTTGATGTAATAATATTAATTTGGTCGATGGCAATGGCCAAAAATTTAAAAGATTGTACTATTTTAGGCACTAGCAAACAAAACTTCATAGAACTACAGACGC
Source organism: Hesperophylax magnus (assembly GCA_026573805.1). Taxonomy (NCBI): domain Eukaryota; kingdom Metazoa; phylum Arthropoda; class Insecta; order Trichoptera; family Limnephilidae; genus Hesperophylax; species Hesperophylax magnus. The sequence goes on along the minus strand of JAIUSX010000068.1, from coordinate 203,735 downwards.
TGATGTTCATATCGAATTTGTATTATTGATTACTGATTATAATTTAATGTTCCATATTGTTTTCAGAAGCATTGTTTCACTGTACCGGTTTTGGAATGTTCAATAAATTGTTGTGTAAAGGTTGGTAAAGTTCAATGGTATATTATATTTTTCAAGGTGGTCGCAACCACTACTACATACCTGATAATTTTGATTCAATTTACTATCACTTTCCTGTAAAATTGAAGTTTTGCTGTTTTTTTAGTAACTTTGTAATTACACAATTTGACGAATACTGTAGTTTTAATTGTTTCACTTTCCAATATTTATGTAAGTAGACAATGAAAAACCTCTTCCTTGAAAGAGCTGACTTCGATTTTGATTATTCATTTGATCCTGAGTGCAGTATACTCATCACAGATTTTGTTAAGTTCTCCGTCGCCTACTGTGTTTCAAAATGAACTTAAACAAGCGTGAATTTTGCGTTACACTGCTAGTATTACACAAGGATGAAATAACATAATTAATTAATGGTTAGTCGCTCACAATCCAGCTGTCGGTAATTGAGTTGAGAGGAAAGGCGACGTTTATTGAAATTCGGTCGCTTACAAAATATATAACATCCTAGTTTTTTGCTGCTGACAAGTGTTTTCATAAAAAATGAAAAAACGATGTGACAGAGTAATTTAACATTTATTGATTCGTACACATACTATTAAAGACACAGAAAATAAATATTGCTTATGCCGAATTCACATAAGGACAATACAGAAGACATTACAATATTTTCCAGTCCCAGCTCAGTTAACACCCTTGACCAAAGATCAAGCGTGGAACACAACAAAAATGGATACACAATAACGCGCGTTACGAGCGAGTATGTGGAAAATATTGTTCGCAATCGTGTTCGCTAAATATATCAATTTAGTAAAAATTATATTATATTTTTCCAACTGCCCTCTTGCGTATCACATGCGGATTATGCGGCCGCCTGCGGTTTTTTGGGTAAGACACTGTCCTGCCGAAACAGCCTGTCAGTCTATCTCTCGGACCATGTCTTGACCCATTGTCCTTTCCCCCAAGCTTCTGTTCACTCTAGGAAAATAGTTACGGAGCTGGGACAGTACAATGTTGCCCCAGGACAGTTATATTATACTAGGCATAAGTGCATTATGAAATATAAATGGAAAATTATTAAATGTTATTACTTGAAAAGTACAAAGCGTAAAATCATTATCAATAAAATATAATTTTTCAATAACACTCCATCGGTTTGTGACAAATCAGGCACATAGATAAAAATAAATTTCATAATACTCTGATTATTTGACATTGACAACCATTATACACGGTGCTAAGGGACGTACTAATTTTAAGCAGTTATTACTGACATTATTTGTAGTAAAAAAAATTGGATTCCGGTGAAATTTTTGATGTTTTTTTTTACTTTTCAACTTCAACTTTAAAAAATTCATTAGTTATTTGACAGTTGGGATTGGGGCGGGGGGTTGGTCGGTTTCTATGCTGAGTGGCCAGTGACGACTGTGATTTCAGTGATTTCTTTAAGGCCCTTCGTATACAGAAACACTTACAAGCTACGTGACTGTGACGCAACAAAAAGTGACCTATCGATATGCTACTCTTTAAATTGGTTTCCGTACTAGCTAGCCGAATTATGCCGAACTTGATCATTTTTTCAAGTGCAGCCGTAGAATTAATAGGATGTCAAGTCACTAGCGACGAACACAGTAAAAAAAACCTTTATATTTACAAGCATAAAAAATTATCTTAAAGAAAATTTTTGATTCACCCATAAAACAAAATAATTGTAAAGCATTCGTCGCAGCCAAGGAACTACAAAAGAATGTCCAATTGTCTTTTCTTTCCAACCTCAATCCACTTCTCCGCTTAATCCTCTTAAGTGATATAAACATGGATATATTCCCACCTCCAGATCATATTTGATATTCAAATTTGAACATGAAAAATTTTTTTGCTAGGATTTGAAAAAAAAACGCCAAAAGAAGTCACCTGATTCCAAAATTTCATCTTTTTTTCCTTATAATTTCAGAAATCACTTGTTGAAGTAGGTTAAGAACGTAACACCCTGTATAAGTAAGCAGAACTTAACAATGAATACAAATAGTAGTGCCTTAACACCTTGTTGACTCAAGAACTTAACACCCTATGTAGGTTAGCAGAACTCAACAATGGGTACAGATAGCAGGGCCGTAGGTTTAGGGTCCGAGAAAACAAATGATAATGGACCCCGTCTTTTAGAAACTCCCCCCCCCAGTTATCATTCTTTAATTTTATTCATAATTCGATTGAAAACGGTGGTCTTTCAACAGGGCGATACTGAATATATTCACCACTCTGGGACGTGCCGTAAAAATACCATAATATAATACCATATTAACCGCGACCTCTGGATTCGTATTCAAGGAACTTGAAAAAGGGGGAAACATTATTGCGAAAAATGAATGGACATAAAGTAATTGGGTTTTCAACCAATTAACTAAAATAAATATACAATTTGTGCTTGTAGACGTGTCGCTTTAAAATTCTAGAATGATTAATTAGATTAGTCATATCCGAGGAATGATAGCGTAAATTGAATACAGATGATGAAATATGTTGCAGCTGTTCCAATCATCTGAAAAAAAAATACAAATGTTATTAAAATATTTCACTTACTATTTAATTTTAATGATAAATTATGTTTATTTATTTATTTATATACCTACGCCTAAAAGGGCGTTATCATAAAAGTGATACATGATGCAGTGTACATATGAGATTATTCTGTATTATACAGGAGATACTGACAGTAAATAGATTTAATCCATAGTAAAGTAGGGAAAAAATACACAGTTGTAAAATTGTGATTAGAAGTATAATGAGAAAATATTAAGAACTTATTTAAAAAAAAGAAAACTAATAAAAAATAAAAAACTAAAAATGAATCAATATTAGAAAAACGTAAGAGTAACATAAAGTAAAAAAGAAATTACAAAAACACTACATATAAGACAAATCATTAAAACTAATTTACAACTCTACTCTAATTTGTAGGGTTCGACATAGTTTTGGTATAGATTATGCTTAAGTCTATATATGGAATCAATAAATAAATCAATAGAACCCCAGATCATGCATCCTATTGGTCAGTGAGTGTGTCTGATAGATGGTCGTGTATGTATTGAAGAAGAATGTTATATTTTTTATTGTATTCCTAGTCAGCACATGGAGTTTAATAGTGGCAACGATGGCAGGACTATCAATTAACTTTTTAATGACTCTGTGTAACACAACCAGGTCTGAAATAATTCTCCGGTCAGACAGTTATTAGATGCAATTGATTCATCAAACTGAAATAATTAATGTAATCAATAGGAATTCTAAGCTTAAAATATACGTACTTAAGAAATTTGTGCTGAACTCTTTCTATATTATTGGAGTGAATTTTATATAAAGGGGACCAAATAGGTGAATTATACTCCAATTGACTTCTGACTAATGAAATTCAGAGGGTTCTCATACAATCTATGGACTTAAAATCAGTTAAAGTACTGCAAAGGAAGCCAAGCATCTTTAAAGCCTTATTAGTTATATAGTGATGTGTTTTTTTTTCAAGTTTTCATCGAATATTACACCCAAGTCACGAATTTGTGAGACTGGTATTAATTTAATATTATTTAATGTAAATTCATGTAAGATATTATTACGAGTTATGGAAAATCGTATCACTTGACATTTCTGAATGTTCAAAAATAAAGCATTTTGTTCACACCATTGATGAAGCTGTTCTAAGTTAGTATGTAAAATTTGACAATCGTATGCATTTCGTATTATTTTGTATATTTTTAAGTCGTCAGCAAATAGCAGAACTTCTACATCTTCAAATTGGTCAATAATGTCATTGATGAATAATAAGAAAAATATCGGACCGAGGTGGGACCCTTGAGGAACCCCACTTGTGGCCTCAAATATATAAGATTGTACAGAATTAATTTTTATACTAAGCACCCTATGGCTAAGATAACTAACAATCCAAATCAATAATTTACCTTTGATGCCCAACAATCGAAGTTTATATATAAGTATGTGATGTCGAACCTTATCAAAAGCTTTACTAAAGTCAGTGTAGATACTGTCCACTTGTTGTTTGAAACCCAGAGATTCAGATATGTAATTTTCATAAATGATTAAATTACTTAACGTAGAGCGACCTGTGATGAAGCCATGTTGGTTAGGAACAATAATGTTGTTGATAGGTTTTACAATGATATCTAGGACTAATTTATCAAAAAATTTTCGCTTTTATCGCCTTTTTTATGAATAGGGGTTAAATAACTTTTTTTACACTGAGCTGAAAGACCCAGAACATAAAGAATGGTTAAAGAGTTTTTAAAGAGGATATATCAGACTACTAAAACAGGCTTTGAAAAATATTGGAGGGATACCATCCGGTCCAGAAGATTTATTGCTATCTAATTATTTTATGACTTTTTCTATAGATTCTTTTTTGATGAAACATTGGCTTAGATTTAATAATTCTTCCACTGAAAAATGTGTAGATATCCATAAAGTCTTACCCCTAAAAGAAGCGAAGAGTCCAGAGCAAAAAAACCCGTGGCTGTGAATTTAGGAGGTCTGTTCAAAAAGGTGACAGAGAATTGAAGCAGCTGTAACAATTGTATTAAATGCGTCATTTACTTATTAGCAATTATTGGACTATTAGTCTCCTGTCAGTCAGATGCCTCAAAAGCACAGATATTGGTGATAAATTTTCAAAGAGACTGCATAATATTTATTCATGAATTAATTCCTTATTGGGCTTTTACAGTAAGATTATAAATAAAATTAAAAAAAAAACAACAGTATATTAGATCTAATAACAGTAAATTTAAAAAAAAACAATAGTATCAAACAAATAATTATTCTTTTTTTAAATAAAGCATGAAAATCAATATACTTAAGTTAAAACACGCCAACTAAAGAACCCTTAAAATAGTTTTTTTTCCTAAGAAGCAATTACTTAAGGCGAAGCTTAATGCTAAATCACTACTTTGATTAATCTTTATAGCGATTTGGTGTACATTATGAATACCAAAAAATATGCTCGGTGTAAATAGAAATATTTTTGCTTTCGTATAAAATTATTTACAAAATAAATAAAAACCAGTTTTTTGCTTGAAATCGAACGTTTATAGAATTCGTTTGTTAAGCGATTTTAATGCCTATTACCTACAATATAAGGTATACCAAGAATATACACATGTTTGGCATGTAGCTTCTTCTGAAGTGTTTGTTTTATTAAAAAAAAATTAGCTACTTTAGCTAGTTAATCATACGCGTAGATTATGACAACTCGTCATTTACATTTACTACAGTGTTGATTTAAAAAAAATTGAAAAAGTTTAAAACCAAAATATTAGCGACATCTATTGATTCATTTCCATGTCTAAAAATTCTCTGCATGACGGTATTAAACAGAAAGTTATTGTTGTGAAACAATATTTTCGCTCTAGTATGCTTCGGAGGTACATGCAATGACAAAAAATTATTAGCGTTAGGGCATTCCAATCTTGGATGAACAATTTTACACAAAGAAACAAGTTAAAATATTTTCGCCTTCATGTAATTTCGATAAATTGAGTTTACTTGCCAAGCTTGAAAGATTTGAGTTTGAATGCGGACAAAACTATTTATTTTTGTTCATCTTGTTTATTTACGGGTGCAAGTATAATTTGCAAAAAGCGTAAAATCATAAAAAACAATTAAATGGACGCCATTTATGAACGCTTATATTATAACGAATGTAACGTTTACCCTCAACCACGGATTTCACAAATTCCGCTAACAAATCAAAGTTTTAGCTACGTTTGATATATATCTCAACTCACCATCAACTTAGTTGTTTCATCTTCCTCTTGTATGCTCAGTTTGTTTACCAAGGAAGCAGTTTCTTTAGTCTGTAGATGGAGGTATCATATCAATTGGACAAGTTCAATGTTCATATGATATTAACAAAACACTGGCTTTTAATAAGGTAAGGAGTTTAATATATAATAAAGACAAGAACTGGTAACAATAATGAAAAATTTAAATATTTGAAACTGTCATTTCGTGGTGGAATTCCATTATAAATATATATAAAGAACACAATTTTAAACTTTTTTCCACTTGTTTTTGTTTGACCGTGACCGGTTTCAGCCTGTTAGGGCCATCTTCAGACTGGTACAATTTTTGTCTTAAACTAGGGTTTATATACATAGGCAAATTACATTGAGGGGAGGGGTTAACATAGTAGGTTGGTTTGAATTATGAGGGGTTTTTCGTGAAATATGATATTTCCCAAATAAGTATTGTTATTAAAATCAAATGAATTTATCTGTAGGACTATGATAATTATGTCTATTAGGACTATCGATTTAAGGATTTACCCAACATAAGGTTATCGGTAATCTATTGTGTGGTTAGGAAAAAATATTTTTATGGATTTTATATAATTCAAATACATATTTATGATAGGTTATCAGTATTTAGTATTTAACTATCTAGTATCTAGTATTTAACTCACTCATTCACAGACTCTTACATATACCCCTGAATTGTATAAATTATAATAATTAACTCAATGTTATTGTACCCGACTAAATGTCGTGTGCATACAGACTGAAAAAATAGGGGTTAGTTACACGACTCAAACGACTTTGTAAATGCCAATCAATTGACTTTCGTCCTGAAAAGGACGTTTCTGGAATATACACGACTTTGTGCAAAATGCAAATCAATTGAACTTCGTCCTGAAAAGGACGTTTCTGGTATATAGACGACTTTGTGCAAATGCAAATAAATGAAAGATTGCCTTTAAAAAGGCAGTTAAGTATGTCAGCTTCTTAAGCCACGTGGTGCCCGCCGGAATCTTGTCGATGCAGGATTCTTCAGTTGAAGGAGAAAGGCCAATAAAATTCTCAGAACTCGGCAGAAAGGGGCAGCGGCAGGTAGCTCGTAGATGCGAAGGTCCGAGGCGAGGGTGACCCAATGGAGAAAGAGGATTTAGAATTTAAAAATGCTGCTTTTTGTCAAAGTTGCGACTCGGCAACGGCACATAAAAAAAGGTCAGCCAAGGTCCAGCGGACCGTTTATGGCTTCTCATTGGTCGGATTTCTATAGCCGTTGGAGCGTACCAGCCAGCCTTGGACCCCACACTTTCTAATTTGCTACCCGCCGGCCAATTGTTTATTGTTTATTTTTTTACAAGTTTTTTACATTTCAAGGAATTTGACAATCTTAAAGCTAGGTACACAATGCAGAGTTCCGTGAATGTGGACAATTTCAAAATAGTTTATTAATGTCACATCCACGGATTAACATTATACGCAAACAATATTTATTTATTTCTTATAGTAGTAAATAGTAGCGAAAGATGTAAACAAAAACAATATAAAGTCATTCTTAAATTATAATGAACAAGCGTCCGATATAGTTATTAAAACCATAGCAAATAATAATGGATATAGTAGTGAATATATTGATAGTTTATTAAAGAAAAAGAATAAAAAACTCACACTGGCAATCATATCACAAGGTCTTACAATCAACAACGAAAATGATGTCACAAAAAAACAATGGGTTAAAATACCGTATATTGGTGATATATCCACAAAAAAATCTAGGATAACCAATAAAGAGAATTGTAAAACAGTAAGTTTCTACAATGTAAATTCATTAGGTAAAATCCTAATAAATAATAAAGATAAAAGGGATAAAATGGAAAACTCAGGAGTTTACCAAATCAACTGTGCCAATTGCCCGTCTTACTATATAGGCCAAACAGGTAGAACATTCAAAAGCCGCATAAAAGAACATTTTTCAAGCTGGGTAAATGACAAAGGCGAAATGTCGAATGTTGCGGCACACTTACTTGAGAATAAACACTCGTTTGACAAGGATAAAGATGTAAAATTTTTACATACCTGCGACAAAGGTCATAAATTAGATAGGCTAGAGTCATTAGAGATAACCCGCCTAACTAAAAAAGTAAACTCCAACAATGTTATGAACACAAAATTAGAATCAGTTGCTAAATCTCCGTTGCTATATCCATTATAATCAGTGTGTCACCTATCATAAATATGTATTTGAATTATATAAAATCCATTAAAATATTTTTTCCTAGACACAATAGATTACCGATAACTTTATGTTGGGTAAATCCTTAAATTGATAGTCCTAATAGACATAATTATCATAGTCCTACAGATAAATTCATTTGATTTTAATAACAATACTTATTTGGGAAATATCATATTTCACGAAAAACCCCTCATAATTCAAACCAACCTACTATGTTAACCCCTCCCCTCAATGTAATTTGCCTATGTATATAAACCCTAGTTTAAGACAAAAATTGTACCAGTCTGAAGATGGCCCTAACAGGCTGAAACCGGTCACGGTCAAATAAAAACAAGTGGAAAAAAGTTTAAAATTGTGTTCTTTATATATATTTTTAATAATGAAAATATTAATGTATCCACTATTGGCTAGTAAGAAAAACAATATATGGATATGAAAATATTCCAACAGAAAACCAATAGAGACATGTCAAAAGTTACCTGATTTAAAAATTTTTCACATTCATTGATCGTGACGTAAATGAAACAACAGGATATTGATAACTGACTAAGTGAGAAAAAACGATGAAAGACCTCGTGGCCACTACTATTACCTGACGAAGTAACGATGATAGCGAATAAAATAAATATAATTACAAGATTTTGGACGAACGTAAAACTAATAATAACAAGATTCATATTCCCGAAAGCTCCGCTAATATTCTCAGCGCAATCGTAAATCTTATTGTGAATTATAAAGATATTTTTCAATATTCTCGAATAGTCGCGAATTGAAAAGTTGTTTTGAAACGGGTATTTTAGTGAAACTCGCTGGCGATCAACATTTTGTCTCGTCAGTAAGTTAAGTAAAAGTTCATTTAACGTCTTCATGATTTCATGCAACAGGCCGACATAGGACCTGAAAATAGTCAGAAGAGTAGAGCTGATAAAAAGGGGCATACTTAGAGAAATTTGAGAAATGAGGTTCCTTTCACTACTTTCTTTTACTTCAGCCATTAGGAACGCGTTGACCGCTACTTGAGTTATTACGGTAATTTGTGACAGAACAATGCGGCAGATAATATTCAACTTTATTTTCGAGAATTTTACAATTACTTTAAAATTTTCAAATAAGTCATCAATTTCCATTAAAATTTGCATAGTCTTAGCGTCTGAATGTCTCGACGCAAATATAGCAGTGTACATTAAAAACATCCCAATAACCCCCGCAGTCGAGAACAAAAATGTAGCGATACCAATAATAGTATTGTATCGGTCGTCACAGAAATAGTTGAACCATTTTCCATAGTACAATAAGTTTCCCGTGCAATATATATAAAATGCCATACAAGCAATTGCCACAGTAGCAGAGAGAATATTTAGGAGTGCTCTCGCTTTTCCAGGCTCTATGACGAAATCAAAGGGAGCAACGCCGACACAGAGACACAACAACCTTACAGGGAATAAGGCCTCAACTAGATTATCGGCTTCCATTAGATTATTAACACGTTCTGAAAAGTTGAAATTCTTTTGTCCGTTACTTGATTCACTGTTTTTGACGTTTACCATTGTCGCTCAATTTCACAAAAAAATCTTATCTAAACCTATATTACTCTGCTGGACTTTTCATGTGAATAAAACCGTATCATTTATCGGCTTTTATATATAAAAACTGAATAATTTTTTTATTTTTTATCATTGAACATAAAATTTAATTGATGGGCAATGAAGTGATATTTAATGTTCCCCGTGATGCTAATTCCCTGCGAAAATCATAGTTCAATTGGAAAGCATATATAATTTTACTGCCTATAATAATACCACATGGAATGAAATATAATAAAAAATATTTCAGGGTAAATATCTCAAATATAAATATTTGATGACGCCAGACGCAGACCATTACAATGATGTAGTTACTCAAATACAATTTCTCCTAAACTTTAAGCCTAGTTCAATTTATTTAGTTTGGTAGGTTATCCCGACATCGATGTAGCCACCAGGTATAAAAGAAGAAAACAATATGTAATTGAGCAAGTAATGAGTTTTTAAGTTATCTGAGTTCCTGGAGTCTTTATCGATAAAATTAGCGTAGCATCCAGGTGAAAAAAACAAACGAATAATATTTTTGTGTTCTATTTAATAAGGTGAAGGAGATTTGAAAAAGCTGAAACTCACATTTGTCAAAGAATTTAGCCTCGTGTAATTACTTCGTTTTGTAGCTGAATATCAAAAAATAATTACTTTAAAAGAAGATAATGATTTTCAACGATATCTTTAAAACATTAGAGAAAAATTTAGACCTGCTCTTGAGATTGGATTATACGTACAGCTAAGAGATAGAGAAGTCCCGAAAAGCCCCCTGGACGGAAGGAGAGAGGCTTTTCCAAATGGGGTCGCTAATGGTTTTCTGTGGGTTCGCCACCCGAAACGGTAAAAATTAAGATTTATTGTTAAATTTACGTCACATTTTACTCCGATGACTCACGAGTTGCGCTAGAAAGGGGGGGGGGGGGGTATATTTTATGATAATACTATTTTTAAGATAAATCGCAAAGTATACTATTGATTATAGTCGTTTTTTCTCAATACTTGCGCGCCCCCTTTACACATTCGTGTTTACCTACCTCTCCTTATAACCATCTTCTTTTTTAAGTATTACCAAAGAGCCATTAAATCTCTTTCTCGCATTTACATACTTTTTCTTCTAACCATCTTTTTTTTAAAACGATAACTAAAAAGCCTTGGATTGAATATTCTAAAATGGGTCAATAAAAACTTATTTTCACTGGTATGTATTACTAATCAATAATCATTAATTATTGGTATGAGTATGATAATATGTTATCCACGAGTTGAATCGAATTTTTTCTACCCCTTAAAAATGGTTTTTCTTTTGTGTCCTGTGGCAGGACTGGCTGGAAGTATTATTATTCTACAGTGTTTAGTAAAAGTAATAGTAGTAATCCATTTTTATGTGAAGATTCAAGGATATTACAAGACAACCACTGTATCGAACATGAAAACATGATTTTATTGCATTTAATTTTAATTGCGACTAAAGTTGAACACCTGCAAGTTTGATGACCCCTTTTCCAAATAATAATATTTACCAGTTGAAAAATCTAAAAATCTTGTTACCAGGCAGCAAAAAGACTGGATATAATATCCCAGTCGCGGGGCGAAATTATTATTGGCACTAAAAATACCTGCTTTTTGAAAAACGTATACATGTTTTTGCAAGCTGACGTCACACAAACGCTGTTTGGAGACATTATAAATAGGCTATTTAAACAAAATATTGGCAGTCAAATTTCAAAAATTAACACGAGTGGACGGAACACCTCCAGTTAAAACGCGATCTGTTAATTATAATTATAAATTCCTGAGTGTCAACTGAAATCTGTAGTCGCTTTTGTTCCTCCATCACGGCACAATCATTTTAAAGATTACAACTATTTGCAACGAGCTGTTTACGGCCGGCACTCTATCAGCTGAGTCAGACGCATCTGTCGTCATTACAATAATGGGGCGTCTCCGTGTGCCGGCTCTTGTAATCAAATTACCATGTCGCCGCTGAATAACTGCCGGTTACCGACTGAACTGCCCACTGAGTTAATAAAGATGCTTAAATTAATCAAATTCGCAATAGTACTCCAAAGTCAAGCGCTGGATACCTTTCATGGTTTTATAAAAGGCTATAATATATTTGATGCTTTGAAACCATTCATAATAGCATGTCGTTTGATGCTCCTTACTCCTTATAGCTTTTCCGTCAAATCAGGAAAATATGTAACATTTTACAACAAGACTGTGATAGCAATAGGCATCAAAATCAAGAGTGGTCTTCAAAATATTAATTGTGAACTTTGAAGTTGACAAAACTTTGGTTTGAGATGGTAAACATGGAGTAGGGAAAAAATCCGACTTACCCATTTGATGTTATTCAAAGATGATGGTGGTATGATTTCACGCACACGCTTCCATAAAATCCAGGTTGGATACGAAACACACTGAGGGAACCGAGTATATTCACTGCACAGGCCTTCTTCTATCCTTAGTCAATATTAATAACAGCACTGATAACAATAGATGTCACAGGCTCCAACAATACAACTGGTTTGACAGTCACTTTTACTGTTGTAAATTGTCACACACACAATGTGGGAGAAACGATGGTCGGCCAATTTTCTTTAAAATCAGAGTTTCTTTCATATCATTGGTGTTTAATAGCTTCTTTGTCAGGAGTGTTTATGCGAGAAATAGCCAAGGAGAAAATATAGCGAAGAATTGTACGTTTTTAATATATCGCCTTCAAGAAATCGTTATTAGAACTGTGAATCTCGTCATTCCGGTGCACCTTTGCAACAGACTAAAAAAGCGGATAAATGCATTGAAAACGATGTTTTTAAATGGATTTTTATTGCATCAATTTTAATACATTTTTATTTTTGTTTTTCAGTTATGCACAACTTTGAATATAATGGCTAACTGATATTTAACAATTCCCTTTCCGAATATTTGTCGATAAATACTCAAAAAGATCTGTATTTGAATAAATAAAATTCTTCTACAGACCTATTATTCCGTTTTAGTGGCAGGTTTTTTTTCTCAATTAAAAGTTTTTTTATGATTTTGCGCTTGTTTTCTTTTACCTGTTTTTTTCCAGTAAGATTGTTAAGCATTGCTATCTAAAAAAACATGCGTTATTACTTATTCTATATATAAGGCACGGATATAAGGAGTAAGTAGCTACTTTGATCTCCATGTAGTGGGTTCGCCATTAATTGTCAACACAAATTTCTCATGAATTTTGCTTCTACTTAGTCTTTTGCAGTACTGATTAATTTCTTACAGTGATTTTGTGCCGTGTTGCACTACCTCCTTCCTCAGATGATTTTTTGATGATGGACGCTATAATGTTATAATTCAACACGGCATAATACACCAAAACAAATTACTATTTATTTTGGCCGCGAAAGTCTCAGATCATATCTGGTTAATTTAACGTTAATTAATTTTAAGTAGTTCATAAAATTAACTGATAATAGAGATTTTATTTATGTACTATTGAACGCACATAAAACATATGATTTAGTGCATCGCGTAATGGTAATAGAAGAAGATCACGTATTACTGAAAAAGGTACAAAACCTGTTTAATCCTTATCAAAAATAAATGCAATATTCACGCCATTTACAATTATTTTGAATTTATCTTATCGTCGGTATACTGATAAAACCCACTAAGTGCGTGATTGACGATTTTGAGAAAAATCAATTTAAAAGTTTGACTGTGTAAAAGTCATATTCGCATTCTAAATTTTCAATTTTGTAAAATGCTGTTATATTTAGAGTTTAATTAACTTATAATTTTCATAAATCATTTCAACTTAATAAATTGTTTAACCCGAAAAAAAAAATTAAAGATAAAATGGTGGGATTTTAACTGGTTTTATCAGTACACGATATAAGCCAGTACTTTGAATTTAATGCTCAAGAAAACGTTAAATAGCTTCAGAGGATTTAATTTGTAGAAGAATTAAACCATTTTTCAGAGAATTTTATTGTGTATTAAAACAAAATGTTAAAATAAATACAAAATAACATTTTTAATTATGTAAATCATAAAGAGCTTTCAAAGAAAAAATAAAATAATGAAACTATTTCGATATTTAAAGGTAACATTAATTAAGGCAAGAATGAATTATTCTTGAGTACCATTATCTTCAAGCTCACATTCATCATTAGCGGGCTCCGGAACTCGATCCTTCAGATTGATATTAGTGCGGAGTCCATTGTACCATCCATGTAATTCTTCAGGACACTTCAGGATTCCCTTTTGACACAGTTTCAGTAGGTCATTTTTCTTGGCCTGACTTATCGCCAGTGGTTCAGCATAGAGTGGTTTTAAGTCTCGGAGATTAACTTTGGAAACATTATTTTTTATTTGTGGGCCAGGTGAATTAAGAGAAGATCTTAATTATTTTCTCTTAGGTGCTTTAAAAATTTCTGCAATATTAATGTGATGAAATGTGTCAGACATGTCATAATTGAAGAAGATTTTTTCCGTTTCTCCTTTCACATACCTCAATCTTTTTATTTTTAACCATCTAACTTGGTTGCCTTGGTCATCCTTCGTTCTGTTTATCACAACCTTGTCAGCGAGGTCTTTCAAGTCGATGAATTCATCATGTTTGAACTCTTTAACTTTGTATGGCTTGACGGTAACTATGTTTTGGTCAATTTTGCGTTTTTTTGTGATCTAGCTCGTTCGAAGATATCAACCCAATCATGCATAGTATAAACAGAAGAGTTTTTCTTAACATGTTCTATGCTACTATGCATTGAATCTGCTTCCATATGTATGTGACCAGGTTCTAGAAATTTCTGCTCAATTATGTTGATGTGCTCAATGTGTTGAACGGCCCAAAGTAGTATTACTGCTACATATTGGTTTCGATTCTGCCCTCCGCATGTGTCAGAGAACAAGCTTATTTCATTAATATTGTCCGGTAAGTAATTTTTGAGGTAGTAGTACAGGATAGAGCCTATTTCCCAACTCCCACGCTTTCCATTTATTTCGGACCATGGAAAACAGTACGCATTGTTGGGGGCAGATGCCTCATATAGTTTACACTCAGACTAGTTTACACTACGAAGTGTGTGCACGCCAAAAAATTGCTTCACTAAAATCTTTTAAATTCATAGTTTATAAATCGAAATAATCACAAAGATATCGATTAATATAAAAATGTAAAAGAGTAGTGTACTTTCTACTACTTTAATCAATCTAAAACGCCCTCAAAATACTTTTTTTAAGTGATTTTAAAATCTGTGCAGTGATCAATGCTAGTTATTGTCGCAAAATAACTAACAGAATACCATACCTGTCAGTTTAAAAGCTGGTAGCACTTAATATACGAACATTATCACGCTCGCTGATAAGTGGGCCGTAGCCTAGAGAATAACGTCGATAGCGTCGCCCGTTCCGGTAGCGGTCACAGTTCTCAAGGAGCGGAGTTCGCTTCTCGGTGAAAACATTTATTATTATTTTTTATTAAATTATAGTAAGACGACCGACTCGCTAACTTTCAACGTATAACGCCATCTAGTGAGAAATGTGCACAGTACGTCCGATTTAATTCTACAAAACCGTGCAAACAAAAATACTACTATGACGGTAGCGAACTATATAGATGAACTTAAAAATGAAGTTTCCAAAATTCAAACAGTCAAGGATCAAAAAACAAAAAATACTATAGAACTCATAATAACGAAGTTGGAAGATGCAATTAAATCAGAAAATCTTTCATTACAAGACAAAATCATCAGATTACAAGAAAATATAATCAACAGTGACAGAAAATATATCAGTAATTTAGAAAACATTAAACATGATATTAGAAAAATAATCTTACCTGAAACCTATGCAGAAAAGGTAAAAAAACACGAACCAGTTGTTATCATAAAACCAAAAAAGAAGGATCAGGAAAATAATGAAACAAAGAATGAAATAAAAGACAATATTGATCGAGCAAATTTTGGAGTTACCGGCATGAGAAATTTTAAGGATGGAGGGGTTATAGTAGAATTTAAAAATGCCACAGATATTAACAAGGTTCATGATGAGGTGATAGCCAAACTGGGAGATAAATATGAGGTAAAGATTCCTCAAACAAAAAACCCATCCGTCAAAATTATTGGTTTATCTGAAAAATACAGTTTTGAAGAAATAGAAAGAAAAATAAAAACTCAAAATGAGACCATCTGTGAACAAAGCTCAAAAATAAAGGTGACATATATGAAAGAACTAAAAAACCGAAGAAATCAAACAACTTTTACTATATATGCCGACGTCGACGGAAAGACTTACGACAGAATGTTAAATGCAAAAAAATAAATATTGGATGGGACAGATGCAGGGTCTTTGACAATTTAAATATCATGAGATGTTTTAAATGTAATGGGTTCAACCACAAGGCTATAGATTGCAGAAACCTAAAATCTTGTCCAAAATGCGCAAAAAATCATGACGTAAAAGATTGCATGGATGAGGATATTCAGTGCATCAATTTTATAATGACAAGTAAAAGATTAGGACTGAAACTAAATTGTAGTCACTCAGCCATGAGTAAGGAATGCCCAATTTATAAAAGAAAACTTGAAGCAAAAATGAGCAGAATTTCTTTTTTATAAACAAAAGTTACGAGAAAGATGAAATTATATACTTGAACATACAAAGCATCATAGCTCATTACGAAGAGGTCAAAATACTTTTAGAAGAGAAGAAACCTTTTATGCTTATGATGAGTGAAACACATGTGACTGAAGATATCCAAGATAGTGAAATTATATTTGATCATTATAATACCATCCGTTGTGACTCGCATAGCAGACATACAGGAAGAGTGATGATTCTCTTAAGTAATAAAGTTCCATATGAAGTGATATCAAATCACCAACATGAAAAACATTGTTGGATTTTAGCCATCAGCATTAAATCAGGAATCAAGAAAGGTGTATATACTGTTATTTATAGATCACCAAACACGAGTAAATGCGACTTCTTAACATATTTTCAAAGATGGAGCATGGAAAATTTGCAAGATGAAAATATTAACATCATAGTTGGAGATTTCAATATAAATGTTAAAGCAAATGCAGACATATACACAAAAAAACTGAAATCTATTATTCAAACTGCAGGTATGAAACAATTAGTTAAAGATTTCACACGAATTACTAATACCTCTAAAACATTGATTGATCTGGTTATCTCAAATAAATTTAACCTATGTGTTAATGTATTAGATAAACATAAAATTACCGACCATAATATGATTCAAATTCTATTAAATGACAGAGAAAACTACAACTCCAGTAAAGAAACACAAGTAATAACATTTAAAAATTACAAAAGATACAATAAAGAACTCTTCATTCAGACCTTAAAGACTATTGATTGGAATGAAATAAATCAAATGGAATATAACAAAAAAGCTGACCAGATGATATTAAACATTAAAAAATCCATTGATGAAGTAGTTCCAGAACAGAAGATACGTAAAGGAAACAATAATAAATGGTTCACAAAAGAACTACGCACAATGCAGCATGATAGAGATACATTTTACAAGAGAGCACGCCTTACTAATAATACTATGGATTGGAATAACTACAAAAAATGAGAAATAAATACTCTAAAGACATAAAAAGAACGCATAATGAGTACATAAAAAATAAAATAAAATCGGAAGAAGGGGATCCCAAAAAAATTTGGAAAAGCATTAAAGAATTAGTACATGGCGATAACAAAAACGACATAAAAATAGTAAACTTCACAAAAGATATAAACGAAGAAAACATGGCTAATAGCTTTAATAAATATTTTATAGAAAGCATCACTCAAATTAACAAATTAATACCTAACATTGTTTTCAACCCCACAAATGATAATAACAACTCAAACAAAAAATTATTGGTCTTCAGAAAAATAACTGCAGAATATTTATTTAAAATTTTAAACAAAATAAAATCAAAAAATAGTTCAGATGGATTAACTATTAGTCTGATAAAAGATGCTTTTCCAGTAATTGGATCTACTCTATTAAATATTATTAATCAGACAATTGAAGAGGGAAAATTTCCACAGTCATGGAAACTATCTACCATTATACCGGTCCCAAAGGTTAAAAATACCAGAAAATGTGAAGAATTTCGACCAATAAACACCTTACCGAAATATGAACAGATACTTGAAGTAATAATAAAAGAACAAATATTGCAATACTTAGATGAACACAATATTTTGTACCAAGAACAATCGGGATTCAGATGAAATAATTCTTGTTAAGGTGGTTTAACCAGCGGACGAGAATTCAAATTTCGTTAAAAGACGGTTTCGCGATCGGACGTTTTTTTAGACCGAGACAGAAATACCGAATTCATTCCGCTGCAAGCCGTCCACTTGCGCGGCTGTGAAAACTACAGCATGGTTCCGATGAAATAACAATTATTGTTGTTAAATTCTTGGTTGTAGCTTTCTTCCTAATAAGTAGTTACATATTTGTAAATTATACGTTGGAGTGCGTAAACATAAATAAATACAAATGCAGTTTGTTGACATGGTAGATATAAAAATATGTAGGTATATGAATATACATTTAAAAAAAATTTCAACTATTTGTTTAATTTGTTTTTTTTTTTAATATTTTACACGAGTTTTCCAAAGGTGAGTAAAAATCTTTTGTTTTACTTATTTATTCGTTTGTCCGAAAGATATTACCGGTAAGTTTTATTTCTAATACTTATCTTTAAAGTATTACTTGATTTGATATGTATGACATTGAAAAGAGGGTTTATTCCTTACAACTGAAGTAATACATATATTAAAACTAGGTTTTATTTCCAACTATATTCTACGGTACCTACCTGCATATGTAGTTATGTGATTGCATAAAATTGTATCGCTTTCATGTATTTGTTTTCATGATTAACGGAGCGACCTGACTCGTCTAATTTTCGAAATGTAATTAAATTCACGAGTAAATTTCGATTGAAACATTATAGGTTAGTATTTCAAAAATAACCTTTTTTTTCCTAAAACAAGAAGGTCAATTCACAATATGACATTATGAAACTGACAAAAAGTAACACAAAAAATATTAAATATGTTGAATTATACCAATGTAATAGTGAATTGGACAATAAAAGAGAAATTATGAACAAAAAAATGATTTGAATCGCACATCACGAATCGAAATTCATTTGGTTCGTGTCACTTTTTGACTACCAATCACAAACAGTTTCACGTACTTTGGCATAAGTTTTAACATTTATACATGAAAAAACGATTGCAGACATAAACTCCTGTCCATAGTTGATTCTTTTCCCTGGAAATTAAACAACACAAAATTATCGCCAAATGTTATAAAAAATATGTGCTTATTCTGACTGATTCTTTCGAACGACTCTGTACCATTTAAGTACGTACAATGTACACGGATAATTAAATATCACTAACCTTTATTTTTTCTGAAAATATATCTCCCACGTACGTTTTTGATGTCGTAATTTGTGCTATCTAATAAAACTTTTTTTCGAGGGTATTTTCCTCCTCATTTTTAAGCGAGGAATTTCTTTAAAATGTTATCAAGTAGACTGGCGTGGAATAGACGTCCGCTCACCGCCCTGTCGCAGCGGGGAATGATAAAATTTCGGCTTGCGCCGGGGTAATAACAAACAACAAACGCGAATCGAAATTAATTACTATTATATATATTAAGAATATATTTTTTGGTCATAAATTATTTCTAATGTTTCAATAATGTCTTGGTAAATTATTTTTCTAAAAAAATCTGAACTATACCAATTTGTAAGACCATAAATAAATAGTCCAATTGAGGGATTTTCGTCACAAAACGCGTGCTCGGATTTATTTATTAGTAATTTTATTTGAAATAAAAACAAAATTCTTATACATACATATGATAGATAATTTATTGATTGTTTATACTGTATTATTGTATGATTTGAAATATTTGTTGTATAATACAACTTCACATTTGAAAATGCAACAAATCTGCGCATCGTCCAACGGTAACACTTTATTATGATATGAAAATAATATTATTTTTCAAAATTTTACATCTTACTTTACAAGATAAAATAACGATCTTTCGAAATCAATTTGTGTTTTTTTCAAGAAAAGTGTCCATACGTCTAAAAGTGGCCTCAAAAATGCCAAATTTCAGGTCAAGTCTACCTATTTCGCCTTAAACAGCGTTAAATGTAATCGTTGAAGAATGGAAAGAAGGAATGAATAGTAATAAATTTATCTTAGCAATATTCTTGGATTTTCAAAGGGCATTCGAAACCATAGATCGAGAAATATTGATAAGAAAGCTTAAAGAAATTGGTTTCTCAACTCTAGCCATTAAATTAATAAATGTTTGTCTTTCTTTAAAAAAAAAATATATATATACATCCAAACACATTATGTAGCTGTGAGGAGATGAAATTTGGAAAACTTATTAAGTATTTAGGTGTAACTATAGATTGTCAAATTAAATGGACCAGCCATATTGAAAAAACTGTTAACAAATTGAGATACCTAAAATATATTTTTAAAATAATGAGTAATGTAGTAAATTCAAAAACCATGAAACTAGTTTATGACTCACTAGTTTATTAATCTCTTTCCTATGGAATAATTGGCTGGGGCGGAACTTTCAACAATCATGTAAAACCACTAAAAATTGCCCAAAATTCAATTATTAAGATAATGTACCAAAAAACTAAATCCTATACAATTGTTCCAAGAAACTGAAATTATAATTATAGTGTTCAATGTCTTAAATTGATTTACACGCGACCAAACAACTGTATTAAAAATTCAAATCGTGCCAGCCAACGACATGGCGCTTGTGAATATGCTGTGCCTCACTGCAAAACCAGGTTGGCCCAAAGGCATATTAGTTTGATTGCTCCAAAAAGTATAATTCTTTATCCACAACCTTTAAAAGGGCCACGTGTGTAAACCTTCAATCTTTTAAAAACCACATCAAATCTTGGCTAAAAAGCACTGAACTAGATATTTTTCTTATAAGTTTTAGCAAAGCTATCTGTTACATTTATATCCATAGAGAGATTATTTTGTATTATTTCACATACCTACATACAAATCAGCGGATATATTTTATTGTTTGTTATGCTTTGTCTGCTAATTCAATTTTTAAGATGTCTTCTTTAAAAACTAGTAGTTACCTTATTTTTTGTGTTAATTTAAAACTTTTACATATTTCATGCTTTAGTTTCTTGTATTGCATATCTGCAGCAACTCTTTTAAAATAACTTAAATTTATATTTGATATTGTATCTCCACTTAAACCTTGGAAATAAAATAAAAATACTAATAATACCCACACTCAGGCTTCGCCTTCGTGGAATTTTATTTAATTAGTTGTGAAATATTCTTTGCTTCGCATTTCATCTGAATAATTATGATTCAATTACCTCCTGATATCTACAATGACCCAGATATAACTTGCAACACGAATTTGATTGTTCATCTCGTCAAATTAAATAATTACAGTTGGAAGTCTTATGGTTTAAAGATTATTCACCAGAATATCAGAAGTATGTCAAACATTGATGATTTTCTGTTATTTCTAGATCAATTCAATCATACTTTTGACGTTTTAATTTTATCAGAGTGTTAGATCAACAAAAACTGCATATCTAAAATAATATAAACCTTCACAGAATATCACTCAATTAATAATATAAATAAATCAAGTGGGGTCTTTGTTTACAGCAAAGACGGTATTCAAGCGCAAGTCGAAGAAATCTTATTATCGCAAGGTATTTTCCTTAGAATTGTATTTAACCTATGTATTTTTGCTATATATTGATCACCTTCTTTCCTGAACATTGATTCTTTTTTGAATTCACTCCAAACTGTTATCAGCAGTTCCGATAAATTTGAACGTCAAATCATTATAGGCCAACTTAGTATTAACACTATATCTCCATTTCACCCCAAATTCAACGACTACCTATGCATGCTCACAGAAAACGGATTCATAGTGACAATCAATACACCTACTGGTCGACAGGGCACGAAAAAATCCTGTTTGGATTACATCAAGGTAAAAAATATTAACTTCACTGACTCTTTGTTATCTACAATTCCATTTCCGACCACTACACAACAGCCCTCTACTTCAAAGATAAACCGCCCACAACTGCTAAAATAAAGTACGTCCCTCGAATAAACTACAAGAATTTAATTGAGGACTTGCAATTAGAATACTGGCAAAAAGTATTTGATCAAACTGATACTGAAATTGCGATGAATGAATTCATCTGGATCCTTCATACATATAAATCTAAACATACAAGTAACAAACTCATACCGAACAGCCAGTTTAAACTCACGCCCTTGATATCTCCCGGCCTTGTCAAATCGATTCACAAAAGAAACTAACTCCACAAAAGTGTTCAAAAATTTCCTGATAATATTTTGGTACAAACTCACTGTAAGAAATACAGGAAATTATGCAAAAAGATTATTAAATATACGAAGGAAAACTATTATAAAACGTTCGTTTACGAAAATTCTTATTCTCCAATTAATAAAAAAATATCAAGAAAGAAAGAATAAAAAAAATCAGAAATTAAATCGTTAGATATCGGTAACACAAACTATTCTAATCCTGAAAATGTGGAGAATTTTGTTAATAACACACTTGCCAAAAATATTATCGATAGATGCAATAAAACTGAAACCGATCTTGCCAAGTTGGTCACCTCTAACCTTGACCATAAAATAGATAATGTACAAACATTGACGAACGAAGTCTTGGAAATAATTGACGACCAAAAGCCATCTAACGCTTGTGGACCAGACAAAGTCTCGATAAATCTGCTAAAAGTAATTAAGTCATTCATAGCAACTCTGATAGCTTTCATTTCAAATCTAAGTTTCAAATCAGGAATATTTCCTTACCATTTAAAACATTCAATTGTTGTATTAATACACAAAAATGGAGATAAATCTGCGATTCAAAATTACTGGCCAATATCTTTGTTCAATTCGTTCTCAAAAATTATCGAGAAAATTGTCAAAAACCGTCTTAGCTTTTATCTTGAAGATAAAAACATTCTTTCTGAAAGCCAATATGGCTTCCGACCGGGTTTAGGTACCAAAATGCCATTGGAAATCTGACTAAAGTAATTTCTAATAACTATCGAGGAATTAAAAGCATCGCGCTCTTTTTGGATCTGGCTAAAGCTTTTGATACCATATCGCAAAAAATCATCTTTAAAAAACTTTAGCTAATCGGTACTCAGGGGCAGTCACTTAATTGGATAGGAAGCTGTCTAGAAAATTGGAGCCAAAGGGTTAATATTAGTGGCACTCTAGCGATCCAGCCAATATCGATTTTGGTGTTCCAAAGGGAAGTATTTTAGGACCGATATGTTTAATATCTATATCAATGACCTTTCATTCATCACTTTTGCTGAAGATACGGTCTTAATATTTGAGGCCAAAAACTGGTTCGAAGCGCATAGAAGAGCCGAAATTGGGATAAACACTCTCAAACATTGGCTAGATAATAATCTCCTTACTCTCAACACGGATAAGACAACATTTATACGTTTTAGTGCAACACAAGCGGGATAACCCAAGGAAATACTGAATATTACTGTTCACATTTGCAATGAACTGAATACTTGTACTTGCAATAACTTAGAATCCATGGAAAGTTTAAAATTAACAAATATCTGAGATAAGAAGAACACATTAACTCAACTGCCTCAAAAGTCAGAAAATTTACTCACCCTATTATAATAACACCTTTAAGTACCAACCAAAATCAAGATCAATTCAAGGAAACTACCCAAAATAAAATTAAAATATCTGCTCTGGGTATTGGAGTAAGCAGTATGAAAAAAATAACCAAAAATCGATTGATTATAACTAAAAAAGAAGATGCAACCAAACTGAAGAATGAAATCAACAAAATTTCTAAAAACGACATAAAGGCTGAAGAAATACCAAAGAAAAAACCATTTGTAATTTTAAAAGGTATTGATACGAAATATACCAAAGTAGAATTCCTAAATGACCTAATTTCCCAAAATAAAGACATTAAAATAATTGCTTAACTAAATCTAGAAATATTTTAGGTGAAAGCCATGACTGAGAACAAAAAAAAAACAGTGTCATAACATAAATTTGGAAACCAACGGAATTATGAGAAACTTCCTCATAAAAAAAACGTGTAAATTTAGGAATTTTCAGAACATACGTCGAAGACTGCATCCTTTTAACACAATAATAATAATTATAATAAAATAATAATAAAAGTGTTTATTCCGGTATATGGGGAGGTTAGTGCAGTCCCACACATTCCATATGGAGATACAAAAAAATAGAACAGAAAAACAAAGATGAAAAAAAAAACAGAATAAATTGAAAATAAAATGATAAAATTAATAGAATAATAGAAAGTTGAAGCCTTTAGGGAGCCGTGACTATATTAGGCGCTAGTATTTTTCTCCAGTGTGCGTCAATGCTGGAGGATGGAGTGAGGCGGGCTTCCATATTGAGGATATTTCCAGAGCTTCTTATGCTTTCCCTAATTCCTGCCACCCTGGATCTAATAAGGGCTGCATATCAAGGAACTTGCCCATCCGTGAACATACGGGAAACGCTGCAGTATCTGGGGAGACAAAACATTGTGCGGAAGGCGTTGTTGTATTTGACCCGTAGTCTTTCTATACTACTCTTTTTGTAGTTTGCCCATAGTTCGCACGTGTACAACGTTGCACAGAAGGAAAAGAAGAGCGTCCTTTTTACTACGGTACTGAAAAGGCGAAATCTTCTACTGAGCATGTTTGCTTTAACGCTGAGAGCTCGTCTTTGTCTATCGATATCATCATCTTCCATCAGATTTCTGGTGATTATGTGTCCAAGGTATTTAGTTCCTTCGGTCACCTTCAAGTTCACACCGTTCAAGGTAGCTGGAGGAATATTTTTCGGGCTTTGCCCATATCTTATGACCAATAGAGCCGTTTTAGCGGGGTTATACAACATATTTGTTTCTTCAGCATACTCTTAACAGATTTTCAGAAGAATGCGCAGTCCCCTCATAGATGGTGCCATCAGGACCATATCTTCCGCATAACTGACGCTATTCAGACACTGTCCTCCGATGTGGCAGCCGACTCCTGCATTGTTTAGCCTTTCGTTGAGTTTGTCAATGTACAGATTGAACATGACGGCAAAGGAGGATAACTTGAAGCACGGTGTCCCGCAAGAAGAGGGCGAAACCTGTCTCGTTTTCCGCGCCACATGGGTGTATGAAGGCATTGTCTGATCCCTGAACATTTTGGTGACTTTTATGTCGGAGGAGCCAGATTTTGCAGATAAAAGTTTCCGAGTTCGTTTACCGATCAATACAATTTAGTGTTTACAAACAACTATGCAAATCTTTATGTTAGATGGAGGTTGCAGACAAAGAGGACTTCGATTGAAAATTGATACCATTACTAATAATCAAATGTATGTCAAATTTAATATTTCTTTATTTTTGTGTTTATAATTGGTTATGTACACAACATTCATTACTACGGCAGAGAAAATAGTTTGAATTCATGTCTAGGATCGGAATTAAAACAGAATAGAAAGATTAGTAAAATTTAGATTGGGTTTAAATGTTTTGAGTCTTTCAATAGCTGAGTTCTTCATCCACTCTACTTTCTAAGAATAGGGCTTACCACACCAACGAATTACATTAACCTTTCCATATCTTAAAACAAAAAAAATCACACAACGTTAGATGAAAGATTATTGTACGATAAAGCCACAAAGGTCTCGTTTACTATGTGAAAAATCATAAGGACTTGTGGAAGTTTAGGCAATAGAAGTTAGAACCTCCTTACATTTCAAAACAAAAAAGTTAGGAGCTTTAAACCCACGAAGGGTTATTTTCCATTAACAGCTACGGGTAGGCTCAGTTAGGTGGGTCAAGAGGCTCAGATAGGTAGCTCCAAGGTTGGATCATCACTTTTGGTCCACGTGACCAGGAGGTTAATCTGAAGGAAAAACAGTTTTTATTTACTTAAATTTACTGAATTTATTTACAATAAAAACACATAAATTTTTTTTTGACCACTATAGTTTTATTTTCACTCTACCGGTTTCGGAAGAACCCTTCCTTCGTCAGGAGAATATTAAAAACTGATCTACTACACAAAATATTGACATATATACACAAAAAAATGTTAAGTGTTTGAGGGAGGGGTGGACAAAGTGGAAGGGGTAATTACGGGAATTCCAGGAAGAACAGAGCGGTTAACTGGAAATATGTCTAGAATAGGACTATAAGACAGATTAACTTGGTTATTTATTATACTGGAGTTATTATTGAGAGATTTTCTGATTTCAAGTGCTTCTAAATTATCTAATTTTTTGCCTTTATTACTACGGTTAGGAATTTTAACCCCTGTATCTTAACTAAAAGTATGATCGGTGGAAATGGGATGATTGGCAAACTCTGAAAAATTATTATTATTTAAACATCTTAAATGTTCCGTGATTCTAATATTTATATTTCTAGTTGTCTTACCTATGTAGAACGATGGACAATCATTACAACATAGTTAGTTAATGTCTGAGTGGCTAAATTTGTGATCTTTATCTTTAGTATTTTTAAGTAATTTTCCCAAGTATAGAACGCGGGTTTAATGTGGGTAGAAATGTACAAGATTTTACGCCATTGAAAGGGATTTATGATTTTATGAATTTATTTACATTACGTCCATGTTTAATTTTCTCCATCTCCTCAGGTCGAGACCAAAATCATTACATAGTTTACAAGCTTTATAAGCTGCATTTCTTTGTTTTTGCAATTGACATAAACAGTGGTATTTCTAGCATACATTTCTACATGGCAAGCTTGACATCTTCCAATGTGACTCATCTGAAAATAGTATTGCACGCATTACTAGTGAATAAATTATTCTCTGCAAATAAGCAGTTAATTAGGGCGCGTTAAATTTACAAAATACATATTTTTATTCAGGTTTGTAACATGTTTTAACGACAAGCGTCGAATTTTAATTTATTTATAGTTTCTGTTTTACTATTTAAAATGGGGGGGGGGGGGAGAACCTTCTGGTGCCAATTATCAGGCAATTATATTTTTCCGTGATAATGTGTTGAAAATTGTTGTTACCTACAGTTAACATAATAGCAGAAAGATACTAAAATAGTTATTTCGGTGCAGTAGAAAAAATATATAGATAATTATTGAAATTATAATTGCCTCCTTACAGGAGGCAATTAAAAATCTGCACTCTATTTAACAGTCATGTTTATTATCCTGGCATTAATAAGGTAAAAAAATCCAACACTTTTGATGAGGTGGGGTTAAACAAACCCCATCATCCATTGCCACTTTAAAATAAATTTTGTTAATGTTTCGTAAATATTTTTACGAAATTTAGTGAACTATTTATATATTTTTATATGGTTCCCCAGAAAAAAAGTTTTATTTTATTTTATTGTAACACTGTTCAGTATTCATATTATAAAAAAAGACTCGATAATGAACTGCTATTCATGAACAAATTATGGATATTCACCACTGCCCAGAAGGGAAGACTGGTCAACTCAAATAAAGACCTTGATTTTTTGTCATAAGTTTAAATGATTATGATTTTTTGCGAAGTCTCGACTAGACTTGTCACTTTTATTTTAAACAATTTTTGTATATTTTTTAGGATTTGCTGCAAAAAAAGTATTTACCGCATTAATTTAGAGTATTCAAACTTGTTTTTTAGCATTGGCAGAACATTAAGGTTTATCCAGTCATTGCGGATGCGTCTGCCTATCAATTGTATTGGAAAATTTGGAGAGGCCGGTTGAGGGAGATCCTTTAACCACTTCAGCTGGACTTTCTCGACTCTCCGCAGCGGGTGGAATGGATTCATACGTATGTCACTCCTTGACACACTGACCCTCTAATTTCTACTCTCACAACTTTTTTTCCCAAAATACCATCTCTTTAAAAAGAACCTCTACAAAGCATCTCCAAAAATTACATAAGCCCTAAAGGGAATTATTTTATTTAGTGCCTTCTATGTGGAGCTTAGGTGAAAATAATATTAATATCATTTAGATAGCAATAAATCTGTTGGACCCATTGACGTATTATATATCATTGGCTGGACCGGATGGTATTCCTCCAATATTTTTCATACCTTGAGTTAGATAGTCTGATATGTCCTCTATATAAACTCTTTAAGAAGTATTTATTTTCTGTGTCTTTTCCGACTCAGGGGAAGAAGAATTATTTAACACCTATACGTAAAAAGGCGAGTAAAGCGATATAGCAAACTATAGACAAATTTGTCAACAACATTATTGTTTCTATACAACATGGCTTCATCACAGGTCGATCTTCCTTAAATAATTTCATGATTTAGGGAAATTACATATCTGAATCACTTTGTCTCAAACAACAAGTGAACAGTATCTACACTGATTTTAGTAAAGTTTTTGACAAGGTTCGACATCACATGCTCATATATAAACTCCGATTGTTGGGCATCAAAGGTTAAATATTTAGTTGGATTGTTAGTTATCTTAGCCATAGGGTGCTTAGCGTAAAGATTAATTCTGTACAATCTTATATATTTGAGGCCAAAAGTGGGGTACCTCAAGGGTACCAACTTGGCAATCTTGGCATCAATGACATTGTTGACCAGGTTTATAATGTAGAAGTTCTGCTCTTTGCTGTCGACTTAAAAATAATACGAAATGTATACGATTGCCAAATTTTACAGTTTAAATTAGATGAAATTCGTCAATGGTGTGAACAATATGCTTTATTTTTGAAATTGCAAATGTCAAGTAATACGTTTTTTTCCAAAACTCATTATAATATGTAGAATGAATAAACATTAAATGAATACCAGTGTCAAAATTTCGTGACTTTGTTGTAATATTCGATGAAAACTTGACATTCATTGCACACATTAATAATAACAATATTTGGCTAATTTATGTAGCGCCGTTTTCTTGAGAAACCACCTCAAGGGCGCTAAACTATATAACTAAAGATGCTTGGCTTCCTTTGCAGAACTTTAACTAATTTGAAGTCTTTAAAATTTTATCATGTTTGCTTTTGTGTCAAAATAGGAACTGATTGTGGGAACAATTCAGACAAGCGATGAAGTAGTTACATACTAATAGTCAGAAAATAATTTTATTTAATAATTAATTGGTTAGTAATTGTATATTTTAAATGCTCATACCTTTTGTTTGTGGTTTCTCACACCCCGCGTCTCTGGCGTAGGGTTAAAAGGGATTCTTTGTTTTGAAGTCTGAGTTTTTTTTAAATAAAGTTGAAAAATGCCACCGCTTTATTAACATATATCACCAATGTGGGTAATATACAAGTCGTGTCATACATATATACGTCTTCCAAACTCACGAAAAGATACAAATAAGAGTAAATCCGTGCAATTGAGCGAAAATGGTAAAAATCAAAGACAACAACTTTTTTTTTTTTTTTTAAGTTTCTTTATTCAATAAAATTGTTAGTTACATGCATTGAGGAATTTTTCGACCATCATGCTAGGCACATGCCCGTGTTATGGTGGTCGATTTTCTATACATTAACAAAAAGAATGTGCGGGAATATAAAATAAAATAACATATTATTAAAGAATATTTAAGAACATAAAATAATGTAAATGACTATAGTATGTGATGAACTTGCCCTGGGATAATATTTTTTTATTATTGATTTATTATGGTGGGAAAGAAATTTTCAGTTGACCTCACGACATAGGGAATTACCAGATGTTGGACAACTGATTTTAAAACAAGTGCTTAGATTTATTAGGGTAGGGAAAAAAACTTGGAACATGCACTGTATCGTCAGAGACCTCCGGGGTGGTTTGAATTCTTAGATTTTATTCAGTGGAGTAGCGCGAATTTAGTTTGGGGCGGATAGAAAAAAAACCCTAACAGAGCCAATAAGAAACAATTAAAATCCGCTGAGCAACGCTTCTAAAGTGACTTATTAAGTAGGAAATACGCGAAATATATTAAATATAGTTACGTAATTTTTCTAAGGATTTAGATGAATTATAATGACTAGCGAGGAAAATAACATTTTAACAGGACGAGTTTGGAAGTTGCTTAAGTAAATTAAAATCTCGCAAAAAGATTTAAAAATAAAACTATTACATCATAATTATTTACTACATCCTAGAATTAGGTTGGTAATTTGAAAAGAGGCTAAGACCTGGTGGGCCGACACGCCACTGGACTGAGGGGAGTCGTGTTTCATTCTTTTGCAAAGAATTGGACAGTTTACTTGAGAAGTAACAATTTATTGGTTTTGAAACGATTTAAATTAATGTGACGGGTTCCAGAGCTTATAATCTATGTGTGGTCCTTTTAGTGCGTTTCTGTCCTTGAATACACGAAATTTTGAGAATTCAAAGAACATAAATTAAGTGTCACCATATGGCGAGAGGGGGAGTTGATTTGGGGGTGGGGGAGCGTGAGGGTTAAAACGGGAGAAGGGAGTCTAGATTCAGGAGCGCAAGGAGATAGTCGTGGTCAAAAAAGCGTTGGGAGACGGTCGAGACAGTTAGCGTTGAAGAACGGGAGAAGGAAGTCGATAGTCGTGGTCAAAAAAGCGTTGGGAGACGGTCGGGACAGTTAGCGTTGAAGAACGGGAGAAGGAAGTCGATAGTCGTGGTTAGAAAAGGCGGTTCAAGATAGGCAGTTTGAAAGCGTTGGGAGACGATCAAATAGAATCAAGGGGGTCAGAGTTTCAAGGTCTGGGAGACGGACAGGAATAATCAGGATCGGTCAGCGTTTTAAGATAGTCGAGTCAGTAAAAACTAGGAAGCGCGTCAACAAGAATTAATCGTCGGGACGCGAACACGGCTAAAGTCATTTAGTGTAGAAGGTGTGATTTTCTAACAGCATGAGTATTTTACTGCATGTGACTGTGATTGTTTCTTATAATTGTTTGGATTGCACAAGGAATCGAAATTGGTAAGTCTCATTATAATCTAATTACTAACCCTTATTTTCCTTTATGTAAACAAAATAATACAATCGTATTTTGAAGTAGGAGTATTTAACCTGAATACTATAGGTAATTGTGTTAAAATCTTCAATAGAAGAATTGAGTTCGGACCCTTTTAGCAAGAGGTGCCATAAATCACCTCTTGTGTTCAGGCCGCCTGGGCACTGGTTAGTTTTAACACTTTAGATTATCAAACAATAGGCATTATTTATGAGTTAGACTATTTTTCACAATTTAAAATGATTTAATAATTCTCCAGTAGTTATATTTAGCGTCAAAATTTATAAAATATAAACCATTGTAATTGTGCGATGTTTTTATAATTCGGCGAACGGTTATTAGTCGAAACAATCAGGTACCTATAGGCGGAATGGTAACGAATAGGACGGTTGATTATATGCTTCAATACCTGTTCTTTAACAATAAGTTATCGTATTCTCCTTGGACATCCAATATATTTGGTATTATCAAAGTTATTCGCGGAACTATTGCAGCGGATGGAAGGTGGCCGCCGAGAGAATGCATCTGTCTGGCATTCCTATTCTGTCAAGTAAGATTTTCATTTTTCATAAGTTTGGCGGGGACGAAGTGTACGAATTTTCCGTAGGCTGTCCTATCTTATCTAAGCGACAAAAGCGAAGGGAACGAAATTTGTGATTGGCTTGCCTAATAGGGACTTTTGTGTTAGCAAAGTCGATAACCCTGGGTACCGAGATAACGTCTATTTTAGTATAGCAGCGCCGGCTTTTCCCCTGCTATTGGTGTGGTTGAGTTATTCCCATAAAAGCATCGGTTTCTGTCGAAGGTGTTGGGGGACCAACCTGAGATAGTTACCCTGAATAGACCCCTGTTTCGAGTATTTTCAGCTGGTGAGAGGATGCTTTCACGGAGTTCTAATCGAAGGGAACGAAGATTGCTAATGGGCTTTCCTACTTGAGTTAGCTTGGTAGACGAAGGAACAAAGCGGATAAGGGCTATGCTATTCTTGTCTGGCGTATGGGGAGGATTTTCTCGCTGACAGAACGAAGGGATCGTGACGAATATGAAGTTGTTTCGGCGATTTCTGACGTCCTTCCTGTCAAATTCAATAAATACTTACCCCACTATAGGAGGAGAAGTCATCCAGAATTAGGTTGGAAATTGACTCCGACTGAAACCGTTTGAGCTGACGGAGATCGGATGATTTCAGATTCACGACCTGATGATTCCAGTATCCCTGATCCTTAGCGCCGGAAGTCGAGGATATCATTTTCTACCATTCTTTGATATTTGAAGCGAGCGGAGGGTGACAAACGATAGAGCGAATGACCATGACTTTAAAGTGGGGTAAAATCTCCCGTCTCGGAAACATTCGTTATGTCGGATGGACGCCCTCATTCAAATTAAATATTGACATGACTATTTTGAGTGTGGACGAAAGACTCGAAGTATGTTCTGTATTGCGCATATGGTAAACATGTGTCATTACCTCTACTGGGACGAGAAGCTGTATAGACTGGAGCCAGGAGCTATTTGGGGTAGCGTGACTGCAGAGGCGAAGGCGAACAAACTGAAGCTGAATTCATCATTATTCTTACGAGCGTAAACCAGAGGGGTGCACGGGACTTCCGAACTCCTGACGTTGCTGATGCAAACCACTTCAGTATATGTTTATGTTTGAGGTTAGTAGAGTGGACTCCTAACTTTCGGCATGCTGGCGAAGCTTAACTCATCATTGATTTGGGGGAGGTTGACGCGACCTAAACCTCGCGCTACCCACGTGACCCAAATGGTTCCTGACATCAGGCTATCATGCCCACCGAACCGGAGCAGTTCCTTATACCTAACGGTATAAGATGAATCTTCATCAATCATCATCATCATCAACATCATCATTTACCACCAAGGATCCACATCCCACCTTCATCACCCTCCGGCAGGAGGCAAAACATGTCATTATTTCATCTGTCGCTGAGCGATATTCAATTAATTTCTGGAGGTGTTGGGATTGGACCATCAACTTGGCTGCTCTCGAGCTGGTCACGTTGATGGATGGGATTTGGACGGAGACCAATCGTAGCAACACATGTTTTGTCTCTAGCTATTCCCAAAAATACCTACTCATAGAAATAACTCACAAAACTAACAATCCATAGCCAAATCACTAACCTAGAATCTTGTGCATCTTGAATTGAATTGTCTATAGAGAATTTCATGTACCTACTTGTATTTAATTGTCCCATTATATTAGCACATCAACGACTGCAGTAACCGGAAACGTTCTGGCGAGCAAACAAGGTAGGAAAAGGTAGTTAAAATCAGGGTAGTCGGTCATTGTCTTATTTTCAAACCATACAGAATGTAACACGCCTCATCTAAAAAGAACCAAAGTTACCACAACCAATTAAAAGGATCCTTCAATGA
Organism: Hesperophylax magnus; assembly: GCA_026573805.1. Taxonomy (NCBI): domain Eukaryota; kingdom Metazoa; phylum Arthropoda; class Insecta; order Trichoptera; family Limnephilidae; genus Hesperophylax; species Hesperophylax magnus. Next base: position 170,603 of record JAIUSX010000068.1, on the reverse strand, counting down.
ATTAATCACTGTCGAAACAAAAAATTACACAACGTGACATATTAATTCGTTAAGATTGAAGGGTTGATGTACCGTGAGAAGTTGCAAATCAGACGGGAGAAATCATTACTTTTCACGAAGTGAGAAGGTAAGATCAGCGATTCGTTTGCGCGGGAGAGGGGTATTTACCGACATTTATACCCGAGTAAAACATTAAAATGAGACGGAAGAATTATATTAATTCGAATTTTGAAAGAAAAACCAAGGGCGGACTTAAAAACTATTACAAGTAATATAAGGAAGTATGGAAGAATACAGTAGAATATAAAAATATAATAGCATAATATTAATATTATATAATAGTATAATATAATAATATATATAATAATATATATATATAATAATATAATAGTATAATAAAAAATAATATAGTAAATAATATAATAGTATAATAATATAATATAGTAAATAATATAATAGTATAATAATATCATATTTTTTAGTTTTTGTAAGTGTTATTTTTAGATACATAATACAATAGTATATTGAGGAAATCTGCAATTGGTTTCTCAGTTAGGTAAATTACATTTGTATTAATGAACCACATTGTCAACTGTTGATTTCCCCAAAGTAAAATAGATACATAAAAAAGAATATAAAAAGTATATATAAAAGAATATATAAGTATATAATTGGACTAATAATAAAAATTATCGGTATTTACCAAAACTTGTAAATAAATTACTCGATGCAAATAATTCTGTCGAAGCCTTGCTGCCTGTAAGGATGTTGGGTCTTTGTCTTGGCATCATGCCTTTTGATTTTATCGTCAAGCCAGGAAATACGAGTGCGGTTCTAAAGATTCCTTCGGTTGTTGTGGCAATTGCTTGTTGGGTGTTATATGTCTATTGCAGTGGGAACTACATGTACTCATACTTTGGATATTTGTTAACAAAAGACCACAGCCAGCAGGAAATTCTCGAAATCAATTGCGGAGTTTTCCTTAATGCCGTGGGGTTCACTGGAGTGATGTTAAGGGCCCGCTTTCCGCGTAAAGAATTTAGATTTGGGCAACACCTACAAAATTTAGTGTTAAAAGAATCCGACAGAGGTGTCTGAATTCGTATTAGGAATAATTTTGGGGATTATGAAATTAAATTACCGACATCTATTGCAATTTTAGAAAAACAGAACCATTTTTAGTTAGCACCGACCTTAGAGTAATGCCGGCGCCAGACATGTGTTCAAAGAAGTGTTCACATAAGTGTTCACATGTGTGGCACGGGCATTTGATACTGTGTTCACTTATTTGCGCACTTAAGTGCGCTTTGCCGTTCCGTGTCGGTTTTTTGGCGCACATCAAAGGGATCAAAGTCAAAATGTTTGCATGCCAGCCACACTGCACGAAGCCCAGTATGCCCAGTATCTTGAGCGTCGCCGTGGAGACTTGACGTGCCGCGTGCGTACAGCCATAACCAAGCGAACTAGCGATGGAGTGGAACAATGAGGGCGTGTTTGAATTCATTGAATTATTACAAGGAGAGCCTGATATATGGGACCCAAAACGCCTCACTTACCTTGTTCTATTACGATACATTTTACACATCCATTCACGTCTTCGTTTTGGCTGTTTTTGTTTATTTATTTGCACGTGTAATAAATAATTACTAGCACATAATAAGTTCAAAAATGAATTAAGAAAATATGTCTATCTCAATTATTAATGTTTCTTTTTTTTTGTGACTTTATTGAAATATTTAAAGAAAGATTATGTTTGCCAAACAATGTACATGTTTATATGTTTATAAAACTATTAGCACACACGAAGATGTGAGCTAACTTAAGATTAATAAATAAATAAATAAATAATATAAGCAAACTGTGTCGACCAAATCGTCGTCCATGTTATGTGAGGTCCATTTGAAAACTGTGAGCACAAAGAAGTGATCAAATATTTGAACACATATCTGGCAGAGACACACATAAGTGACCAAATGTGTGAGCAAAGTCTTCAAATAAGTGTGCACTTATTTGAACACATGTCTGGCGCCGGCATAATAATGCACCGACCAAATGAGAACGAAGTCGATATGAAGATGGTTCTCAAAATATGGGTTTTATTACGGATTTAATTAAATTTTTTTTTTTAATTTTACAAAAAACATTTACGAAAGTTATTTGTATAGGTATAAAAATTACTTTACTTTACTAAAATACTATTCTCACTTTTATAAAAGTAATTTATAACTTTTATAAAATCAATAAATATATTTTTACATCAATAAGGTTTTAAACTTTTTTACTCGAAAACTATCTTAAAACGTTGGAATTCCAAAAAAAGTTTTTTTTTCTTTTTTACTTGTACTATCAATTAGAATCACCTCCCGAAGTTTGTGCACTTTACCCCCGACATCTTGTATAATATGCGCAATATAATATTTATACAAGTGTAATATCTACTTTTGTACATTTATATAAATTATATACACGTTTACATTTTTATGCTCATCAAATTTATTATATTATAAAGATAGATAGAAAGATCCTTAGTGCTTCCTGAGGACTTACAAATCAGAAGACTTTTTTGTAATTATTTATTTATTCATTTAAACAATTCAATAATTATAAAGAGTAATAAAACATGTAAGCAACATAAAATTACATTCTAAAATGTGAAAGGGGCTCTATTTATTTACATTTTTATGAAATTACTACTTTTAATAGTTTAAGCTTTCAGTGAACTTTCAATTTTATTTTTAACTTCTCTAAATATTATTTGTTTAAATTGTCAAATATAATTTAATCACAAACACAAGATTCACTCAAAATGAAAGATTGGTGGTTCTGAAATGTTCCCATAAATACGGTGAAAGAACCCTAAACTATGAACTTATTGCCCTAAACATGCTTCGAGCGAAATGCGGATCTGGAAACCTTATCGTCAATCTGAGCAAAACATACCATGAACGTCAATATAGCAACAGCCTTTGTTCTGCTGCAGTTTCATTAAATGCCGAGAGATCCGTTTACAGTCTCCAAAAAGCAATACTGGGGCACAACCCTAGAAGCCAAGCTAAATGATTGGAATACAGAAAGATAAAAACACACCATTGTCAAAAACATCTTGGCCGTAAATGATTAAATAAAATTAGATTTATTCAGGAAGGCAAGCATTACGGTGATCGATGTTAAAAATCTAACATAGCCCTAGAATAACTCCAGTATCTTTAAGAAACCTTTCTCTTAAAGCTCAGAAAAAAACTTTCCATGACAGTTAGATATACCACTCTACAACAAGGCCGCGTACGGTAAAACTGTAAAAAAAAATAAAGTAATAAATAACAAAATAAATATTTCACAACACAATAATTTCATCGAAAATCTTAAATCCGTTTCACCTTTCTACATTTTCTATATTCTCCTTAAGAGTATAATCCTTAGATAATGCCTTTTCAAATTATTCGTGGAAGCTAGAAAAAAAATAAAATCATTGATTATAACTGCACTTCAAGTGACCTTTTAAATAACAGTAAAGGGCTCAAATGATTTTATTGTTACGTCCGTGCCTTTGCATCTTTACAAGACTTGGGCAAAACATTCTGTAGCAGAGTATAGATTTCACATCTGAAACATAATTAAAGAGTTTATTGAAAATAGAACACCAAGGTACGGTTAGTCAAAAAACGTACAATAAAGTTAATTCTGGGAAGAAATTGTACAGTTGACATTCAGGACAGGTTCACTCCCTCCTCCTCAAAAAAGACCCTCTATACAGCATTCTCAAAGATGACACAGGCTCTGAGAGAAATTATTTTCTTCAGGGCCTCCTTCCGACATAAAAAATAACATCACTGAACTAAATTATATTATTGTAGAAAGCAATCACTTTGTGGTTTGACATATTTAATAAAATAAAATACTTTTTTGTTTTAAAACCACGATATTTATTAATTTAAGAACCGACCGGTTTCGCTTTACTTAAGCATCATCAGGGTACAAATTAATACTAAACAAGAAGTACATAATGTGTGCATATATATAACAAAATATAGAGGGAGACAACATGATACAAATATATTATAGAGGGAGACAACATGATACAAATATAAGCAACACAAAGACGGTCATAAAATACATTAACATAAGTGTACAAGTAATGGAAAACCGCTAGATAATTATGTAGACTAATGGGTTATACGAATAAATCGGGAAAAACAAAACATCAATAAAACCTCAATAATAACGGTTTTTCCGAATTTGCAAATCATTTGATCGATAAAGATCATACATTCTGTCATAGAACCGGTGCTAACATCTTACATAAAAACGGGCATGGTAACAGACTAAACAATTTAGAGGCACTAGAAATTAAAAAAGCTGTAAAAACCAAAAGTCAGATACTTAATAATCAATTAGACATATCAAGTAGTCCAATATTAAGTCTGTTTCCAATAAACCCATAAAAAATTCCCAGTTCTCCTTACCTCCTTACCACCTTGCCAGTTGATGTTTTGTTTCTCCCGATTTATTCGTATAACCCATTAGTCTACATAATTATCTAGCGGTTTTTCCATTACTTGTGCACTTATGTTAATGTATTTTATGACCGTCTTTGTGTTGCTTATATTTGTATCATGTTGTCTCCCTCTATATTTTGTTATATATATGCACACATTATGTACTTTTTGTTTAGTATTAATTTGTACCCTGATGATGCTTAAGTAAAGCGAAACCGGTCGGTTCTTAAATTAATAAATATCGTGGTTTTAAAACAAAAAAGTATTTTATTTTATTTAATTATATTCCCCACAGTTTCAGAACTTTCGATAGCTTTTTTCGCTGGCCCGTTCATTATTTTTCTGGATTCCAAGTTCGAGTATTGTTATTTGAAACAGGTGGCCCATATTATTATTACATATTATATTATATTTCGGACATCGTTGCATTGTGAATCATTAGAGCAGATCTTAGAGTAATATTACTCTAAGGAGCAGATGTAAAGTGACGTGTGTATTTGTGTACGTAGAAAGTTAATTCGCAAATAAATCACGATCGTATAGGAACAAGAAAAGAGACAAGACAACAAGAAAATTAAATTAATAAAAATTTACCCCGTAATTTCTAATGCATTGGAATTAGTTTTATTTCCCAAAGTACCTATTCTGAAAAAAAAATAATAACTTTTTACTACACAATACATAAATAAAAATATGAATTATTAATTTTTATAGTAAATTATCGTTTATAATAAATATAAGCTTATAAATCAAAAATTGTATTTTTTTCTTCTCACCTATTAGATAGGATATAATTTTATGAGATAACATTTTTTCTTTGAAATACGGGATATCTTTCGTGTATTTCCCATCTTTGAAAAAACAATATTTATTAACTCATAAACTTTACACGCGTAAAAATTATCTTTATAAATTCAAATATTTGCACGTAATCGCACTCTGTAGATCATAGAACGATGAACGACACGTCTGCCCCCAAAGCCCTCGAGTTGGCGAATGAACTTCTCAAAGAAAGATAGTTTAATCTGCAAGTCGGAGCGAGCGCGCTATAATAAATATGATTTAAAAGCAATAGGCGTAAGCGACAGTTGTGAAAATGTTTAATAAATCACGGCGTATTTCAAAAATAGCAAAAATTACTTATGGGGTCTATTGAGTAGCATTAAAAGAAGCATTTTGATTTTTTTCATACATATAACTTGTAAAATAACAGAAATAAACGTGTTAATAATATTTTTCGGAGCATACTTTGCGATTTATTTCTATCGAGGGAATTTCAAATAATTACCGTTTCGGCTTTTGGAACAAATAGATACTATCTTAAAGAATAACATATATTTTTTTAAGAGCTTAAAAACTTCAAAATTTTAAGGAAAGTATGTCGGAAATTGGATGAAATTCGAATAGTGGGCCCTTAATGTGTATATTTGTATTTACGTCGAGACATGCGGACGCTAAGACGGTGCAAATTTTAACAGAAACTGATATCTTCTTTGAAAAGATTAATGTGAAACACAATTTCATGAAAATAAAAATTAATTTCATCTGTCGTGTCGCTCTGCTCTGCTTTACATGGATAACTCGATTTTTGGTCGACATGTACATAACATGCACAATCGCACGAGTACTGATATATAATTCCCTTAAGTTGGATATTGCCTTCAATGCACCATTTATCATTTCTTCCGTTACTGTATTCATATTACGTCCTACATGGTCCTGCTGTATGAAAATATGAAGTCTTTAAATAAGATTTTATTTAAATTGCTGACGAGACCGGTCACAAACAAATCACCAACAAGTTTCATTAAAATCCTCTCTTCATAACATCAAAGTAATCTACTTAAAGAATTGCGATTGCATTGAACACATTAATAGTGCTTTTGGAGTGAGAAATCTATTTTTTTGTTCGATATTTGAACTTATGGTTGTAAATATGTTTTTCTTATTCGCTACCATCGTTAATTGGACAGATACGAATATGAAAGCAAACATCTTTCATTCTTGGTATGCACTTAATCAGGCACCATTATGTTTGTGTATGTTTTACGACGTGATAAGTGGATGTAAAGAGTGCAATGCCCAGGTGATTTTTTTACTTCTTTTTAATTCGTTTATTATAAAATAATTTCTGACTCTAATGCATTGACTACCGAAGTCACCATCTTTGGAAATACGAATATAACTGTTCCCATTGCATGAGCTGTGCCAGTCTTCATATATTTTATAAGCTTTCTTTGAAAACATCATTACAAAGTTTTAAAACCAAGTTATCAATATTTTTAAAGTTTTAATATTAAATTACTACAAAACGAATCCATTGACGAAAACTAGATTTTAAACATTTGACTTGTCCTGCTTTAAAATAATACTTTTACTTACAGGCTAAAGAAACAATTTCTTTGGTGAACAAATTAAGCATACAAACGGAAGATGAAACAATTAAGCGAATGGTGAGTCGAGTCAATTATTAACGTTTTTTCTTTCATATGTTTGAGAAAACCATAGTAATAGATTGCTATCGTTTCTTATATTAATTACTAATCGTTACATATACAAAATTATTTGTAATTCAAATCATATTTATACAAGTAAGGAGTAGACAACAGTAATCTTTCAAATAAAAGTTTTATGACATATCTACTAATTGTAATAATATGTTTTAAGCACACTCGTGGCTAAAATAAGCGAATAATAGTTGTCAACCGTCCTTTTTTTTCTAGCTACTTCAATTTTCCGTCACTTTATTGAACAGACCTCCCGAATTCACTGCCGCAGGATTTTTCATTATGGACTCTTCCCTTTTTCTAAACGTAAGGTTTAAATATTCGTAGCATAAAATGTAGCATTGTTTAAATTAATTGAACATTGTTGAGAAATGATTCAGCAAGCCAAATAATTATGCAATCAATCATGCAGTACTTTTTTTAAGGTTGTATTTTTGGATCTCAATATTTATTGTGCTCTTATACTTTTATAAGAAACTGAGACATAACAGATCTGTTCTCATGAAATGGATGATGAGAAAATTGAATATGAAAAGATTTTTAATTTTCTTAAGTTGTACATTAACAATTTTGTGTTTTTTAGATGATTGGAACCATTATGACAAATTTCATCATATCCATTCAATTTACTCTCTCGTTCCTTTTGTATGAATAATTCGATTGTGAGTAATGTGTAATCATTCTGTGTTTTTATCTTTGATATCTAATCATCTACAAGAGATGCACCAAATTATTTTATGTCCCTCAATAAGAGGGTTAAGGATAAAACAGGTTCTGACGATTTTACTGCTGCACGATTTTCACTCACGACTCACGACTCATCACTTCTATTAATGATAAGATTCAAAAAATATTTTTATTTTTACTCTGCCTATGTATCTTTGTCAATTAAATACTATTTTAAGGAAAAATTTGTAATTTTTCTAACAAATCATTTTTTAAGTAACACAACCAATCATCCCATCAATTATCATGGATGGTAAGCTCCGACACAATGAAATTTGCACAACTTTTAAACCTGGACTTTCGAAATGCATCCGATCTATCCATTATTTTATTCGCCGATCGGGCTTATATATTGTTTACAATTGGATAAAATTAGATCAAATATAATAATATTAACATTTTAAAAATGATATTGTGACATGAGAGGTTTGTTAAAGCATATTTTAAAAGTTATTTAAAACAATCTTGCCCTCCAATTAACTCATTCATTAGTCTATCTCATCCATCCATCAATCCACCCTATCCATCCATTCTACGCATCCTTGTATCCGTCCTATCCATCCAATCCGGTAAGAAAGATGGATAGGAATGTTGAATGGCAAGTTGTCTGGGAGGTTTAATAAACATGGCATTTTATATTGATGATATTATTGTTATTGTTTAAGAGATGTTACAAAGTTGTAATTTAACAGTAAATAATGAGAAATGTGCTTTTACTTTGGAAATTGTTGAGTTTTGAAGTTATTAAATTAGTAAAGAAGGCATTCATCCGTGTGATCGAAATAAATTAGCTATTTTAAAAGCACCGCCGCCGAGTGATTTAAATCGTCGAGCCGTGTTTGGTGACCAGATCTGAATAGCCAGGTACTTCCCCACCTTCCTCTTCCCCATCTCCCTCCCCTCCCCAATACCCTCAGCCTCACAACATACCCCAATTGGGGATGCCATAGTCTCACTGGCTCCAGACGGGAGCAGTTGGGACTCTTGTGCGGTATTACTGTAAAAAAAAAAAAAAAATGGTTTGGTTGGACGAAAACCTGGTAAGTATGTTGTCCACCTACCATAAGGCAGAAATCGGGGCAGTTGAAAAGTTTGGTACCTGGACTTACAAACCTCAACTCGTACTAGACTATAACAAGGTAATGGGGGGGGGTTGACCGAAAAGATCAGCTTTTGTCAGGCTTCCCCATTGAACGACAGCGAAACCTGGTCTGGTAAAAGAAGCTTTTCAGGAGACTACTAAGCGCTTCGGTACAGAAAGCGTATATATTGTACGGCTCAAAGCTCCGCAAGGAAAATAAACGCATTTTGTACCGAAACTTCAGGAGTAAGGTTGCGGATGATCTCCTTCTGCTGTTCTGTCGTAGTCAAATTGACACGACTGTGCGGACCATTGGCCTAGTAGCTGAAGGAAAGACTCTGCGACCTATCCTGAAAGGCAACCACTTCGTGGTCCGTAGCGGGAAAAAGGTGAAATGTGTGTGGTGCAACATAAATAAAATTTTCAAAAGGACCCTTACAAAGTGTGATGTGTGTGATGTGGCATTATGCTATGATTGCATGAAGCCATATCACACTACAATATAGAATTGCTGAGGGTTTTTTTTATTTCATTTTTTGGTTTTTTAATTATGAAATTCTGATTTATAAATTTAATTAAATCTGTTTGAACATCAATTATGATGGCCTGGATGGCTGGACTTAATCATTTCTTTCCGCATACTCATGTCTCATGTTATGTTGTCCTCAAAGGTTCTATATGATAAGGTTCGGTGGACATTAAATATGTATATTTCAATTCTGATCATTGAAATATGCATGTTAACAAATGCACAGGTATTCTCATTTTCCCCTGTTTATTGTACACATTAAATAACTCGTTTTATTTTTATGTCTTAATTATGTTTTGTCAATTTTTCTGTAAAGAGGCTTTTCCAGATCTAGTCACTAAACATAACTAAGCCAATTCAAGCAATGTTCAATTCTGAATGGTGGTCCCTCACCAGAGCGATACTCAGAATCTCACTCTATAGCGAGGCACAATGATATTATTATGTATTGATTTTCTTAAATTATGAATAAACCAATAAATTGAATACATTTTTATTATGACAAAGTGTGTAAACAATGTTTAAATCAATATACTGCTCTTTCATTGTAACCATACAACTGTAATATTGATTTAAAAGGATATTAGGGCTTAATAAATAAATCAATTATTGGTTTCATCAATTATTTTCCCCTCCCCCATTTTTTTTCGATACCTTTGCGTTTAGATATAAAATTATCACTATGATTTTATTTGCCATTCTACGGTCATGCAAAGGTTTGATATATATATACAAATTTATCATCATTTTACATATTCCGATTTACCCTATGTAGCTTGACCTTAAGGTAGCTGTCAGAAGTGATTTTTCGTCAAATATTGGTGAATTTCATCAACTTTCAAAGTATCCCCCTGAAATATTGGCAATGTTTATATCTATGATATATATCTCATTTTAAGCCTTATTTCCTCGTTTTGCACGTTATATAAAAACATGGTTACAAATCTCCAGTTCTAATTTACAATTATTTAAAAAGTAGCACCATGATTTTGACATCGTGAAATAGGCTCTCTGTATAATTCATCAAATGAATAAAATGAAGCCAACACGGCAACTATGCTTATTAATAATTGTAGTCAGTTAATGTATCTTCCTAACGTTATGCCAGTTTTTGTGGTAAATTTATTATATAGTATAATACAGTGATTTCAATTTTGACGCGTCACGCACTCAAATTTTACAAAATTATTTTCTGACCAAACTTTTGAAGAGATCTTATCATGCAAAAAATTATTTTTCTATTATATTCTTGCATCTGTGGTTATCAAACAGGCCATAGAGAACATAAAAACGTAGAAAATATTCTATAAAAATTTTTAAAACTGCCACTGGCGGCAATTTCAAATCACAAAAACGCAAATTTCGCGCATTTATAAAGTTTAAGATTTTTTAATAATTTATCTATCATTTGTAAAAATATGGAATAATTATTAAAATATAGGTGAATTCATTGGCTGCATAGCACTACAATTAGTTTTATGTCTCCGTATTAAAATTCGGAGGTTTGATTTTTTTAATGTTGGCGGAAAATATTCAAAATCGTCGCCAAAAAACCGCGAGCAATCGGAGAAAAAAGTTTTTTGACGCGCGATCGTTCGAGTGGTTATTGCATTTTTGCTAGCATTTAGACTCTAGAGCTTCTACGATTGCGATGATCATTTTTCGATGCTGCATCACTAGTTCCCATGTTCTCTCGGAAGCCAAACTGGTTATCTTAAATATATTTTTATATGACACATCAACCTAATTTTAGCTGATTTCTCTATTATTTTTTATAATGTGTTTAGCAGGGAGATATATCGATAGTCATTAACATCTAGATCATTCCATCTTTTAAATAAAGCTATAATTTTGGAATTTTTGCAGAGATTACGAAAGAAGCCATTCTCAAAGCTAATATTTACAATGTGTGTATTTTGTTTGTAAAAGCCCTACGGGTGTTCAATAAATAAATATATATTTCGTTAAAAAAATTTACAAAAAGTTATCGAATTTCCCTTTGGAGTAGAAATAGATGATGGTGTTTCTTAAACCCCACATCACCAATGGTATCAGATTATATCACCTCACTAATGCCGGGTTAATGAACATGGCTGTTAAATAGAGTGCAGATTTTTATTTGCTTCCTGTGTGGAGGCAATTGTTACATTATAATAACTACCCGAGTCATTTTTTTTCCAATGCACCAAAATAAACCATTTTAGTGAAGAACTTTTTGCTTTCATTTTAATTGTAGGTATTGTTATGAAATGAACTTTCTTAAAATTAAAACATTCAACCCCGTAATATTTTCTTAAAATCAAGTACTTTTTATTTTTAAATTCTTTCATATGGCCACCCCGTGGCTGCGTTTAAAGTGGGTGTGACTATTATCGGAGGAGGCGGGGCAAAGGAGTCCTCAGCTCCAAACGAAGGGAGACCGGGTCTCTTGGATTTTAGCTCTGGTTGCGAGAGGTTGTTACGTGCTCCGCTTTGAATTCGAGACTTGCTTTGCTAAACAGTGTTGGTCAATTAATTACTAGTACATTTCGATTCATTCTTTCTACAGTGTTTGTCAATTAATTACTAGTATATTTCGATTCATTTTTTCTACTGCCTGCCCCCTGGACGTCTACAAAACTACCTGCGGTATCGTTCCCTGCTTTATTCAATTAATTTCTGTATCTCCTTTCTTCCCAGTAATTTAACATCACTTTTTCATTCTTTTAACCGTCCACAAAGAGATTTAAGCTTTTCCTACGCGTAGATTCAAAATGATGTAATATAGGTCTTCATGAAGACATTTACCAGCACCACAATAATAGTGTTTTATTTCAAAGAAGCCCTTTTGTTCTACCCATTTCTAGGAGGCGTATGTTCTCTCTTAATACAAACGGACTGAAAACACGGAATCCTGCTTGAGCTAGCCAGGTATTCTTGAAGATATATTACCTTTCCATACGCGGTTCGATTTCATGGAAACGCATTATCTAACACTGGAACCCAGAAACGTGGGGCTTTATTTGAGAGAATCGCTTTCCTGTTGTAACTTTTTATTGTTGTCGTGATGTGCATATATGTGTGTAAATAATTGTTTTTCCTACATCTAGGTACCCCTGTGTTTAAATTCAACGCGTGTTTTGCATTCTTCGCCATTTTTTTTACTCATAGCGTCAGTGTGTTTAAAGGCCACGTGTATTCCGTAATCACCGCCATTTAATAAACGTTCGCGAACTGGTGTTTAAATTCAACGCGTGTTTTGCATTCTTCGCCATTTTTTTACTCATAGCGTCAGTGTGTTTAAAGGCCACGTGTATTCCGTAATCACCGCCATTTAATAAACGTTCGCGAACTGGTGTTTAAATTCAACGCGTGTTTTGCATTCTTCGCCATTTTTTTACTCATAGCGTCAGTGTGTTTAAAGGCCACGTGTATTCCGTAATCACCGCCATTTAATAAACGTTCGCGAACTGGTGTTTAAATTCAACGCGTGTTTTGCATTCTTCGCCATTTTTTTACTCATAGCGTCAGTGTGTTTAAAGGCCACGTGTATTCCGTAATCACCGCCATTTAATAAACGTTCGCGAACTGGTGTTTAAATTCAACGCGTGTTTTGCATTCTTCGCCATTTTTTTTACTCATAGCATCAGTGTGTTTAAAGCTCACATGTGGTTGGCAGTCACCATTTTGTAAACGCTCGCGCCGTTTCGTTTAGCCCACACGTGTTTGGCATGCATCGCCATAGAATCATAGTGTCCTTTAAAAAAAAATAAGAAAAGTTTTGATAAATATTTAAATCTTGCGACGGTTTGCGTTCAAAAACTAAAATAAATTTCGCGTGTTTTCCTAACAATTTATAATTTCCTTCCTACACTTCTGTGTTTATTTTCGGAGCGTAGTTTCGGATTCATTCAAGTAATATAAAGCCAGGTATTCTTGAAGATATATTACCTTTCCATACGCGGTTCGATTCCGTGGAAACGCATTATCTAACAGTATCAACAATTATCAACGCATTATCATGAAAAATATCATTGGGTAATGATTGCCCCTTAGTTGGAACCATAAATGTTAATTTTTTTATATTATCTCCACATAGGAGGCCCTGAGAAAAAATATTCCCTCAGGGTTTAAGTCATATTTATTTATTTATTTATTTAAGGAGAAAACACAGATACAGACAGTAATTAAAAGATAATTTTGAAAAACAATAACTTGAGAATTCGCCTGCATCCTAACTATTTCTCACTGATTGACTGGTAGATAACAATTTTAAATATTTTTTACATGTAAATAAGGTAAAATTATTTTGTATATAGATAATGCTCAGTATCAAATAAAAGTGTACAAATATTTTTTATACAAGTTTAGAGATAGATCAAAAAAAAATACTTAAATAGTATAGTGAATGAAGTAAGTACACATTTTTTTTTTTATAGTAAAACAGACTTCAATTTCCTACCAAAAGTACTATATGTATCAAAAAATATGTCGGAATCCTTCAGGTTTTGGTTTTTATTATATAAATCGCACATTCTTCTGATTGGATCTCTGACACCAGCATTTGTGCGCGTCCGGCTAATATGGAATAAGTCGTTTAGCCTCGTCGTTCTGAGTGGTATTTTAAAGTTTATTAGATTGAGTAAGCCAGGACAGTCGATAAAGTTGTTACAGATTTTGTACAAGGTCATTAGGTCAAGGTAAGTTCGCCGGTTAGTAAGAGTGGAGACGTTATTTTGAGAGATTTCTAGAGCATATTTGTGTATCCCCGTTTAGGTGCGCTCATTCTGTGGTTGAGGTAACGCAGAAATTTCTAATGGATACTTTCAATATTTTCTTTGTAGATATCGTAAAGTGGAGTCCATATGGAGGTGCAGTATTCAAGTTGAGAACGGACCAGCGTATAGTAAAGCAGAAGGTAGGTTTCAGGCTTTCGAAATACGCGGCTGTTTCTGATAACAAAGCCTAGCATGCAGTAAGCTTTATTCACAATGTTTTTAATGTGCGCATCGAAATGAAGTTTGGAATCAAAAAGTACGCGAAGATCCCTTATACAGTATACACGATCTAGTGAATAGTTGCCTATATAATAATTGTGTATAATAGCGTTATGATTTTTAGTGAAGCTTATTTGTTTACATTTGTTGTAACTTAGGTAAATTTTGTTTTCATTGCAAAACGCTTCGAACCTTACTAAGTCTCGTTGGATGAGCAGACAATCATTTAAATTCCTAACAATAGCAAATATTTTTATGTCATCGGCGTACAAGAGAAATAAACACTGCATGAAACATTCAGAAACTGTATTAATAAAAAATATAAATTAAAGCGGTCCTAGGATTGATCCCTGTAGTACGCCAGAAGTAACTGGTTCCCATACGGAAGTATGTCCTCGTAACGATACAGCTTGCTGTCTTTTTGTTAAGTATGAGATGAACCAACGTAATAAGTTTCCCCTAATTCCGTTATACATATTTTTTTTAATAAGAATAAGGTGATCAACCTTGTCAAAAGCCTTTTTGAAATCGCAGTAAATTGCATCTACCTGATGGCCTCGATCCATGCTAGTAAACAAAAAATTAGAGTAAATAAGTAAATTACTCACGGTAGATTTGCCTTTGACAAACCCGTGTTGTTGGTCTGTAATTTTGGCAGCAAGCTGGGGATATATATTAGTATGGACAAGTCTTTCCAACAGTTTAGGGATCGCCGAGAGAATGGATATTGGCCTGTAGTTTTCCACTCGTTGACGCGAATCACCCTTGTGGACCGGTATGATGTAGGCCAGCTTCCACCTGCCAGGGAAAACCCCATCACTCAGACATTTATTGAATATTATGGTAAGCGGCACACACAGTGACGACGCAGCAGATCTAAGGAAAAACGCCGGAATTCCATCGTGACCCGCACCTTTGTTTATGTCTAGCGACTTTAAACTTGATTTCACTTCTTGTTTCGTTAGTTTAATCGTGTGAATATGCGCAAGTCCTGAGTCGTGAACTGATTCAAGTTGATCAATGTCTATTGTGTCATTGACGGAGGAGGGTTCAAATGTTGACTTGAAGAATTCAGAGAACATATTACAGATTTCCTGGGCATTATTAGATTCACGTCCGTCAAAGGACATAGCAGCAGGATATCCGTCGGACGACTTTAATGAGGATATGTATGACCGAAAACTTTTGATATTGTTTTGCAATGAACTTTTGACGTTGTCGAAAAATATCTTTCGAGATTCACTAGACAACTTCTTGTATGTTGCACGTAAGAAGGAAAATTCACGATAGTCAGAGAGACCTTTGTATGTCTTCCATTTGAGCCAGACTTTATCCTTTTTCCATTATAGCCTAATAATTTCGGGGGTAAACCATATGGGAAATTTTTCATTTCGTCGTGCCAGTAATGGAATAAACTTATCAATTACATTATTTATTATTACATAGAATTGGTCTACTGCTTCTTCTGCTGATAAATTTGCGATTTCAGACTTCCAATCAATACAGTCAATGTCATTATTAATTTGCGTGTAATCAGCTTTCCTGAAATTTCGCCTACGCTCTTTGTTGTTTTTAATTTTTGATTGAATCGCGGGGGATATTTCAAATTTCAGGGCTGGATGGTGTCATCTTTGGAGATGCTGTGTAGAGTGTGTTTTGATGAAAGTTCTGGAAAGGTGAAAGTAATAAGAGGTGGGTAGGAATCAGGGGTCAACATATAGGAGTGACGGATGTAAACGGAATGAGTACGGCTTTTTTTTATCAAGTTACTGTTAAAAATGTGACTGCATGACCTTTTCCTAGTAAAATATTATTCATTCAGAAACTATCTGAACACGTGTTTAAGCAGGTGGTATCTAGTTCGTATAAATATAATGGACAAGATTCGAAATATAATTATTTTTAAGAACACGTTTTCCGACTTCCTTTTAACATAGGTATTCTCGCTTTACTGTTAGGACGGGTTGTTTCGGAGAATTTGAACAATTCATCAAATTTTAACGTTCATTTTAGGGTTCTGTGAAAGATTTTTTCAAGTTCTGTTTTTATTCCAGTCCTGTCAAGCAACTAGCCTATAATGATAAAATAACAGAACTTGAATAGGACTTTCACAGAACCCGAAAATGAACGTTGCAATTTGATGAATTGTTCAAATTCTCCGAAACAACTCGTCCTTAGTATGCTTTATAATTTGTCAATTCATTCGTTGTGGACCTACAGTCCCGTTCTTTACAGGAAAACGAATAATTTAACCAGATTTTTAATAATTTGTAGCGTCGAGAACAATACATTAAATAATTAATAATAAACCGCTCGACCTACTTAGTACCTACTTCCGAATTATGTACCTGCATTCCAATTCGCCTCGTAAACAAGAGCAACCTACGTACTTCAAGACCTACTTGCCTACTCGCGACAATACTAACGCGCACTCAGTCCGGGATACTACGAGAACTCGCCAGAAGGTTCGAGTCTACGGCCTATGCATAATCGCCGCAATGTCGAAGGTTCCTGAAACGTACAGTCTGTGCAAGTGCCTAGGATTTAGTTGCCATCCATCTACCTACTGCTACCGTCGGCCGTCTAGTATAAATAGGCCCGACGCAGCGAGCATATTATCAGTGTCCAGTAATTACTATCGTTCGGCTGCACCTACCTACGATTACTACGGCTTAGTCTCGCGCGCATTCCTAGTATTTGTACACAACAAACGTCAAATATTGTGATTGTAAAATCAGCTGACAATTTATCAATAAACGCTATACTGAGTGAGAGATCTTTTCATTTATACACCACGATAACCACAGTGGTGACCTACGACGTGAGTTAAATTTTTCTTTGAGTGTTATCGTGTACAGCTGTTATTTTAAAAATGTCTCTCCCGCCCGGCGCTACGACAACATCAACGACAAGTTACGGAGGTTACGTTCTAAATACTATGGAAAAAATGGTGCTACAGCTACAAGAGGAAATAAACACCCTACGACGGGAGTTAACAACTCTGCGCGCCCAGGAACGCCCATCCAGGAGTACCAGTCCTCGTCGGCGGAACCATCACTTGCGCGGTCATTCCAGGGGTCACCCTACGTTCAGTACCCAGACGCGCTCCTGCGCAAAACCCTGCAACGTTGAGCAGGGAGACGCCCCGCTCACACTGATGTCGACCAGCACCAGCAGCCCGACGCAATTAAGTCGCCTCTTCGTAACTGACCGGGCAACTCGCATCCAGTTTCTCGTGGACACCGGCGCGGATCTCTGCGTTTACCCACGACGCCTAGTCCAAGGCCGTCCGGCCAAGCAGTCCTACGAATTGGCGGCCGCAAATGGAAGCACCATCGCGACGTATGGAAGCCTGACGCTCAACCTGGACCTAGGCCTGCGTCGTGATTTTACTTGGAGTTTCGTCATTGCTGACGTCTCCAGGCCCATCATAGGAGCGGATTTCTTAGCACGTTTCAAGCTCCTAGTTGATGTCCACAACAGGCGATTGCTGGATCAGGTGACGAACCTGACAACTACAGGCAGGCGCAGTAACAACATGACCGCTTCCATCAAGACTGTCACAGGGACATCCCCCTACCACAAACTTTTACAACAGTATCCGGACCTTACGCGCCCTGACGGCGCCATGAAGGAAGTTCGCCATACTACCCTTCACCACATTAGGACTACTCCAGGTCCTCCAGTCGCAGAACGTCCTCGCCGCCTCGCCCCTGACAAGCTCAAACGGGCCAAGAAGGAGTTTGAGACCATGGTCCGATTAGGAATTGCCCGGCCTTCTGAGAGCTGTTGGGCATCCCCACTTCACATGGTCCCTAAGAAAGACGACCAATGGCGACCATGCGGTGATTACCGCGGATTGAACGCCAGAACTATACCTGACCGGTACCCAGCCCGACGTGATAGTGTTACCCCGACTCACCGGTAACCCCGTCTCAAAATGGGTGATCAGTAAAGGCACCACGGAGCAGCATGCACCAGACCATCTCCGCACAAGCGCGGATAATAGTGCCACCATGGTTATCTGAGTGAATCTTCAACCTGTGTTGTGAACATGTGTTTTGCAAAATTTTTTTTTTATGAAGTGTCACAATTTAAAAGAAGTTCGTCTCCGAGCTATTTCTTCTATCGCAGCCCTCAGCAAAGCTGCTGGAAAGGGGGTGTCTGTAGCGTCGATATTAATCCATTGAATAATTTATAATCAACCGCTCGACCTACTTAGGTACGTACTTGCTAATTGCTACTTAGGTACGTATTTGCAGCCGAAATCAAAACAAAGCAACCTACTTGCCTACTCGCGACAATAGTACTGAAGCCCGTCTGGGATACTACGAGAACTCGCTAGAAGGTTCGAGTCTACGGCCTATGCATAATCCCCGCAATGTCGAAGGTTCCCGAAACACACAGCCTGTGCGAGTGCCTAGAATTTAGTTGCCATCCATCTAACTACTGCCGCCGTCAGCCGAGTAGTATAAATAAGCCCGACGCAGCGAGCCAGTCAGTCAGTCATAATTTTGCCGCCAGTCTACAAGGATCAACGAGTGATCACCCGCGCTAATCTTACTAGCGCGAAGGACAACGTACCCGGCTTCGCCCATACAATCATGGACTCTATCGGGACATCATCATAGCGCCTCGGCCACGTCCGCGGCCAGCGCTACTCGGATTACAAGCGCCCTGGTTCCAGTGTCTCTGACCAGCGCTTCTTCCACGCTACCATGACCACCACGAGGACACGCAGCATCCTCACTGGTCTACATCGTTCCCGTTCAACCGCCTACAAGGTCCGTCGCACCTTCGGCCGTCTCGTCAGCACTGGAGTGCCTGAAGACCTACGTTCTTCGCCAGTGCCTGACCTCCATCGAGTCCCGGTCACCAGCGCCCGGCGTCGACTCACTGACCCGCGCTTGACCAGCACATCACAGCCAGCATCCGGTGTATTCTTCTGTCCTACGTCATCTCCTCGTCACGGCAACTGACTCACCAATAAACACATGTGACCTTCACAACCTTCTTTCATTTCGTGCCTCACCATTGATCCCCAAAGTGGTGACCCCGACGTGATAAGTGGTACCCAGTCCGACACATCCAAGATTTCGCCCAGTCGCTGAGGGATACCAAGATATTCTCCACAATAGACCTGGTACGAGCTTACAACCAGATTCCAGTAGCTCCTGAAGACATCCCGAAGACGGCAATATCCACCCCGTTCGGACTCTTCGAGTTTCCAGTGATGTCCTTCGGCCTCCGCAACGCAGCCCAGACGTTTCAACGTTTTATCGATGAGGTCACCAGAGGATTGGACTTTTGTTACGCATACATCGACGACATCCTCATTGCCTCATCATCAGAGGAGGAACACATGAACCACCTCAAGACCTTGTTCCAGCGCCTGCAGGAATACGGGGTGGTCGTCAACGCCAGCAAATGCCATTTTGGATTGCCTGAAGTAAAATTCTTGGGGTACCTGGTGTCTGGTGAAGGCACTACACCCCTGCCAGAGAAAGTCGACGCAATAAAAAATTACAGTCGGCCTGAAACGGTGAAGGATTTACGACGCTTTCTGGGAGCTCTCAACTTTTATAGGAGGTTTCTCCCCAATGCAGCAGAGACGCAAGCACCGCTCAATGATTTCCTCACTGGAAAACAGAAAGGCAAGCAGCCCATTTCCTGGACAGCAGCGACTTTGGAAGCCTTTGACAAGTGCAAGGAAGCCCTTGCTCAGGCGACCTTACTAGCTCACCCAAAGTGTGAAGCCCCACTATCCATAGTCAGCGACGCTTCTGACACCACAGCTGGCGCCGCACTCCAGCAGCTCATCGCAGGTCACTGGGAACCGCTGGGTTTCTTTTCAAAGAAATTTAGCGCGGCTGAAAGAAAATACGGCGCTTATGACAGAGAACTCCTGGCCATCTACCCCGCTGTGAAACACTTCAGACACATGGTAGAGGGCAGGACGTTCACCATATTTACGGATCACAAACCCATCACTTTCGCCTTTCACCAGAAGGCTGATAAATGCTCCCCAAGGCAGTTCCGACACCTTGACTTCATTAGCCAGTTCACCACGGACATTCGCCACGTAGCGGGCAAGGATAATATCGTCGCAGATGCCCTCTCCAGGGTCGAGTCAGTCGACGCTCCCCTGGACTATGCAGCACTGGCAGCTGATCAGGTGAACGACACGGAACTAGAGCAATGCTTAAAGGGAAGTTCTAGCCTACAACTTAAGAAAGTGCGCATTCCCGGCATCAACACGGACTTGTACTGCGATATGTCTACAAATACAGCGAGACCTTTCGTCACCAAAAAGTTTCGGCTTGCAGCATTTAATGCAGTCCATCAGCTGGCTCACCCAGGCGTCAAAACAACGGTTAAGCTCATAACTGAACGTTATGTCTGGCCAGCCATCAAGGCGGACGCGGGTAAATTTGCACGCAACTGCCTACAGTGCCAACGCAGTAAGGTGTCACGTCACGTGTCAGCACCCTTAGGAACTTTTCCCAGACCATCGGCCAGATTCGAGCATGTGCACATAGATATCATCATCATGCCCTCATCTGAAGGATGCCGATACTGCCTCACCTGCGTAGACAGGTTTACAAGATGGCCAGAGGCTTTCCCGATTAGGGACCAGGAAGCAGCAACTGTGGCGCGCGCTTTCTACCAGGGGTGGATTACCAGGTTCGGTACTCCGCTCCGAATTACAACTGATCAAGGAAGACAGTTTGAGTCAAGGCTGTTCAGGGAGTTAAACTGCCTGGCAGGTACGACTCAAATACGTACCATGGCTTACCACCCTGCGGCTAACGGCATGGTTGAGAGGCTACACCGCCAGCTTAAGGCAGCAATTAAATGCCATCAAAATGACCGCTGGACTGAGGCGCTTCCCACAGTGTTGATGGGAATCAGGGCAGCTTGGAGGGATGACCTCGCTGCCACTTGGGCAGGATGACCTCGCTGGCCGAACTGGTGTACGGAGAGCCACTCCGCCTACCTGGAGAATTCCTCGCTGCTCGGCCAGCGAACGACGTCAGTACCAGCGATTTCCTCAAAGAGCTGAGGCAATATTTTAACAACCTAAGACCGGTTGAAGGTTCCCGACATGGCGAAAGGAAATGTTTCATTTTTAAAGACCTTCCCGCAGCTACCCATGTGTTTCTAAGGGACGACACCGTAAAAAGCCCGCTTCAGCAACCCTACACTGGCCCTCACCAAGTGGTACGCCGGAACGAAAGAACGTTCACCATTTTAAACAGAGGCAAAGAGGTAACGGTGACTATAGACCGCCTCAAACCTGCGTACATTGCCCAGGAAACTAAGGAAACTACGCAAGGAATAAGTTCAACCCTTCCTTTGCCCGCTACCAACACGGATCGCACTCATACGACCACACATTCCGGTAGGCGTGTTCGTTTCCCGGACTACTTTAACGCCTAAAGGCACGTTCAACCCAAAACGCTATCCTACGCTTTTTGATGACGAGGAGTGCTGCAGTGATCAATTAAGGTACCACGGAGCATCATGCACCCGACCATCTCCGCACAAGCGCGGATAATAGTGCCACCATTGTTATCTGAGTGTATCATCAGCCTGTGTTGTGTACATGTGTTTTACAAAATTTTTAATTGAAGTGTCACAATTTAAAAGACGTTCGTCTATGAGCTCTTTCTTCTATCGCAGCCCTCAGCAAAGCTGCTGGGAAGGGGGTGTTTGTAGCGTCGAGAACAATACATTAAATAATTAATAATAAACCGCTCGACCTACTTAGTACCTACTTCCGAATTATGTACCTGCATTCCAATTCGCCTTGTAAACAAGAGCAACCTACGTACTTCAAGACCTACTTGCCTACTCGCGACAATACTAACGCGCACTCAGTCCGGGATACTACGAGAACTCGCCAGAAGGTTCGAGTCTACGGCCTATGCATAATCGCCGCAATGTCGAAGGTTCCTGAAACGTACAGTCTGTGCGAGTGCCTAGGATTTAGTTGCCATCCATCTACCTACTGCTACCGTCGGCCGTCTAGTATAAATAGGCCCGACGCAGCGAGCATATTATCAGTGTCCAGTAATTACTATCGTTCGGCTGCACCTACCTACGATTACTACGGCTTAGTCTCGCGCGCATTCCTAGTATTTGTACACAACAAACGTCAAATATTGTGATTGTAAAATCAGCTGACAATTTATCAATAAACGCTATACTGAGTGAGAGATCTTTTCATTTATACACCACGATAACCACAAATTTAACAATACATCATAACAGTAAATTTTCTCCCTGTATAAATATATCCCTCCTACTGCGGTGCAAGGCGATGGGTCGAGATTGTCCGACTGGAGAGGCCAAAAGGTCTCCCTCATCCATGAACCGGGCAAACCAAACGTTGCAAACCACTTGGGAATACCTATTGCAGGAGTGTTGGTTTTTCAATAAATAGTAATTTTTAGATGTATTTTGCACTGAAGCATTCAAGTACTGCACTAGAGACCCAACTGTCTGAACTACGACCCTACTACGATATCCCCAATTGGGGTTTTTGTTATAAGGCTGAATATAGCGGGGAGGAGAAGGAGATGAGAAAGAAAGGAAGTTGGGATAATAACTCACAGCCTCAAAAATCAATGTAGGTGACCAACTTTTCTCCCCAATGTGACATTTTATTTTATTTTTAATATCAACGGTATAAAATAAACCATATACAGTAAATTATAAAGAGTGACATCAGAAAATATACAATTAACAGAAACTCTAGATGTATATAAAAAGTTAGAGATACAAGTACACGCAAAACAAAGGTAGACTAGGTTAGATTAGTATTGATTGAAATATATGATAGTATAGATACATGATATAATATATTACAATCGCTAAAATGTATGCATTTATATTCAGGTTTTGGTTGAAAGTAGTTAAGTGCCAATCAAGCTGTTGGTTCACCTTATTGACTATTTTTACTGACCCAAGTTTCCTTAGTTGCCCCAGGCAGTTCATTTTATATACATATTTATTTGAATTTTTACGTAAGCATGATAAGACTTACATTTTATTGGCCATGATTTAAAAGATATGATATTAAAGATTTTTTGTACCTAGCTTCTGTGCAGTTAAACAGATCCGCTACATCTGCGTACCTATTACTAATTTCATGTAATCTAGGTACAAGCGAGTGTTTGAAATGTTCAGTCTTAGAATTGTTAAAATTAAAGAGGGTTTTAGAGCGAGTAGCTCTTATGGGTACCTACATGAAATTCAATGAGGTTAATTAAATCAAGGCTGTCTACACTACCATTTACAATATTGAACATAAATATTAAGTCGGACATTGAATGTGAATTCACGTGTTTACGATTATGTAATAAAATGTGCGATAAATAAAACCTTCAATTACATCAAATTGTTTTTTTATTATTCTGCTGGTTATATAATAAAACGTGCTAAAAGCAAACGAATTACGTGAAAAGTATTTATATCTGCCCTTATTGGTCACTATTCTTATTTTTTGTATCGAATATACTTATCGATATGGCCATGCCAAGCCTTCTTTTCGCTGGAAATTAATAAAAAAAGGTATTAACTTTTCAGTATTATTAAACCTCACCAAACTTGTCTACGACACATTTTTTTACAGTTTTTTTTACAGTCCGGGTGGCAGGTTTAAGGGAAAGAACAAAAAAATCCAAAAATTTAATTATCGTGGAATCGATCCTTCAATCATGATAAATGTAATTGTATTTGCAAGAGTTTTCATATGAATCACTGTTGACGAACCAAAAAAAAAACATTTACCCTCAGATCCTACCAACATAAGTTCCTCACTTTCCTTTACCTAAAAAGACCCTCCACACAGCATCTCCGAAGATGATAATGGCCCTGAGGGAATATTAGTTTTCGGGATCTACTGTGTAAAGCTAACGTAATAAAATATATAAATACATATACGTACTATTGGCCCTGCCAGACGTCCTGCCACACACCAATGAAGACCAAATTTTTTGCAGACCGCCTTTTATCTGTTGCCGCTGTCGTCGGATATATTATATATATCCGACGACATACATGGAAAACATGCGCAAGTCACATCCATTGTAGGTATTGTTTTGACGTATCATTTGATGGCGATCATTTCAGCAGATTGTGATTATTTATCATTACGACAGAAAATAAGTAAAAATGCAACCGGTACCGTTTTACACTCTTAAAACTGCCATGAAGTATGTTTATTTCACAGTGTGACAGATGATGTACAAATACGATCTATGGAAAACAGTTTCGAAATACATCTTTTATTCATCTTATATTCAAATGAAATAAATAAAATGAAAAATCTTAATTGATAATGGATAAAAATTCTAACCAATATTGTTGTTGTAATAATTTATTTATTATCTACATGAAAACACAATCAAACATTAATTTATACATGATTATATTAAATTACCATACTAGGCGACTGCCTGTTTCATGGTGACTAATGGAATATAGTTAAGTGAGGTCTAGTGTGAGCATGTGAACTAAATATAGAAACGTGTTAAAAATAGGAAGGATTACAGTAGAAAATTTATAACGGAAATAAAAAATATAAAATAAAATAAAATAGAAAACACAAAAACGAAAATAAAAAGAATAAAATATGCTTTTATAAAATAAAATAGAAAACAAAAAAAAAAGAATAAGACATGCAGTTATTATAGTATTTTAATCTGATGTAGCGCGATTTAGTAAATAATATTTGTTAATATGAATAGGTAAGGCTAACATAACTTAAAAATGAATAACGATCTTTTTTTAATAAAAAATCCTTAAAATCGCAGTGAATAATACTGTGGAGGGGGTGGGGTGTAGAGAAGTTAAAATTTGTACACAGTGATACGTGATTTTTTATATATTAAGATATACATGTATACAGATATAGGTACATACCTAATGCTATAAAAAAAAGATTTTACAACTATGTAAATATCGGTAATCGACATTCAGATAAAACAGCTTTAGTCAGAAAAAAAACATGAAAAGTCGCAGTAAATAAACAAACCAGTTAAGTTATTGAAACAAAAGTGTCTACAAAACAAATAAAAATCTAAAAAGGAATAGTAAAAGACAAAAGAAAACAACTATTAAAATCGGATTTTTCCAACATACGAGAATTTATCTGAACTGTGCTTTCGGGGTTAGCGAATATTGCCTGAAAAGTAACGAGTTTTTTCAAGAATACTCTATCCTGGAACCTGGAAACTTGCTCCAACCACAGCTTATTCTTTAACGTGGAGGAAAATTATTGCAAATTGATACAATGCAGTCAGATATATCGCAATGGTTGAGACCATCTAGAAAAAAATTATTGCTATATGAATTTCAAAACTTATTCTCAGGTTTTTTTTTTTGTGGCGAATACGAAATATTTATCACCAAAAATATTTGTCGTAAATTAATTCTCAAAAAAGGTTACTGTGAAGCCATAGTTAAACATGATTAAATATATCCCTTTTTAGTTTAAATAAATGCACAACCGTTCAAAACGTATTCGGTTTGCAATAATTTTTTAAGGAAGTTTTTATTATATTTTAACGTGTTATATTATTCAATAATAATAATCAAAGATTTTCTTTTTTGTTATCAGAATTATAACGCAAGACAGCTGTTTCACCTTCCAAAAGCATTATCAAACTGTGATAAAGCCAGTTAGAAATGATATTTTTTTAATATTTCTATATACAGAGGGGCTTAAATTGAACATTTTTAGAAAAGTTAATTTTATTTTTAGGCCTTTATGATTTCCCAGAAAATCGGTATTACTTTACGAAGTTTATAAAGATGGTGTATATATTGTATTTTTAAATAATGAAAATGTTTTAAAATACAAACAACTAAAATTAAACTTGTAAACAAAGAGTATAAAAAATATAGTTTGTTCTTCCTTGGGTTTACCCTTTTATTTAAAGAAATATTCTTGAAACATCTCCAGGTTCTCAGCTCGGCATAAGCTATTATGTTAATCAAATTCCATAAATTTTCATACCCCTAAGATAAGCGAGGTATCCAGAGTAAAAAGGCCACAAGCAGTAAATAACGGAGGTCTGTTTAACAGGGTGACGGATAATTGAAGCAGCTGAAACAAACAAGAACATCAGAAATAATAAAAATAGTTTGAAATGTTATTATGAACAATTACCATCGGTTCAGTAGGAACATCAAAATATCACATTTCCTTTGTGGATGGACATAACAACACACAAGTCTTCCTGAAACAAGTGCTTGACGAGGAACACAGATAATAAAACAACGGCTCAGTAGATACTCCAAAAAAGCAATCATGACGGAAATCATTCTTACCGTCTGTTCAGTTTTGTCATCCACTTCTTGTGTGCTCAATCTGCTCACTATGGAAGCTGTTTCTTTAGCCTGTGGAAAGAGGAAAAATGTTTTACCAATAATGCAGGCTCATTCGGTAGTCACATATGAATACAGCTTTATTAACAGAGAATAGTCGGCCACATAGAGAAAATAAATATTCCAGTAATAAAAAACAAACAAATTAAAAAAGACAGTAGCATTACAAGAAAGTAATAGATAGGTAAACTAGATGAATATATTGGTTGTGCCAACTGCTTAGTTTTCCCCAAGGGTCGTAAATCTAGGGGTTTTATGTTGAACTAAAGTTACTGTTTCATTTGAGAAGATAGTCGGCGTGTTAGTAAAATGCGTACTCGGAAGATATTTGAAATTTCTTCCTGCTTTGTCTTTCCTTTTACGTGGCACGCGACTTCACGATACACGTTTAACAGTTTATTTGCATAATTATAATTTATTTAAAGTTCCGATTATCAAGGTTCCCTGATATTTTACCCAACAGGATTTGTGTCAGTTCTTTTGGTACTCTTCAGGGCTAATTTAAAGACATTGTTTCGTAGTGCATCTGCGCAGTGTCGCCAAAAAACCTAGAAACTACGCTCTAACTGCAGCTGTTACAATGCATTTCCTTTCAGCAAACTCTTGATCTCATATCTTATGAGCACTGTACGTATGATTATTACTTGTATTTATAGGTATTTACTATTAGTTTATCTACTATGTATACTTATAATCAATGAATGTGTTGTTATGTTTGTCTCATATTTTGTTTGTGAAAATTGGTAAATGGGCTGTAACCTAATTATTTAATGAATCTAATTAAATCTACCTGTTTTTGTTGACAATATAACCTACATTATCCAAAACTGAAGAATCCAACAATGACGCCGAATTGGAGAGGGTGGCAACAAATGAAAAGTATTCGACTAAAATAAGTGCATACAACACAACTTAATTTTATTTATAATATAATATAATCATATTGTATATAAAATTAAATTTTATTTACTATATAATCTTCAAGAAAACAAAATATATATTACCTCTCTGTAACAGTTTTCACAAGCTTTTACCAGGTCATTCATTACAAACGAATAACCAATATGCTGGGTTAAATAAATTAAAACCGACCATTTTTCTAAATTTCTGTCTCTCGAATATGCTACCCTCCAAATATCGTAGCCTGTAGCAAAAGCAGCAAATAAACATGAAACTACATTAATAAAATTGCAAGTAATCACAACAAGATTTCTAAACCCGTGAGCTCTGTTAATGTTGTCAGCGCAATCGCAAATCCTGTCATGAATTCGCATCAAATTTTTCAATCTTTTTGAATAGTCTTGCGATTCCAAATAAATGTGGTAAAGGGGTTCATTTCGTAATGCTTGTGTGCGGTGAGCTATGGAGAAAGAATTTGATTCCGAGTTGGGCACATTATGTCTCGTCAGCATGTTTAGTAATAGCCTATTTAAACCGTTTGAGTTTTCGGTCAAGATACATACATAAGACGTGAATATTATGAGGGTTGTACAGCTTATGGCAATCGGTATATATACAAGAATACATAACACATAAAGTGGTTGAATTAGGGCTTCGTGAAAGAAGACCCACACGAAAAACAAAAAGTGAGCTACTTGTAAAAGGAAAAACACTCCCAAATTACGGATTTTATTCAATGCCATGTTTGCGAAATCATTTTTTTCACATATTTCTGCAAATATATCATCAAGTTCGGCTAAAATCTTCATGGTCCTAGCGTCCGCACGTCGCGACACAAATGCTGAGAAAGACGTACAAATCACCATAACAAGCCCCAGAGAAAAGTTGCTAAGAGAAACGATTTGACCAATGAGTTCTAATCTCGTGTATCCCGCCGTGATTCCATATTCGAAAAATACTAACTTGATTGAGAAATAGGTGAAAGACAATACACTAAGAATCGCCACAACAGTTGAAGGAATGTTTGGAACCACTCTGGAATTTCCAGGCTCGCCGATGAAATTAAAAGGCATGACGCCAAAACAAAGACCCAAAATCCTAACAGGGAGAAGAGCAAAGTCACGGGTGCT
Organism: Hesperophylax magnus; assembly: GCA_026573805.1. NCBI lineage: Eukaryota > Metazoa > Arthropoda > Insecta > Trichoptera > Limnephilidae > Hesperophylax > Hesperophylax magnus. Next base: position 141,862 of record JAIUSX010000068.1, on the reverse strand, counting down.
AAATACTTGCTTGATACGATCAAGTGCAAAATATTTACGAATGCGACAGTTTGATTTTCGTTTTCGAATATTAAACATTCTGGTGGAATTTAAAAAATTAAAAAGAGCTCATGTACGTATGTATTGCTAATGTTATTTGTTCTTGTAAACTGTCGATCCACTGAGTAAAACTGAAATATCTCGCTATTTAAATATGAAATCATTGAAGCAATAAACCATGATGAGGGTGCACATTTAACCCTAGACAGACTATTAAAAGTACTAGACAATTTTTTTTTAATTTAAATTATAACATCCTGTCATTTTTTACGCTAGTATCTTTAATAATTATAATCTTTTTTTAAAGTTTTTCAAATATTATACGAAGGATAAGCAATGTGCAATATCAATAAGGGGACATGAGATTTGGTTATTTAGGGTTAATATTTTAGTCCGGGAATATAAAGCACGTGCTTAATACCAATAAACATTACATCCCAATATCACCTTTCCCGTGAAATTGTACTGTGAAATTTATTGAAACACATATAATGAACAAGAGCGATGATATACCTTATATTACTTACAAACAATTAAATTGAACGGAAATAATATCCCGATGAACTAATTATGATGAAATGGTAGTTTATCAGAGAGGATTTCTACGGAACAGATTTTTTTGATTCTTAATCATAAAAAAGTTACCTTTAAAATGGAACCATTTGTCAGTTAACTGTAAAATTAAATAAAATGCAACGTACAACGAGTCTTTGATAGTTTTTTTTAATTTGTACAAATAAATAAACTGACTTCATCATCAAATAATACTATGCGAATTGGTTAACATGCGCCAGACAATAAACAAAGTTCATCATCAAATAATACTATGCGAATTGGTTAACATGCGCCAACCAAAAAACATTCACCAAACAAATTAATTTCCAATTGTAGAAAATCAATAAAAAAAATGTAATTTGGCCTTAATTAATAATGACCTAAGCGCCAAGTTACCGATCGCAAAAAACGTGGTAAAAAAGTTTATTCCAACCTCAAAAAGGTTAAGAACCCTTGGTTAATTTTAATCCTAGATTGCGCAGAACGACATACCTAGTTTTGGGTGGCAGCTAGGCCAGGAAGTTTTTTCACAAGTGACTTAGTTTTAGGAAAAAATACCAATGTATATGATATTGTAAGTTAATTATGAAGTGGTAAGAAGCATTAGCTTTTGAATGGTCTAATTGAAACCCTAATGAAATCGTAATAGTAATAAATAGTAATATTCAATCAATATATTGAATTGTCTAGTAAGACAGAAGTGGGAAAGGAAAGGAGAAATGTCACTGGCTTATCTTAGTCCGCTGCTTGTTTCTTAATGTTTCTCTCCGGGTGGTAACAACACTCGGGTGAAAAAAGAAATTATCTCTCGGAACAGTATTATAATACAATGATAACACAGGTTAACTAGGTCGGGAATTCGCGAGACCTTATTCTCTCGCGAGAACTGGCTTGTATTAGTTCAGATAGATACATTATAGATGGCGCTAGTAGTTACATACATCTGAAATTTTGTTATATTATTCTAACACCCTCTTGTAACAAAATAAACCTAATACAATTCTAACTAATTATATTATGAAAACGGATTTAAATTTGCGATATGCCCATTGAGCTTAAAAAATTGTGACGTTTTTCTAAAGTCTTTTTTTTAACAAGTCAGTTGGCATATTGGAGGTCGACACGCATTCAAGCTTAACTTTATTATCAAATACACATTCTCTGACAAAATGATGTCGTGCATCAATGTGCTTGGTGCGTTTATAAAACAGTGGATCAAAAGACAAATTAATATAACTTTTACTGTCACCATATAAACATACCAGTTATTTAAGTAAATAGCCTCTTTGCAGGCTTCGGATAGAGCCATATATTCTGCTTCTGTACTAGACAAGGCAACTGTTCTTTGATTTCTAGATTCATAAGATATAACACATCCTGACATTATGAAGCAGAACCCATTATATGACCTAAGGTACATAATGCCCAATTAGTATCCACAAAACCATGTAGAGAATAATATTTTTTCGTATAAACTAAACCATGGCTTTTAGATATTTGAACAATCTTTTTAAATGTTTCCAATGAGTTTCATTATAACAGTTATTATAATGACATAGGTAACTTACACTGTAAGCAATGTCTATTAAATGTTGGTATAGATATTTTATAATATCATCATTTTTATTTACATCTTTCTCGAACTTTAAATTAACTTCCATATGCGTGTCTGAAGTATGACAATCTGACATATTGAACTTAATATTGTTTATATTTATTTAATATTGTTGTCAACAGTAATACAATATTTTTGAGCATGTACTCTCCTTCCTGGACACTGTTTAATCTCACCTAAATCTTTTATCTTAAATTTATTGATAAGTTCATTCTTTAACTGTTCATTATAATTTTCTGAATTAGAATACAAAGAAATCATCCACAAATAATGCTACAAATATTATAACGTTATTATTACTTTTTATGAAATGACAAGGTTCATATTGGGATATTTTATATCCTAAGTTCAATAAACATTCTTCTACTCTAATATACCAACTCCTAGTAGACTGTTTGAGACCATAAATGGCTCTTTTTATTTTCAATACATTATTTTTATCAACAAAATGAGAGTATTCTGGTATTTCTGTAAAAAAAATTTCCTCAAGGTGAGGCTATAAGTGAAATCACTATTTAGATTAATCTTTACTACAAATCGGTATAGGTTTTCAATACTTAAAATATATTATGGATACATTGAAGCTTGTTCTATCGCTTGGCTTGATCAGAATTAAAGTAAAATGTTAATTACGTCATGAAAAATATAAGCGTAAACTACTAAATAGATTGATTTTTCAAGAGTTTACTATGAACTCGTATAAAAAACAACTTTAAAAAAATACTGTTATATGGTTATGTTTATTTGCTATCATTTCACTTGATGAACTTTTAAACAAAACACAAAAAATTAAAATCAACTTTGACGCTTACGTCATAATTTTTTGATTGAAAAATTGTATTGAATTATAGTATTTCATCAGAAGACCGCGAAGAGCGGCAACGAACACACGTCAAATCTGTGCCGGTTTTTTAAACGGTTTTTTCCGTGTTTAAATAACTTTCGCTAGCAGCATTTTTAGTTCTCAAACCGTGAGGTTGTATTTTTCGTGACCAAAATATTATACCGTCCCAATAAATCTTTTTTGAAATTCACTTTCGTTTTCTTGAAAGAATGTATCAATGAAGTGGATTCTTGGAAGTGGAAATTTACCCACTACCCGTCACCCAATCGAGCTGAAACTCGGCAGATTGACTCGTTATCGAAAATAATGCATTTTTGTGGCACATAAGTGGACATATACGCATTTATCTGAAATTGGATAATATTACAACAGTTAATATAAGCAATAAATGTCGGTCCTGCCAAATTGGGTTCTGGCTCAGTTGTCAGCGCGGTTGACTCCAGTCCCCGGGGAGGAAGGCTTAATCCTCAGTAAAAACATTTTTATTAATAAAAACCGATGTATCACAGCGAAAAAAAACTTTTTTGTTTTTTACAGTTTGATTTTTTAAATCTCAAAACACTACTTGGTAATGGATGGTTTTATTCCTTATTTACCTGAAATAATGATTTTTATCTCATGGAAAAAATGCTTTCCATTTGCATTTATAATGACTTATAATTCGTTTTTATAGCTCTATAATTCCTTGATAATTTCTAATTATGATATTTGTTAGATTAAATTATCTTTTAAATTGCATTTGTAAAATGGTTTTTATAATGATTCTATTGGTCGGAGGCAGACGTTGTTCTGCCACAGAATGCCTTTATGAAGGGAAATTATATTTTGGGTTTGTATGTATTTTTGGATGAGAAATATGAAAAAAAAATTGTCGTTGAAAAAATATTTTTAGTTCTCGACAACAGCGCCACATATCGGGTCCAAAACTATTCTATATTTCAAGCTGGAACCAACCATACCGTTTCATTGAAATCGGTTGGGCGGTTTCGGAGATAAGCGTGTACGAACACAGTAACACGTGATTTTAATGTACTAAGATTATGTAAGGTCGTCTTCTGCAACACATCTTTTATAAAAAAATAATATTATAGTTATATTAAAATATATTTAACATAGGTATGACCGGTCAATGGCTTATTTGGCAATGCGGCTGTGTCCCACCCCAGCGTCGTGTGTTCAATTTATCGCCTTGGTAAGTCCTTCAGCGTGACTTTTCGTTTTCGTTTCTTTTAGTTTTTTTCTTTTCATTTTCGTTACGTGATTTTTTGCTTACTGTGATGGTAGTAGGAGATTTTCAAATATTTTCAGGTTATTTGCAATTCGGGAATGTTTGTCTACTTTTAAAAGTATTATATTATTACTTCCGGCGGGAAGGGTAGTTTAACCTCATACGCCGGTCCTATTTGAATGGCGAGATACGCATTGCTGTCCGATAATTTTATACTTATTTTTATAACAATCTCTTTGTAAAGGTTCCAACTTCCAACTATACGTATATGTATTTAATGAATTTGAACCAACTCTTCAACTTCTTGGTTTATGTAAACAATTTTTATTCGGTTTTTATTTATAAAAGCCGAAAAATGATACGGTTTTATTCACATGAAAAAGCCAGCAGAGTAATATAAGATTAGATTAGATTTTTTTGTGAAATCGGGCGACAATGGTAAACGTCAAACAGTGAATCAATTATCAGAAAAAAGAAGTTCAACTTTTCTGAACGTGTTAATAATCTAATGGAAGCCGATCATCTAGTTGAGGCCTTGTTCCCTGTAAGGTTGTTGTGTCTCTGTGTCGGCGTTATTCCCTTTTATTTCGTCATAGAGCCTGGAAGTGCGAGAGCACTCCTAAATATTTCCTCTTCTATTGTGGCAATTGCTTGTTTGGCATTTTGTATATTTTGTACGGGGAACTTTTTGTACTTTGGGAAATGGTTCAACTATTTCTGTGCCAACCGATACAATACTATTATTGGTATCGCTAAAATTTTGTTCTCTACTGCGGGGGTTATTGGGATGTTTTTAACGTACACTGCTATATTTGCGTCGAGACATTCAGACGCTAAGACTATGCAAATTTTAATGGAAATGAATGATTTATTTGAAAATTTTAATGTAATGTAAAGTTCTCGAAAATAAAGTTGAATATTATCTGCCGTATTGTTCTGTCACAAATTACCGTAATAACTCAAGCGGTCAACTCGTTCCTATTGGCTGAAGTAGAAGAAAGTAATGAAAGGAACCTCATTTCTCAAATTTCCCTAAGTATGCCCCTTTTTATCAGCTCTACTCTACTGACTATGTTCACATCCTATGTCGGCCTGTTGCATGAAATCATTAAGACGTCAAATGAACTTTTACTTAACATACTGACGAGACAAATTGTTGATCGCCAGCGAGTTTCACTAAAATACCCGTTTCAAAACAACTTTTCAATTCGTGACTATTTAAGAATATTGAAAAATATCTTTATAATTCACAATAAGATTTACGATTGGAGCTTTCGGGAATATGAATCTTGTTATCATAAGTTTAACGTTCGTCCAAAATCTTGTTATTATATTTATTTTATTCGCTAACATCGTTACTTCGTCAGGTAATAGTAGTGGCCACGAGGTCTTTCATAGTTTTTTTCTCACTTAGTCAGTTATCAATATCCTCTTTTTTGATTTACGTCACGATCAATGGATGTGAAAAGTTTTCAAATCAGGTAATTTTCGACATGTCTCTATTGGTTTTCTGTTGGAATATTTTCATATCCATATATTGTTTTTCTTACTAGCCAATAATGGATACATTCATAGTTTCATACTTCTTACCAGTGCTTGTCTTTATTATATATTAAACTTACTACCAAATTAAAAAAACAGTGTTTTGTCAATATCACATGAACATTGAACTTGTCCAGCTGATATGATACCTCCATCCACAGACTAACCCTATAAGCCTAATCTATTTTATTGGTACATAAAGCCTTAAAATACGTCTCAGAGGCGTACACATGTAAATGACAGCCAGTAGGCCAAAATAAACCTACTTGTGCACTATTTTTCGATGGAAAGTTAAGGTTGGTATGTAAACTAATAATAAAACACAGTTTTATCAATGGAAAACTACCACAGGTATTTATTGCAATGAATCAAAACAATATGCTTATATTCAAACAAAAAAATCATCTTCTCAAAAATCAACTTGAACATATGATTTTTTAAATAATTATATATTTTTTTAAGATTTATTTCTTATTCTTATGGCAAACATTAAAAGTTATCATGCTTTTAATTACTAGCTATAATTTTAGAGCAATCTACACAGACATCAACTTTGTGCTCAGAAAATACTGACTTTTTGCATTTACAGCACACTAATTTTGACATTCTCTTTTTTTTTAGTAGCAAAAAGCGCAGTATTTACGTTTTTTGGGCTTTGGTTCTCCTGCCAGAAGTTTATTACTTGAATCAGTAGGTTTTGCGAAAATTTGGCCTATATTTTTAAGTTGGAGCTTTAAGTCTGAATCCAAGGCTTGACCGAATTTGTGCTGAGTTGTTTAATGAATTCTCTTTTGTTTGAAAATTTATTTGATCATGTTGTGGCCATAAATTACAGCAAAATTAACAAAAGCCATGTTTTAGATGCCATAGAAAACAGCCATTGACCATCTATTAGTTTTGCGGCTGCACGACATTGAGGCGCACATTTGATAAAATGAATCTACTCCTCCTTTTGTTTGGTTCTAGAAATGAATCATGTCTGGTTTGCCACTTGAATTATTAATTATTTCATTTTCATCAAAACAAGATAAAAGGTAAACCATATTTGCAGGTTTTGGCTTGTACGATAGAAGTGTCAGAGGGCCATCAAAACAAAACGTAGAACTGCCAACAGGTCGAGATCTCGAGTTTTTCAATTTTTCGTGCATTTCCCGCTTATTTGATCGAATAGTGCCCACTAGATTTAATTTGTAATTTGAGCTGGTCCTCGAGAGGTGCGGACTTTATTCATAGCTGAAGTTCTGTGAGATGATTGACCCTTATTTGTTGACCAAACATCCCTCGTCCATTCTTACCGCGAAGGGTATTTCCAGGAACACGAAAAATTCGCCCTTAGTTGGCAGATTGCGAAGCATGAGCAGAATCAGATGTTAGGTCAGCTTTTGAAATTTTAAGTCGGCTTCTTCAGTGGGAGCGGTTTCTTGTAAAGGGAAAGCCTCTTCAGTTACATAGTTATTCTGATCTTCGCTTTGAATGTCGTCCAAACTGGCTGTCCTCGTCTTCAGGAGCTGATTCTCAGAGAAAGACTATCTTCTTGATCTAAGATTTTCAAAATATCGTTACTGTTTAATATATTAGACCATGACGTATTGGTATCTGAAACAATTCCAAAATAAACATAAAATGGACGAAAAATTAACGAAAGTAAAAACACATAATCTTACTTAAAAGTTGCACAAAGCCTAAACATACGTCTCGCAGGCGTACTATACCTCAAAAACTCAAAAATGGCTGGACTTACCTTAGTGATACAGGTACCATCGGCGAGCTCCCGTCGGCCATTGGGTTGGTTAAAGAGCAGGAGGCGCTAACTTCAACCGTTAGAAAGAGAAATAGAATTTACGATTATGTGTACGCCTCGCAGGCGTAGATAAGGTTTCTAGCTTCTAGTAAACAAACTGAGCATACAAGAGGAAGATCAAACAACTAAGTTGATGGTGAGTTGAGATACATATAATGTCAAACGTAGCTAAAACTTCGGTGGTTAAGGGTAAACGATACATTGGTTATAATATAAGCGTTCATAGATGGCGCCCATTTAATTGTTTTTATGATTTTACGCTTTTTGCAAATTATACTTTCAAATATTATGACGAATTATTTGTTTGCGCCCGTACATAAACAAGTTGAACAAGAATAAATAGTGTTGTCCGCATTCAAACTCAAATCTTTCAAGCAAGGCAAGTAAACTCAATTTATCGAAATAACATGAAGGCGAAAATATTTTAAATTATTTCTTTGTATAAAATTGTTCATTCGAGATTGGACTGCCCTAACGCTAATAATTTTTTTGTTATTGCATGTACCCCCGAAGCATACTAGAGGGAAAATATTGTTTCACAACAATAACTTTCTGTTCAATACTGTCATGCAGAGAATGAGACAAATATTTTGGTTATAAACTTTTTTTTTAATTCAACACTGTTTATCATAATCTACGCGTATGCTTAAGTGGCTTAAGAATTATTTTTTTAATAAAACCAACACAAACACTTAAGAATAAGATACAAGCCAAAAATGTGTATATTCTTGGTATACCTTATATTGTAGTTAATAGGCATTAAAATCGCTTAACAAACGAATTCTAGTAACGTTCGATTTCAAGAACATAACTGGTTTTTATTTATTTTGTAAATAATTTCATAAGAAAGCAAAAATATTTCAATTTATCTAAAACATATTTTTTGGTATTCATAATGTACTGTTGTTAGATCTAAGTTACTGTTGTTTTTTTTAATTTTATTTATAATCTTACTTTAGAAGCCCAGTAAGGAATTAATTCATAAATAAATATTATGCAGTCTCTTTGAAAATTGATAACTGATAAGAGACTAATAGCCTGAAATTGCTAATAAGTAAATGACGCATTTATTACAATTGTTACAGCTGCTTCAATTCTCTGTCAACTTTTTGAACAGACCTCCTAAATTCACAGCTACGGGTTTTTTTGCTCTGGACCCTTAGATTCTTTTAGGGGTAAGACTTTATGAATATCTACAACCTTATTCCTTACTAAAATTAAATAGTTAGTGAAATATTTTAATAACATTAGTTTTTTTTTCAGATGTTTGGAAAAGCTACAACATATTTCATTATCTGTATTCAATTTACGCTATCATTCCTCGGATGTGACTAATTTAATTAATAATTCTAGAATTTTAAAGCGACACGTCTACAAGCACAAATAATATATATTTATTTTAATTAATTGGTTGAAAACCCAATAACTTTGTGTCCATACATTTTTCACAATAATATTTCACCCTTTTTCAAGTTCCTTGACTACGAATCCAGAGGTCGCGGTTAACATGGTATTATATCATGGTATTTTTGCGGCACGTCCCAGAGTGGTGAATATATTCAGTAACGCCTTGTTGAAAGACCACTGTTCTTAATCGAATTATGAATAAGATTAAAGAATGTTAATTGGGGGGGGGGGGGGTTCTAAAAGACGGGGGTCCATTGACATTTGTTTTCTCGGACCCTAAGTATACGGCTTTACTGTTTGTACCCATTGTTGAGTTCTGCTAACCTACATAGGGTGTTAAGTTCTTCGTTCAACAAGGTGTTAAGGTGTTAAGGCACTACTATTTGTACCCATTGTTGAGTTCTGCTTACCTATACAGGGTGTTACGTTCTTGACCTACTTCTGAAATTATTTGGAAAACAAAATGAAATTTATTAATGCGGTGACTTCTTTTGACGTTTTTTTTCAAAGCCTAGCAAAAAAAATTCTTTCATATTCAGTAAAATTTGAATATCAAATATGTTCTGGAGGTGGGAATATCATCCATGTTTACATTACTTTAGAGGATTTAGCGGAGAAGTCGTGGATTGAGGTTGGAAAGAAAAGACAATTTGACATTCTCATATAGTTAATTGGCTGCGACGAATGCTGTACAATTATTTTGTTGTATGGGTGAATCCAAAATTTTCTTTAAAATCATTTTTTATGCTTATAAATATATGGATTTTTTTACTTGCATGTTTCACCACATTTTACCGTCTTCCACCATAAATTTGTATGTTTTACCCTATTTTATCCCGTGTTTAAGATTATTTGATATATAATATATCAAATATTAATATAAATATATAATATATCTCGATTGTATAATAGATACTGCAATCTTCTAGATTTAGATATATTTTCAAACTCAATTAATACCCTCAGAAAGAACTTACACATACTTATACCTGATGATCTCCTCACTTAGAGCCATTTTATTATTACATTTTCTTTACCAATCACCTACTTATGCATTAGCTCCACTATATATGATTAGTGCGTGCATATGTGTATATATGTTTGCATAGAATATGCGTACAGTGTACACACTTATGAGTGTGTTTGTATTTAAATTTGTATGTACGCATCTATGTATGTGTATATGTATGTATGTATGTGTATTTAAATGTATGCATGTATGCGTATACATATTATATATATATACATATAATAAGTATGTAAGTTTCTTCCTAATAATTGATTTCGATCCTCCTTGTTTTTATATACATTCTTGTAATTAAATTTATTATTACTGTAACTAAGCAATTACTATTACACAAATAATATTGAGATGAATGTTGTGCTCACCTATAATTAGAAACATCATTATAACCATGTATAAATGTAAATCATTGTCAAAATTATGTGATGTATTCTGTTGGCGAGCCAATAAATAAATAAAATAAAAAATAAAATTTAAGCACATGTTATCATTCTTCACAGTGTTTTTCTACGTTGGACCTGTTTTCATTATTTTATACCCTATTTCCCATGTTAAATAATGATTTATCACATTATCAATTGATTCAATGTCATTTATGAACCTTCGCTATGTTTTTCCAAGATTTACTATTTGTTAAGATATTTAACATCTTTCCATGTTAAACAATATTTGCATGTGTTTTACAACATTTTTTGGTAAGATATGGAGAAACATCGTTAAAAATACGGTTAAAAATGCTAAAATGTAGTAAACCTTGGTAAAATATGGTTAAGGATGACAAAAACACGGCAAAAATGAGGAACAGGTTAACCATTAGAACTTTTTTGAAAATTAAATAAAGAAAACTAAGAAAAATGGTAGAAAAAGAGTTAATACGCTCAAACATGACAAAACACGAGAAATATTGTGAAACATTGTCAAATATGGTTAAAAATGACAAAGCATGGCAAAAAATGAGGAATTCGTTAATAAACGGTACACTGTCTAAAAGACTGCCAAACATAGCATACATGGTAAAATGTGTTAAAACCTGGAATACTCACAATACAAGTTAAAACAAGAAAAGCATATGAAAAAGTGGTAAAATCGTTGAAACCTAGATAAAACATTGTTAAATACATTTAATAATGGTAAGATTAGCAAAAAATGACGAAATTTAGTAGGAAAAGTTGAAAAATGTAAAAATTTGTAAAACTTGCTGATCTTTTCCTAAGCATAGATAAATAAACATATTCAAAGCGACGAAAATAGGTTTTCATGCAAGAGAAACGCAATATCGGCGAAATGTTCACAATAATGAAAGTTCGAGAACAGACTATGATTGCCAAACATTTTCTTCCCACCACGATGTTGACTTTGCCTTGCAATGTGTTTTATAATGTTAGGAGTAGGCGGAAGGTAGCTCCACGGTTAGGTAGCGTGGGTGCAATCGGGAAATAGCTTGACGATTGATTCACGAACATCGCTCTTTGTTTCGAGGTTCGACAATTGCGTAACTGAGGATAATATTCCAAACTTTATCAATAGTAAAATAAAAGGAAGTAAAATCCAAGAAGAAAAAATAATACAACGAAATCCCACCCAATTTGAATCTTTCAAGTTAACTATACCAAAGAAGGATTTCAAAACCTACACGAAGAAAGAATTTTGCCGACTGGTAATATTTTAAGTTATAAAAGAAACGTCAACTTCATTACAGATATGTGCGATATCTACGATGTAATACTTTTGCCAGAAACGTGGTTATTACAAAACGAAACATCGAATCTATCCAATTATCCGAACATCCAGAGGTGGGGTACCTCTGCTGTAGATTGAGCAAACGGACCACCACGGGTTCGACCAAAGATATTAGAAGAACGAGATATGCTATGTTGGCCGCCGGACCGTAGGCGGAGTACTACCTAATTAGGGTACTTTGAATACGGGAAGAATTCGTTCATTTAGTTGATTTTATGTCGTAACCGTGTACAGTTTGTGCCCGTTTTATTCAAAATGCCGTCTTGTTCAGTGGAACTCTTCAAAAACACGACAAGTAATGTAAACTTTCAGATGAATGGAGTTTCATTTCACCGGTAAGTACAAAATTAGAGTACTTTATCAATTTTTAATGATTATTCAAAGTTTTTATTGACGTAAGGCCCCGTGAAAGCTAACATCGCCGCCATTAGAGGCTAGTGATGGGGACGCGATTTTTTTTTAAATACCTACCATCGATTTTTCGTAACATTAGCAGGGCCATATAAAAATACATTGAAACTTATTATTTCTTTTAAATTTTTTTGTAGATAATTATTATTGTAGATGCTGATTGGTGGTAGAAACAAATGCAATGCTTTTCTTTTAAAATCTTTATTTATAAAAATTAATGTTTCTTTGTTTGTTTCGCATGCGTCTCTGTACCATTTATCCGATTTTCAATGAAACTTTGGTGATTTTTTGTACCCGAGCCCGCGGAGGTTTCTATATACGAGTATAATGGTGAGCTGTGGCATTATGAAATTATTTCCTATACCATTCATCTGATTGGGATGAAATTTTGGTGTATAGTTATGGGCATGCCCGTGAAGTTTTCTATAAATATAATGGTGAGCTCTGGCGTTATGAAATATGTATATTTTTTACGTATGATCAGTTTGAAAAATGTTTGTATTTCATATAGTTTAACGGCAGGAAGGGAAGGAGAAGGGAAAGAGAATCCGGGACGAGGGATCCGATAGGGGAGGGTTATTTGGGTGGGGAGGGAAACGAAGAAGAGGGTTGGCGGGGGTGAGAGAGGGATGAGAGGGGTGAGAGAGGTAACAAAATTATTAACTGTGAAACAGAAATGTAAATATTTTCAGTATAATCCTGGTTAAAGACCACCATTGAGAATAGAAACAATGATTTGAATGGTTAAGCCGTGTTTGGCGACAAGATCTGAATAACCGGGTACTTCCCCACCTTCCTTTTACTCAGCTTCTTCCCCACTCCATCACCTGAAGCTTCCCAACATACCCCAATAAGGAAGTTGAGTGATTAATATTTTGACTTATAGCCAAGGCCAAATATATTATAGGCCAAACGTTTATTTGGATTTGTCAAATATATGTACGTATTTGTTGTTATTATTATATGAAATGGATTTCTAAAGATACATATTCGTATAGTGCTTTATAATAATATGTTGTTTATTGCATAACTTAGAAGTTTTTATTATTATACATGTCACATAACATATTATACACTTCAGGCCGCCGGCCGCCCAGAAAAGTCTCACAGTGAACTGGGCTGTAAACCGTTATTTCACTTTTGGTCTTTACTTTTCTGCGCGATGGTCCTGTATTCGCGCGGGGCACGTCAACAAATAGCGACGGCAATACCGTACCGGGAAGGAAAATCAAATATTCTAACTTAAAATATTAATTTAACTATGAAATCTTAATCAATTTTCTTTTTTTTTTAATAACATCAATTCTAATAGACGGTTAACTTTGGTAAAAAAATTACTGGAATTCCTTGTTGAAGAATTAAATTTTTTTCCATACAAAATGCTTAAGCGACGTGGTTTTCACAGTTCGAATTTTTTTATTTATTTATTTATTAAGTTAAAAGAAATACATATTTCGCTTTGTTAACTTAACTGTACATTGATTAAGACATAATATATATATTAATAATTATATCATATTTTTATTAAGTAAGAGCATTTTGGTTTTGCTCATTGATCTTGAGGGCAAACAGTTTTTTCTTGAATATACTTATTTTATTTACAGTTGTCAGGCTATCAGGAAGGAGATTATACATGTGTGCACCCTCATGGCCTATGTTTCTTTTACCACACTCTGTCTTTGCTGAATTTGTGTATAATTTATTATGTTGTCTTGTGTGGTGGTCATGTACTTGTGATGTTTTCATAAATGAAGTATTTGTGTGTATGAGGCCATTTTTTTGAATGACGTCACTCCCACACCCCGCCTCTTACCGCTCGGATTCCGCTCGTTTTGGTGGGCTTAATAAAATTTAAACTTTGAGAATTAATTTAATTATGAAAACAAAATTTAAAAAAAAAAAAAATACCAGTATTTAAGTTTGAATGCGAACATTGATAAAAAAAAATAAAAAAAATGGACTCAACTTCCTTATTGCGGAAGCCCTAGGCTCACTAGCTACAGATGGTTGGGAGCAGATGGGACTCTTGTGAAGTACTCAAATACAAAATAATCTAACATTGGGTAAACACTGAGAATCTCATTTTGTGGATTTTCACAACAACAAAAACACATTGAGAGTATTATTGTGATTAAATTGTTGAAAAAATCCAAAAAACTGTACGGACAAAATTTAATTATAGATTAGATGCAAAAAAATGATAAGGATTGATATGTATCGCACTTATTTCGATTTATCTGTTGTGAGAATATGAACTTTTCATTAAAATCAAAATTGTAACTTGAAAATTTTTTTCATTTAAATATCGACATTGCGATTTTGTATTATTGCCATCCCTATTAGACTTCATTTGTATGTATTGCTAATCGCCAATGCTATCGGGACGTGTACGCACAGAAATCTGTTCTATGTATTAGTGCCAACTGAAACGATACGTTTTTTGTGTAAGTTCGAAAAGGGGCGGACACCTTAGCGTAAGCGAAGGTGTGCAGTAGTATTGGTGAACAAAACCGGCGACACTGGGCAAAACAATTCCACACAGTATGAACTGCTCATAGCACATCTCGTTCTTCTAATATCTTTGGGTTCGACCCTACGGAGGAGTCGCAGTACTTTAATACGAGCTGCAGAAGTAAGAATATCGCTGGTATTCAGTCAACTACCAACGGAGGGACGATAAGCATACTGATTGTCTACATGCCGGTATGTTATGCGGACAACATTACCGACTTCACCAACTACCTTTTCAAAATACATACGATCATTCAAGATAACAAGCACTCTGAAATCATTGTAATGGGAGATTTCAACGCTCAACCCATATTTGGGAAAGAACTTTCTCATTTCGACACCGAAAATAAGTACAGTTGTATCGATATTGAAAGACTACCGAATGACGCATATACATTTATTAGCGATGCACACAATACAACTTCATATGCGAATACTTCTTAGACCTAAGTGAAGCCTTCGACAGGGTCTGTCATAAAACATTATGGGAGAAATTGAAAGCTAGGAATATACCTACCATATATATAAACAAACTATCCCGATGGCAATCCCGTCAGGAAAATGTTGTACGGTTTGTCAAGTATATACTCCTAGCCGATACTCAAGACCACGCCCTACATAGTTGTCCTTAATTGCTAATTTTTTTTATCTAATTTTTCTACAAAAATATGTATATCTTTATGGGACGTGTGGAATTGCACTAACCTCCCGACATCCTGGAATGAAAATAAGTTTTATTATCATTTACTAATTTTGAACCGCTTGGAGGAACCTATAGACTATAGACGATAAAATTAAGTAATTATACATTTTTTACAGTTCTTCACCATACATTATTATACACGTTTTACTAAGTTTATCTACGTCAACTTCTACGACGTTTTTTTATGGGACAACGCATGTCAAGGATATATATTCAGTGTACGGTATTTAATAAATTAAAAAAATGCAATCTTTTATGTTCATAATTTACGGTGTGTAACTACGTTTGACCATGTTTACTCAATTTTATAGTGTTTTACCATGTTTTTCAACGTTTTACTGTGTTTTGTCGTCTCCCACTCTATATATTTAAGCAACTTGTGATCTCTTTAATGTTATCATATTTTCTAGGTTATACCATCTTCTGTCCCATTTAGCATGTTTACCAATTTATTTTTAAAATTTTCAAGTTCATTTACCGTGTTTTAGAATATTTTACCTTAAATTATAGTGTTTTAGCATGTTGTTTACTTTTTGTATTATGTTTTACCATACTTCATACATCTTTTAATGATTTTTAATGGAATTATCAAATTTTCAAGCTTTTATCTATGTTAGAATTGTTTCACCATCTCCCACCATAAATTTAACTACGTTTTAAATCATATTTTATGATGTTTTACCTCGTTTTATCACATTTACTCTCGTTTTGCCGACGTTTATCACGTGTTGTGACGTTTTTTTAGTATCTCACCACGTTTCATCAGATTGAACCATGTTTTTATGAATTTTACCACGTTCTTTGGTGAAATGTGGTGATAAATTCAAAACATCACCCAGGTTTATCACATTTTACCACGTTCTTTGGTGAAATGTGGTGATAAATTCAAAACATCACCCAGGTTTATCACATTTTACCACGTTCTTTGGTGAAATGTGGTGATAAATTCAAAACATCACCCAGGTTTATCACATTTTACCACGTTCTTTGGTGAAATGTGGTGATAAATTCAAAACATCACCCAGGTTTATCACATTTTACCACGTTCTTTGGTGAAATGTGGTGATAAATTCAAAACATCACCCAGGTTTATCACATTTTACCACGTTCTTTGGTGAAATGTGGTGATAAATTCAAAACATCACCCAGGTTTATCACATTTTACCACGTTCTTTGGTGAAATGTGGTGATAAATTCAAAACATCACCCAGGTTTATCACATTTTACCACGTTCTTTGGTGAAATGTGGTGATAAATTCAAAACATCACCCAGGTTTATCACATTTTACCACGTTCTTTGGTGAAATGTGGTGATAAATTCAAAACATCACCCAGGTTTATCACATTTTACCACGTTCTTTGGTGAAATGTGGTGATAAATTCAAAACATCACCCAGGTTTATCACATTTTTCCACGTTTTGAAACGTTTACGGCGTAATATATCATGTTTTTTAGTATCTTTCTGCGTTTGATCATATTTTACCATGTTTTTATGTATTTTTCCTCGTTATTTGGTGAAATGTGGAAGATAATCAAAAATATATTTAAAACATCAGAAAAATTGGAAAATCACGCCGAAAATCAGTAAAATATACCTAAAGGCCCTAAAAACCAGGCTAACCATGATAACAATTTAAAAAAGGTTAAATACGGCTGTTTAGTCGAAAATGCGGTCAAAAATTTAATGAATGAAAAGTTGGCATAGCACAGTTAAAATTCTCGAAGACGGAAAATACTGTCCGAAAGGACATTTCCAATACCGGTCGGACATTTGCAGTGTCCGACTAGACATTTCCTCTCTCTGATAGGACTTTACGAGGTCCGATCGGACATTTTCTAGGTCCAGTAGGACATTTTCAGTGTCCGACTAGACATTTCCCCTGTCTGATGGGACATTTATAAGGTCCGATCGGACATTTTCTATGTCTAGTAGGACATTTCCCCTGTCCAGTAGGACATTATCAGTGTCCGACTAGACATTTCCCTGTCCGATGGGATAGTAACAAGGTCCGATCGGACATTTTCTAAGTCCAGTAGGACATTTTCAGTGTCCGACTAGACATTTTCTATTTTCTAATCGTTGATGAGAGCTTGAAAATGTGATAAATCATTATTAAACTTAAGAAAAAAGGTCAAAAATTTTAAACTACTGTAGAGAATGATAAAATGCGCTAAAATAATGTAAAACACGGTAAAAATGATATAATGGAAAAAAAACGGCAAAACAAAGAAAATGTATGGTGGAAGACGGAATAAATAGTAAAAAAACGTCCAGCATGGCTCAACACTGTAAAAAATGATAAAACGTGCTAAAATAACGTAAAACACGGTAAAAATGGTATAAAAGTTGGAAAATAAAAAAAAGGATGGTAAAAGACGATACAATGTGGTAAAACCTTGAAAATCTAATTAAAGTATTGTAAAAAAGGTTCCGTCCCCAATTAACTCATAAAAATGATAGATTACCGTAAAAATACTCAGATTAATTGATTGATGGTCGTAAAATATGGTACAATATCATTTAAAACCGTTTAATGTAGTCAAATGTATGGCAGAAGACTCTAAAACAGCGAACAGCATGCTAAACCTTTAAACATAGTCAAATATTGCAAAAAATCATTAAAAACCGTAAAAACTAGTCAAATATATGACGGAAGTCGTTTAACATGATGGATATGACATTGAAAAACTAAAATTTGGAAATCATCATTAAAAACCAGTAAACCAGTAAACTATAAAGCTCTTTATTAGTAGGAGACACATGTCAGCGCTATACTAGCAGCAGACACATACCTGGACGGATGACGAACCTCGTGCTGGCACTGTTGGTGGACGCGGTGGACTCTTTCGCTGCAGCAGCTGGACCAGAACGTCACAGCGGTGCTGCCAAGGTCTGGTATCTGTGAGAGGATACTGTATCAGCGCTTTTTTAGCAGCAGACACATACCTGGACGGATGACAAACCTCGTGTTGGCACTGTTGGTGGACGCGGTGGACTCTTTTGCTGCAGCAGCTGGACCAGAACGTCACAGCGGTGCTGCCAAGGTCTGATATCTGTGAGAGGATACTGTATCAGCGCTTTTTTAGCAGCAGACACATACCTGGACGGATGACAAACCTCGTGTTGGCACTGTTGGTGGACGCGGTGGACTCTTTTGCTGCAGCAGCTGGACCAGAACGTCACAGCGGTGCTGCCAAGGTCTGGTATCTGCGAGAGGATATTGTGTCAGCGCTTTGTTAGCAGCAGACACATACCTGGACGGATGACAAACCTCGTGCTGGCAATGTTGGTAGACGCGGTGGACTCTTTCGCTGCAGCAGCTGGACCAGAACGTCACAGCGGTGCTGCCAAGGTCTGGTATCTGCGAGAGGATATTGTGTCAGCGCTTTGTTAGCAGCAGACACATACCTGGACGGATGACAAACCTCGTGCTGGCAATGTTGGTAGACGCGGTGGACTCTTTCGCTGCAGCAGCTGGACCAGAACGTCACAGCGGTGCTGCCAAGGTCTGGTATCTGCGAGAGGATATTGTATCAGCGCTTTGTTAGCAGCAGACACATACCTGGACGGATGACAAACCTCGTGCTGGCACTGTTGGTGGACGCGGTGGACTCTTTTGCTGCAGCAGCTGGACCAGAACGTCACAGCGGTGCTGCCAAGGTCTGGTATCTGCTAGAGGATATTGTGTCAGCGCTTTGTTAGCAGCAGACACATACCTGGACGGATGACAAACCTCGTGCTGGCACTGTTGGTGGACGCGGTGGACTCTTTCGCTGCAGCAGCTGGACCAGTTTCCTCACTACCTAGGATTCTTGCTGCAGAGTATCCATGTTCTATCTTCGTATCACCTGTAATGTATTCTGTACTTCATTTTACTTAACTTAAAATAAGCTTTTATTTTATTTTTTTTAATAATTATATTTTTTGTAATACCTGCATAAACTGTAAAGCGCCCCTGTGGTGATATCTCACAAAAGCGGCGCTATACACATTGTCCAGTAAATAAATAAATAAAAAAGTATGGCGGAAGACTTGAAAAACACATTTTGTACCATTTTTACTGTGTTTTACCATATTTACCTTGACTTATAATGATTTTCAATGAATTGTCGAAATTTCAAGCTTTTACCCACCACTATCGTTTCCACACCTTCCATTATAAAATACTAAACATACTAAAATCAGGTAAAAGACGGTAAAAATGGGATAAACGATGGTAAAACAGAGAAACGATTGGTAAATTGTGGTAAAACGTAGAAATTCTTGGTGGTTGGAGGACAGAAAAATATGGCAGGACCTTGAAAGTGTGATAAAATCAACTTATAAAAATTATTGAATACCTTAAAATATGCCGATAAATTGGTTTATCCTTAGTAATCGTCGTAAAATATGATACATCAGTTAAAACTTTTTAATGTAGTCAGATGTATGGCGGAAGACGGTAAAACAGTGAAAAACATGCCAAACCTTGAAAAACATAGTAAAATATTGCAAAAGATTATTAAATACCGTAAAAACTAGTCAAATATATGACGGAAGACGTAAAACATCGTACAACATGATAAAACCTTGAAAAATATAGTAAAATATCATAAAAAACCGTAAAACCAGTCAAATATATGGCGGTAGATGGTAAAACATGGTTAATCCTTGAAAAACATTGTGAAATATGGGAAAACATAAATAAAAACGGTTGAAGTTAGTCAATAGTAGGGCGGAAGGCTTGAAAAACACAAGTAAGATTCAGAAAATCGTACCTTAAAACTAGGTTACCACGTAAAAACCGTGAAATATGTAAGCGTAAAAGTGGTACAATGCAGTTGTGTGGGCAAAGATGTAAAATGTCTGTTTAAAATGCAGTAAAAATGCAATAAGTAAGTAGAGACGCGAAAACATCAATACACGTTAATACTCGCTAAAGCACTTGTCATACGATTAGAGACAATATATATTCATAATATTAAACCATGTTTTTATGAATTTTGTATGAAAAACCGTATATCATGGAAAATAATCATAAAATAATGTAAAAATTGATAAAAACGCTAAAACAAAGTAAAAAGTGACTTAATATGGTAAAACAAAAAACGTGGTAAAACCGTAAAACATTGGCATTCATTGTGAATGTAAAACTGTTAAAAATTGAACAAATGATCAAACACGGTAAAACAAGGGATGAATTGTGTTTAATATGCTTAAACAGGAGAAAGCACAGCAAAATTGAGAAAATATGGTAAGTTTTTCAATTTTTAACAATTTAAATTCACATTGATTTCCAATGTTTTGCGGTTTGACCACATTTCTGCAAGTTTAACCACGTTTCGCTTTGTTTTACCATATTAAATCACTATTTACTTGGTTTTAGCGTGTTTTTCAAATTTTTATATTATTTTATGACTTTTTTCCATGTTTTACGGTGTTTCATACAAAACACACAAAAACATGGTTTAATATGATGAATATAGGTGTTTAAGTGTATAACTAGTGTTTTAGCGAGTAATACCGTGTATTGATTTTTTCACGTCTTTACGTACTTATTGCATTTTTACTGCATTTTAAACACGTACTTTACGTCTTTGGCCACACAAGTGCATTGTATGATTTTCTAAATTTGTAACTTTTTGCCATCTCTTGCCATTCTTTAAATTATTGACCGCATTTAACCATTTATTTAATTTTTAAACGTTGTAAGCCAGGTCTATAAGGGCCTTTACTATATTTCACTGATTTTGAAAATGATTTTTCAATTTTTCCTATGTTTTTCATTGCTTTACATATCTAATTGATTTTTGTCCATGTTTAACCAAGTTTCACCCAATAAGGAGGTAAAACACATAAAAACATGGTTCAATATGAAGAAACGTGGTAAGATACTAAAAAACGTCACAATACGTGGCAAAATGATATAAAAGAAGGTAAACATCGTAAAATATTATAAATGATGTATAACGTAGTTAAATTTGTGGTTGAAGATGGTGAAACAATTCGAACGTGGATAAAAGCTTGAAAATTTTATCAATTTTGAAAATCATTATAAGAAGTGTTGAAAATGGTAAAATATAGTTAAAAAGGTACAACATATGTTTATCAAGCCTTCCGCCCTACTATTGACAAGTTCAACTGTTTTTATTTATGTTTTACAATTTTTTTCAAGGTTTAATCATGTTTTACCATCTACCGCCATATATTTGACTGGTTTTCAACGATATTTTTTAAATTTTACTATGTTTTTCATGATTTTATCACATAGTACGATATTTTACGTCTTCCGTCATATATTTGATTGTTTCTACGGTTTTTAATGATGTTTTATCATATTTCACAATGTGTTTCAAGGTTTATCTATGTTTTACGTGTTTTTGCCTTCTACCGCCATACATTTGGCTAGTTTTAACGTTTTTTATGTCATTTTACAGTATTTAACTATGTTTTTCAAGGTTTTATCACGTTGTACGATGTTTTAACATCTACCGCCATATTTTTGACTGGTTTTTAATGATGTTTTCCAAATTTCACTATAGTTGGTTTTATCATGTTGACCTTTTTCAAGGTTTTTAATGATCTTTTGGAATATTTTACTATGTTTTTAAAGGTATAGCACGTTTTTCGCTGTTTGACCGTATTCCGCCATAAATTTGACTACATTAAACGGTTTTAACTGATGTTGTATCATATTTTACGACGATTACCAAGGATAAACCAATTTATTGGCATATTTTAACGGTATTCTATTATTTTTATGAGTTTGTAGCATCAAGAATCCAGATTAACTAATTTATAATAAGCAGCTTGACGCTACTTAGGTACGTACTCGCAGTCGAAATCAAAACAGATCAACCTACGTACTATAGGCACCTACAAGTCTACCAGGTGACAATACGTCACATGCCGTCTTTCACATTACGAGAACTCGCCAGAAGGTTCGAGTCTACCGCCTAGGCATAATTGCCGCGCCGCCGAAAGTTCGCGAAAGGTCCAGACCGAGCGAGTGGCCTCGATATAAGTGCCTTTTAACTACCTGCTGTTGCCACCGGCCGAACAGTATAAATAAGCCCGACGCAGCGAGTCAGTCAGTCAGTCATCAGTCCGCCGAGAATCAACGAGTGAATACCCGCGCTCCTCTTACTAGCGCAAAGGACAATTTACCCGGCTTCGCCCGAACCATCATGGACTCTATCGGGACATCATCTTAGCGCCTTGTCCAGATCGCCGTCCCTGGCAAGCGCTACTCGGATTACAAGCGCCCTGGTTCCAGTGTCTCTGACCAGTGCTTCTTCCACGCGACCATGACCACCACGAGGACACGCAGCATCCTCACTGGTCTACGCCACTCCCGTTCAACCGCCTACAAGGTCCACCGCACCTTCGGCCCTTCCGTCAGCACCGGAGTATTGATTCACCAGATCACCAGTGCCTGACAGTCATCGAGTCCGGTCTCAGCGCGCCGTCGCCAACTACTGCCTGGACCACATCATCGCAGCAACCGGAGTATTCAACATCTGTCCTAGACCATCTCCTCGTCACGGCAACTGACTCACCAATAAACAGAGTGACCTTCACGACACGCTTTTTATTCGTGCCTCTCACTTGATCCCCAAAAGTTGATTTTCAAAGTTTCATGGGGCTGCCATATTTTTCCGTCTTCCAACCACCAAGAATTTCTAGGTTTTACCACAATTTACCAATCATTTCTCTGTTTAACCATCGTTTATTCCATTGTTACTGTTTTTTACCTTATTTAGTATGTTTATTATGTTATAATAGAAGATGGTGAAACGATGGTGGTGCATAAAAACTTGAAATTTCGATAATTCATTGAAAATCATAATAAGACGTGGTAAATATGGCAAAACACAGTAAAAAAGATACAACATGTGTTTTTAAAGACTTCCTCCATACTTTTGAAGACTTCCGCCATACTTTTGACTAAGTTGAACTGTTTTTAAAGTTTTTTTACCATATTTTTCTATGTTTTTCATGGTTTTGTCATATTTTACGATGTTTTACAGTTTTAAATGATGTTTTACCATTTACATTACTGGTTTTTAATGACTTTTCTGAATATTACTATATTTTTCAAGGATTTATTATGTTTTACGATTTGAAACGTCTTCCGTCATATATTTAACTAGTTTTTACGGTTTTAAATGATTTTTTTCTGTATTTGACCATGTTTTTCAAGGTTCAGCATGCCGTTTGCTGTTTTAGAGTCTTCTGCCATACATTTGACTAAATTTAACGCTTTTCAATGATATTCTACCACATTATACGACCATTAATGAATGAATCGAAATATTCTTACAATTTTATAATTTTTGTGAGTTACTTGCTGACGAGGCCTGTTTAAAAATAATTTAATCAAATTTTCAAGGTTTAACCACAATTCACCGTCTTCCACCATACATTTGTATATTTTACCACAATCCACCGTCTTCCACCATATATTTGTATGTTTTACCACATTTTACCGTCTTCCACCATATATTTGTATGTTTTACCACATTTTACCGTCTTCCACCATATATTTATATGTTTTACCACATTTTACCGTCTTCCATCATATATTTGTATGTTTTACCACATTTTACCGTCTTCCACCATACATTTGAATGTTTTACCACATTTTACCGCCTTCCACCATACATTTGTATATCTTAAAATATTTTACCTTCTTCCACCATACATTTGTATGTTTTACAACATTTTACCGTCTTCCACCATACATTCGTTTGTTTTGAACGATCGGACTTATTCGATGTCCGATAGGACATTTCCAGTGTCCGATCGGACATATCCGTTGTCCGATCGGACATATTCGTTGTCCGATCTGACATGTCCAGTGTCCGATCGGACACATCCGATATCTGATCGGTCACATCCAATGTCTGAACGGACACATCTGATGATGTCCGGTAGGTTCGATGTCCGATCTGACATTTCCAGTGTCCGATCGGACACATCCGATGTCCAATCGGACACATCCAATGTCTGATCGGACACATCTGATGTCCGGTAGGATATTTCCAGTGTCCGACTGGACTTATCCGATGTCCGATCTGACATTTCCATTGTCCGATCGGACTTATTCGATGTCCGATAGGACATTTGCAGTGTCCGATCGGACATATCCGGTGTCCGATTGGACATTTCCAGTGTCCGATCGGACTTATTCGATGTCCGATAGGACATTTCCAGTTTCCGATCGGACATATCCGATGTCCGATAGGACATTTCCAGTGTCCGATCGGACATATCCGATGTCCGATCGGACATATTCGATGTCCGATCTGACATTTCCAGTGTCCGATCGGACACATCCGATGTCCAATCGGACACATCCAATGTCTGATCGGACACATCTGATGTCCGGTAGGATATTTCCAGTGTCCGACTGGACTTATCCGATGTCCGATCTGACCTTTCCATTGTCCGATCGGACTTATTCGATGTCCGATAGGACATTTGCAGTGTCCGATCGGACATATCCGGTGTCCGATTGGACATTTCCAGTGTCCGATCGGACTTATTCGATGTCCGATAGGACATTTCCAGTTTCCGATCGGACATATCCGATGTCCGATAGGACATTTCCAGTGTCCGATCGGACATATCCGATGTCCGATCGGACATATTCGATGTCCGATCTGACATTTCCAGTGTCCGATCGGACACATCCGATGTCCAATCGGACACATCCAATGTCCTGTCATCCTGTCCTGTATCCAATGTCACACATCTGATGTCCGGTAGGATATTTCCAGTGTCCGACTGGACTTATCCGATGTCCGATCTGACATTTCCATTGTCCGATCGGACTTATTCGATGTCCGATAGGACATTTGCAGTGTCCGATCGGACATATCCGGTGTCCGATTGGACATTTCTAGTGTCCGATCGGACTTATTCGATGTCCGAAAGGACATTTCCAGTTTCCGATCGGACATATCCGATGTCCGATAGGACATTTCCAGTGTCCGATCGGACATATCCGATGTCCAATCGGACACATCCAATGTCTGATTGGACACATCTGATGTCCGGTAGGACATTTCCAGTGTCCGACTGGACTTATCCGATGTCCGATCTGAAATTTCCATTGTCCGATCGGACTTATTCGATGTCCGATAGGACATATGCAGTGTCCGATCGGACATATTCGATGTCCGATCTGACATATCCGATGTCCGATCGGACACAATAAACAAAAATATATACCAAAAATATATTTGGTAAAACAAACGTGTTTTCGCGTTTTGTCATGTTTGAGCGTATTAACTCTTTTTCTACCATTTTTCTTAGTTTTCTTTATTTAATTTACACAAAAGTTTTAATGGTTAACGTGTTACTCATTTTATGCCGTGTTTATGTCGTCTTAAACCATGTTTTACCAAGGTTTACTACATTTTATCCTTTTTTTACCGTATTTTACTTAGTTTTACAATGTTATACTTTGTTAACGATATTTCCCATATATTACCAAAAAAACGTTGTAAAACACATGCAAATATGGTTTAACATGGCAAGATATTAATAAATATCTTAACAAATAGTAAATCGTGGAAAAACATAGCGAAGGTTCATAAATCACATTGAATCAATTGAAAATGTGATAAATCATTATTTAACTTGGGAAATACGGTATAAAAAAATGAAATAGGTCCCACGTAGAAAAACACTGTGAAGAATGAAAACATGCGCTAAAATAATCTTAAACACGGTAAAAATTCTAAAATGGGATAAAATTGGGTAAAACATACAAATGTATGGTGGAAGACGGTAAAATGTGGTAAAACATACAAATGTATGGTGGATGACGGTAAAATGTGGTAAAACATACAAATATATGGTGGAAGAAGGTAAAATGTGGTAAAACATACAAATATATGGTAGAAGACGGTAAAATGTGGTAAAACATACAAATATATGGTGGAAGACGGTAAAATGTGGTAAAACTTACAAATATATGGTGGAAGACGGTAAAATGTGGTAAAACATACAAATATATGGTGGGAGACGGTGAAATTTGGTAAAACATACAATTATATGGTGGAAGACGGTAAAATGTGGTAAAACATACAAATATATGGTGGAAGACGGTAAAATGTGGTAAAACATACAAATATATGGTGGAAGACGGTAAAATGTGGTAAAACATACAAATATAAGGTGGAAGACGGTAAAATGTGGTAAAACATACAAATATATGGTGGAAGACAGTGAAATTTGGTAAAACATACAAATATATGGTAGAAGACGGTGAAATGTGGTAAAACATACAATATATGGAAGAAGACGGTTCAATGTGGTAAAACAAACGAATGTATGATGGAAGACGATAAAGTGTTGTAAAACATACGAATGTATGTCGGAAGACGGTAAAATGTGGTAAAATATTCAAATGTATGGTGGAAGACGGTGAAATGTGGTAAAACATTCAAATGTATGGTGGAAGACGGTGGATTGTGGTAAAATATACAAATGTATGGTGGAAGACGGTGAATTGTGGTAAAACCTTGAAAATTTGATTTTATTTTTAAAAAGGCTTCGTCCGCAAGTAACTCACAAAAATAATACAATTGTCAAAATATTCCGATTCATTCATTAATGGTCATAAAATGTGGTAGAATATCATTGAAAAGCGTTAAATTTAGTCAAATGTATGGCAGAAGACTCTAAAACAGCAAACGGCATGCTGAACCTTGAAAAACATGGTCAAATATAGAAAAAAATCATTTAAAACCGTAAAAACTAGTTAAATATATGACGGAAGACGTTTCAAATCGTAAAACATAATAAATCCTTGAAAAATATAGTAATATTCAGAAAAGTCATTAAAAACCAGTAATGTAAATGGTAAAACATCATTTAAAACTGTAAAACATCGTAAAATATCACAAAACCATGAAAAACATAGAAAAATATGGTAAAAAAACTTTAAAAACAGTTCAACTTAGTCAAAAGTATGGCGGAAGTCTTCAAAAGTATGGAGGAAGTCTTCAAAAACACATGTTGTATCTTTTTTACTGTGTTTTGCCATATTTACCACTTTGCTACGCGCAATAAAAGAATGTTGTAGGTAATATAAGATATGGTACATAGATGGAATCAATTTGCACGGTGAACAGCTTCATTTCCTGTGACGGAAACTTGGACGCCAAACTATACCAGTGAAGACAAAGTATGCTGAACTGTGTGATAGAGTTTGAGAATCATCATCAGGGATGGGCACTGTTTTTTACATTAATTAGAGCTTTGGAGTCATACTAAATAAAAAAAGATGTGGATTGATATTAAAGATTTATTAATTAATATGTCTGGGTTTAAACACATACCTGTGGACAAATTCTACACTTGAGCTATCTATCTAGAACCTAAGATCACTCGATGCGACGATTCGGGTTCCTAGAAACGGAATGGAGACTCCACGGGCCTGAGGAGCCCTCCAACTCCCTCCTCATGGCATCAGCGTCTGGTCTGACGGCTCTTTCCTCCCTCTGGCTGGAGTGCGCGTGGACCCTCGACATGAGGTCGGTTGAATCCCCAAATTCCACAAATAAGCGGACACGAAGATACGGTAGTGCGATGTGTCGTCTATTCAGCCGCTGTGCAGCTCGAACATGGTCGGATGACTTAAATATCCCGCGCACATGAATGTTACAAAGACGGTATCACCGCCCGCCATTATAACCGGAATTCCGAACTTGAATTTCCCGATAAGACAATTAAATCAGCTCGGTCGCTCCTCGACCGGCTGTAAACTTAACGATCACATAATACTACTAAATTGCACACCGATCCGTTACACTTTATTAATAAATAATCCACATTTTGGTGACAAGTCGGTAACGTGCCGTGGCCTGTAGGCGCGTTCCCAAGAAGTTACCCGAATATACGACCAATAACCCTCTGGAGTTCAAATCTTAAACTATTCCAGGAGAAAAGATGAAACTGTACACAGCCAGTCGATTATAATGAACTGACTGCAATTTACCCGGGGTAATTATGAAACATTTATAACTTTAGTTAGGAAAATAATTATTTATAAAACAAAAGTTATTATTTTCTTAACAACGTCTTATAATGATTTTCAATAAATTATCGAAATTTCAAGCTCTTATGCACCACCATCGTTTCACCATCTTCCATTATAAAATAATACGCATACTAAATAAGGTAAAAGACGGTAAAAATGGAATAAACGATGGTAAAACAGAGAAATGATTGGTAAATTGTGGTAAAACTTAGAAATTCTTGGTGGTTGGAGGACGGAAAAATATGGCAGGTCCTTGAAACTTTGAAAAATAACTCATAAAAAAATAGAATACCGTTAAAATATGCCGATAAATTGGTTTATCCTTGGTAATCGTCGTAAAATATAATACAACATCAGTTAAAACCGTTTAATGTAGTCAAATTTATGGCGGAATACGGTAAAACAGCGAAAAATGTGCTATACCTTTAAAAACATAGTAAAATATTGCAAAAGATCATTAAAAACCTTAAAAAAGGTCATATATATGACGGAAGACGTAAAGCATCGGACAACATGATAAAACCATGACAACTATAGTAAAATTTGGAAAACATCGTTGAAAACCAGTCAAATATATGGCGGTAGATGTCAAAACATCGTACAACGTGATAAAACCTTGAAAAACATAGTTAAATACTGTAAAATATCATAAAAAACCGTTAAAACTAACCAAATGTATGGCGGTAGAAGGCAAAAACACGTAAAACATAGATAAACCTTGAAACACATTGAAATATTGTAAAACATCATTAAAAACCGTAGAAACAATCAAATATGTGACGGAAGACGTAAAATATCGTACTATGTGATAAAACGATGAAAAACACAGTAAAATTTAAAAAAACATCGTTGAAAACCAGTCAAATATATGGCGGTAGATGGTAAAACATGATTAAACCTTGAAAAAAATTGTAAAACATAAATAAAAACAGTGGAACTTCTCAATAGTAGGGCGGAAGGCTTGAAAAACACATGTTGTACCTTTTTTACTATATTTTACCATTTTTACCAGTTCTTATAATGATTTTCAAAAATATTAAATTTTTAAGCTTTTATCCACGTTCGAATTGTTTCACCATCTTCAACCACAAATTTAACTACGTTATACATCATTTATAATATTTTACGATGTTTACCTTCTTTTATATCATTTTGCCACGTATTATGACGTTTTTTAGTATCTTACCACGTTTCTTCAGATTGAACCATGTTTTTATGTGTTTTACCTCCTTATTGGGTGAAACTTGGTTAAACATGAAAAAAAAACAATAAGATATTTTATTTGGTAAAATATTTTTAAACTTTCAAAACATCACCTCGTTTTATCACATGTTGCCACGTTTACCACGTGTTGCTACGTTTGTTAGTATCTTACCACGTAGCGTATCTTAGCGAATAATACTGTGTATTGATTTTTTCACGTCTTTACGTACTTATTGCATTTTTACTGCATTTTAAACACGTACTTTACGTCTCTTACGCCACACAAGTGCATTGTATGATTTTCTTAATGTGTCACTTTTTGCCATCTCTTGCCATTCTTTAAATTATTGGCCGCATTTAACTATTTATTTAAATTTTAAACCTTGTAAGCCAGGTCTATAAGGGCCTTTACTATATTTCACTGATTTTGAAAATGATTTTTCAATTTTTTCTATGTTTTTCATTGCTTTACATATCTTATTGATTTTTGTCCATGTTTCACCAAGTTTCACCCAATAAGGAGGTAAAACACATAAAAACATGGTTGAATATGACGATACGTGGTAAGTTACTAAAAAACGTCACAATACGTGGAAAAATGATATAAAAGAAGGTAAACATCGTAAAATATTATAAATGATGTATAACGTAGTTAAATTTGTGGTTGACGATGGTGAAACAATTCGAACGTGGATTAAAGCTTAAAAATTTTATCATTTTTGAAAATCATTATAAGAACTGGTAAAAATGGTAAAATATAGTAAAAAAGGTACAACATGTGTTTTTCAAGCCTTCCGCCCTACTTTTGACAAGTTCAACTGTTTTTATTTATGTTTTACAATTTTTTTCAAGGTTTAATAATGTTTTTCCATCTACCGCCATATATTTGACTGGTTTTCAACGATGTTTTCCAAATTTGACTATAGTTGTCATGGTTTTATCATGTTATCCGATGTTTTACGTCTTCCGTCATATATATGACCTTTTTTAAGGTTTTTAATGATCTTTTGCAATATTTTACTATGTTTTTAAAGATATAGCACGTTTTTCGCTGTTTTACCGTATTCCGCC
The DNA here is from genome assembly GCA_026573805.1 of Hesperophylax magnus. Taxonomy (NCBI): domain Eukaryota; kingdom Metazoa; phylum Arthropoda; class Insecta; order Trichoptera; family Limnephilidae; genus Hesperophylax; species Hesperophylax magnus. The sequence goes on along the minus strand of JAIUSX010000068.1, from coordinate 111,133 downwards.
ATAAATTTGACTACATTAAACGGTTTTAATTGATGTTGTATTATATTTTATGATGATTACCAAGGATAAACCAATTTATTGGCATATTTTAACGGTATTCTATTTTTTTTATGAGTTAATTTTCAAAGTTTCAAGGACCTGCCATATTTTTCCGTCCTCCAACCACCAAGAATTTCTAAGTTTTACCACAATTTACCAATCATTTCTCTGTTTTACCATCGTTTATTCCATTTTTACCGTCTTTTACCTTATTTAGTATGTGTATTATTTTATAATGGAAGATGGTGAAACGATGGTGGTGCATAATAGCTTGAAATTTCGATAATTTATTGAAAATCATTATAAGACGTTGTTTTGAAAATAATTACTTTTGTTTTATAAATAATTATTTTCCTAACTAAAGTTATAAATGTTTCATATTACCCCGGGTAAATTGCAGTCAGTTCATTATAATCGACTGGCTGTGTACAGTTTCATCTTTTCTCCTGGAATAGTTTAAGATTTGAACTCCAGAGAGTTATTGGTCGTATATTCGGGTCACTTCTTGGGAACGCGCCTACAGGCCACGGCACGTTACCGACTTGTCACCAAAATGTGGATTATTTATTAATAAAGTGTAACGGATCGGTGTGCAATTTAGTAGTATTATTTAGTAGGTTTTTAATGACTTTTCTGAATATTACTATATTTTTCAAGGATTTATTATGTTTTACGATTTGAAACGTCTTCCGTCATATATTTAACTAGTTTTTACGGTTTTAAATGATTTTTTTCTATATTTGACCATGTTTTTCAAGGTTCAGCATGCCGTTTGCTGTTTTAGAGTCTTCTGCCATACATTTGACTAAATTTAACGCTTTTCAATGATATTCTACCACATTTTATGACCATTAATGAATGAATCGGAATATTTTTACAATTGTATTATTTTTGTGAGTTACTTGCGGACGAAGCCTTTTTAAAAATAAAATCAAATTTTCAAGGTTTTACCACAATTCACCGTCTTCCACCATACATTTGTATATTTTACCACAATCCACCGTCTTCCACCACACATTTGAATGTTTTACCACATTTCACCGTCTTCCACCATACATTTGAATGTTTTACCACATTTTACCGTCTTCTGACATACATTCGTTTGTTAAACCACATTGAACCGTCTTCTTCCATATATTTGTATGTTTTACCACATTTAACCGGCATCCACCATACATTTTTTATGTTTTACCACATTTAACCGTCTTCCGACATATATTCGTATGTTTTACCACATTTTACCCTCTTCCACCATACATTTGTGTGTTTTACCACATTTTACCGTCTTGCACCATACATGTGTATGTTTTACCACATTTAAGAGTCTTCCATCATACATTTGTATGTTTTACCACATTTTACAGTCTTCCACCAAACGTTTTTCTGTTTTACCCTATTTTATTCCGTCTTAGAGTTTTTAGCTTGTTTTACATTATTTTAGCACATGTTGTCATTCTTCACAGTGTTTTTCTTCGTTGGACCTGTTTTCTTTATTTTATACCTTATTTCCCAGGTTCAAAAATGATTTTCAAATTTTCAATTTTTTTAATGTCCTTTATAAAACTTAGTTATGTTCTTTCACGTTTTGTTGATATATTTTGAAGAAATATCGTTGACAAAGTAGACTAACATTGTAAAGTTTTGTAAAATACGGTAAAAAATGATAATATTTGGTAAAACTTGGTAAAACATGGTTAAAGATGACAAAAGCATGCCAATAAATGAGGAACACGTTAACCCAACTATTGTGAAAATTAAATATAGAAAACTCAAAAAAGTGTTAAAAAAAGAGTTTTACACGGTTCACTGTCTAAATGACTGCCAAACATAGAATACACAGAAAAAAATTGGTAAAACCTGGAGTACTCACAATACATGGTAAAACAAGTACGAAAATGTAAAAAAATGGTAAAATCGTTGAAACCTAGCTAAAACATGGTTAAATTCAGTTAAAAATGGTAAGATTAGCATAAAATTTCGATATTTAGTAGAAAAAATTGAAAAATGTTAAAAATTGTAAAACTTGGTTATACGTTTTTAAGCATAGTAAAATAATTATATTAAAAGCGACGAAAATATGTGTTCATGCAAAAGAAAGGCAATATCGGCAAACTGTTCACAATAATGAATGTTCGAGAATAGACTAAATCAAAGTACACAGTGAAAAGGGAATATAGAACGTTCAATGCGTAATTTTCACTAAAAGTGCTGGAAAACACGTTAAAATTGTAAAATTATAATAATATAAAATATATTAAAAAAAATATTTCGCTAACTTAATATATTTTTAGTATTTTATGTTTTTTAGGCCTTTAACGATATTTAACTGAATTTCATTGGATTAATCGTCTTGTGAACTTTTCCAATGTGTGAAATTCTTTAGTCTATTAGCCACTTTTTTATTCTTCATTGTATTTAGTTTGTAAGTTTTTCCGTTCTACTTCTTATTCTATATCTATTCCGTTCATTTTTTGAAAAATATCATCTTTGACATTTTTTGACACTATTAACCGTTTTTTGCCTTTTTCTGGATTGTTCTTTGCGATTTTTTACCAATTTAAACTTACCATTTACCACTTTTTCGTTTTTTTTCAGCACTTTTACTGAATTTTTTTTTTTCACTGTGTACTTTGATTTAGTCTGTTCTCGAACTTTTATTATTGTAAACATTTCGCCGACATTGCGTTTCTCTTGCATGAAAACCTATTTTCGTCGCTTTGAATATGTTTATTTAACTATGCTTAAGAAAATATCACCAAGTTTTACAAATTTTAACATTTTTCAACTTTTCTTACTAAATTTCGTCATTTTTTGCTAATTTTACCATTATTTAATGTATTTAAAAATGTTTTAGCTAGGTTTCAACAATTTTACCATTTTTCCACATGCTTTTCTTGTTTTAACTTGTATTGTGAGTATTCTAGGTTTTAACACATTTTACCATGTATACTATGTTTGGCATTCTTTTAGACAGTGTACCGTTTAGTAACAAATTCCTCATTTTTTGCCATGCTTTGTCATCATTAACCATATTTGACAATTTTTCACAATATTTCTCGTGTTTTGTCATGTTTGAGCGTATTAACTCTTTTTCTACCATTTTTCTTAGTTTTCTTTATTTAATTTACACAAAAGTTTTAATGGTTAACGTGTTACTCATTTTTTGCCGTGTTTTTGTCATCTTAAACCATGTTTTACCAAGGTTTACTACATTTTATCATTTTTTACCGTATTTTACTTAGTTTTAAAATGTTTTACTTTGTTAACGATATTTCCCATATCTTACCAAAAAACGTTGTAAAACACATGCAAATATGGTTTAACATGACAAGATACTAATAAATATCTTAACAAATAGTAAATCGTGGAAAAACATAGCGAAGGTTCATAAATCACATTGAATCAATTGAAAATGTGATAAATCATTATTTAACTTGGGAAATACGGTATAAAAAAATGAAATAGGTCCAACGTAGAAAAACACTGTGAAGAATGAAAACATGTGCTAAACTAATCTTAAACACGGTAAAAATTCTAAAATGGGATAAAATGTGGTAAAACATACAAATGTATGGTGGAAGACGGTAAAATGTGGTAAGACATACAAATGTAGGGTGGAAGACGGTAAAATGTGGTAAAACATACAAATATATGGTGGAAGATGGTGAAATATGGTAAAACCTTGAAAATATGATTAAATTATGGTAAAAAAGTCCTCGTCCGCAATCAACTCATCAAAATGATAGAATACCGTAAAAATATTCCGATTAATTAATTTATGGTCGTAAAATATGGTACAATATCATTTTAAACCATTTAATGTAGTCAAATGTATGGCAAAAGACTCTTAAACAGCGAAAAGCATGCTAAACCTTTTAAAAGTCAAATATTGCAAAAAATCATTAAAAACCGTAAAAACTAGTCAAATATATGACGGAAGACGTTTAACATGATGGAAATGACCTTAAAAAACTAAATTTTGGAAAATATCACTAAAAACCAGTAAAGTATATGCTAAAACGTGATTGAACCTTGAAAAGCATTGTGAAATATGATAAACCACCATTAAAACCGTAATACATCGTAAAATATGATATAACCGTGAAAAACATAGAAAAATATGGTAAAACATCTCCTAAATCAGTTAAACGTAGTAAAAAGACGGTAAAACGGTATAACATAATTAAAACTTGAGAAACACAGTAAAATATTGTCAAATATCATTTAAAACCATAAAATATAGTCAAATATATGGCGACAGACGGTAAACATCGTACTACGTGATAAGACCTTGCAAAACATAGTAAAAACACATCGAAAAGTAGTAGGAAACATTGAAAGACATTGTTAAACGTATCGTGTAAGATAGCCTAGACTGTCTTTTAAGATTGCCAAACATTTTCTTCCCACCACGAAGTTGACTATGCCTTGCAATGTGTTTTATAATGTTAGGAGAAGGCGGAAGGTAGCTCCACGGTTAGGTAGCATAGGCGCAATCGGGAAATAGCTTGACGATTGATTCACGATATTGAGAGATATACGCTACATACATTTACACATTATGTAACCATGTGTCCCCGAAAGGGAAGGACAGAGGGTTTACTGCTGTAGGTATGACAAAAGTCGATAAACTTACATCTGCAGGCGTCTTGAGTGGAAATTCACTATATTAATATTTTTTCAAACAAAATTTCTCTTTCCCCGTAGGAATATGCAGTGAGGATGTACGGCCGAATAACAAAATACGACATATTTGTGCAGTCTGTTTAGCAAAGTAGGTTATGTTTAAGAACTGCCATTGACATAATCGAGGCGAAAGTATTATATTTTGCTTTTCAAAATATTTCTAAGAGTTAAAAACATCGCTCTTTGTGTCGAGGTTCGACAATTGCGTAACTGAGGATAATATTCCAAACTTTATCAATAGTAAAATAAATGGAAGTAAAATCCAAGTAGGAAAAATAATGCAACGAAATCCCACCCAATTTGGATCTTTCAAGTTAATTATACCAAAGAAGGATTTCAAAACCTACACGAACAAAGAATTTTGCCGACTGGTAATGTTTTAAGTTATAAAAGAAACGTCAACTTCATTATAGATATGTGCGATATCTACGATGTAATACTTTTGCAAGAAACGTGGTTATTACGAAACGAAACATCGAATCTATCCAATTATCCAAACATCCAGGGGTGGGGTACCTCTGCTGTAGATTGAGCAAACGGACCACTACGGGTCTGACCCTACGGAGGAGTCGCAGTACTTTAATACGAGCTGCAGAAGTAAGAATATCGCTGGTATTCAGTCAACTAACAACGGAGGGACGATAAACATACTGACTGTCTACATGCCGGTATGTCATGCGGACAACCTTACCGACTTCACCAACTACCTTTTCAAAATACATACGATTATTCAAGATAACAAACACTCTGAAATCATTGTAATGGGAGATTTCAACGCTCAACCCATATTTGGGAAAGAACTTTCTCATTTCGACACCGAAAATAAGTACAGTTGTATCGATATTGAAAGACTACCGAATGACGCATATACATTTATTAGCGATGCACAGAATACAACTTCCTATGCGAGTACTTCTTAGCTTATGCTAAATATGTTTAGGGTAAATATGTCTATGGTCTAGCATACCACGAGGAAGTGGAAGTATTAATGAAAGATTATGGACTACATATGGTAATGCTTAGTGAAACGTGAATTTCTGATGAAATTATCCACTCCGAAATTACATTTCCCGGTTATACCACTATCAGATGTGATTATTTCAGTCGTCATACAGGAGGATTTGTTATTTATATGTTAAATTTTTGTACATACAATAAACATAAATCTATAAATCATAATATATAAATGCACTTTTGTATCAATCTCCAAACCAAAAGATAAAATATTTTTAAAACGCCTAACCATGTACATTGAAAACGTATGTACCAGACATAAGAAACCCAAACAGATCCTTCATAAAGATTAATCTCCCCATATTGCAGCCATGTTATCTTGCAAATAATTATACATATTTTTCCAACGACCATTATTATAAAATGTGATGGTCCTGACTTTCTAAATTTCTACCTACGTTAAAATAATGATGATTTCTTCTGTCTGATCTGTAAAATGTTGTAACATCCTGGTCATTGTCCTTCGATTTTCCTAAGCTATTGGTGGCGCCCTTTAGAAGGCATACCTTAAAAGGAAACCCTAGCTAAGCCTTTCGATCCCCGTATGGAGTATACAGTAACAATATCTTAAGTGTTATTTTCGCAATAATGCTCTTTTTCAGCGTTGTGTTATCTTTTTCGGTTTTGAAATTCATATGAAGGGGACTTCCCCTATATGAACGAGCTATTAATGCATACGTTTGTGGTAATCCAGGTTCGTTTAAATTAGAGTGAGTGATATATTGACTATTGAAATTTTTTTTAAATTTTCTTATAAAACCGTGCGCTTAACCTACTCTCGTCCCCCACGGTACGCCTAACTCTAATACACTAGTCGTCCCTTGTATTTATTTTTTTTCTTTCCGACCTTAAATAAATCCGAGAACATGAAATAGTTTCGTTATTGCACAAATTAGTATAATATAGTACCGACATGCATAGAGTGTCGGTTTTCGGGGAATTCCCTGCCATCTCAGATCCGGGGTCGCCTCCATCTGTTTTAATATATATTAGTTTTTGTTACTCGACACTCAATCTTTTTAAAGGGAAGGAATGAGAGGGGGGGGGGAGAAGAGGAAGGAGAAAGGGTAAACTACATGAATGAAATATTTTTCAAACTACGTTGGCTCCTCCACTAACCAATACGATAACGGTGAATGGTGATCAGAAATCAAACATTGACTCCGACGCGGCTGGACTGTCCCCCCATAGCTGGCAACCCATTTCATAAAGGTACCCTGACCTATGCGGATCCGTTCACGTCCGAGAGAAAACGAATTAAGTCATCACCCCATTTAAAATGATTAAATTGAATTGCTCTAACGCCCATAAAATTGAAATAGTAAGAGAAGCGCGGGTATTCACTCGTTGATTCTCGGCGGACTGATGACTGACTGACTGACTCGCTGCGTCGGGCTTATTTATACTACACGGCTGATGGCAACAGTAGGTAGTAAATTGCAATTAAATCGAGGCCACCCGCTCGGTCTGTATGTTTTGGGAACCTTCGACAGCGCGGCTATTATGCATAGGCGGTAGACTCAAACCTTCTGGCGAGTTGTCGTAGTATCTCAGACGGACTGCAGTATTATTCTCGTCGATAGACAAGTAGGTGCTTGAAGTACGGAGGTTGCTTTGTTTACGATGCGATTTCGACTGCAGGTACATAATTCGGGAGTAGGTACTAAGTAGGTCGAGCGGTTTATTATTAATTAGTTAATCTAGATTTTTCTCGACGCCACAGGGTTGTGATTTTGAATGTATTTTTATAAACTTTTCTTCAATAATTGCAGTATCTTTTTGTGGCATTATTTTAATTTAATTTAACTTTGTAAATACACTATTAAATCAAAAAGGATCATCATGCTTCCAAAACAAATGGTTTCTTCGTCAGGATAAACATGATATTATTATTACTGTTTTTTACAGTTAGAGAAATAATTTCAGTGTGCATTTACTTCTTAAAAGATTGCATTTCTTACGTGATTAGTGCAACTTTTGCATTTCTCCACTAAAATTGTAATTTCCCTTGGTAAATGACCTTATAATATTATTAACTATACAAAAGGTATTTCTAAAACCTCCAACAGGCATTCAATGTTACAGAGACAAGATTCCAAATCTTCAGTTACCTCCATAACTTGTTGGGGAACATGGCTTGACGCAGCTATATTTATGCTAACAATTACGACAAATGTAAAAATGTCAAATTTATTAGTTTTCAGACAATCTTTGATAATTCTGTTTTTTTTTTTTTTGTGTGTATAAAATGTTAACAAAAATATATAAAAAAATATTTTTTACATTTAATAATAATACTCTAATAATTAAAAATTATCTAATCAAACAGTATTCCTACCTGCTATTAGCTGCTCCTAGCTGCTTCTAGAACTGAACGTGAATGTGAACCAACCGATAACTGTGAACGTATTTATTCGGTTTGATGCAGCTCTTGAAACTGGTTTAACCCATTGCTTCCTCGAGCAAGTTAACTCTATTCCTCTCAACTTTCTTTACGTGTTATTTAATGGAGGTCCCCGTTAAACGCTGGTTCTAGGTGCGTTTAAGCTTTCCATAAAATTGTAATAAGCTCACAAGCTTAACAACATGACATTTGTCCTCTTCTGCTGATTTGTTCAAAAGCTGAAACGGACTAAGAATGAGCATTTAACAGGAACCTTTCAACTTAACAAAAACAAATTGCCACTGAATGCCCCATTTGATGAGTTTGTCACACCCGAATTTTTGCGAAACAACTGGGCCTAATGTGGCTAGTGTTCGGCCACAAATGAACCAACTGTACATTAGGTACTATTCCCATCTTATTTTTTACCAATCCATGGTACTTGTATGTATGATATGTATTTATACTCTCTATGGTATGTTTGGGATCGCACCAACCAATGTAAAAGGATCTAAGGTCTGAAACCAACAAGGCAGTAATGATAATTATTATTATAAAGGAAACCAACCCGCAGAAGGCGCGCTGCTAGGAGGCGCTAGTGTAGCATACTGCCATCAGAACAGTGGGAAAGTTGAAGGTATTGTCTCGCTTCAGTATACATAATGACTGTTGTTTGATTCTAGATGGAAAGACATCAGATTGGACGACGGTGTTGAACCTGAATGTGATAGCGCTGATCATCGCTACTCGGAAGGCCCTGAAGAGCATGAGGACTCGAGGAGATGATGGTCAGATCATCAATATCAACAGGTTCAACTTTCCACTTATTATCATCCTCATAAATAAAAATAATTCATCAATGTTAAGAGATTACGGAAGAAATGATGAAGCACACTTCACTTTGAGGCAAGAGGTTGCTGTTTCAGATTCATATTTAAAGATTGTTCATTTAAATTCATTTACTCCACTAAAACACATTTCTAAAATAATTGAATAAACACCAGTGCTCCGTCAACGTTTGCAAAAACATCTCGAGAATAAAAGACACGCATTCATCACTGAAAATCTCGGTTATTTTTCAGGTGACAAATCAAATAAGCAATAAATGTTGAATGAAACATACGGGTACACATTGAATTATTTGGCGGGCTTAGAATAAACCGACGTAGCGCAAAGGTAGAGAATCTGACCGACAGTCAGAAAGCTGCGGGTTCAATTTCCGTCAGTGGCATTTATTTTTTAAATTTATACAATACGGGTGTTTCAGGCCTGTCATCCTTTGTGCTATGCATAAAAAAATTATTTATAAACATTAAAATATTTGAAAAAAGATTAATATGTACTTATTTTTCAGAAATTATTGTAAGGAACGTATGAATAAATACATGTTATGTGTGTGTTTCAGCATTGTGGGCCACCAGATCCCTCGCCACCAGGGCTTTAACGTCGGTATCTACTCCCCCAGCAAGTACGCAGTCACCGCCCTCACAGAGACTGTGTCCCACGAGCTCTCTGTCCTCAACTCTAACATCAGAGTCTCCATAAGTTTATCAAATATCCATCGCTTCAATTCGCACAATGTCATATTTAGGGAAACTGTGTCTTTTTAAGAAGAAGGAACAGAGTCAAGCCACTCATTCTCACGCGGCACATGCCGAACATATTCAAATATTGTTTGGCGCGGGAACATCTCCAAAGAAACCAATGACACTAGTTGTTCTGAGCAAATAGGGTTGATATACCGTCGAAAAGTAGTAAAACTGCCCCCACGACCTTTTATACTTACAACTTAGTTGTACCTCAAATTTGTAATCTTCTCCGTAAGAATATATATATATATATATATATATTATGTATAATGGTACATAACCGTTTTATAGAATCACGGACATGAATAAATAAAGTTTTTGTTTGTTTTTCTTCTTCATTGAATTAACTTATTTTGTGCTAATTTACATATAATTTTCTTTTGTTTTGTTGACTTCTAAATAAATAATTGCCGTTAATTCTAAATAAATATTTTTATGTTAGATGTGACTTCAATACCTATGTGTGTTGCATACACACATACGTAAATACATCTCCTTCCCCTTGTTCTATTAGGATCGTGATCCCATCCTCCTCTTGCTCTCTCCCTGGGCTACTTCAACGGCCTCCGGCCTTGGACAGGCCTGTAATGGACGGAGGACGGAGACCCAACTATATCTACTATAATCGGTCATTTTCAATATTTATTATTATTTTTTGCAAAAAAGTTACACAAAACAAATAATTATGTAATGTAAAAAGCATAAGATTCATTTTTTTTTTTTTTTTTTTTTTTTAATTTTTATTATCAATATAAAGTTTTTTTACAGGTTTTTTTTTCGATGTCTGTCTCACTAGGATAAACCTGTGTCGAGACAGACGTATTTGATACATGAACAGGGTGGCCACAGACCTGGAAAACCGGGAAAACCGGGAATTATCAGGGAATTTTACCGAACCGGGAATTATCAGGGAAATGTCAGGGAATTTCAAAATATTCTTAAAATATCAGGGAATTCCAAAAATAAAACGAAATTCGTTATTTACGATTTGTGAAGTCCCAAAGTTGTGTTTTATTACTTTTACTTGCGGCGTGTGTAACAAAAGATATGCCGACAAAGACAAACTAGATAAGTAGGTATTTTTTTATTATTATTTTCGTAAATAGCCCTTACAACACAATCATGTCGTAAACCACCCGCCTTGGTTTTTCCCCTATAGTGTATATGTAGGTGCGAAATCTGTAAAGAAAAAGCTAGCAAAGTTACAACAAAGTGTCAAAAGGGTCGGACACCCAGTACGGTCGTAATAAAATTTAAAGATCATCATTATCAACATTTTTACAATGTGTCAATACAGTAGAACCTCGTTAATTCGAAATCCACGGGACATCAAAAATCAAATTTCGAATTAACAAATTCCCACGTAATTCGAAATTTTATGAAAAAAAAAATACACCGAAAATCGATTTTCTCGGCCGCCTCTTCAAATCCGGGTGGAATTTTATTTGTAAATTCGTATTAATACCAATTATTTCTTTATTTTCGCTGCCGATTTCGGTCGCGGCCTACCCTTTAAATTGAGATATTCGTAAAAATACGATATATTTCCGCGTAAATCGAGATTTCGCGGTAATTTTCCGTCACGGCCGGCCCTTTATTTCAAATATCTGAATTTAAATTCGTAAAAATACGATATATTTCCGCGTTAAACGAGAATTCGCGGCCGTATTCCGTCGCGGCCGGCTCTTTAAATGCAGATATTCGAAATAAATTCGCAAAAATACGATATATTTCTGTCTAAATCGAGAATGCGCGGCCGATTTCCGTCGCGGCCGTCCCTTTAAATTAAGATATTTGATGTAAATTCGTAAAAATATGAAATATTTCCGCGTAAATCGAATTTTATCGGCAGTTTTTCGTCGCGGCCGGACTTTTAAGTTCAGATATTTCAAGTAAATTCGTAAAAATATGTCATCTTTCGGCGTGAATCCAAATTTTTCGGCCGATTTCCGTCGCGCCGTATTTTTTAACTCGGATATTCGAAGTAAAGTTAGTAAAAATACGATATATTTCCGCGTAAATTGAATTTTCGCGTCCGATTTCCGTCGCGGCGGGCCCTTTAAAATTCAGATATTCGAAATAAATTCGTAAAAATACGATATATTTACGCGTAAATCGAGATTTCGCGGCCGATTTCCGTCGCAGCGGGCCATTTAAATTCCAATATTCGAAATAAATTCGTAAATATACGATACATTTACGCGTAAATCGAAATTTCGCGGCCGAGTTTCGTCGCGGCCGACCCTTTAAATACAGATATTTGGTGTAAACTCGTAAAACTACGACATATATCCGCGTAAAACGTATTTTCTCGGCCCTTCAAACTCGGATATTCGAAATAAATTTGAAAAAAATACAACATTCCAGTGTAAATCGATTCAGATTTACAAAATAATAATACTAATTAGGACGATGTATAACCACGTAAAAATACATTTTTCGGCGTTTTACCGCCACGGCTGACTTTTAGATTCAGATTTACGAAATATTATGATTTATTTTCGAGAAAATCAAATTTTTTCGAATTTCACGAACAAATTTTCGTGCGCGGACAAAAATAAATTTTGAATTACGAATTAACGAATTTCGAATTAAAAAAAAATTTGTATGAAAAAAATTTTCTGCGGAAATTTTTTTGGCGAAAATTTCGAATTACGCGTTTTTTCGAATTATCGGGGTTCTACTGTACTTACTTTTGTTTATTTGTCTATTTTTGTCTGGTCTTTTCATTTGTACACAAATTGGCTTCAGGCGAAATATCATAAATTTGTAAAAAGTTTATTTTGTTTTGAATAGATCATTGTGTTGCAAGGAAATAATAAATGCTTTAGATGACGGAATTCCCTTTATTTATGTATCTGTTCTAATTTTCTGGCGTAGATGAAAATCGTGTTTCAAAAATAAAATTTTGAACGATATGTCCTTATACCAAATAAAACATATCAGGGAAAAATATAGAAACTGCCCTGGAAAACCTGGAATTATCAGGGAATTTTGAAATCCGTTTTTTGTGGCCACCCTGATGAATTAATGTTTACATATTTTTTGATACATAAAATATTTCATTACATTAAATGACATTGTGAAAAAGATAAAAAATAATAATTAATAATAATAAATGATAAATTTGTTAATCAGCATCTAGTTGGAGTACATACTTATGTAGGGATTTTTATAAATTTTTTGATCATGGATCTGTCTTGGCTGATGATCCAAGACTTGATGTCTGTTTTATATTTCAAAAAAAATTCGTTCAGTCTAATGGCTAGTGGGAGAGCATTATATAGCCTTGTTGCAAAGTATCTAAAATTTCTCTGGCCAAAAGTTGTTTTAGCGAAAGGGATTTGTAAGAAATTATGTCCTTTGGTTCTAGTATCACGAGCAGTTTGGATATTGTCAAAAGTAGTTTTGTGTTTGAAGAGGTATGTTAGTATGTTTTTGGCATAAAGTTGCCTAATGTCCATAACACAGATTTTCCTAAAGATTTCATCCGAACTGCTTGTGATTGGTAGTTTGAGGATAATCTTTATTATAAGTTTCTGAGCTTTAGATATTGGATCAATGGCGGCAGCGTTTGCTCCTCCCCATGCTATGATACCATATTCTATTAAAGATTGACAAAGTGCATAGTAGATTGTTTTGAGCTGGCTTAAGTTGAGAAAGTTGCGAGTTTGTCTAAAAAAGTAAATGAATTTTCTAAGTTTGTTTGCTGTAGTGGTTATATGTTGTTTCCACTTTAAATTGCTGTCAAAATAATACCTAAGTATTTAATTTTAGTTACCTGTTCTAAATAAGGGCAATCACATATTATCGTATTTGTCAGGTTGCAAGCACATATTTTAATTTGATTTTCTGGGTTTCTTAAGGAAGGATTAATACTAAATTCAATGTATTTAGTTTTGGTCACATTCATTGTTAGTGTACCTATTATTGATTAACCATCTTTTAACCACAGTTATGCCCCTGTTAGATTTTATGTATACATCATTCCAATTGCTTGATTTGAAGAGGAGAATCGTATCATCAGCGAAACTTACAATTTTGGCATCTATTTGAAGATTACATAATTCATTTATGTATATTAAGAACAGGGTAGGACCTAAAACACTTACTTGAGGCACGCCGTAGTTAATTGGTAATTGATTGCTATTGCAGTTGTTGATTTTCACACTTTGCTCTCGGTTTGACAGGTAATCGCTAATAATAGTAAGTTCATCACCATTTATACCAATATAAGATAGTTTTTGTAAAAGTTTAGAGTGAGAGATAGTGTCGAATGCTTTGCACAGGTCTAAGAATATTGATATGCATTTTGATCCCTTGTCTAAGTTTTCATTTAGAAAATCGGTAACTGTTGCCAGGGCTTCGGAGGTGCCTTTATTTTTCCTGAATCCAAACTGGTTGAGTGATAGTATGTTATTTTGTTCAAGGTATTCGATTAGTTGATTATTAATAGTTTTTTCAAAGACTTTAGATAGTGAATTTAGTAATGTAATTGGACGATAGTTAGTTATGTCCGCTCTAGAGTCTCCTTTATGTATTGGGATTATGATTCCGTGTTTTAGTCTGTCAGGGAATCGGCCTTTTAGGATGCTTAGGTTAATAAGATTTGTTAAGGGAGTGGTTATTTCTGATACAAGTTTTTTTAAGGCAATATTTGATATATCGTCCAAGCCAGTTGAAGACGAGTTTTTTAATGAGTTTATGATCAATCTAGTATCTTCATTTGAAATTTGTTTTAGACTAAAATGCAAGTTGTTGGGCAAATTTGTATTACAGCTTAGTGAACTGGAGTTGGTATGGTTTACATCGATATTTTTTGCGAGTTGTTCACCTATTTTTGAGAAGTATTTATTTGCATGATTAACAATAATATCGGGATTACTAGAAAAACTAAATATTTTATCATTTACTTTTAGTTGTTTTAAGTCATTCGTAGGATTAGGTTGAGAGTGGGTGGCTTCTTTAAGTGTTTTCCAAAGTTTTTTAGGATCATTATTACAGTTTTCTATTTTCTGTTTGTAATATATCTCTTTAGCGTTTCTTATTATTTGGGTACAAATGTTTCTATATCTTTTGTAAATGTTTCGAAGTTGTATATCATAAGGATTGTTAGTAACGTTTTTAATAATAATAATAATAATAATAATAATTGGATAATTTGTAGAGCGCCGTTTTTGTGAAAAATCACCTCGTGGAGTTTGTTACGTTTACGGATAGATTTAATAATAGTGTGGTTAATCCATGGCTTAATTGGTAAAATATTATTTGGTATATGTTTTATAATTATGTTTGTATGTTCGTTAATGGTAGTCTGTAAGTAATTGATAAAGTACGTCCAGGCGTCTTCTGGATTTATGATGTTAAGTAATTCTGACCACGATTTGCTCATCAGAGATTGACGAACACAATCATAATTGATTTGAATGATTTTTTTCTTGCTTGTTGTGTTTTTATGTTTGTCTTTTCTGTTGCATGTTTGTATGGAAAGAATAGTGGTGTAGTGGTCGGTAAGTGTAGATTCATATACAATAGATATTACTGGGCAGTTGGTTTTGACCATGAAGTGGTCAATGCATGAAATGGAGTCTAATGTAGCACGTGTGGGAGTGTTTATGGTGCTTTGGAATCCATGGTATGTGAGCGTATTTAAGTATTCTTGGCACTGAGAATGTTCGTTTGTGGATAGAATATTTATGTTAAGGTCACCAGCAATAATACAATTTTTAATATTACATAATTCAGTTAAACAGTTATTAATTGATTTTAGGAATGGTGAAATATTATAAGAGGATGGAGAACGGTATATTGCTAAGATACATGTGTCATTATTGAGAGTTATTTGCAAACAGTTTGCACCGCTAACTTGGATTTCCTTGACAGATAAACCAATCAGGTCAGTTCTGGTATAGACAACAACTCCATCATTTTGTTTAGTGTGGTGTATGTGTGTAAGGGGGACAGCATGAGAGCGAGACAGCGAGTACGAGACGTATATAAGAGATCGTATGAGCGGGAATGAGCCTCTCAGTCCAGAACCGTGATAGTCTTCTTTCAAATAAATATTATAATACAAGCATTGTTATTATTGAGTATGTAGAGTTAACATACGTTACAGTGGCGCAGCACGGTAGTTCGTAAATTATTAAAAGTTTACGGAGAATCAGATGATTCAAGAAGATTATTCGAATTTTTGGTGATCACAGTATAGTCTGGCGCTTTTGGGCGTTGGATCGCTAAATTTTGAAGGAAGAAGAAGAAAAATAAAAGGCTATCAAATTGGAGAATTCACACGCAGCCGAGGCGAGCACGCAGATCGGGCCGGGCAAATTGCGCGGTAAAAACGCAATTTTACACGTGTGTGGGAGCCGACATTGCAACATTTTGTCGAGAGTACACCGTTACACGGGGTACGCAGAAGATCCAGGATCAAGATCGGCATCAAGGGTGAATTGGCCGGAATCCGGGACCGGGGTTCTGTCGCTACAGCGGGAAGGAAGACCTTGGAAGGTGATCGTGTCCGCAGCTGAAGGGAGACGGAGCCAGAAAAGGGTGCTGAGACGTTGGTGATTCACAGGCTCAGGGCAGGGGCTCGGAGCATAACCTCTGGAAGGGCTGAGATACGTATATTTTATTCAACTTGTTTCAGTTCTTCTCCCAATGGAGGCGATTTGTAAGAATTTGGGGACGTTCTGTTACAGAACGGGAGACTGGTCATTGTTCAGGGAACGATTGGATCAGGCCCTCATTTTAAATGATGATAAGTTGTTGTCACCAGAACGCAAAAGAGCATTTTTGCTGAGTTGCCTCACGGAAGAAACTTTCTCTCTATTATGTGATTTATGTTTTCCAAAAAAGGTTTCTGTTTGTTCTTTTGAAGATTTATGTAAATTATTTGATTCACATTGCAAACCAGTTAAAAATATTTTTGAGTCTCGTGAATTATTTTATAAATGTAAACAGTTTCCTAGCGAATCCGTTAAAGATTACGCGGCTAGATTGAGAGGGTTAAGTTTATCTTGTAATTTTGAGCTGAGATTGGAACCATGTTTAAAGGACATATTCGTTATTGGGATTTTTAATGAAAAATTGAAACACAAGCTATTCGTAGAGGCAATCAATACTTCTTTTACGGATTGCATTAATCTAGCGGCGACGTGGGAACATGTTGTGGCTTTTAAAAAAGTAAATCCGAATTTAAATGTTGTTCATAAGGAAAGCGAGTATTTCCATAAATCCAGGAAAGATAGTCCTTCCAGGAATAAAAATTCAATGCGGAGTAAATCACCGGTTAATGGTACGTTAAAAACTTGTTTTTTGTGTGGAAAAAAAAATCATTTGCAAAGAGATTGCTGGAAAAAATTTTTGTGTAATCATTGTAACAAATCGGGTCATCCTAGTAATTTGTGTAAATACAATAAAAATTATGTAGGTACTAAAAATAAACGGTTGAATTCGGTGTTCGTGGTTAATAATAATGTGGGGCCGGAACCCACATATATAGATTTGTTAATTGGTAACATAATATTGCCGGCGTTGGTAGATACGGGAGCTGCGATAAACGCGATACCATATGGAGTGTATTTAAGATATTTTGTTTCTTACGATTTAGAAAAGTATAATGTTCATTTGTCAGGGTATGACGGAACGCAGTTAAATGTTTTAGGTAAAGTGAATTTAGAGGTGTCATTTTTAGGTAAAAGTGCGAAAATACAGTTCGTAATAATTAAAAATGGTAATTCTACAATAGTTGGTAGAGATTTTTTACAAGTTTTCGGTATCGGATTAAGTGGAATAAATTCTGTAAAATTCAGTGAGATTAATTGTGATAATCATCTTGTTTTTCGTGAAAGTTTAAAGAAGAAATATGCTCATGTTTTTTCAGAAAAATCGGGTAGGCTTAAAAATTATGAGGCAAACATTGAAGTTAATTCGGACTTTAGGCCAAAGTTTGTAAATCTGAGGCCATTACCTTTTAGTTTACGTGAGAAAGTAGAGATAGAGTTACAGAGAATGTTGCATGAAGACATTATTGAAAAGGTAGAAATAAGCGATATTGCAAGCCCGATTGTTGTTGTAAAAAAGAAAGACGCTTCAATTAGGATTTGTACTGATTTCAAAACAACATTGAATCCTATGTTAGCGAAGTTGAAATACCCACTACCTCGTATTGACGATTTAATTTCATCTCTGAATGGTGCAAAATATTTTGCTAAGATAGACTTACGAAATGCATTTGGACAAATTTCATTGAACGAAAAGTCTAGAAAATTATGTGTGATTAGTACGCATATAGGTTTATTTGCATATAAAGTATTGCCTTTTGGCTTAAGCACGAGTCCGGCCATCTTTATGCAAGTCATTACGGCGATAGTTGGTGGACTTAGGAACGTTCGTGTATTTTTAGATGATCTACTTTTATTTGGGAATTCTAAAGAGGAATTATTTTCTATTTGTGAAGCAGTACTTAGCAAGTTAAGTGATTGCGGATTAACTATTAATGAAAATAAGTGTTCTTTTCTAGAAACAGAGATAGAATATTTAGGTTATAGAATTTCGCAGAAAGGAGTTATGCCTTTAGAAAATAAAATATATGCTATTACCCAAATGAGTGTACCGAAAAATGTTTCGGAACTTAGAAGTTTGCTGGGAGTTATTTCCTACTATAGGTCTTTTATACAGAATGTGTCAGGTATTTTGTCTCCTTTATACCAATTGTTGAAAAAAGGGATAAAATTTGTATGGTCTCAGGAATGCAATATTGCGTTTGAGCAAGTTAAGAAACTGCTGACGTCAGACAATATTTTGGTGCATTTTGACCCACAATTACCTATCAAGCTAATTACAGACGCGAGTGATATAAGTATATCTGCTATTATATGTCACGTATATGAGAATGGCATGGAAAGACCGATTGCATTCGCTAGCCGTTTATTGTCAAAAACGGAATTGAGGTATTCCATTCTAGATAAGGAAGCGTGTGCAATAATATTTGGTTTAAAAAAATTCTTTCAATATTTATATGGTAATAAATTCGTTCTAACTTGTGATAATAAAGCTTTGGTACATATTTTGAACACTGAAAAACAAGTGCCAATACTAGCGGCAAGTAGGCTACAGCGCTATGCGTTGATTTTACAAACATTTGACTATAATATAGAATATGTCAAGTCGGGTGAGAACAAAGCGGATTTCTTATCTAGATTGCCGGTTAATAGTAATAATAATTTAAGTGATTGTATCGACGAGGTCGACGGTAGCGAATATTTCTTAAATTATATTGGTAGTGTGAACGTTGATAAGATTGAATCGGATTTTTTAAATATAATTGAGGCGGAAACGACAATTTCAAAAGAAACGATGAAGCAGTTTTCGATTAAAGATGTAAACATAGCAAGCATTACTGGGTTCGTAATCAATGGTTGGCCGGATAAAAAGTTTTTAAAGGATGACTTGTTAAAATTCTGGTATTTTAGAAATAAATTATCGACTTATGACTCGTGTTTATTTTATAATAATAAATTTGTGGTTCCGAGGGAATTAAGGGAAATCATATTGAATTTCATACATCAATCGCATTTAGGTATTGTTAAATCTAAAAATCTTGCTCGAAATTATTTTTTTTGGTTAGGTATGAACTCAGAGGTAGAAGCAACTGTGAAGCAGTGCGTTCGATGCTTGGAGTGTTTACCCACTCCATGTAAAGTTGAGTTACAGCCGTGGCCAATCAGTGGATTAATATGGAATAGATTGCATATTGATTTCATGGGACCTTTTGGTGGTTACAATTTTTTGATAATCGTTGATGCAACTACAAAATGGATAGACTGTCACATCGTAAATAAAGTAGATTCGTTTTGTACAATAAAAGTTTTGAAAAGATTATTTTCTAATTTCGGAATTCCGGAGCAGATAGTAAGTGACAATGGTACAGCGTTCACTTCAACAGTTTTTAAGGAATTTTGTCATAATTTTAATATTAAATCGTTGACATCTCCTGTCAACCATCCAGCTTCTAACGGACTTGCCGAAAATGGGGTTAGAACGGTAAAGAATTTTTAAAAAAAAATTATGATAAATAATAAATTGCCTGCTGATTTTGAGGATAAACTTTTAACATTTTTGGTTGATATTAGGAATACGCCTTCTATGTCTACGGGGATTGAACCTAGTAAATTAATTTTGGGAAGGAAAATTAGAGCAATTTTTAATACAATCATTCCAATATTAGATAATGTTGAAGGTCAAGGTTTTAAAGGGATTGATAACACGATTAAAGATAAGATGTTATTGAGTCAGCAAAAACAAAAAAAGTATTATAGAGGAAAAAAAATTAAAAAGTACTTTGATGTTGGATCTAAAGTTTTAACCAGGGATTTGAGAAGTGATAAAAACAAATGGATTTTAGGAGAAATTTATAAAAGATTGGGGAATAGGGTTTATTTAGTAAAAATTATGTCTACAGGACAAGTGTGGAAACGCCACCATGATCAAATTTCAGAGAGGAAGGTTAGGTGGGGGGAGAGTGACAGGTCTGATGATTTGCTGGACCTGGGTCCACTCTCGGACGTGGACATGACCAAGTTTCCTAATTCCTCTGATTTTTGCAGGTCACCTACACCATGGGAGGGGAGGTTACGCCCTCGAGGACAACGCCCATGCTACACCGAATGAAGAGTCAAGAACATACATAATTACATATAAATTGGAAATTAAATACATAATGGAAATAATTAAATATATTTGGCTTATATAAATTTGTAAAAATAAAAAGATGTAATTATGATTTAAGTGTGGGGGTGTGGTGTATGTGTGTAAGGGGGACAGCATGAGAGCGAGACAGCGAGTACGAGACGTATATAAGAGATCGTATGAGCGGGAATGAGCCTCTCAGTCCAGAACCGTGATAGTCTTCTTTCAAATAAATATTATAATACAAGCATTGTTATTATTGAGTATGTAGAGTTAACATACGTTACATTTAGTATGTATTGAAGTGCTGTAGTGATCATACCCTTTCAAGATTTTAGGAGCATAATTTTTTGGTATCCAGCATTCAGTAAGAATAATTATATGAAAATAGGTTCCAATATTATCAAGTTGTAGCAAGAATTCGTCAAAATTCTTGGAAATTGATCTAATATTTTGCTGTAAGATTTGAAGAGAGGATGAGTGTGTTTGTAGTACGTTTTTACAGAATTTAGGATTTGACGTCCTATAATTGGTAATACAGTCCATTTTTAATAATATCCATTACAATAAGGGTTTTCTCTAGAATTAAAAATCTACAATACCATTTTTTAATGTCACTTTCATGTTTGATTTGAATGATTTTTTCCCCCGGACCCTTACGAACAAGTAATTTATTGGCTTTAAACCACACAAATTCGAATTTTGTTTCTTTAGCCTTTTGTTTTGCTTTCAACAGCAATTCCTTATAATAAGGCGTAAGCACTTCACTAATATAAATAGGTGATTTTGGGTTAAGTATTTTGGCTGTATTTTTGAAAGATAAGACCATATCTCTCGTTTTCTGGTTGTAGAAATTTACTTGCAGTTTATCGGGGGCGTTAGTTCTGCGGTCCTGGGTCCTGGTCACAAGGCGTAGATCCTGCTGCAACAATGGCATACCAAGGGAATTGGCTACCCGAAGAACGGCTTCAGCTGGTTGTTCTCCCGGCCGCAATTCAACACCCGCCATTTCCACACAGTCGCAGAGATTATTTTGTTCCATAGTGGCTAGTCTGGTTTCCAGGCTTGAAATCCTTGAGTCATTCTTTATATTTATTTCACGGAAGGATTGTGTATCTTTTTGTAGGTCTTGTAGTACTTTAAAATTTGATAACAGATCTTCATATTGATTACTTATAAATTCGTTGCTTCTCTTCAGTTCCTTAATTTCGTCTTCGAACATTTTTTTAAGTTCAGTGACCTTTTGGTCAAAATGTTTGGTCAGACGAATAAAGAGAATATCATCATCATCGGTATTTGCAGCCGAGGATGAAGACGGTGATCCCGGTCTGATTAGGCATTTAGGGCATTTCCAAGAAGTTTTATTTTTTTCTGCCATTTTTTTGTATTTTGAATCAGAGATATTGAGGCAATTATTGTGAAATGTTATTTTGCACTTGGTACACGTGAACATATACTCATCTTTATTTATTGGGTTGAGGCAACCTTCACAGTTAAACATTGTGGTTAATAATCCTCAACGCCTAAATAATAGTTTTCCGCAAAATTTTAGCACGAAGCGACCTCACTTTTGACCAATAGCGAGATAGGTATATTGTTTTGAATTTTGTTTAATGTTAAAGTAATTATGGACACTGATAAGATGCTCCTAAATTTCACTTAGATACAATCTTAAAACTTAAATAGGTGTTCACTTTTCACTTATCAATATGGGTAGCCACAGAGTAATTTTTAGACCGTTAGATTTCACCGTATTACACACGATTGCAGTTTTACTTTCACTATTTTATCACTTGACTATTTCGATTATTTTATACTTAATTTGTTTATCACATTTGTATTAGCAACGCGAAACGCAGCGATGACACTGTGTGTAGAGTTTGACACTTTTTTAGTTTTATTACAGTGATTTTGGTGATGTTTTTTTAGATTTTTATGTAGAGCGTTTGACAGTCGACTTGTAGGTAGGTAGCTAGTTGTTATTGTAATATTAGTTAGTTAATACCAGCAGCGGGTTCCGACTTAACTTCTTTTCTCAAAAACTTATGCTTAGTGACAGGGTCTGACGGATTACAGAAGAGTTTATTTTAGACAGAAATTTAATTATTTAATTATTTAAATTAAAATTCTGTCGAATAGCAATAGCTGGATTTTAGTGTGCATATTTCCTAGAAATAGGAAAACTGAGTGCATGTCGTAAATGCAAACATTTGTTTTATTGCTAAACAATAATTCATTTTTATTGTTATTAACTGTTATGGTATTATGAAAATGAATTTTCGAAAAATTTGTCCGGTGCTATTTTATTCATCTAAATTTTTTTTTCTGATTTGCTTTATTTATAAAAATTTTAGTGATTATATTTTTTTGTTTTCTACAGCCACCATACTAGGTTCATGCCCGTATTATAGTAGTAAAAAATGTGGTAGATTAAAAATCTTTTGTCATGTATGCAATATGTACAGAACATGGCAATCACAAACTTTTAACAATAAATTTAAAAAGAAATGTTATAATTTTGCTCTTACTAAGAAGAATTACTGAAGCGTTTCCGACGTAAACTAAAATTTCTAATAAATTTTAAAATGTTTTAAGAAATGAATATGTACTTGTATAACTTTAAAGTTAACCTACTCGAGTAAGTTTTATTGTATTTGCGGAAGTTGTAAGAAAAATGAGAAAGCAGAATAGTATTTCTCGGCAAGCCAGAAAAAATTCAAATGCATTGTTTTACAATATTGCAGCGGAAAGTAATTTCATGCCATTGTTTTATCAGAAAAAAATACCTTCATAATATGTCTATAACAATTTGGGATCGTACGTGGTCCGCGTTCGTGAGATTCATTCAAATTGATTGGAAAATAAATTGTTAAAGTTGTCGAAATCCGCCTCTCTCATAAGGTAGGCGACACATTGCGCTATAAGCATCATGGTTTGGTCTATTTTAGCATATCGCTCGCCATACACTACCAATGGGAATGTATGGAGAGCAATATGCTGAAATAGGCTAAGCCACGAAAATATAGCGCGCTTATAATCATATCTATCACATTAATAATACGCAAAAAAAATTAAAATAGCACTTTGTTTCAACTTAATTACTCTATGAAACAACTTTTATGTCGGCGGAGATGTTTGTTCCATTTTTTCTCAATCAAAGTTTAGTTTGAAAATTAAAATAACCCAAACCAACAACCAAAAAACCTATTTCGTTACCCCCGACTTAAAAAGTTGTTTCCATTAGTTATTAAGTTAAAGTCAGGTTTAATTTTTTTTAATTGCGTGCTTGAGCGGAAAATTTGGCAACATTCCCATTGAATGTGTATGTTTCTCTTATCTCCGTCTCCAGGTCAAATCCATCTTAAATATGGCTTCCATTGTCGAGAAGGGACGAAGACTGGACTGAAAATTCTAATGTGGGTGGTTTATTGGTTAGATTCTGAAGTGCAGCCTTGTTTACACGAGTAATGGTGGAGACATGCCAGTCTTCCTCGAGAATAGACATACTTGATATATAGCTCCTTAGCTACTCTCCTAGCTGCTGCATGTATGCCGCTACAATGTGGTTTTATTTCAATACGTGTCACTGATTTTTGTTTGTGTCTTGTGTCTTTAATGTTAGTAAAAAATATAATGTTATCATCTTTAGGTTCCCGCAAGTGATGTAAAATTGTTTAAAAACAGTTTTTTCCAATGTAATATGCGAGGAAATATTTATAATTTAAATGTTTAGTAAAACAGTTTAGGTACTCACAAATAAAAATAATTCACAACATTAAGAATAACACTCTTTATTACAGAAATCATAAATTAATAAATGTGATAAATTCCAGTATGAAATCAATTTTTATATTTTTTTACTTAAGTTTATGGTAGTAGTAATAAGGCCTTCCCTGTTCTTCTTACGACACACTTTCTAAGATGCTTCAGTCACAACCTTTACACAACGTTCTACAGATTGTGTATGACAGGGTAATCTGTCAAATTTGATGAAAATATGTAACGGGATAATCAAGTACCCCGTTATTTTTAATAATTGGTGTGGTCGCCTTATATCTGACGACACTGATGAACAGGTGTTTCGAATTTGCTGACAGAATGAGATGGGATTTAGTGAGACGTACGGAGGAAGAAGCTCCGCGGGTTGGCGATCAACGAAAATACGCGAGATTTTACATCATGCATTAATTCCTTTATATTTTCCTTTAAAATTGGTTTACTATAATGATAAATTTTGTTTCATCCTTATTGTATGGAACTTGCGCACATTGAATATTCTCGTAATGATATGAAATATTAGAATCATTGTTTGATTACCTACAATTTTTAACTTAAGAAATCATTATGACAAGTTTCTTTTTAACATAAGAATAATACCAACCCACTATTTTCTCATAGAGGTTAGTCACGCTCTGGGATTATATGTATTTATTAATTTTAGTCTCATCTAACGATTATAATGTTGTACAATAAATTACACTCTTATTTTTATGTATCTTTTACTTAAAATTAGCTTTCTCATTGCGTACACTTTAGATTCCTTTATTTAAAACAAACACAAATGCAACCGACTTCTAATGTAAAGCATTCATCCAGTTATTCTTTTGTTACATCTTCCAAAATGGAAGGATATATGATTGGCATATCTTGCCAAGATATCAACTCAACATCGGTACTGTTAGCAATAATAAAACGCTAAGTAAATGGTTATGATGATTATTATATTGTCTTCACCGTCTATTACAATAATAACATCCAATATTCAGTAAGGTTATATCGCGCATTGCGCAGTTCCAAGCTCCAGCTTCCAGCCGCTTGCCGTGCTCGTCCCGCGGGTGTCCGGTCGGTGGCGGTGGAGTCGCTCCCGCCTTCAACCAGCAGCGCCTCTGCCGGCCATTTGGTGAACTAAACACTGTGGCGGCAGTATTTGAATGCGCTGCTAACACGGCCATACTGACCACTGCTTTGACCTCAAAGCAGTTGCTGAAATAAAAATAAAATAATAATTAGACTGATTGAAACTTGTTCAGCTCCACAACGGTATTGACGAAAAAATTTTACTGTTCGCCCTTCCTGACCGTTACTCCGAAATTTGTTCAGCCGGCCAATTCCTCATATTCTCATATGTGACCGTCACTCTGTGAGTGCTGCCGTTGGGTCTGGTACCCAACACGTCAAAGCGATCGTTCGGCAAGACTTCATCCACTTTATAAGGCAAGCTCCGAAACCGATCTTTCAACATTTTTTTTCATCCAGGAATTCCTCTAGAGATCCTGATCAAAACCGTATCGCAAAACGATATGAGGGTTTCATGAATAGTTTCACGTGGAACCATTTCATCTGCCACTTTTGATACACATCAAAATGTTCCCATTATTCAGCACGTATGACGTTAAAGTCCTGCCTCTCACCAGCCTATGTGAGATTTATCCACACCGTGCTTCAACACGTACAACCATAAGGTTCTGCCTCTCACCAGCCTACGTGAGATTATTTATCCACACCGTGCTTCAGCACGTACAACCGTAAGGTTCTGCCTCTCACCAGCCTACGTGAGATTGTTTATCCACATTGTGCTTTAGCACGCATGACCCTAAGGTCATGAAATTATGAATCGGTTTGAGTTGAACCGTTTCACCTGCCGCTTTTGATACTCGTCAAAAGCTCCCGTGCCACAGCACGAATGACCATAGGATCATGAAATTATGAATCGGTTTGAGTTGAACCGTTTCACCTGCCGCTTTTGATACTCGTCAAAAGCTCCCGTGCCACAGCACGAATGACCATAGGATCATGAAATTATGAATCGGTTTGAGTTGAACCGTTTCACCTGCCGCTTTTGATACTGGGCAAAAGCTCCCGTGCCACAGCACGAATGACCATAGGATCATGAAATTATGAATCGGTTTGAGTTGAACCGTTTCACCTGCCGCTTTTGATACTCGTCAAAAGCTCCCGTGCCACAGCACGAATGGCCATAGGATCATGAAATTATGAATCGGTTTGAGTTGAACCGTTTCACCTGCCGCTTTTGATACTCGTCAAAAGCTCCCGTGCCACAGCACGAATGACCATAGGATCATGAAATTATGAATCGGTTTGAGTTGAACCGTTTCACCTGCCGCTTTTGATACTAGTCAAAAGCTCCCGTGCCACAGCACGAATGACCATAGGATAATGAAATTATGAATCGGTTTGAGTTGAACCGTTTCACCTGCCGCTTTTGATACTCGTCAAAAGCTCCCGTGCCACAGCACAAATGACCATAGGATCATGAAATTATGAATCGGTTTGAGTTGAACCGTTTCACCTGCCGCTTTTGATACTCGTCAAAAGCTCCCGTGCCACAGCACGAATGACCATAGGATCATGAAATTATGAATCGGTTCAAGTTGAACCGTTTCATCTGCCGCTTTTGATACTCGTCAAAGCTCCCGTGCCACAGCACGAATGACCATAGGATCATGAAATTATGAATCGGTTCGAGTTGAACCGTTTCATCTGCCGCCTTTGATACTCGTCAAAAGCTCCCATGGCACGCCATCGCCGAAAGTGCCTTGACGACACTTTTCATATTTGTTTCTGCCACCGCCTCTAATGGGCTGTACTTTGTGAAGCCACCCCGGAGAGCAATAACACACTGTGTTCCATCCAGTCTCTTTACGGAGGGTCACAATAAATTGATCTTGCTACATGCGCAACACAACACATCGGCAAAAGATATCTCCATTTTTTCAATATCCCGGGCTTTTGACCCGTATCACTTTTCTCAACTAAACATTTAAAAGTTTTCACATATTTTGTAATAACATTCCTCATCCACGGAAACCAGTATTTGTCCCGGATGGTAGCCAGTGTTTGATAAACATCTCGATGTCCACTCTCATTGTGAAGAATCCAAAGGACGCCACACCTGGCATTTCTGGGTGTGAATCATTTCGAATCATTTCGATTATCTCCGAATCATTCCAAACAGCATCGAATGGTTTCGATTATCTCCCAACCATTTCAAACCAGTTTGAACATCTTCAAACCATAATACAGGGTTTCGACTTGACAGTCGACATGATGTAAAACTCTTTGTCGCCACACATATTAACGGGCTTTAATTTTCGGAAACATATTTCCTTTAACATTGATCGGCACTTTTCATTCATTCCGCTTGTGACCAGTGTATCCATAACGGGCAAGTCACCGAATTGGCCTCCTTTTTAGCAGCTAGATCAGGTACCAGGATCAGGTTTCGTTACCGCCGCGTCAACTTTTATCAACTAAATTTCGAAACATTTTGAGGTTTCGAACATTTCACCAACCGCCCTCGAGAATAATATCCATGTCCTATATGTTTGCCCTCAGGAGGGCTTCTACAGTTCTTCTCCTGTTCTAGATTTCAGGTTATGCGCCTAGCACAAAAAGATAGCGACTTCGTTTTGACAGCTCGGTTGACAATTTCTTCGATCATCGTGAAGTTCGGCTCACGAAACAAATACGAAAGGGAAAGGTCTTCTTGGAGAATCCATTGAATCACAAATGAATTTTCACGCACCATATAGAAATGAAATCTCCTATGAAATTTCGGCGGTAACATAAGCTATGCATAGAAGTAAAGCGTTCCTTCGCCCTCACAAACTGTCATCAATGTAATTCATTTTTACGTAAATTCACAATAGTAGTCCAAATATTTCACGCTGATACACAAATTATCACTTAAAAACAAAATTAACAGTCACCGGTATCAGTACCAAAGGCAAACAAAAACTCGTGAATGCCGCAATGGCGCACGCTGCATTGTTTTCACAACAATCACAACACGATATTTCTAAGTCAGGCGAATTAACTAAAAGCCAATGCTTTTCCGAATCCCACTTCTGATGTTAGCAATAATAAAACGCTAAGTAAATGGTTATGATGATTATTATATTGTCTTCATGGTCTATTACAATAATAACATCCAATATTCAGTAAGGTTATATCGCGCATTGCGCAGTTCCAAGCTCCAGCTTCCAGCCGCTTGCCGTGCTCG
The DNA here is from genome assembly GCA_026573805.1 of Hesperophylax magnus. NCBI lineage: Eukaryota > Metazoa > Arthropoda > Insecta > Trichoptera > Limnephilidae > Hesperophylax > Hesperophylax magnus. Next base: position 82,707 of record JAIUSX010000068.1, on the reverse strand, counting down.
TCCCGCGGGTGTCCGGTCGGTGGCGGTGGAGTCGCTCCCGCCTTCAACCAGCAGCGCCTCTGCCGGCCAATTGGTGAACTAAACACTGTGGCGGCAGTATTTCAATGCGCTGCTAACAGTACTTACATGTTTGGTATTCTGTCCGGGATAACTCTATGGCTTACGATGGTAAGCGTTACGATGTATTACAGGATGAATTATTGTTTTTACATCGTCTGGAAGATAGCGCGAATAGAGTTTATCATGTTAAATAATGCCTCGCGCCATCTGATAGCGTTGCGCTTCCAATACATAAACGTCGCATACGACTAGCTGTAGTAAACCACCGTGCATGTGACATCACTCCTGTTTTTTTTCTGGTAATATCAGGATAACAACGTCGGCTGGATACTGTTTTGAAAATATCAAGAAAGTATTTTGGATCGGTTCTTAGATCAGAATGCAGGATATCGGTCGAGTACTCCACATCAACTTTTGAAAAAGAGATTGTACCTGCAAATTATAGCAATTATGAAGAGCTGAATCTACGGGGTCCGAAGTCCAGTGGTTGTACCATTCAACTTAATAATCAATGGTGTAAAAGCAGCTCGTTACAATGAAGAAGACTAGCCACTGCACTGGACGATTCAAGTATTTCTCCACCGTTCATCACACCTCCAGTTGTTCCCGTGTTAACATTTGCGCCATCACAACAATGTTTTGATAAGCAAAATATTCTATTAAAGCCTTGGTTATATTAACGGTAGTGCCTAATGGGGTCACATGCTTCAAGAAAACAGAGCCTGGTTATACGATTAACGGTACGTGTTATAATTTTTCTGTCCTTTTTTTTATATTAACCAAAGTCTTGTCCTTTTGGCCATCAAAAAATAATCCACTTAATTTATCCCAAGTCTTCGCTTTCATGAATTAAGATCTGCTACATACTTGTGTTATTTTATTCGTATTATTCTTCGTGGTTATGTTAAGCTTGTCACAGATCTTGAAGAGAACTGTAAAATACCCCTTTTTATTTTTTTTGCTGATCGTCCAAAGGACAAAGTCATAGTAGCCCTGGTCGACTAGCTCAATTTTTATTTTTATTAATTTTTATTTATTTATAAGCCCATTGGGCTTTTACATTCTATTTTAATATTCTGATGATTGTAAGTTCACAAAAGTAACAGTAATAATACATTTAACCATATCCATTTGACATATTATAACAGCAAGTAAATAGTAAATGCACAAAACAATTATTTGTAGGTATAAACCTCTTGACCAAAAATAAGAATATGTATTGTTAAGGCGATGCCATACGTAGTAATGCAAAATCACGTGTTTTTGGTTTGAAAATTTGGTCGCCTTGAAATTTTTCAGATGCTTTAATTAAATACTGCGATTAGAATACATCTCGGTCTTTGAAATAATCGAGTATTTTTTAGATAAGTCTTTTTATAAGCCCAGAAAAAATAATGCAAAGGCATATGAAAACTGCTTTATAGTTCAAAATCTCCTACTTACGAACCCATTTTCGGTTATGATTTTATTGTATAATGTGGCAAATTAAGTTATTTATAAAATGATTGAAAAAAAATTAAATATTTATGCCTGAACATCCACAAAATAAAATAAAAGGCACTTTTTGGCCATGTTTTTTTCTTGCATAAATCAAAACAGGCAGATGGTGTTAAGCGGGAATTTAAACCTTATCGCCATCTACGTAAGTGTTGTTAGTGATAGCGGCTCCATTTAAAATATTACACGACGTAGTGCATCGCCTTAAAAACAAAGTGTTTGTTTCATTTAATAAAATGTCAAACCACAAAGTTATTGCTTTCTACAAACACATTTTTAATGGAAGTAATTTATACCATTGGTTTAACGTACGCATGTCTTATGGTAATAAGCTGCATCTCCTAAAAGCTAGTTTTGAGATAAATTATTTTAAAACTTTTATCGACATCCTGTTACTTTTCTCGCAAACCAAGAGTAATAACAATTTCAAATTTCGTGAAAGGTTAGATTGATCCTTCATTTAAAATGTTGTTTAAAATATATATATACAAATATGTAATGTATTTTGAAATTCATGATATATTTGGTTTATTTTTTTTTAAATTCTCAATCAAACTTTATCTCAAAACTAGCTTTGTGGAGATACTGCATATTGAAATATCATGCGACGCACACGTGGCACGGATATCTGCCGATACGTGAGGCCAATACACTGTAACTCTAAACATTCTGTCTCCCGCACGGCAACGGCGTTGTAATAGCAAAATAGCATATTTGTGAGGTTGTTCTGTCATCACAGCTTAATTGCAGTCACAGCATTGTGCCATTGCCAATTTCCTGGAAAGTAACCAGAATAAACATATAAAAGTAAGTTCCATATGATGCAACCCGACGAATGCAATTCATTGAACACTGTCAAGCCAAAATGCTGTATCTATAAATACGGCATATTGCCATAACATGAGCGCATTTCGGTGAAAGCAAGCATTTACTTGATGGGTAGTACTACTTGGCCCACTGGTGAAACAGATAATATGCTACTCGATGACACTTTACTCGGAGGTGGTGAAATAAACCCTTAGGATGTTATTATTTTCTTATAAAAGCAGGTTGTACATAATAAACCTGACACGTATTATTTGATAATATAACAATATATTTCATAATATTTCCAGAGTGGAAGATACTACCAGTATCGCCCTGGTGTAAGACCACCATTCAGAATTGAAACGTTGCTCCAAATGGCTTTAGCCGTGTTTAGTGACTAGATCTGAATAGCCAGGTACTTCCCCACCTTCCTCTTTCCCTTCCCCACTTACCTTCAGCCTCACAACATCCCCCAATTGGGGATGCCATAGTCTCACTGGCTCCAGACGGGAGCAGTTGGGACTCTTGTGAGGTATTCACTGTAAAAAAAAAAAAAAAAAATATGTCTTTCGAAATTACATTTACATTATTAAACACTTTCTCTTCATTCAAAATTACAAAATATTTTATTTTTACCTCTTTATTTTTATTAAGAATATCTCATTTTTATATCCCTCACATGAGCCAAATTATATTCAACAGATGTTTACAAAATATTTTATATTTAACTCGGTTATGGTGGCCTTGAAAACTATGAAATACAGATGTGATTTGAGATTTTCACGGCTATTGCACTTCCCCCTTCTTTAACCAATGTTTCGAACAGCATTACAGTGTTCATCCTCAGGGCAGATTTGTGGATTGTGGTGAAGTGTATGTTTATGCTTGTAGACGCGGCGATAGCGTGTTGTGCATGTCAATTCTTTTAGGGCCAGTGTTTCAGTATAAATTAGTTAAATTGGAGTTTTATGCCGAGATACCAAGTACTGTTAAGCTTAGCCTCGTCGTTTTTGATAATACGTTTTTTGTTGATTTCAATTACCTTCATAATTAAGTAAGCTCAATGCGTTTTGAGTCTTCCCAGGACCAAATTCAAAGTAATGGTGGGTTTCAATTTAGTGCTTAGCAAATTACCGGTTTCAATTTAGTGCTCGGCAATTGCTAATATCTCAGGATGGTTGAGTTTGAGTGTGCTAACTCGGCCATCTTGACAAATTGGCTTTCCATACAAATCACGATGGATCATCACAATAAAATGCCCCCACTTTGAACGAAGTATAACCACTGGAGCGACCATGTCGAATAATTCGACTTTTTTTTTTCTTCTAATATTGAGCATGTCGAATTATTCGACGTTTATTACGTACCACTCGTAAAAAATTAAATAAAATAAATAATATTATATTTAATTTTTTACGAGTGGTACGTAATAAACGTCGAATAATTCGACATGCTCAATATTAGAAGAAAAAAAAAAGTCGAATTATTCGACATGGTCGCTCCAGTGGTTAATAAAAAATCAAATTTCAAACATGGCAACACAAAAAAAAAATCGGTTCCTCCAGTGTTAGATGGGGTATAGGTTTTTTTTAATGGGATGGCTGAGTTGAAATGCGTCCCAGGCATTGTGGGTTCAATTCCTCTCCTAGCTAAGTCCTCCATCATTGCACAAGCAACATCTTCTGATAGGAGGAATTCAAATATTGTCAGTTGATTTCTAACCCGGGAATGTTTTTTTCTTTTAAAAAAAGAAAGGAAAAGGAACCATAATCGAGTTGACTAAAAAAAAGTTTGTTTTTTTTTTTAATGCATGCTAAAAATAGTATTGGGTACATTTTTGAACAAAATTTTGTATAATATTATAGGTTTATAGAAAATTTTCTATTATTTTAATCATCGATCTTTTTTTATTATTTAATTGTATTAATCGTATGTAGCTAGGCTAATAAAAAAAAATTGTATAGGTAATAATTCATTTTTGATGGTGCTTTATGCTTTAGTGGTCAGATTTTAAATTTTATTCAAATGTCTTCATTGGTAGGAAATAATCTAAAATGTACTAAAATACCCACAATCCTCTGATATTTAATGTAAAAGCAATAGAGAATTGTGTGTGAAAGTAAATATTAAGTACCTTTAATGTACCCTTTTAGATGTGAAATGGAAATGTTACAAATTTTGGTTAAAAATAATTTTGAAAATTTCGGAATTCAATTTGCCATTCATTTATCGATATAAAATAAAAATTATAACAGGTTCTTTTCTGTCGGAAAAAAATCATAAAAAAGAGATGTTATATCAAAAAGTTCTACTTTTTCCATTTGTGTGTTCATAAAAAAATACTGTCTAGTACCTACCCTACTTTGAAAACTATTTCAAAACTGTCTTTAAATCATGTTTTTTTTACTAATATTTTTTTTTTAAATTTTATGATAACACTGCCAATTAAACCATTAATTTAAGAATTTTAATTAGTTATGCATTATTTTGTAATTTCTAACAGGACTTTTTCTGTAAATTGTTTTTAGTGGCTCAATTTCTTTATTGCAATAGTATTGATTAATGAATCATTCCTATCATTTTGTTATTATAAATGTTCACATTTTTCTTATGCCAATTAATCAGTCAATCAATTAATAATTTGTCTTCTTTAAAGAAAAAAAAACTATTCATAAATAATACCAGTGGTTGCTAATGACATGTTCCCGCCTCATCTATTCTATGATCTTTAACATAGAATCTATGAAACAGATCAGTAAGAATAGGTTTTCTTAGAATGGAATCCTAACGTTAAACTTTTACTTTATTCTTTTCTATATTGAACTAGAAATTCCGGTTTAATTTTTTTTATGAATGTTCTCCTTCTAACATAAATAACAGTATATATACATATACATATATATTTTTTTATGTAGATTTCATAGTTAAAGTAATTTCCTCAGTTTGTATTATTCAATGCCTGCTAAAATTATAGAAATCTGGCGGGGTACGCATGATATCATAAGTACCTCGGTTTTGTCAGTTAACAAGTATGGTCCAATACCACTCGGGACGGTCAGGGCATATGTCATCTTTGCAAATGCTTTGGTTTTAGGAAAGAAAATTCTGAGAAGGAAAAACGTATGTGGGTAAAAATCTTGGGGTTAGTGAATCCAATAGTGACAGGCGTATTAATCCATCCCTCCCACTGCGTTGAAAAGTAATGGGTCGAGAGAGTCTGGATGGAGAAGTTAAAAGGTCTCCCTCAACTGACCTCTCCCGAACGATCTCCATGAACGATCGATAAAGCCCGATATTGACAAAATTCGATAAAATTCGTCATATAAGATCAGTTACCGATAGTTGCGAGCATGGTCAATGGTAGATTGGGTATATTCTGACCGACAATTATCCGACCTCAAAACTCACGTACAAAATGACTGGAATACGAGTGCTGAAGACATCTGGGTGACTATCTCGATTGAGAATTTCAAAAATATTCATTTATGTTGTGTTTATATACCACCAGGAGTCAATCACTCTCAAAGCATAAATGAATTCATGGATAAATTATGTGCACTTCGAGAACTTTACCACAAAGATCACTTCGTCATATCAGGTGATTTCAATTTACCACTAATTAACTGGTCTATTGGTAACGGTAACAGTATGCAAATTATGAATGGTTATCAATCTGAAATTATTTCCAAACTATCAGACACCCTTTCTTTTACTGATCTCTCGCAATACTGCACCTTCCCGAATAATAATCGTACATTCCTAGACCTTGTCTTTAGTTCGTTCCCTGTTAATGTGTCTAATACTGATGATTATCTCATACCTGAATGTAAACATCATAAAACCATTATTTTCGACATCAATATAGCTCTGGAAACCCCTATGGTGGACAACAAAAGGACAATCTATCTCTTCAGGAATGCTAATTTTGAAACGATCAATAACATCCTCAATAATATTGATTGGGATGCAGAATTTTTAAACCTATCAACTAATAATGCCATTGACCGTTTTTATGATATTTTAAATGAAATTATTCGTTTGAACGTCCCATCAAAGGAAGTTCATATTAACAACTCTTATCCTTATTGGTTTAATCCAGCCCTGATAAAACTCACTAAAGAAAAATATAAAGTGTTCAAAATGTGGAAAAAGTGGTCAAATCCTTTGGACTACCGTGAATTTTGTGTTCTTCGATCAAGGCAAAAGAAAATGTCTAGGGAATGTCTTAAACAATTTATAATAAACGCCGAACTTAATATATCCCGTGACCCGAAACATTTCTGGACCTATATTAAAGGAAAGAGAAATAATTCTGGTTTACCGCATATTATGAAACTGGGTGACATAACTGCCGTGAATCCCTTCGCAATATGCAACCTGTTCTCACAACACTTCGTCTCAACTTTTAATCACAAAACTGTTTCCGATGTTCATTCTACCAATTATCACGTAGACAATCAAGTTAACATATCTTCGGTATCAGTTTCCAAAGAAAAAATAGAAAAAAATAATTGATACTATCTCTTGCTCATTGGGTGCAGGTAGCGATAAAATTCCGGCATTATTTATCAAAATGTGTAGCAAGGTAATCTCGAAGCCACTATTATTGCTCTTTCAATCCTCATTGAAAGAAGGTGTCTTTCCGGATCGCTGGAAGTGTGCTCATATTACACCAGTATTTAAGTCTGGGGCGAAAAATGAAGTCCGTAACTATCGTCCAATATCTAAATTACCGATATTCAGTAAGATATTTGAAAAAATTGTTCATGAACAACTGTATGACTGTGTCCAGTCTGTAATAATTGCTAACCAACATGGATTCATGAAAAAAAGATCAGTTGTCTCTAATTTTGCAACTTTCACTGAAAATATATCAAAATATATGGATGATCAAATCCAAGTTGACGTAATCTATACAGACTTCTCCAAAGCATTTGATAAAATTGATCACAGTCTTCTTTTATCTAAACTACTAGCTCTGGGAATCCACGGGGATTTGTACCGATGGCTGGTCTCCTATCTTAATGGGCGCACTCAAGGAGTAACTATTAATGGCTTCATATCTGAGATTGTAAATATACCTTCAGGTGTGCCCCAAGGATCTCACCTGGGACCGTTGCTGTTCACAATTTTCATCAACGATATTATAAAATGCTTTAATTATGCAAATATTCTACTCTTCGCCGACGATATGAAAATATTCTTTCCTATTAATTCTATTATTGACTGTTATAAATTACAAGAAGATCTATATAGACTTGATGACTACTGCATTATCAATCATCTCAACATGAACACCTCAAAATGTTATGTGATTACCTTTACTAGAAACAAAATAAAATTTGAACATAACTACTACATAGCCAGTCAAGTACTTAAAAAGGTTACACAAATTCGTGACCTAGGTGTTCTGCTTGACAGTAAACTTACATTCGAGGCGCATGTTGACATGATTGTGAAGAAAGCCCTTAGAATGTTAGGATTCTTATTCCGTATTGGAAAAGAATTCAATAATATTCAAACACTTAAAATATTGTATTTTTCTTATGTTCGTAGTCATCTTGAATTTGCTTCTCAGATATGGAATCCTCAATATAACATTTATGTAAAGCGCATTGAAGCCATCCAAAAAAAATTTGTCAATCATTTAAATTTTAAGATGAATATTGGTAACCACGGGATTAACAGCTCGATGGAATATTATGGACTAATACCATTAAAAACTAGAAGAGACTCCGCAGATATAATATATCTCTATAAAATTATCAGTGGCCTTATTGATTGTTCGCCCCTTTTGTCTGAGATTAGAGTCCCTAGCTTTAGAACTAGAGATAAGTCACTTTTTCATCTTCAAAAATGCTCTACTAATCTCAGACTAAACGCTTTTATTTTCAGAGCTTGTACCCTATACAATAAGAATTTTAATTTTATTGACATATTTTCGTGTAGTTTAGGAACATTTAAAAAAGATACCTTAGCTATTATTAAATAATAATTAATAACATACTGCAAGTTATCATGTTGTTGATATGAACCCTGTCCAGTTACAAGTGACTCATTTTATAAACATCTGTTCAGTTTAGTTGTAGGTATATACATATATTGGTGATTATTGGTGTTGTGTGAGGATAAAATTGATATTTTGTAATTTACTTGTGTTCTTATATCCGATGTTATGTTTACTTTATTTAGTATTTTGTATTTTCTGTAAATATTTTTTGCCCACGGGTACTGGACCCTTAGTTTGTTATTATAATTATTTTTTTAAGTGAAAACCTATCATTAGATATTATTTGTATTTTTTATAAGTTAATTATTTAAAGATGTAAAAAATCTGTTGGTTTTCCTAAATAAACAAAACAAAACAAAACAATTGACAAAATTCATTGTCTATGGTCAGTTGGCGTTATTTGCGAGCACGGTTGTCAAATATTCCAACCGACGATTGACAAAAACACGCCAAATCTATCGCGGACTCTTGGCTGTCAGTTAAACTTTCGATATAAAAACAACTTTTTAATAATGCCGTTTTTTTTACAAAATTACTGGTATATCAATGAACGGAGGCAGGCTAACGATTCCAAAGAAGCTCGTAAGATTGAAAGACGCCGTTTACGCGATCAATTGAATCCGTTTGAACTTGGAGAGACTGAATTCAGACAATTGTTCCGGATATCTCGTATAATGGTTAAAGATCTTATAGATCAACTAACTCCCTTTTTAGTGTCAAAAAGTACAAGCGGACTTCCAATGTACATTAAAGTAAGTGCATTTAATATTATTATGATATCTTTGTAAAAACACAATGTCGATCATTAATAAAAGGATTATAATGTTGACAGGTATTAGCACCAATAAGTTTCTTCGCCACAGGAAGTTACCAACGTGGGGTGGGGCAAGACCATATGCTGGCTATAGGTCAGACAACCGTCAGTAAATGCATCAAAGTGTTTATGAAGGCAGTGTTGGAGCACCTTTATAGAAGGTGGATACATTTTCCAGCAACAAACGAAGCCAGGAAGCAAGTGGAGAGTGCTTTCAGGGACAAATTAAACTTTCCTCATGTTCTGGGCTGCATTGATTGCACCCACAGTATAAAAATCATTAAGGATTCTATTCGCTCAATGTTCAAGTGGTAAAATGAAAGAAAGTAGTTTACAAATAAAACAGTTGGTGTACGGTGTTTTCACATTTTATTGAAGGTTTTACATCTTTGTTATACAGGTATGTGATGCTGAGTTGACAATATTAAGTATTAACACACGCTTCCCGGGTACTGTCCACGATCAATTTGTTTGGAATAGTAGTACAGTAAATACTGAAATGACCAGACTATATAATCAGAGAATTGGGACGTATTTCTTGCTAGGTATTATACTATATTATATTTCAACAATCCAAAACTTAGTAGTTATATATACCTTTTGTAATGGGTGTTTATGTTTCAATCAGGTGACTCCGGGTACACATTGGAACCTTATCTCATGACCCCAATATTTGATGCAGCTGAGGGAAGTGCAGAGTACAAATATACAAAGGCGCACTGTAAGGCGAGATATTGCATAGAACGTCTATTTGGAGCATGGAAGGCTATATTCCGTTGCCTTAGGAAAGATAGAGTTCTCCATTACGAGCCAGAAGTTGCTGGTCAAATAATCACTACATGTGCTATTTTATACAACATGATGAAGCACTATAAGTCAGTTTCCTTATTTAACTAAATGAAATGCATTTAAAGAAAGTAAGGCAACAATTCAAAATAATAATCGTTTTATTTCAGATTAACAGATGAATTTATTGATAATATCGTGATAGAAGAGATTGAGCTATTAAACCAGGCTGAAGATGTCAGCAGAGTAGTAGCAGCCCGCGGAGGGAGAGATCAAGTCGTTCGGAAGTACTTCTCTAATGAATAAACTCATCTTACCCATATAATAAAACAAAGTTTAAACATTTCAATCATTTACTATTAAATATTAAAAAAACTTGAAAGAAAGTAAAGCAACAATAAACAAATACAATTTTTGTGTCATTTCTATTTTTAATGTTTGGATGAAGAACTGCCTGTGCCCGCATTGCTGAAGAAGATTCTCACTGACCACTGAACCCGCCAAAAACACATTTCAAATTTTGTGAGACTAATTGTTAATTACCTTACATAATGATATTTTTGTCTAATCTCAAATCTAGCTGCTACATTTAAGACAGATTCTAACATCTTGTTACTATGATAAGATAATATTTCATATTTATGTGATTACATAATTACTATTTTTGCTAAACTGTGTATTTTTTTACTTCCCCATTTTCCTCTTCCCTATCTCCTTCAGCCTCGCAACATACCCCGATTGGGGATGCCATGGTCTCACTGGCTCCAGACGGGAGCACATAAAAAAAGTATTTTACTAAAACTGTATGAATATAACATATGTCTATAAATCTACAAAAACCAAAATGGCTTCATACACACAAATACAACATTTATGTAAACATTACAAGTCATTGAACACTATACAAGTACATAACAAATTACATATACTCAAATTCACCAAAGACTGAAAGTGGCAAAAGAAATACAGGCTATGAGGGTGTACACGTATACAATCTCCTTCCCGATAGCTTGAAAACAGTAATAGAATTAATATATTTAAGAAAACCGTTTGATTTTAAAATTAGTGAAGAAAATTGAAATGTACTTATATAAAATGTGTACTTAAGTTAATAAAGCGAAATATGTATATTTCTTTTAACTTAATAAATAAAATAAAAATAAAATAAAACTTATTCTAATGAACAAGTAAAACAGAGATATTGGAACAAATGGCACACATAAAAATTAAATTGAATTTTCCTCGTCTTCAGATTCCAACTGCAATGAATAGTTATGGGAAGTCGATGGTACTGGATCTGTTGGTCTAGAAATAGAAAGAAAAGTGTATTATTAGAGATTTCATTCATTATACTTTCATCGTTCCTCTGCCAGTTCCATGCCTCACTGCTATATATATATATATATATATTAGAGTAGGTACCAGCTTTCCATTGTAGGCTGCTAGCCTCGCTTCATGAACTTTTAATTATCGTGTTTCTCGTGCCTCTCTTGAGACATACTCAATCATTCAAGTGACATCATAATAATATGAAATATGTACTGTAATACCTCAATATCTGTTGTCGGAGTATGTCAACCCTTTCTTCTTGTGCTGCAGTGTACCTCTGAAACGATAGATAATAATTCATTAATTTACCGATGAGACCATTTTTTTACATCGACGTATTTTCGTTTTACATTGTATATGATGACATTAATTTATGAGACGATGTATGAATGTGAAAGAGGCAAGAAGTGTGTGCCAAGACCGAGTTGATTGGCGGTACATCCTTTGTACTGGTACTGCCTACCCCTGCGGGAAACGGCGTGATGGTTAATTAGTAAGTTAATGAGAATAAGAAGGCCGCCGCTGAACTTTGAAAGGTTGCCCCTGAACTCTGAAATTATAAATAACAATTCATAAATTTTACTTAATTTGAAATTACTTGGGAGTGATTCAAAAAGAAATATGTAGGAATAACCTCAAAAACATCTGTAAATCTGTTGGCGACTGCCACAAGCTCTTTAAAGATGTTGTTGCTGGCTTCTTGAGCTTTTGCCATACGACAGCCGACATCTGGCGTAGCAGCTAGCTTTCTCTTCTTGGCTGGGTTGGGTTGACTTCTCAGCCCAGTTTCCATCCCTACACTGGGCTGAGGCGTGAAGAGCTGCTGATCGGAGTACTATAAAACACAAATAATTGGCATTGATGATGAACGATAACTTCCATTTTGACAGCAAATATATATTATATTAACATTCTAAGACATTAGTGACCTCAATATCCAGCACAAGCTGTTCTGGTCCCGCTCCTATGCAGCTTTCGGGAACTCCACTGCCCTCAGAACACTGGCTCTGCCAATGATACTAATCACTTTTTGAGTGATGTCACTTAATAATGACAATCTATGGACAAGTGAAAACAACAGCTGATTCTGACAGATCCATATTTAATGACAAAAGTAGTGAAATTTAAGCAAATTTAGCAAGTAATCAAAGTTGAAACATATAAACTAGTGAAAAATTATTCAAAATAATAGTGTATTTCGTGGTGACAGTGCGAAACAACTTTACATATTGCCTTGAAAAATTACGCATATCGAATTCACTGTCATTGTAAGCTACAACCACAGACAATTTATGTTTTTGAATTTTTGAAATCTTTTTGAATTTGTGAAGAGGTTTTTATTTTTGTCATAGACAAATAAGTTAAATTATTTTTAACTCAATAAGGGGTATTTCTGAACAACTCTAAGAAACCTACCTACAAACTAAGAAATAAATCAACCAAAATGTCTAAAACTCGCAAGGTTTGCAGTGCAAAGAAAGATACATCTTCACCTTTAGCAATCACGTCTGGCCCTATTGATTCACCGTCGGCGCATCAGTCAATGATTAACATTGACACTGACTCATTAATCAATTTTTTTAAGTCGAAACTTGAAATCATGCGCACTGAAAACAAGAAAGCTATTGATGCTGTTCAGTTAAAATTAAATGAGCTGTCTAACGAGTGGATGGAGCAATACACAAAAATTCTGGGATGTGTGAGCGTTCTCCAAGAAGAAAACTCAAACCTCCGGCAAGAAGTCCAGTCACTACGAGATGCACAAGATGAGATGGAGCAACGCAGCAGAATATGCAATGTAGACATCCATGGGATTCCCGAAGCAAAGGGCGAAAATTTGATGACATTAATAGAGAAAATAGGATCCAATATTAACGTCCCGCTTCCAAGTAGCTGTGTGGTTTCTGCGCATCGCGTCGCTCGCGGCCACTCCTCGCCCTCCAACCGTCCACGCAATATAGTGGTCCAACTCTCCACAAAGCGACTCCGTGATGATGTCATCGCTGCAGCAAGGACTCGCCGCGGCCTTACCACGGAACAATTAGGATTTGGTGCTCCCACCACCAATTTTTATATAAACGAGCACCTTACATTGAAAAATAAAATCCTATTTGCCAAAACACGAGCCGCCGGAAAAGCTAACGGCTTTAAATACATTTGGGTACGGAACGGCAGTATTCTGGCGAAGAGGAACGATCTCTCTCGGGTTTTCACCATCCGCCGTGAGGGAGACCTTCAAAATATAATCACACATGATCAGCAAAACATGTGACTAAAAACAAAACTAAATGACTTTAAAAGAAAAGAACTGATTAACTGCATGTATATGAATATCAGGGGAATGAGGACAAAAATTGATGAACTATACGAAAACGTCCTTATCAACGACTATGACCTATTAAGCCTAACAGAAACATGGTTAAAGGAATCTATCTGTGACCAAGAATTAGTAGATAACCGGTATGAAGTATTTCGGAGGGATTTCGGAGTTCACAAAACAAAAAAAGATGGAGGAGGAGTCATGGTTGCTGTATCGAGAAAACTAGAGGCGAAGAGGATGGCGCATTGGGAATGTCAAGCGGAGGACTTGTGGATCCAACTCAATATAAACCATAATAACAGGAGTATCAAACTGAATGTTTGCACCGTATATCTACCACCAACTGAAGAAGAATCTATTGTAAGCTCATTTTTAAATAATCTTAGGAATGTGTACCCAACAACACCAAACCAACACATCTTAATATTTGGCGATTTCAATAAGTCTAACATTCAATGGATTACCGATGAAACAAGCAATTTATTACCTTTCACCACAAACACAAATACAATCACCTCTGACATCATCGATACACTATCATTCTGTAATCTTAAACAATTTAACGGAATAGTGAATCACCAATCCAAAATATTGGATCTCATTTTATCAGATAAAGAAGACATATCAGTAATACGTTCTTCATCTCCACTAAGCAAAGAAGATCCATACCACCCTGCTCTAGAAATAAATGTTCTTTTTAATTTTCTACCACATCTTGAAACCCGTAACGCCCCAAGACCAAACTTTTATAAAGCCGACTATGATTCAATTAATACCGTTCTTCGTGAGATTGATTGGGAATTCATTAATCAGGGAAATATTGATCAATCTGTAGATCAGTTTTACAGTATACTCTACCAGATTATCTCTTCTCATGTTCCCCTCAAAACGAACAAAAATCACTTTCCTAAGTGGTACTCAAAAGATCTCATTCGTTTGATAAAGAAAAAAAACAAATTTCATAAAAATATAAGAAATATGGTAATGAACTAGATCATTTATCATTCAGCTTGATTAGAACCAGAACAAAAAATCTGATTAGAGTTTGTTATCATAAGCATTTAGACTTAATCAAACAAAATTTAAAAGCTAACCCGAATGATTTCTGGAAATTTGCAAAAAGCAAATATAAAAACACAACCGATATTCCAAAAGAGATGCACCTAAACGACATAAAAACTACCCAAGGTCAAGTTATCTGCGGGCTTTTTTCTAAGCACTTTCAATCTGTTTATAAACCTCACAATGCAAACTATTCACCACAAATATCTGAAGATTTCTGTAACGAAAGCCTTGGTATGATCACTATTTCGCCCTTAACGATATTAGTCAAGTGTAAGAATTTGAGAACCAATAAGGGATCAGGTCCTGATGGTATCCCGCCAATATTTTTGAAAATGTGCAGAGATGTTCTTGCCAGACCACTTAGCCTTCGTTATAACAAATCATTACAAGAAGGTGTTTTTCCAGTCAAATGGAAAACGGCTTTCTTAACACCTATATTTAAGAAAGGTTGTAAGAGCGATATAAAAAAATTATAGACCTATCTCTAAACTTGACTGCATAGGAAAGTTGTTTGAGTCAATAATATATGACTGTCTATTAGCTCATGTAAGTTATTATCATTGAGCAACACGGGTTTTTCCCTCGGCGTTCCACAACAACTAACCTTCTCGAATACTCCCAGTACATCCGCGATAGCATCGAAAAACGTTTACAAGTAGATGCCATCTACACGGATTTTTGCAAAGCATTTGACCAGTTAAATCAATCATTACTCATCATGAAGCTGGAAAAGTTTGGCATAAATGGAAATACTTTGAAATGGTTCGAAAGTTACATTACAGAAAGAAAACTGCAAGTGGTTGTAGGAGGGTACTCCGCGCATCTTTTTACTGCAACGTCGGGAATTCCACAGGGCTCGCATCTTGGACCTTTGCTATTTTTAATCTTTATAAACGACATAATTTTAAGAATAAAAACATCAAAATATCTCCTGTTTGCCGATGACCTTAAGTTGTACAAAAAAATTAGTTCATTAGAAGATTGCACCGATTTGCAAAAAGACTTATCATCACTTCATGAATGGTGTACACTAAATGATTTATATTTTAATGAAAACAAATGTGCCGTAATTTCATTCACAAAGAACATTAATAAATTCTCAAACACATATCACATTAACAATATCTCTTTACTAAACACAACTTCAATCAAAGACTTAGGCGTGACATTTGACTCGTCACTTAGCTTCAATAAACATGTAGATACAATTTCAAAAAGTGCATCACAAGTATTAGGATTAACGCTAAGAATTACAAATTGTTTTAAAAGTACAGAATTAACTTTGACATTATATAAATCAATTGTGCGAAGTATTCTCGAATATGCATCAACAATTTGGTCTCCCAATTATGAGATTCATAATTATAGGATTGAATCCATACAAAGGAAACTAACCCGTGTAATTGCTTATCGTGAAGGTTTATCTGATCAATTTGGAACTTATAATGACCGAATTTTGCACTACAAACTACACTCACTGACGGTCAGACGTAAACTTTCTGACGTACTGCTCCTACACAAAATTATACATGCATCAGTTGATACACCAAACATTTTATCCCAAATTAACATCAATATTCCATCAAGAAAATCAACATGGAGGATGAACGACATTTTCTATATTAAAGCCTACCACACAAATACAGGATATTTTTCCCCTGTACCGCGAACATTAAGAAATTATAACATTATACATGACTCTAATAATGTAATAGACATTTTTAATGACCAATTTAAACACTTCAAAAAAAATGTAATACCTTTAATCATATTAAGCTGATATTGTGATGAAACCCTTTATTTAATGAGAAGCAACATTGTACCTACCTAATCATTGTCTCACCAGTACAGGTGTGACAATAACAAATCGTTTATGAACATATTTGTATTTACCTTTTACCCATTCTTATTTGTTATTTACTTCTGCATATTTAGCTTATTCATTTTGTTACTATTTTTGTTGTTATTATGTATTTAAACATCCATGTATGTAAATTTAAAGTTGTTATTATGTATTTAAACATCCATGTATGTAAATTCTTAGGCACCATGCCTGTTTTATGTACTTAAATAAAAAAAAAATAAAAAAAATAAAAATACCGGTATGGTAACAGTGTTTCCAGTTCTGAGAGCAGCTCGCTTGGCATCGGCGTTTTTTGCCCGCGACTTACACTTTAAATCACGCCATGTCTGAAAAGAACAAAAATAATATCAGCTTAAAAGTGTTTTACGGACTTATATTAAGTGTCTTCATGATATATTAGATTAGAAGTCCGGCATTTTCGTAAAAAAAAGCTAGTTTGTTTAGGTAAGTTAAAATACTCACTGTTTTCCACTGCTCGGCTGACTTAGCAGGACCTAGTTCAGCCAATTGCTCTGCCAACTTCTGCCACATGTCGCGGTTTTTTTGGACACCCTGAGGACCAACAAATCTGCCAGCAGCGAATTCTGAATGACTTGCCATATAGTTGGTGAGAAAATCAATCTGACTGGCCGTCGACCGTACTTTCTTGCTGAAATTGTAATAAAGCATTCTGAATGTCTACAAGCACATCTTTATTGATAATCCCATATAAACAAGATAAATAAATAACTTACATTGATTCATTTGACTTCGACATCATAATAAGTTGATTTTTGTAGATAATACGTAAAGCCGTTGGTAACCGTTGAAGTTTGACGTTTGACGTTTGAGAAGCGATCCATAGACAACTGCTTCAGTATTGCCAGCGTATATCGATTTCTTATTTATTGCGTTATCAATATTGGTATAGTTACCGATAGCTTTTACATTGCTAGGGGGTATTGATATAAACTCGTCGGAAGTTACGTCTGTCGATCCGATATTGTAAAGTTATCGAATTTTCTGTGCTTGCCCCCGGCCAGTAGTATCCGCCGCCAATCTCACGAACCTGGGCGCATGTTTGTGAGCACCAGATGCGTTATCCATTCAGGATATTGCGACAGTGCTCGGGCGCTTGGTAAATTGTTTTAGTGCAGCGAACTACTTGGGGTGACCTATGGCAAAGGTGTCAGTTATATCGGTATCTATACCTGCCTTCCAATGAGTTGGTTATGATCTCTGGGTGCCCAAGCGGAAGAAGATTGGAGCATGATAGGAAGCCATGAGGACTAGAGAAGAACGCATATAGACAGCAACCAGTGAAGAGCATCAATTTAAAAAAAAAATCCTAAGATGCAGGACGGTGATAAAAATTTGGGAAGAATTTACAAGCCAATGAGAATATATGATATCAGGTAAAGAGGTCACAGGGTTCAAATACCAGCAAACACAAATAATTAATATAAAGAAATATACACGGTGCACAGAAACTCGTAGGGCAAAAGCGGGAATCTGGTGAATTATATTTGGTGAGTCCGAAATAGTTTTTTTTTAAATTTCTACCATTTTATAATCTACTGTTTTTAATTAATTGTCGTACTTATAAAATGCGTCGGTAGAAGGCTCGACTCGACACTAGAAATGCCTTTCATTTAAATTTGATTGGAAACCAATGTCGCCACTGACATAGTACCTTTTGGTTCTAGTCCATTCAGCACGCGCTCTGCCTCTCTTAAACTTGCCTAACTTCTTATATCGCCATCTCATTTGATCGAAATGACAATTTGACAATGATGTCGAAGAACAATTCTATTTGAATTTTAAGCAAAAAATGGTCAGAATTTCGATCAAGAAAAACATTTCATTTGTTGTGTTCTTCTTCGTTCATGTCCGACTACAGTAGATTCTTAACCCTGAAGTTATTAAAAAAATTTGAAAAAGTTTTTATTTAATGTCAAAAATGTTATAGGTAAGAACCACCCAAACGACTTAAAATAATGTTCCCAGTTTCCCGCTTGTACAACTTGTTTCCGTACAAGATTAGGTAATTATCAAATAATGATTTGCAAGAAACCATGATTAATTTTTGCAAATCACAATTAGTATCATTATTTTTAAAGAGATATTAAATTGGCAGTGGCGGCTCTAGCACTTCTTAGATGATAGGACTGACATTTTTTACATGTAAGCAAATATTGGAATCTCACTGCCCGGAGAATAAAACAAACATTTTCTAAAAAAAAAACCTTCATGGACAAGCCATGCACCCAATCAGATGTATAAACATTAAATAAATTAAAACCTTTAGGTGTAGAGTGTGTACCAATTTATATGGTATAATAAAAATAATGCAATATCTTTATCTTAAAGATCGACGATTGATTTCATTCATGCACTTCATTCATTTAAGATATATTTCCAGCTAATAATAAAAACTAATTTTAAAAACACCCTAATATAACAGAACTTCCTCCTTCTTCTGGCGCTTGTAAAATTAGATTGTTAAAGTTAATTTTAGTTACAAGTTTCTAAATATGTAAATATATATTTTATTAAGATAGTAGTTATAGGCCTTAGTCGTAAGTCACTAGATATAAGTCTCAGACGTAAGTCACTAGTTTTAAGTCAGTAGTTCTAGTATTAACTATTTAAGAAATATATTTGTACAGCGCCCTTGAGGTGATTTCTCACGAAAACGGGGCTATATAAATTAGCCAAATATTATTATTATCTTTCAAGATTAATCAAACACGCGCGATTCCTGCTGACATTTTTTCTGTTGCGTTCCATATATACTTTTATACAAGCGGCGGACAACCTTTCAATGTGGATGGAATTATATACGAATACTAAATATAATATTTAGTAAAACTCCCACGGAAATTGTACTTTAAAATATATTTTTTAAAATGACACCCGTGCTAACTCTCTTCGGTGCCGTAGTCACAAATAAATTAATTTTCGTAGCCCATAATATTATTATTGCTATCAGGTAATATTATAATTGCATTCCTGATGTAGTTTTTTTTTAGAATAGTCTTAATCTTTGAATTGGTGTTTTGATCAATTTTGTCCTCTAATTATGAGCTTTCGTAGTGTAAAGTTTTTTATAGAGTCTTGGGAGGTCATTTAATCAAAATGTTGCCTGTTTAATACAAATTCTGAAATGGTATTCATCACACGTGCTAATTAGTTTATAGAAACAAATCATTATTTACTTTTATTTAGGACAAGAAGCTATTGCTGAGAAAATATTTTTTATTCAATATCAGCAAAAATTAAAGGAAAAGGGAAGTTAACCATCCATGAAATCTTTTAAAATATCAACTACAAACATCCATTCCACGTCGCAAGCGAGCGAACCAGATTGGTAGTTAGGTACTCTCAGTATCGCCCTGGTGAAAAACCATTTTTCAGAATTGAAACGTGGCTTAAAATGGCTTTAGCCGTGTTTGGTGATCTGATTTGAATAGCCAGATTCTTCCCCACCTCCTTTCCATCCGAATACACCTCCGTGGCTTCGGTTAGCAGGGAGCAGTTGGGACTCAACTTGAGAATTTTTCAATAAAATTCTTTTTTTTTATTGTTCTTTAAAGTTTCTTCCAATTAAGCAGTTTGTAAACAGATGTAGGTACATGTTCAATTACAGTGTAAATATGTATACATAATATTATTAGTTATTATAAATATACATAATATTATTACTAATTATAAATATACATAATGATGTTGCTACTTATTAGATTATTATTTTTGGCACACAGCCTAAAATAACACTTAAGTCTACATGCTAATAAATATCAACTATTGATTGATAGTAATTATTAGTATAAAGTATTTCTACTTATGAGCCATGTTTTCAGCATTTATCTGAATCTATTTGGGAATTAACATTTTTTTTATTTTACTTGGCAACATGTTGAACGTTTTGGGCACATTATATTCTAGGGTTCGCTGTCTATATTTACTGTTATATTTTGGAACAAGCATACCTTCACACTTTATGAACCTAGTGTTGTTTTCATGTTCCAATATATTTTCATATTCATAGTCATAGTAAGGCAAAATATTTCACAATCTATTTCACAAATAAAAAATAATATTCTAAAGTAACAGTTACGTAATATTGGTCATATTTTTCTGATAGCACTAATATTCAATTAAAATATTTTGACAAAGCATACTGAGAAAACTCCTTTATTTATCAGACACAAATTTTCTAAAAATTCTATTAATTCGAAAACCGTGGGAATTTTACAAAACATGCTACCCAATTAATTATTGGAACGGCCTTAGAGTCCCCAATCCACGGTTGAAAGGTTATTAACCATTTAGCGGACACCCTGTATATAGCTATCCAATAAATAAATGTTTTACTGAGGAATATGTAAAATTCGCACATTTAAGTTAGTAAAAATTATGTAACTAATAAAATTAAAACGTGTAATCAGTAATCACCCATAATGTATAAAGATCACCGAATATCAGCCAAGTTCAGTTCTCTGATTGAAATTAAACTGGAAAGAAGGTGAGTGATTTCTGACATCATTTTTGTTATTGTTATTAATTATTCATGATAATAAATTTTTTTAACTGATTTGTGAATAAAACTCAAACGGTACGGTTTTTGAACTTGTTCCCTATCCAGATTTTGCGCAGTCAATATTTATTTTTTTAAAGAAACACAAGCATTGCCGGGTTACGAATAACCAGACAATATTTGAAAATCTCCTATTATCACCACAGTAAGTGGAAAATGTTGCTTGTGCCAGATGGATGACATACATAGCTATTCGAGGAATTGAACTCACGACTCCTGGGTGGGACCCAGACACGATGCCAACTCAGCCATTGACCGGTTGAAGTTGCCAAATTCTTAACAAGCAACTTCCTGACAAATGATATTGCATTACTCGTAGTTAATAAAATTATCACCCGGTATTGCCTATATTTTTTTAATTTCGTTCACGATAACGCATATTATGCTGCATTTATATGTTTATACAAGAGAGAAATTTACCGCCAGCTGAGCCACAAATTATGGAAAGGAAAAAAACAACGGGCGCGAAACGCCGCTTGCGGTTGCTTTATTCCTTTCCCATAATTCGTGGCTCGGCTCGCGGTAAATTTCTCTAGTTTATACGCAGCCTAAGACGTGTCTTCAATTATGAAAAATATGTATAACTGTGAATTACCACTACGGAAATCTTGTTCTCATATTTAGTAAAAGGATGCAATACTTTCTATAAGTCAGCGAATTTTTCAAAACATTTTTAAATCGTGGATAATATACAAAAACCGCAGACATAGGAATTAATAGACGAGAAGATAATGGCGAGGGGTACAATCAACTGTTGAAGAACGAAGGGGGTGAAGCTGACTGTGATTCGTCAATAAATCAATCTGACAGTAAATAGGCATCTCGCATTAAAATATCACCATTTACTTCTTAAAAGTAAAATCTGCTTTTGAATGAATAGACATTTTTACATGGGAGCGCAAATTACTCACCACGTTATGAACAAATTTTCGAAGTCCAAATTCGGCAAAAAAATTCGGTTCTATTTTCAGAGTCGAATATTTCGTTTAAGTATTTAGTTAAGACACTTTTATAAATGTTCATAATTTACTTCCCAGCAACCAACCAGCTTTGTGTTTCGCGTCCAGACATGTTTCTACAACTGATCCATATTATACGATGTGTATATGCTTAAAATAATGCTTATATATGGAATGTAATACGACAATTTGGTTTATTCCCTTTTTCACATCTATTTTTACAAGTTTTCATAGCACAAGTCAACATTTTGCCGTGTTATTTCGTAAAATGAACCGATGATGCCTCGACCATAGTTTGCACAAGAATGATGTCACGTTTTCAAATTTCACTTGAGGCCATAAGCGAGCACAGCCGGCTCCAATGGAACCGGTATGGGGAGTGAGGATAATACGCTTTTAATCACTTAGGGCAGGTCTACTAATATTCATATGTCTATGACAAAAACTAAGTATGGATGCTGAAAGAATAAGTCCGCACGTACCTAGGACCGCTATAAGATTAATTTATTATCAAACTTTGATTGTGAATTTATTATCGGAAATATATTTTTGAGATTAATTAAAATATTGCACTATTTACGAGTCCCCTACAAAAAGGATA
The DNA here is from genome assembly GCA_026573805.1 of Hesperophylax magnus. Lineage (NCBI taxonomy): Eukaryota > Metazoa > Arthropoda > Insecta > Trichoptera > Limnephilidae > Hesperophylax > Hesperophylax magnus. The sequence goes on along the minus strand of JAIUSX010000068.1, from coordinate 60,016 downwards.
ACCGTTGTTGATATGAAAATTAATGAAGCGCCGGAGGTGTCTGAAATAATCTTTCCTATTTGGCTGAGTTTAAAAATCAATCTCAGTATCCCACATAAAAAATTAATGATAACTCAAATTTCCTCAAGTCATCGTTCCTTCTAGTTTTGGTCACTCTTCTCAGTGGAGTGTCTGCAGAGTGGAGATGGTCCGGAAAGGTGGCGGTGGTCACTGGAGCCAGCTCTGGTATTGGAGAAGCCATCGCCTTGACTTTAGCAGACAAGGGAGTCATCGTTGTTGAATTGGCTAGAATAATAGAAAAGCTTAAGGTATATAACTGACCAACTAATCATAATCCCAATTGCCACCTCAGGAGGCAAATGCAGCTGTTACGAGTTGAAAACACCAACAGCTAAAGGAAATGTAAAGAGGATGAAGACACTCTAAATCACTAATTTATAAGATATACTAATTTACGCATTAAAAACCAGGACAACTTTACACAGACAAACTCAGACAGACTCACAAGATCCACATTACAACATATGTTATACCAACCTACAACTAAAACAACTTTTGGACAAAGAAATATGCAGTATTATTTTATAAAATTATTTAATGTCCTTCCCTTTGAAATAAAAAAAACATTAAAAAAATATCTGACTTCAAAAAAAACATTAGAAAATGGATTATGGATAAGGAAAGGATGAATATAGATATAATTTTGCAACCCAACAAAGACTAAAGCTTGTATTATGTTTTATTTTTCTCTAAATATTGTTTTTTAATTTTTTATATAGTATTTTAACATATGTACTAATACTATTTCAAACACATAACCATGTACAATGTGACCTTAGAACGGGGCACCCCAGTAAGGACACATTATCTTATATAAAAAAATTGTTAAAAAAAAAAAAAAAATAAATAAAAAATAAAAATCACATACATTGCCAATCCTTCTTGCCAGTCAGATATCTGGGAAGAACTACCTTGTAGAATCGGGGTATAGGTATAGCCGAATACCGAATGACAACTTTGGTAGATTTTTTAAAAGAGACTTCTCTAGGGAACAAGTCAAAGCATGGGAACAATAGGTTGATTGCCAGTATTTTAAGATCTTTCTTGATGAACACAAACTTTGTTTAGATTAGCTTCCATATTTTTTGGGTTCTTAATCTTCTTTTCAAGATCTTTGGAAATCTTGAGCATCAAGATTCTCAGCTTTGCTCTTATCAATTTCTGATGAAAATTGATGATGCGGGCATTTTTCTACTAAAATATTGGCAGTATGCACTTCAAGGCAGTGCAGTAAAAAACTAGGCAATACAACGCCTAGTCTTTTAGACCCCGCCTTTTGCATCAAGTGGATACAACGGCGGTGATAAAACATTACATTTAGAATAGAAATTAGAGATTATGGGGCAGTGAGAACACTGAGAACCTAATCGTCTCAGCGGGGTTCCTAATAAACTATTGAAACTTATTATTTTCACAGGCACTATCCTCCAGAACAAATGGAACTATCCATGCAATGCAGGGCGACTTTGGCAAGGAAGAAGATATACTTTCGGTTTTCAGAGCTATTGAAGAGAAACTGGGAGGTGTCGACATCCTCATCAATAATGCTGGCACCGCCAAGCAAGGAATTTTAAGTGGTATGCTCGATTTACATATATATTATTCTGTCTAGCCGGTTTTGACCTTTTACGGACTGTTTTAAATAAATTGTTACAATGCACTTACTACTACTTCTAGTTCAAAGCGACCATTTTCATTATTTCCATAATTATGATTTAGATAATGAACGATTTTTTTGATCGAACTGTGTCTCATCAGGCTGGCAAATCCATTTAGTCCTAATTCAGTGAACATTGTTGATGCGCTGCTGTATCCTCTGTATCCAAATATGATTCTGCAGCCGTCATTATATTGGATTCGGAGTCGTTCCATCGAGCAAGTTCAGTAGTGACACCATGTCTCACACTTATACAGGCCAGTATAGAATGCGTTGAACAATGTTTTTTTAAGAGGATTGCTGCATTTGCAAAATCTGCAGGCAATCATATTAGACACTATGCTGAGGCTTTTCCTTTGTCGTTCGGTATTGCCATCGTCCGATAGGTCTTGATTAATAATGTGCGTCATGTACTTTTACATTCTTACATGGATTTATTTGAATGCCTAAGCATGCCAAAGACAAAATAAGACGTAATTCTTTCTAATGTTTTTGAAAATTTTTATTTTTTATTTTAGAAGGTGCAACCGAGGACTTCAAGGCAGTTCTAGATCTGAATGTGTTAGGCCTGACGATTGCCACGAGGGAAGCTCTCAAAACAATGAGGAAAAGAGGCGACAATGGTCATATTATCAACATTAAAAGGTCAGTCTGTTATTCACTTACCCTTGACATATATATTTCTATTTTTATTTGTTAGCGATAAAGTTTGGTAAAAACCTATGATTTTTTATATTTTTGGCAATCAGGGACTTTTAAAAAATTTGTAAAAGCCATAGACGTACCATCAGTGGTAAAAGCCTAATAATTCCAGTATTCCAATGTATTGCCGCCAGTCTAATTTGAATTGTCAGGTAGTGTAACTAACTAGCCATCACGCTGTAGGCAGAGAGAATGGACCGCCAAACATCTCGGTCTTTGCACACACTCTTTACTTCATTCATATTCAAACAGCATACCATACATACCCTTTTGTTATTCTTACTTTTGATATGTCCCTACTCAAGTACTTGATTGTGCCATGTCTTCATCGGGCGTCCCCGACTTCTTCTTCCATTAACTTTCGCATCACATAGGTATTCTCTTAACACTCCTTTCTGTGCTCATTAGATCTAAAAGCCCAAACCGGCTAAGCGTCCCTTTCTTAGCCCTAGATTCATAACCTTATCTAAGAGGAACATTATTCATAAACATTCGTCTCACAGACGACTAAATTTAAGTGACGAGTTTTGGGGTATATGTAAATAAAATAAATAAATTAAGGATGGCACTCTTTAATATGTTTAATTAGGTAACAAAAATAATAATAAACGAGTTAAAATTAAATTTCATCGCTACATTCCACACACATGAGGCCGCGATGGTCCATGCACATATAATTTTTGCATTGCTTGCATTGGAACCTTGTCATATGCCGTTTTTTTATAATTACAATAACCACAAACCTTTTTTTGAGTACCACTTAGATTAGGTGAGGCAATGGTAGGCATTTCATCTAAAACTTCGGTGATTTTCCTTTTTAGGCATCTCTTCAAAGTTGGTATTTCGTGTCTTTTACGTAACCATGTCGTTATCACTGTCGGAATCTGTTGGGACCATTTCATCTAATTCCACATAATCTTCGAAATCACTAATTTCTACATCCTTTTGCTGAATGGTAAAATCATCATCATCAGAATCAGATAAACGATTCAAATAGTCATCAATTTGCCGATCATCCATTCTAAAATAAAATAAAAAATTTGATGTAAAATACACACAATAATACATTTTGAACGATAAAATAAGATGTAGCTATAAATAATAACTCATATAGAATAATATCATATACTTACTTTTACTCTGTATAACCAGAACTCATCAAAAACAATGTTTTCAAAATAACTTGCAGTCTCTTCAAAAGTTACATTATTCATAAACATTCGTCTCTCAGACGTTCAAAGGTCTATAACTTGTCCACAAGACTTCACTGCGAGGCAAACGCACCCGCGTTACTAATGAACAAGCGATCTAGGAAGGTACTTGAGAGGTCATCATTCTATCTCTTTCACTCGAGACCCTAGAAACAAATTTACGTTTTGTGCGGTCTGTGGGACGAATGGTTATGAATCTAGGGTTAATCTTACTCATTACACTTCAGCCATTCATTCTTTGCAAATCTCCACATTTCTAATGCAATCATACACGGTTTTACATACTCATCTGATATCTACAGCAGTCAGTCTACTTTCATTCTATCTATATTTAATTTATGGTTGATTACTGAATTTTAAGTTCAACATATTCTGAATTTCAAATGTGCAAAGTATGAATGTATTAGTTTTTGGAATTCTTATAAATTAGTCCTAGTTAAAGTCCGGTGATGAGTTTTTTTACTAGTACAAAAACCAAAACATTGGAGATTGCCTACCACTTTCCCAAGGCGTTGTAACGTTTTAAAAGAAAACACTCAACCCAAAACCTTTCTGGCTTACCTTTGAATTGGGTGACACGATTGCTCCGCGGCTATGCTCGGTCTTTCAGGGGTGCAGTCCTCAACCCAGCATCATTGTATTGGATAGGTTTGTTAAAAGAAACATGTGATTTTTGACATTGAAGTATACATATATTATTGATTTTATGGACAGGTATTCAAGTACAGACTCTACCTAGATTGGCTCTACTACCGTTTAAGAATGTTAACGACGTAAGGGGGAATCCGTGGTACATTACTTGGTAGCTGTAGTCGATTGGTGTTGGACCCGTGATGTGGTGTGGCGGCGCTTAGGGCTACCTTAGCCCTGTGTTGAAGCCGCAGGCTGGATTGTCTCGCACTGTGCCCGGGAGGTCCGACTAGTTAGGTATTTGTAAAATGTTCATCACTGCACAAGCTTGTTACTATTTATACCGTTTAAGTAATTGTCTTGAGTTCACTTGCACTCGTTGTTGGAAAGCCGTACTGGTCTATTGTTATTTTGCGCGGGAGTTGTGTTGTGAATACATCGTATGATCTAGAATTCGCGCGCTAGTCGAAATATCGCTGCGACTCCGCGTGACCTACTTCCTCGGGGTTTTGTGCTTAACTGTCGTTAACGGGTGCATTTCTTTGTTTTTATAGTCTCGATGGCCTACGTGCGTATGGCTCCCTAGCGACGGTCCGGAAGAGAGCGGTGTGGAGAGGTTTCCTGTCCGAATTCTATTGTATTTGCCGTTGAATATTTGGTGGCACGTGTTGCGGGGTCCGGGAGAGAGCGGGGGTGAGGGGTTTCCTGTCTTCCGTTGGCCGTTGAATTTAATACATTACACTATCCCCCTTTTTCGGAAAAAAAAAAAAGAAAAAAAAAATGTTCACCTACCTCAGAGCCAATACCTAAACCAAAACTAGAAGTTAACTGGTAAGTTTTTAGATACATCTTCGGATCTACCGGATCTGCCCTGATGATGGACACTGTAACGCTGTCCGAAACGTCGGCTAAAGAAGGAGTTAGCGCAACACGGCATAACACCCCAAAAACAAACAACAAAAAAAACTAGAAGTTAACTGCCTAAGAGCCAGCTAAAGCAAAAGTTGATTGAAAAGAACTAGTTACAGACTACATAAACAAGAAGAAAACTTAAATGTTACTTATAATTAACTTACGGGTAAGTACAGAATACAGAATATAACTGTGAAGGTGTGAGTGTCCCTTTTCAAGTTTAGAATCTAAATGTGATTTCTAAGGGAAATAAAAATTTGTAAATAATAAAGACTAGTGAGAAAGTTGTAATGAAACCATCCAAAAAATGTGTGAGATGGTTTGCGCTGAAAGCGGTGAGAAAGTATTACAGAGCAAAAAGATTAACTAATTGGGTTGTGATGTGGCTATATTTGGAATTTTATAAATTAGAAATTATGCGAAAGAGGGAACTCTTTACAAATTGTAATTGAGTTTTCTTATGAAAATGAACAATTATTAATAATTTATCTTATACAACTATGACATGGACGAGTGTATGATCCTAAGATTATCGCTATTATTTGTTTGTTTATAGAGTTTGAACAACATGAAATAAGAATAAAGCTAATAATAACTGAGCAAGTGTTACTACTTGAATTTGACCAGACTAAGGTCTAGAAATCATCGATAGTACGGTGTAATTATACAAAAAAAATATTTTTTTGAAAATGATAAAAGAAAATCAATAATTTGTTTTAAATTTTATAAACTAATGTTTATAAATTGTTACAAAAAAAAAAACTATTCGCCATTGCTGAGTTTTTTTTATACATTGGAATCATAAATAAACTTTTTTTGCTAATAAGTAAAACAGGTGACCTAGGGGGTCGTTTATAAACATTGAGTCTAGTGAAACTGGTTATTTGGACGATTTGTCCACTCAACAAGAACCAAAAAGAAAAACAAATAAAAAAAATTAAAATAATAATAATAATAATAACAATACAATTGTTTTTTAGGAACTGAAAGTGTCGTATAAAATGATATCACGTTATCAATACAATAAAGGTCAAACATATAACCAATTTAATTGTCAGTTTTAATAAACTGAAATTATTACAAAAAGGTATCACGTTATTAAACGTAATAAAACAATTTAATTATCAGTTTTAATAAACTGAAATTATTACAAAAAGGTATCACGTTATTAAACGTAATAAAACAATTTAATTATCAGTTTTAATAAACTGAAATTATTACAAAAAGGTATCACGTTATTAAACGTAATAAAACAATTTAATTGTCAGTTTTAATAAACTGAAATTATTACAAAAAGGTATCACGTTATTAAACGTAATAAAACAATTTAATTGTCAGTTTTAATAAACTGAAATTATTACAAAAAGTATCACGTTATTAAACGTAATAAAACAATTTATTCATGTAAAACAAAACAGCGAAATCTACTGTTTTGACTTGGTGGTCAACTGAATAAGGCACAATGGCTTACACTGAGCCAACAATAAAACTTCATCAAGGTAAGAATAACACCTGACAGGCGTGTGACTTTTAATTAATTGTGCATAACAGGAATACACAATTATAACAAATTCAGAGGGGACTTCCTCTGACTGAGATGGGGGTTACCCCTGTAGATATATTTTGAATAATCTTATGATTACAATTAGGCATAACATTGACAAGAAAATGTCCTTCTGGACTAATCTTCAATACCTATTAATTATACAAAGTAAAAGGTTTATCCGTGTATGCGAGAATCTCCTTCGTGTCACGTCCGGGTATTATCACTTCTGTGATTATGTCTTTACGTTTAAAAATAATGAGAATTACGAGGGGAAGTGGTGGGGTAGAAGAATAATTAAAAAAAAATTGAGCGCCAACATGTCTTTTAACGTTATTTATGTTACTATTAATTTACGTTTCATTTCTTTTATTTCTAACTGGTTATGGAAGACATGTAAACCATTATAAAACTTTAAGCTTGTTATAGTAGATTCGTAAATTATTGAAGTGAGGTTTATGGGTAAGAGGGAGAAAGAAAAAAAATAAATATTATACTTAAGATTCACAAACCGCTTGACAATTGGGTCCTTATTGCAGTGGTTGTGTGAACGTAATGCATGATAGCCAACGTCAATTTGTCTCATCTCGAGGCGTGCACTCCTCTATTTGATGTGACAAACAAACTTGCCAGAGATCATACATACGATTTGATACTATGAAAAAGCTAAGTTCCGTACCATGCTTATGACACTTATATTTTATTTAAGTCATTATCGTGGTAAAAGGCGGGGAAATTAAAATTGAAGTGAGTGAGGCGTTTATGGTATTTTTTTTTTTTTTTTTTTTAAGTGGATTCTGATTTAATTATATCTTTCACGTGAAATCTTCCTATGTACTTATCGTTCATGTCCGCTAGACAATAGACGGTGTCTGAGATTTTTTTTATAACCTTGCTGCGGATGAAACGTGCAGCCAATTTTGCGGAAAAAAACATACTCTTATTCGATTGAACGTTATTTTTCCTCCAAACGATTTCTCCGATTTTATAATGTACAATCTTACGACGGAGATTATACCTGTTCGCGTTTTGCTGGTAAGCTTTCGTTAAGGCATCCGCGACCAAGTCGTAAATAGCGATCATTTCCTGTTTTTTAATTACCGCTGCTGAACTATTTTCAAAATTTAAAATTGGGGTTTGGGAATCCATATTAAGTTTGTATGATTAGTATAAATGAACAGATGTATAAAAAGGTGCAATTAAGCGGTAATTATGAGACTGTATACATGACGAGATGGTGAGAATTTGATTTATTCAAGTTGCCGTCGGTAACTCGCGCGGCGATTTTCGTTCCGATCTGAATTACTTTGTCATAGGTATTCAAGATTATGTCACATAATATATTTCTGGCAACAGATAACATTAAACAAATACAATTATACACATATTATAAACTTCGTAAAAGCCTTACCAATACAATGATACGGATGATTTCGTTGAGCGCCAGTGTAACGTTTTAAAGAAAAGACTCAACCCAAAACCATTGCATTGACAGGTTTGTTAAAAGAAACATGTGATTTTTGACATTGAAGTATACATATATTATTGATTTTATGGACAGGTATTCAAGTACAGACTCTACCTAGATTGGCTCTACTACCGTTTAAGAATGTTAACGACGTAAGGGGGAATCCGTGGTACATTACTTGGTAGCTGTAGTCGATTGGTGTTGGACCCGTGATGTGGTGTGGCGGCGCTTAGGGCTACCTTAGCCCTGTGTTGAAGCCGCAGGCTGGATTGTCTCGCACTGTGCCCGGGAGGTCCGACTAGTTAGGTATTTGTAAAATGTTCATCACTGCACAAGCTTGTTACTATTTATACCGTTTAAGTAATTGTCTTGAGTTCACTTGCACTCGTTGTTGGAAAGCCGTACTGGTCTATTGTTATTTTGCGCGGGAGTTGTGTTGTGAATACATCGTATGATCTAGAATTCGCGCGCTAGTCGAAATATCGCTGCGACTCCGCGTGACCTACTTCCTCGGGGTTTTGTGCTTAACTGTCGTTAACGGGTGCATTTCTTTGTTTTTATAGTCTCGATGGCCTACGTGCGTATGGCTCCCTAGCGACGGTCCGGAAGAGAGCGGTGTGGAGAGGTTTCCTGTCCGAATTCTATTGTATTTGCCGTTGAATATTTGGTGGCACGTGTTGCGGGGTCCGGGAGAGAGCGGGGGTGAGGGGTTTCCTGTCTTCCGTTGGCCGTTAAATTTAATACATTACAGCGTTCTAAGGAAACAGATGGTTTTCTCATTCACCGTACACGTCAAGACTCTAATGTTTTATTTATAAAGGAAGCTACTTTTTATAAAAATTAATCTAGATCCCCAATGTCCAGGCATACAGTGTTAGTAGGCAGTATGCGAGTGAGTACATGTTGTTAGTTATATAATTAAACAGTAGGTAATTTGATTTTTTTACTCTTTCAGTATTGTTGGACATAACGTGATACGCTCAAGTTGTTCTATAGCGGTTTGTACTCAGCCAGTAAATTTGCAGTGACTGCCTTAACCCAAGGACTATCTAATGAACTGGCTGATGCAAATTCCAAAATCAAAGTCTCGGTAAGTACCAAATTTGTATGTATTTTCGGGGAAATAATAAAAATAAGGAAAAGAGGTGGGTGCTGCTCTCTTTGAAGCTTTTAGATCCTGAATTCCGAATTTCTACCGACATAATGCAGCGTATAAATTTGCAAAATTAAAATTTTTCCAAGCCCGCCAAAATGCTCGAAATCTGGCAGAGAATGCGTGACGTCATACGTACGCAGTTTTTTTGTTTTACAATAAGGCCTATTTTTTTAAATTATGTTAATACCGGACAAGAGTCCCAACTGCTCCCAACCGTTTGGAGCCAGTGAGACTATCACCCGTATTTAGAGTCGATCCTTTAGTTCAAGGAGCCTTCTTTTCCTTGGTTTTATATTCAGAGACACGTCTAAGGTCGGTGTGACGTCACTTTATAAGGAAGCTACCTTTCTCAAGATTTCTAAAATATTTGTATTCAGAGACGTCACTACAAAGGTCTCTACGTTACGGCGCATGCGCATTCTTGCGTACTTTGGTTTTGAACCAATTTGAACTGTCAAAACTGGGAGTCGCTATATGCACAGCGACTAGTCGACAGGGGGCGTGGCCAACATATCCGAGCATACCCGAGCTGTTCCGAGTTTTTTTATAATTTAATATGCATGCATTGTGTGCGTTGTGATTGAAATTTATTAGCTGGATTTTATTTTTTTACGTTCAAATTTTATTTAAGTTAACTATTTCTGCGATGTTGAGCGGCTACGCTAAGTTTGTGTAACATGGTTTATGATGAAAAAGAAAATGCCCCCTTTATACCGCCTACTCGCGTCAAGGCAAGAAAAACATCCCAGTTTTCAATTTGTTTAGCGGCTACGCTAGGTTTGTGTAACATGGTTTGTGATTCAAAAGAAAGTGTTCATTTTATACCGCCTGCTCGCGTCAAAGCAAGAAAAACATCCCAGTTTTCAATGAGTTTAGCGGCTACGATAGGTTTGTGTAACATGGTTTGTGATTCAAAAGAAAGTGTCCCTTTTATACCGCCTGATCACGTCAAGGCAAGAAAAACATCCCAGTTTTCAAATAGTTTAGCGGCTATGCTAGGTTTGTGTAACATGGTTTGTGATTCAAAAGAAATTCAGGCTTGTTGAAGCTGGAGTTTCCTCAGTACGAGATGTGTCTATTGTTGGAGCAATTTACTAAACATAAATTTCAGGATGAGGCAGAACCTGATCGGCTCAATTCAGGGTTTATCTGTCATGCTTTTAAAGGGGTATGTTCCCTCAATGTTTATATTTACTTTGTGTGGTGTAATGTATTATTTTCCATTAATAAAATAATATCAAATATCAAATATGCAGCTTATAGGTATCAACTTAAATTCAGTTTTTTTGTAATATTTATATTTTTGTAATACCTGCATCAACTGTAAAGCGCCCCTGAGGTGATATCTCACAAAACCGGCGCTATACAAATTGTCCAAAAAATAAATAAATAAATGTATCAATGAATTGCCCAACTTCCTTCATTGCTCACTTATCCTTCAACATGCTATATGGCATCCAAATTTTCACATTGACTCCAAATAATGCTAGTTTTACTTTCCCATAGGTGTACTGTTTTGCAATGTAAAAAGATTAGATACTTTAAGTTTATATAGGCCTAATACGAATCTGTACAAAAGTTGAACATAGGACCTACCACAAGTCTTTTATTGTCCAAAAGTTAATTATATTTGCAGGAATTAGAATGTGGTTGCCATACCAAACAGTCTTTATTAACCCTAGATTCATAACCTTATGTAAGAGGAACATTATTCATAAACATTCGTCTCACAGACGACTAAATTTAAGTGACGAGTTTTGGGGTACTTGTAAATAAAATAAATAAATTAAGTATGGCACTCTTTAATATGTTTAATTAGGTAACAAAAAAAATAATAATCGAGTTAAAATTAAATTTCATCGCTACATTCTACACACATGAGGCCGCGATGGTCCATGCACATAAACTTTTTGCATTGCTTGCATTGGAACCTTGTCATATGCCGTTTTTTATAAGCACAATAACCACAAACCTTTTTTTGAGTACCACTTAGATCAGGTGAGGCAATGGTAGGCATTTCATCTAAAACTTCGGCGATTTTCCTTTTTAGGCATCTCTTCAAAGTTGGAATTTCGTGTCTTTTACGTAACCATGTCGTTATCACTGTCGGAATCTGTTAGGACCATTTCATCTTATTCCACATAATCTTCGAAATCACTAATTTCTACATCCTTTTGCTGAATGATAAAATCATGATCACCAGAATCAGATAAACGATTCAAATAGTCATCAATTTGCCGATCATCCGTTCTAAAATAAAATAAAAAGATTTGATGTAAAATACACACAATAATACATTTTGAACGATAAAATAAGATGTAGCTATAAATAATAACTCATACAGAATATTATCATATACTTAGTTTTACTCTGTATAACCAGAACTCATCAAAAACAATGTTTTCAAAATAACTTGCAGTCTCCTCAAAAGTTACACTAATCTTGGACTTCCGGTTGATCCATATAACACACGTGATGACATAAGCAGCGTACGGTGATACTTACGCGATTCCGAAAATCCTGTGGAATTTTATAGTGACAGGCAATTTAAAGAAAGTTATCGGCTGGAAAAGATAACTGTGATGCATGTAGTAATTCCTCTCTTATTTCCCAATTACGCTTTAGTAAATAACAGAGGTACCTCCTATTATTCAGGTAGCTATTGCGCTGCGATTCTACGCTACCGGTAATTATCAGGTAAATACGCCGTTTTACTAAATATTTTTTGTAAAATTATGCTGTACTATCTTGATTGAATCGATAATTTAAGAGGTAGAACATTATGCCCTAAATTATCGATACGCAACTATGATGAAACTTGTTCATTAGTTTTATACTGACTTGAAATCGACAAAGAATGCACAGAGGAAAACAAGATGTTAACCTTTTTTTATTTACTACTCTAGATTGTCGCGGGAGATTTTCTTAACCTGAGCCAACCAACCTCTAGCAGAGTGGTGCAAAAGATTTCCTCGGGATTGGCGCGACGATTAATGGAGTTCATTCATTTTCCTCGACGGCCTGAGGACTACGCTGAAAATCGAAAACTCTTTTACTCGAGAGCTCAATATCCAGGAGTAGTCGGGTGCATTGATTGTACTCAAATTGCCATCAAGAGCCCAAGCCGAGCAATAGGGGAATCTTTTCGCAATAGGAAAAGATGGTTCTCCATCAACGTGCAAGCAGTTTCTGGCCCCAGTTTAGAATTTTTGGATATTGTCGCCAGATGGCCTGGTTCCACCCACGATTCTAGGATATTTCTAAACGGCGCATGCTGCCTAAAGTTTGAGCAGAAAAGAATTTCAGGAATTCTCCTCGGGAACAGTGGATACGGCCAGACAAATTACCTTTTCACGCCAGTTTTAAATCCAGTTAATGAAGCTCAGGAAAAATATAACAAAGCTCAAATTTCCACCCGCAATGCAGTCGAAAGACTATTTGGTGTATGGAAAAGGAGATTTCTGTGTTTGAGAAGAAAATTAGAAAATAAATTGTCCAATACGACTGACATTATAGTTGCTTGTGCCATTTTGCACAACTTGTGTATAACTTCAAACGACCAGCATTTTGGGCGGCATGAGGACAGAAATATACCTGTGAATTCGGTGGTGCAGTCAGCATCAGGCAGATTGATTAGAGATTCATTTATACAAAGACATTTTTCATAATGAAAGTGATTTCCAAAATTAATGATCTGTGAAAGGACACCATAGCTAATGTAAAGACTAGTGAAAAGTTTTATTTTTGTGATGTGTAATGGAACTGGTAAATAACACCATATCTAATGTAAATACTGGTGAAAAGTTTTTTTTTTGTAATATGTACTTTGAAATGACACCATGTCTGATGTAATGACTAGTTAAATGAAAATGGAAAATAAATAAAATATCTAATGGAGATTAACATTTTTTTTATTTATTTTATTTTTTGTTCAGCTTCAGCTTTTTGAACACTAATTTTTAATAATCTGGTTTGCAGACGGGCTGTTTTTAATTGCTCCCGGCAATCTCCGTCTGTTCTCGGGCAGCCTGCCGAGAAATCTCCGTCTGTTCCCGGGCAGCCTGTCTCTGTTCCTTGGCAATCTCCATTCTAATTTGGTGAATTTCTTCATCGTTTTTCATCAAATTTTTGGATCGCTGGCAACGAATTTCTGCCTCGTCCCGAACCACCTGCCCACTGTCTGAAACAAGACAACATTACAAACCCGATTAGTCAACAATATAAATAATAGGTTTAGGCCTCCTGAGAAGTATAACTTTTCCAGGAAAACGTTGTATATAGCCTCTCTGTTATGCCCCGTTCAGAAAAGGGCGATTTTAGTTGAACAAGATATCATTCAGACGTTTCAATTTAATTCGAACCAATATTGTTAATCAAGATGGCGTCAAGTGAAGTTTTCGCTGCGTGCGTTCCTATGATTTTGGACCTTTTCCGGAACGAACTTTAGAATATGAAAAAGCGTGAAAAATGTCCTATGAGAGCAAAAAAATGGATTATAAGGATAAAGGAATTGAATGCTTCTAACACTATATTGAGAGAGATGGCGTCAGAAGATACCGAAGGCTATTGCAATCATTTGTGAATTTCGGAAGAACAATTTGATGTACTGTTGTCTAAGATTAAAAAAAAATCCAAAAACAGGACACAAATATGCGAGCGGCTATCCCGGCAAAAACTAAGTAACAAATTACGCTAAGATACCTGGCGTAATTTGTCTAAGCCTATTTTTTTGTAAAATTACTAATGAATCGTGGCAAATAAAAATATGAACATAGTCACCTCTCTTGGGAATCATGCGACGTGTTGGCAGCTGGGGTGTATGACTCTCCCTCGGCATTCTCGTCGTATCTGAAAATTGAAAATACTTTTTATAATATTATTTGTATCTCAAATATAACCTTTGATTTAACTTGACAACTAATAATGTATAGACATATGTGTGTTGTCGAAGACTCTCTCGTAGAAGACTTAAAATTCTTTTGGAATTATGTTAAATCCCAAAAAGAAAATGGAACTTATACACCGAGTATTATATCATTCGATTGTAAACTATCACAAAATCTACAGGAAACTGTTAATCTGTTAACTGAGTTTTTTGGTGGTGTATATGTTAGTAAAAGTGTAGACAGTGAGTACTCTTGTTCTAATATGATTGAGAACCTTGTTATATTTGACTGTACAGTAACTATAGATGACGTTATATCTAAGCTGACGAGTCTCGATTCCCGCAAATCTGCAGGACCTGATAAAGTTCCACCTAGATTCCTTGTTAATTGTATGCATTCATTGTCACATCCCATACATAAGTTATTTATGAAGTCACTCTCATCAGGTGTGTTTCCTGTCCTTTGGAAGTTCAGTCATTTGACACCTATTTTCAAAAAAGGAAATAAGAGCGAAGTAACAAATTATAGGCCAATATGCGTAATGTCTTCTTTACCCAAACTTTTCGAAAGCCTAGTACTAGAAAAGTTGATATCTCAATTTAAACCAGTAATCTCACCCCTTCAACATGTATTTATTAAAGGAAGATCAGATCATCAGATTTAATATAATACACCAATGATATGGTTAATGCCTTAAACGCATCCATCGTATCAAACTGACTACATACATACCTACTGACTACAGCAGATTATTAGTTTTTGCAAAGGTTCTTATTCAATTAATGGCGCTAATCTTCTTCGAGTTTAACAGATTCGAGATCTCGTTATCTTATTCCACGAGAGTCTGCAGTTTAACTTACATATCGATAAAACTACAAGCGATGGGATGAGAATGCTCGGTTTTGTTTTGAGAATGGGGGCAAAGTTTAAAAATGTGTTAACTTTAAAACATCTATTTTGCTCATTAGTACCAAGTTAATTAGAATACAATTCAACTTTATGGTCACCGTACTACAAAGTCCATTCTCATGCCTTACAAAGGAATAAAATAAATTCTTTCGGTACATCAATTTTAAAATAAATATTTCCATCGAATTTATAAATTACAATAACTTACGCACCCAAACCAGACTTCTAGATAGAAGACTTTTAACTTATATATTGTTTTTATTCAAAATTATCAAATCTCTAATTGACAGCCCTGAATTATTGGAATTAATTTCTATGAATGTACCTGCCAGACAAACTCAAAGCAGACACTTTAAAATATAACAATAACCTCAATACTAACTACTCTTTTTATTCACCAATTCCAAGAATACATCACCGCGCAAACAAACACTGTGAACTTATTGATGTATTTAGTGTTAATAATTTTTGAGTTTCAAAAGGCAACTAATTTCAGACCTATTTGCTAGTAATCAACTTGTATTATTTATTAGCATATGAATGCAACAATATAAATAAAAATGACTAGTCATGCATTTTAATGTTAAATTCAAAATAATCAGTTACATTATCAAAAACTGACTTACCAAACACAGGCAATTTTGTCGACTGACCAGTCCAAGGCAGTCCAAGGCAAGATGTGCTGGGCACAGCGGTATCTGAAACATATACAATATTTTGTTAACATTTCTTCTCGGAATTCCAAATGAAACCAACTTGGTTGTGCCATTATATTTATATCACATAACTTTCTACTAACCATCAGGCGATTCGCAAATAGTGCGATCGCTGTCGTTGCTGAAACACATTTCGACATTTGTCACCAAGTCCAGCACGCTGTCGATTGGATGATGCTCCTGGAAAGCACTTGGTGACAGCCTGCCCCCTCCCGTCTTAAGCCTGCTCATCTTTTCTTCACGAAGCTCCAACTTCCTTTTTGTTTTTATGTTGTCCCAACATTTCTTAAGCTGCGCTTGAGATCGCTAAAAAGGAATTCAATACGGTATTATAATCTAGTATACTATTACGGAGTGGGAATAACAGAAAATTATAATGGATATATGAATGTGGATGAAACGACGTGATGGTTGGTTGGTATTATAATTACAAACGATAAATACCTTTAGATTGTCGACGATCGAGTTAAATTCATCCGTCACCTTGTCCCACGCATTTTTCTTTTCACCGAGCTGCTGGTGATTTTTGGCAATGGAAGAAATGGCTGGATATTTGTATATAAAATCAACCAAACATTTCTTCTCATTAGGTGTGACCACAATAAGCGAACTCATTTTTAAAAAAAACTCACAAAACACGAAACAAACGAACTAATGGAGTTTGACAGCGGGTTGATAATATGCAACTCGGCGTAGACGGGAGTCGCTATATGCACAGCGACTAGTCGACAGGAGGCGTGGCCAACATTTCCGAGCAAGCAATGTTCATTCGAAGAGAAGCTAGGTATTTTGAAAAAGTAAACCTTAATCTAACTATTTTTTTATATGTAAACCCTGATTCAACCACGATAGACATGTTTATCTTCTGATTGTTAAACCTCATCTAAAATTCTTGGCATTAAGTTATGTAAACCCTGCTCTGAACATTTTTTTTTTACATCAATTTTGTAATTGATTTTGTGAAGATCTCTTAGAGATTAAGTGGATTTTATTTTTTATTTTGTTAAGTTCTATTGTTTCAAGTTTTTATCTTAGAATGGTAAATTTGTTTTTATAAACATAGGGAGAGAAAGAGAGTTTAGGTAGTTATTTAATTTATTTCCTATTAAAAATATATATGTGTTTTTGTTTTCTTCTTCAAAGAATAAAGTGGGAGCTTGAGTTCTCCATACTGGTGTCTCAGAGAGATTGTCTCTCGATAAGTGATTAAGTCTTTGCGAATCTCATATTAGAGATATAAAAGTGAATGTACAATCCTCATGTAAATATTAATATTAATAACGGTTGTGCAACACCAATCTGCGAATTGGTTTTCTCTTTTCGTTTTTTGGTTTATAACCTGTTATGTTTTATGGTTTTCTGTAATAACTTATTTATTTCTACTAGCTTTGTCTTTTATGTACATGTGCGGGAAAGAGAGGTATTCGCGTGGTTTTTTTTTTGTTTAAGGATAATTTTACTTCACTTCGCGGCGTAAAATTTCCGGGGGTTGCGGGGAATTGTAACGTCAAAGAATTGTGCAAGTTTGGATTGCCAGGGTAGTACCCGATTATTGTTTTGTTGAGAGTATTTTTGGGTGGCTGCCCTGCGATCGGTTGGACGGGCGGGCAAAATAACGCGGGCAGGAGGATCGTTGACAATACGGGAGAGGACGATTCCACGTTGTGCGTTGCGTTTTGCGAGACTAATTAATATTGTACAAAAATGGAAAAGAGCACGCGAATACCATGAACCGATCCTTCGGAGACTTTACGTGTAAATTAACCAAACATAAAACAGACGTTTTGACTCCTGCGCAAAATCAGCCGGTTTTTGTTCGAGTGGTATTGTTCGAAGAGATTGAAATATACAATCAGTTATTTGGATTAAAAAATGGTTTTATTTGTGAGTGTTTTTGAAGTGTAATTCCTGGGAGACTACACTGGATTACCAAGCATTCTGTCGAGGTTACACAAAGATGAATCATCATTGTTCCGTTAAACGTTCAATGGATGCTGATTAATCGCGGGGGCCTGTCGTCCTGTTCACCGCTGGCGGACTCTCAACACACCTTCAGACGTGACAACATGATCAAGGTTCTTTAATGCTTTTTCACATTATGCCTCTTTGCATTAGCCCCATCATAGCCCTGGTGATTGATACGGGTCCATGCTCATCAGACGTGACACGGACACTAAAAATGTCCTACCGGACCCGGGAAATATTTGATCGGACTCTGGAAATATCCTACCGGACACTAGAAATGTCGTGCCGGACTAGGGAAATGTCTGATCGGACCCTAGAAATGTCCGATCGGACACTGGAAATGTCCTATGGGACCCGGGAAATATCTGATCGGACACTGCAAAGGTCCGATCGGACACTATAAATGTCCTACCGGACCAGGGAAATGTCCGATCGGACACTAGAAATGTCCTACCGGACCCGGGAATTATCCGGTCGGACGCTAGAATTGTCCGATTTGACACTACAAAAGTCCTACCGTGAAATGTCTAATATAATTGTCTGATCGTACACTAGAAATGCCCGATCGGACCTCGGAAATGTCCGATTGGACACTGGAAATGTCCGATTGGACACTGGAAATGTCCTACTGGACACAAAAAATGTCGTGCTGGACTAGGGACCCGAGAAATGTATGATCGCACAATAGGATCGTCCGATCGGACAGTAGAAATGTCCTATCGGACCCGGAAAATGTCTTATCGGACGCTAGAAATGTCCGATCGGACCTCAAAAATATCCGATTGGATGCTGGAAATGTGCTTCTCAGAGAGAATCATTTGAAAATCAATATTATTCGATAATGGCAACGGCCAAAAGTGCATTGGAATCCGTAGAAGGGTCGAAGGTTGAAATAAAATGACCTGACCTAAAGGTCCTAGAATTCCATAGAGATTAGAAAAATTCTAACACCTTTGTGGAAACTTTTAACACTTTAGTTCATAATACGGCGAGTGATTTCAAGTCATTTGAATATTTGAAAACATTGTACAATACTTCTTTAGTAAGAAGCCAGGTAGAGTAAAATTCGCCTATTTGGTCCCCATTGTATAAAACGCATTCTGACAATATTGAAAGGGTACAGCACAAATTTCTAAGATTTATTAACTTTAAACAGAATATTCTAATTCAAAATATTAACTAGGTTCTTTTGATGAAACAACTTAACTTAATAACGCTATCAGATAGGCGGATCATCTAAGACCTTGTAATTTTAAATAAAATTATTAATAATTCCATTAACCCTGAAATTCTCGCCAAAATAAAATTTTACGTACCGACTAGAAATACGAGGCAAAGTGCTACATTTTTCTGTGACAATTTTAAAACCAACTATGAAGCTCATACACCTATAAATAGACTACATCATTTTGGCAATATATTTGGGAATATTGTAGACATGCTTAAAGATTCCGTATTAGTTATAAAACGAAATCTGTTTAATCATTTTACTGAGATGTAAGAATTCACAACTCCGTAGTGAATACACTTTTTTTTTATATGTATATGTTCCTTAATACATATTTTGCTTTCCGTAATCCACACTATTAATTTGAATTTACCTTAATTTAATCAAAAATCATAATTTATTGTAAACTATGTAACACAACTGTATTACTTGTTAACTACTTTTGTGAAAGCCCATTAAGGCGTAAATAAATAAATAAATAATTATAATTCGATAAGCAATGTACAGAAACTTTATTATTTGCAATCTTGCTTAAAAGAAAAATAGATTAAAATCATTTCAAATTTAAAAATATCTGATTCAGGGTAGCAAGGAGAATTGTTGGATTTGTTGGGAATTGTTACATGAGAAATATTTTAATTTAAGGGCAACTGAATATTAGGAATTCAAATAAATCAATGGGATGCTTTAATTATTAACATAATTTCCAACAAATTAGAGACGATTACTAAAAAATATTGGGAACAAAGCCCTTTTGATGGGAAGTTGCCCACACTGAAAAAATTCTTGAAATATTTAGCATTACGAGCCCAAACTTTAAGACTTATGCAAACTACGGCCAAAAAACCGCCCAACCAAATTAAATCGTTTAGAAATACCGAATTCAACCCAAACTATCACAAACATCTAAAAAAGTTCGCGCAGGCGCACTACAAAGTGAAAGTGATAAGCTTTTTGCGGTAAACTAAATTTCAGGCGCAGAACTTGCAAATAACAAACTTGACATTTTGTTTTTTTATTTTTTTATATGTTCAATAATATTGTTATTGGGTTTATAAAAACAGATTATTTTTAAACAAGTTCTGTTGTGTAATTATTATTACGCGTGACAGCTGTTTCGCCCTCTGAAGGCATTATCAAACTGTGGGTAGCCCACTTACAGACGATACATTTATATTATTTCTAGGTAGGTATTTTAATTTCAATTACTGATTTCTTAATTGATTTCTGAGTAAGTGGGCTACCCACAGTTTGATAATGCCACCAGAGGGCGAAACAGCTGTCACGTGTAATAATAATTACACAGCAGAACTTGTTTAAAAATAAACTGTTTTTATAAACCCAATAACAATATTATTGAATAATATGTAAAAAATAAAAAAAAATAAAATGGAGTTCTACAAATTAAACTTAATAACAATAAATAAATTGACTTTTTGTGATAATCAGTTTGACGTTAAATAGGCGTAACGTGCAAAACTCCGTTCTTAAGTTTAAAAAAAAATCTGTCAATATAAGTATGACTCTCGATAAAGCAGAAACGAATGAGTCCGCTGTTTTGTTACCGTCTGCGACCGACCGTTTAAATGAGGCTCGGGCTCTCCAAGAAAAAATAAAGAATTTGCTAACCATCAATATTTTAAGCAAAGAAAAGCGGACATCCCTCATGAACTATGTCGGTGGCATTATGGATCACCTGGAGGCTAAGGTGCAAGTATGTACTTCTTCACCGAAACCATTGGAAATGGTTTTCGAATCCATCAAATCGCTCTTCACTAACATTAACGAAATTAAGGCTAAACTGAACAACAATATTACGTACGCGAATGTCACAGCCAGGCCGAGAACTACGCAACCGAGTCACGCTGTAGTAATTAGCTCAGATGACCTGGGAAAAAATTCTGATGACTTGGACCAGCTAATTAAGAAGCACATCGATGTTCAATCCCTTGGAATTGGTGTATCGGGTATGCGAAAAACAAATAACGACAAACTAATTTTTAAGATGGCCTCACTACAAGATAAAAATGATTTCAAAGCGGAGTTGAGCAAAGGACTCTATGGACAGATAACAGTGACGGACGGAAAGCAACTCGATCCGCTTATTATAATAAAAGGACTGATAAAAGGTGCCTCCGACGAAGACTTACTCAAGTCACTTCAAAATCAAAATAAAGGGTGTGAAATAGATTTTACACAAAATTTAAGAATCAAATATAAAAAAAACCATAGAAACAAACTTCTGTGTAACGTTGTCCTAGAAGCGTCCCCTACAAACTGGAAATCCTTGGTAAACGCTGGACGAATAAACGTCGGATACCAACGGCTTGTGGTCGAAGACCAATCACCGCTGATGCAATGCTATCAGTGCCTAGGTTTTGGTCACACCCAACGCTTCTGTACAGAGAAGCAAACTTGTTTTCACTGTGGCGAATGTCATAAATATGACATATGTCCCAACAAGGCGAAAGAACCAAGATGTTCAAATTGCAGTAGAGGTACGAGAAACCACCGGGCAACAAATCCAGAGTGCCCACTCTGGAAGCTAATGGATGAGCGCTTCAGAGAAAGGGTAGACTACGTGGGCCACTGTTAAAGGCAACATAAAGGAAAAAAATGTTTCAGTATACAAGAATACACTACTATAAATTCCTGTATGCGTATTATGTACATGAACGCTAGAAGCATCAGAAACAAAATAGACGAAATCGAAGAAACCCTCAAAAACATTACACAAACAGTACATATTCTCGTGATTACGGAAACTTGGCTACGTAAAGAAGAGGAAACTCTTTTCAATATTGCTGACTATTCTGGAATCTTTGCTTCCCGCGAGATGGACCGAGGAGGAGGGGTCGCCATCTACATGCATAATACACTCAACAGTAAGAAGATCGAAAAATGCTGCAGCGAAAATACCTTTCTAGGAATTACAGTCACGTCAAAAAGTATTAAACCTCTAAATTTGTATGTTTTTTACCGTAGGCCGAACTCAAATATAACAGATTTCTTTGAATCTTTCGAAATAATATTAAACAATAACAAACAAGACACATTACTTTTTGGAGATTTCAATATCGATATCTCAAAAGACACTGATACTGTATAATTTTCAGGGTAATTATGTACCATTAGTGACATCTATGAAAGCTAAATTATATTATTTATGAAAGGTTCGCGCCTCTGCTAATTGCTTGATTAAATTCTGTCAGCAAAGACGATCTCTGTTTTGCGGCCTTTTGAATTTGAATGTCAACAGTCTTTTTGTCAGGTTATAAAAAGGTGGTCTTTGCTTAAAAACACCGCTCTTATTCAAAAACAATCAAAGGTTTCACCTCTCCGAAATAACTACGGGAACTAGTACCTGTACCCAGAGTAGTTAATAAAAAGTGCTTAATCATACCTGTGATAGTGGATGTTTATTGTCAAGTAAAAAGTGATTTAACTCTCAAGAATCTGAGTTATTATTTCTAAGGACCCCAATTTATAACATGGTCCTAGCGATCCGGATATTGTAATCCAAGCGAGATTACAGAAATTTAAACAAAAACCAAGCGGCCAAAAATATTGAAGAGATCCTTGAGAGATCAAGCTGGAAGTAGCTGGAAGTCTGAGAACCTGGAAACACGCCATCGCATCAGACAGATAAGTCCAATCCTTCCAAATCCAACTCCTATCACATCTAGAATCCCCAAAATATATTTATTATTTTATTCAAATAATAATTTTAAAAATAATTTGTTACAAGATATTCCGATTTACTGTTTGTCAACATCATAAAAATTGCAAGTTATAACTTAATTTTGTATGACATTTCACAATAACAATATTAGCTACGTGTTTTATGTGCAGATTTTATCGAACATAGTAAACATTGTAAGGATTTTGTCATCATTTCTTTCAAATTGGAGTATTAATACGCGAATAATTTACTAGTTTTAGTGAATTATTGTAGTGATCATTTAATTATCGGAAATTTATTGTCGCGATTCATAATACGATGGAGAAATTGAAAGGATTAGTGAACAAACGCGGAGTTTTAAGGGGAAAATTAACCAGATTCAATGATGCATTGAATACTCTTTCAGTTCACGAAATAAAACTAAGATATGACAGAATTAAATCTATAATTGATGAATTTGAAGTTATTCAGGATGAAATTGAGGAAATCTCAGATGTAAATGAAAGCGAAAATGCTTCTCAGAGAGAATCATTTGAAAATCAATATTATTCATTAATGGCAACGGCCAAAGGTGCATTAGAATCCGTAGAACAATCGAGGGTAGAAATAAAATTACCTGACCTAAAGTTACAAGAATTCCACGGAGATCAGAAAAATTGGAACACCTTTGTAGAAACTTTTAAGACTATAGTTCACAATAATAATTCGATTAGCAATGTACAGAAATTTTATTATTTGCAATCTTGCTTAAAGGGAGAAGCAATTAAAATCATTTCGAATTTAGAAATCTCTGATTCTGGATATCAAGGAGCATGGGAACTATTACATGAGAGATATTCTAATTTAAGGGCAACTGTACATAAGCATATTCAATTCATATTCCAAATGAAGGAAATGAAGCAGGAAGATGCAGTCGCATTGCGGCGATTGATAGATGGAACTAACGTTAACTTAAAGGCTTTACACAACTTAGGAGTTCAAGTAAATCAATGGGATGCTTTAATTATTTACATAATTTCAAACAAATTAGACGTGATTACTAGAAAACATTGGGAACAAAGCCCAATTGAAGGGAAGTTGCCAACACTGAAAGAGTTCTTGAAATGTTTAGCTTTACGAGCTCAAACTTTAGAACTTATGCAAACTACGGACAAAAAACCGCACAGCCAAATTAAATCACATTTAGGGATTAATAATAGGGATGTGTTATTATCTGTAAAAAAGGGAAAATGCACATTCTGCGGTGAGGATCATCCGATCTTTTACTGCAAAAAATTTCTAAAAC
The DNA here is from genome assembly GCA_026573805.1 of Hesperophylax magnus. Taxonomy (NCBI): domain Eukaryota; kingdom Metazoa; phylum Arthropoda; class Insecta; order Trichoptera; family Limnephilidae; genus Hesperophylax; species Hesperophylax magnus. Next base: position 36,006 of record JAIUSX010000068.1, on the reverse strand, counting down.
TAAAAATATCGGAAAGGATAGAAGCCTTGAAAAAGAGCCGAGCATGCTTCAAATGTTTGAAGCCGGGTCATCTTGCACAGGATTGCAGGATCACTTTTAAATGCAAACGATGTGACAGTAATGATCACAATACGTTGCTTCATAAAGAGGGATTCCGTGTAGAATCTCCAAATTTAGGAACTGAGGCAGAAGATGTCTCAGTTAACAATCATTCTGCCGTAGGTAAGGCAGAATTTTTTTTTTAGTTATTTATTAAGTTAAAAGAAATACATATTTCGCTTTATTAACTTAAGTGTACATTGATTAAAAACAAAAATAATATTTATATAAATAATTATGGTTTACTACCTAAGTAACATATTTTTCTTAAGTAAGAGCATTTTGGTTTTGCTCATTGATCTTGAGGGCAAACAGTTTTTTCTTAAATATATTTATTCTATAATTTAGTATTGTTGTCTACGGCGATAGTAGGTATCGTGGGTAGCGACAATAATTTATATAAGGCAAGAGTACTAATAGACTCTGGAGCACAATCCAATTTTATGAGAGAGGATTTTGCAAAAAAATTAAATTTAAAATTTAATCACATAAATAAGCCGGTATCGGGCCTATATAATAATGTTACACACATAAGGAAAAGTGTATCGGTAGACTTTAATTCTTTTAGAACCAACTATAAAAATACAATATCTTGTCTGATATTACAGGAAATAACGACAAGTCTGCCGCAAACATCAATACCGAGAAACCAGATTAAGTTGCCTCAAGGATTAGAATTGGCAGACTCCAATTTCAACATCGCAGCGCCTATCGATATCTTGTTGGGGACTGAAGGTTTTTGGGACATCCTGACCAATGATAGAATGAAGTTGGATACCGGTCCCACACTTCAACGAACACAACTGGGATGGATCGTCTCAGGACCGACCAACGTATATCCCAACCAAAGGCCAGTATCACAATTCTGTAGCTTATCCATAAATAAACTAAGCAATCAAATTGAAAAATTTTGGAATCTTGAAGAAGTCAACCCCATGAAATATCAAAATCATGAGGAGAAAGCTTGCGAGGCTAATTTCATAGCTACTCATGCAAGAGAAGAAGGCTTCCTGGGATGAAGTATTACCAAATGAAATACTGATGCCATGGAGAAGTTATATAAATGAATTAAACCAATTGAATGTATTGAAGATTGAAAGGAAAATTGTATGCAAGCACGCTAGTAATATTAAATTACATGGATTTTGTGATTCCTCTGACAAGGCTTATGGAGCCTGCATTTATATCACATCAATGGATCACAATGGCAAGCAACATTCTCATTTAATAACATCCAAATCCAGAGTAGCGCCATTAAAATGCATATCATTACCCAAGCTGGAACTATGTAGCGCTGTATTACTAGCAAAACTAATAAAAAATGTCAAACAAGCATTAGGTATGATGGAAGTAGATACATATTATTGGAGTGATTCCACGATAGCGTTATGTTGGATAAAAGGTCAACCAGCACGTTGGAACACATTCGTAGCGAATCGAGTCGCTGAAATTCAAGAATTTAGTAACCCAGAACAATGGCGTCATGTGCCATCTTCTGACAATGCAGCAGATATATTATCAAGAGGAGCTACTGCTGATCAACTAGTGAATTCCTCAATATGGTGGCATGGGCCAGAGTGGTTGACTAGAGAAAACAACACTTGGCCGCTATCGAAAATATCTTGTTCAAACCCTCCGGAAATTAAAGGAAAAAATGTTTTAATTGTAACTAATCCGGAAGAATGGGACATCTTTAAGAAATTCTCTTCTTTAACTAAACTAAAACGTGTAACTGCTTATGTATTAAGATTTATAAATAATTGTGATAAGTTAAAGACCAAAATATCAGGAAATTTAAACGTTGAAGAACTTGAATTAGCTTTGAAATATTTAATTGTATCGTCACAAAAATACAGTTTTCAGGCAGAACGAGAAGCCTTAATAAAAAATGGAAGTGTAAATAAAAATAGTTCTTTAAAAGCTCTTAACCCGTTTTTACATGACCAATTAATACGAGTTGGTGGGAGATTGTCCACAGCAACACATTTAACTTTTCAACAAAAGCATCCTATTATTTTACCTGCAAGGCATAAGTTGACAGAATTAATAATACGTCACTATCATTATGCGAATTTACATGCAGGAGCACAAGCGTTACTAGCCGAAATAAGGTTAAAATTTTGGCCGATATTCGGTAAAAACACAGTGAAACGAATATTACATAACTGTATAATATGTTTTAGATGCCGCCCCGTCGTAGGCCAGCAAATTATGGGTAATTTGCCTATGGACCGAATAACCCCTAGCAGGCCTTTCTCTGTAACCGGTTTGGACTACGCGGGTCCGCTCCAAATCAAAAGTGGGGTTCTGAAGAGAGCTCCTCTAATTAAATCGTATTTATGTATTTTTGTTGGTCTTGTTACTAAAGCTGTCCATTTAGAGCTAGTAACAGATTTATCTAGCGAAACTTTTTTAAATTGTTTGAAACGGTTTATATCTCGCAGAGGTCAACCCAAGAAAATATATTCCGACAATGCTTCTACTTTCAAAGGAGCATGTAATAAACTGGAGGAACTTTATGCCAGTTTGAGAAAAAATGATGACAAAATTCAGGAGTATTTAGCAAATAGGTAAATAGAATGGCATTTTATCGCTCCACGCGCAACAACGCAAGGAGGTCTGTGGGAGGCCGCAGTCAAATCTGCCAAATATCACTTGTATAGAATTACTAATTGTTCATCTTTAACTTTTGAGCTTTTTTATACTGTACTATGTCAAGTCGAAGCCTATCTCAACTCCAGACCATTAACACCACTGTCTAACGATCCTAATGATTTAAATCCTCTGACTCCTAACCATTTCCTTATGGGCACAAATGCATCTGTTATTCCAGAAGAAGATGTCCGAGATGTACCATACAACAGACTAAATCAGTATCAAAAAATGACAGAACTAATTCAATCCTTTTGGTTCAGGTGGAAAAAGGATTATCTGGGAGAGCTTCAACGGAGGAACAAATGGCAAACCAGCAACAAGAGGTCCCTCCAGGAAAATGATCTAGTTATTTTGAAGGAAGATAACTTACCCCCCACTCTATGGAAAATGGCTCGTATACTATCCTGCCATCCTGGAGTGGATGGAATCACAAGGGTAGTCACCCTCCGGACATCACAAGGGACGTTCGTGCGACCAATTACAAAAATCTGTCTGCTACCCGTAGAGGACAACTTTGAACGCCAATGACTGCTTCGTTCAACAAAGGACGATATGAAGAAACACCACGATCGTGCAATTTATGTTTTTTTTTTGTTGCACGCCACAAACTGATGTAACCAAATTGATGACCCTGGCTCAAATTGATGAATCCTTGTGCGAAACTGATGACCCCTCGTGCACAAGGTTATTCTCATGTAAATCATAACAAGGAACCCATCCAGATGGAATTAGAAGATGAAGCCAATCAAGATTTGTGTTGTGTTGTTAAAAACTGAATCGTTTATATTTTATATGTATTTTGTTTTTTCTTTCAATGATTTTAGAATTTAAATTTTTTATTTTTTATATTGGTTAATATTAATGTTTATATTATGTAGTTATATAATTTTTCTTTTATTAGAAAGAACCTTAATTGGTGAATAAAGTTTCTTTCGGGGGGTGCATGTATAATTATCAGGGTAATTATGTACCATTAGTGACATCTATGAAAGCTAAATTATATTATTTATGAAAGGTTCGCGCCTCTGCTAATTGCTTGATTAAATTCTGTTAGCAAAGACGATCTCTGTTTTGCGGCCTTTTGAATTTGAATGTCAACAGTCTTTTTGTCAGGTTATAAAAAGGTGGTCTTTGCTTAAAAACACCGCTCTTATTCAAAAACAATCAAAGGTTTCACCTCTCCGAAATAACTACGGGAACTAGTACCTGTACCCAGAGTAGTTAATAAAAAGTGCTTAATCATACCTGTGATAGTGGATGTTTATTGTCAAATAAAAAGTGATTCAATTTAACTCTCAAGAATCTGAGTTATTATTTCTAAGGACCCCAATTTATAACAGATACTACACGAAGATATATTCACACCTTGAAATCATATAACTTTTATTTATGTAAAACAATGTTTCCCACAAGGGTAACTAATAACACCAGCTCGTTGATAGATCACATCATTACAAATAGGACAAATGTTTTCGGCACAATTTCAAACATTGATGATCCCCTTAGTGACCACAATATACTTATATTGGATTATGAAAATTCCTTGAAAAACCTTCCCAATAACAGATCCGCAATAAACCTCACAAATGCTTACAAAATAAATTATCAAAAATTAAATACTTCACTTAAAACTTGTAAATTTGATCATTCGTCTGATGATGTAAACAAAAATTATAATAATTTCGCTGACTATCTCCAGAATGCTATAAATTCAAGCATAACAAAAGTAAAAACAAATACAGGGGACAAAAGACTGAACCTCCATGGTTTGATGCTGAACTTGATACACTTATTAAAAAACGAAATAGTATATTTAAACTTTAGAAAAAAATAAAGCTCGTAATACTGTCACCAACTATAGAAGATACATTAAATCTAAATATTATACGAAATTGATTAATGAAAACATTAATAAGCCACAACGAACATGGAAAACAATCAATTCCATTCTATCAAATAGCTCGCGAAACCCAACAATAGCTTGTAAATCTCTAGTCATAAATGACAAAGAAGTAAAGGGACCAAAAGAGATTGCAACTGCATTTAACACATTTTTTCTCTCAGTTGGGGAAAGTTTAGCATCAGTCATAAAAACCTCAAAAACTGATGTAAATACGATCTACGCGGAACCTCAAGAAAAACAATCTTTTAACATGATCAGGACAAATAAAAAGGAAATCTTACGGATCATATCTAACCTTAAGTCTAAAGCAGCAGCTGGTTCCGAAGGTGTAACCTCTCTCCTTCTCAAAAACTGCAAGGGTGAACTGGTGGATGACCTCGTTTACTTAATAAATCTCTCTCTATCAAAGGGTATATTTCCAGATAAACTAAAAATTGCAAAAATTATTCCTGTACATAAAAATGAATGTAAAAAAAATGTCCAAAATTATCGTCCAATCTCTATACGTCCAGCTATCTCTAAAATTTTTGAATGTGTCATTAAAGAAAGACTATTGAAATATCTCGAAAACAACAAAATTCTCACGTCAAAACAATATGGTTTCAGACGACGATCTAACACTAAATGTGCAGCCTTCGATTTTATATTAAATCTGCAGAAACATATAGATGACGGTGATTTTACGGCGGCAATATTTATTGATCTAAAGAAGGCGTTTGACACGGTGGATCATAACGTATTGATCGAAAAACTGAAACATTTGGGTATTGTTGGTACACCTCTGGAGCTTTTCCGATCTTATTTATCAAATCGCTTTTCGGCAGTAGAATTTAGAGGAGAAATGAGTGAATTAGGTAAAATAACATGTGGAGTACCACAGGGATCAATTCTTGGACCGTTGCTATTCCTAATCTACGTGAATGACTTAACAAAGTGGGGTATTAAAGGAACTATACAACTTTATGCTGACGATACGGTAATTTTTTACAATAAACTGAACCTAGCGGAGCTTGAAACGGGGATGAATGCTGATATTTCCCATCTCACAAACTGGTTGAGAATAAACAAACTAACTCTTAACGTAAAAAAACCCATTATATACTTTTCGGTAGCAAGAAAAATTTCAGCCTCGATATTAAAATTGGAGACAACTGCCTCGAAAAGAAAATGAACACAAAATATTTGGGTCTGATCGTAGATTCCCAATTCTCGTGGGATCTTCATACAAATCATATAAAAGAGAAAATTACCCCTATAACTGGTGTACTATATAGGCTTCAAGGATTACTACCTATTCCTTTACTTACTTCAGTCTACTATGCCATGGTACATTCACACCTTTCCTATCTCTGCTGTATCTGGGGTTCTGCCTCAAAGAAATTGATAGCTGACCTGCAGGTGGTTCAAAACCGAGCTCTCAGAAATGTGTTTGAACTTCCATGGGACACTCATGTTAGGGACATCTTTTCAGTTTCTGGTATCCTTCCAATTACAATCCTTCCTAAATATGAAATCACAAGCACCATCCTACAAATTACCCAAAAATCAACTCACACCAACATCAAGCCACTTTACAACCAAGACATCCACAACCACAATACTCGAAATAACAATAAAATCCGCATTCCTCAAACACACACTACAAAATATGGGTTAAAATCACTGAACTATATTACCTATACACTATATAATTCGCTTCCAGATATGTACAAACACATCCACCATAGTAAAAAATTGCAAAGCAATGCTTTAAAAGAATATTTTTTAACTACATTTAAAAATGAAAATATGTAACTGTGTTGTCATTTCTTGTTGTATCTTATCCATGTTTTTTTTTTTTTTTTTTTTTTTTTTCTGTACTTGTTTTCTATTGTTGTTTGTTCTACTTAACGTGTTATTATTTTAAGAATGTGAAACTTATATTTGATATCAAAATACCGTTGTAAAATTGTACCTACTACCTCCTGCATATGAATTGTAAGTTCTTCCTGTCCTAAAATGAGTTCTGTAACTCATCGGGATTGCTCTTGCACGAAATAAACACATTAAAAAAAAAAAAAATCATTCCACTGCCAGCCGTACACTAGCACGGCTGACGAAAACTACAGCATGGTTCCGATGAAATAACAATTATTGTTGTTGAAATTCTCTGTTGTAGCTTACCTCCCAATAAGTAGTTACATACATATTTATAAATTATACGTCGGAGTGCGTAAACATTAATTAATACAAATGCAGTGCGTTGACATGGTAGATATAAAATATATAGGTATATGAATAAACATTTGAAAAAAATTTCATATATTTGTTTAATTGGTTTTTTCAAATGCATTTTACACGGGTTTTCCAAAGGTGAGTAAAAATCTTTTGTTTTAAATAATTTTTCGTTTGTTCGAAAGGTATTACCGGTAAGTTTTATTTCTAATACTTATCTTTAAAGTATTACTTGATTTGATATGTATGTCATTGAAAATAGGGTTTATTCCTTACAATGCAATTGTATAATTAATGAAAACCAGTTCGGTTTTATGGAAGGAAAAAGCACACAGGATGCAATTGCAAAATTGAGTAGCCTAGTATATAATTCTTTAGATAAATCATTAGATAAATGCCTTAGAATTTTCATAGATCTCAAAAAAGCGTTTGATAGCATATCACATGACAAACTTATAAGTAAATTAAGAAACATTGGATTAAATGGTACCGCTCTAGAATCGGTAAAAAGTTACCTTTCCAAACGACCTCAAGACGTAAGAATTACCAATGTATTTAGTTAGCCAAAAACGAGTCAATTCGGCATACCGCAAGGTACAGTCCTGGGTCCGTTAGTTTTTATCATCTATGTTAATGACATATTCATACAAAAACTAAACGGGAAAATAATATCGTATGCTGATGATACTGTCATAATATTCGAAGGTACGGATTGGAATACTGTTAATAACTTGGCAAATGCTGATATTAATATACTGAAAATCTGGTTCGATAAAAGTCTTCTCTCCTTAAACACAGAAAAAACAAAATTTATCCCAGTTTCAATCAATAAATTTAAATCAGAACCAGAGTTAAAATAGGTTTTATTTCCAACTATTTTCTACGGTACCTACCTACATATGTAGTTATGCGATTGCATAATATTGTATCACTTTCATGTATTTGTTTTCATGGTTAACGGAGCGACCTGATTCCTCTAGTTTTTGAAATGTTATTAAATTCACGAGGAGAATTTCGCTTGAAAAATCACAGGTTAGTATGACAAAAATAACCTCGTCTTTTTTCCTAAAACAAGAAGCTCAATTCACAATATGACATTATGAACCTGACAAAAAGAAACACAAAAAATATAAAATATGTTGAATTATACATATGTTATAGTGAATCGGACAATTACATAGAAATTATGAACAAAAAAATTATTTGAATTGCACATCACGAATCAAAATTCATTTGGTTCGTGAACAAACACTTTTCACGTACTTTGGCATAAGTTTTAACATTTATACATGAAACATCGATGTCAGACATAAACTCCTGATAGTCCATAGTTGATTCTTTTCCCTGGAAATTAAACAATACAAAATTATCGCCAAATGTTATAAAAAATATGTGTTTATTCTGACTGATTCTTTCGAACGACCCTGTAGCATATAAGTACGTACAATGTACACGGATAATTAAATATCACTAACCTTTATTTTTTCCGAAAATATATCTCCCACGTACGTTTTTGATGTCGTAATTTGTGTTTTCTAATAAAACTTTTTTCCAAGGGTATTTTCTTTCCCATTTTTAAGAGAGGAATTTCTTTAAAATGTCATTAGCTAGACCGGCGTGGACTAGACGTCTGCTCGCCGCCCGGTCGCGGCGGAAACTGACAAAATTTTTTCTTGTGCCGAGTTAATAAAAATGCACAAACGCGAATTGAAATTAATTACTATAATATACTTTAAGAATATATTTTTTGGTCATAACTTATTTGTAATGTTTCAATAATGTCTTCGTAAATTATTTTTGTAAAAAAATCTGAACTATCCAATTTGTAAGACAATGTAGGCAGTCACTACGCGCGCATTTAGTAGCCATTATTATTTTTATTTTTTACATTATTTTTCCTTATGGTATCCCCAGCGTGCTACTAACCTGCTGAGCGGAGCAATCGCCCATCTCCATTCGCTGTCGGGGACTGGTTCGGTGTAGCGGCTCGCGTTCGTGGTTCGCCTACATTCCTTCTGATATTAATGTCGTGTTTGTAATATGGCAAGTATAATAAATGATAGATTCTTTGAAATACAATCGTCTTTATTTGAATCAACACGATACCCCTATAGCATGCGAAATGACGAGGTAAGCGTCGGCCTTTGCATCCTATACAATAAATAAATAGGCCAATTGAGGGATTTTCGTCACAAAACGCGTGCTCGAATTTATTTAGTAATTTTATTTGAAATAAAAACAAAATTCTTATACATACTTTTGGTAGATAATTTATTGATTATTTATAGTGTATTATTATATTATTTTAAATATTTGTTGTTTAATACAAATTCACCTTTGAAAATGCAACAAATCTGCGCATCGTCCAACGGTAACACTTTATAATGATATGAAAATAATATTATTTTTAAAAATTTAACATCTTACTTTACTAGATAAAATAACGATCTTTCGCAATCAATTTGTGTTTTTTTCTAGAAAAGTGTCCATATGTCTAAAAGTGGCCTCAAAAATGCTAAATTTCAGGTCAAGTCTACCTATTTCGCCTTAAGACATTCAATCAATAGAAATTTATTTGGACATTCATCCGAAGTAGTCGGGAACCAATCAAAAGTATTGAAAAACCTTAAAAAAGGGGTTTATTCGTCACAAAACATATGTTTTAAAAAATATGTTTTAAAACATTGAAAATTATTTATTTATTTATTTAGATGCCGTAAAAGGCTTTTACAATATACATGATTTATGTTTACAGTGGTTCACAGGAGCAAAACAGTATTATGTTAAACAGAATAATTACAGAGAAATTATTTTGAAAATTAAACAAAAATAACATCTGGTATACATAGGTACATTAGCATTTTTATTTTCAATCCGTACAGTAGTTTAGTATTGAGGTTATTGTTACCTTCAATATTGAATTTGGTTGAATGTGCTGAGAACTAAGAGTTAGCTCTATTGAATCAGGGCTGTCAGTAAGACATCTCATAACAATTTTGGGAAAAATTATAGTTTTGATTTTTTTATTTAAATTTTTAAAGATACAAGTTTTATGCAGTCCCACAAAGCTGTCACACATGACGGCTTGTCTGTAGGTTCTACAAATAATATATATAAACATTTTTAATTTTTAATACATGTATGACACAAAATTATACAATAAACAATATCACAAAATAATATATCTCAAAGTACCTACCTATATACAAATTATTTTGGCAGGTACGTTGAGATGTTCAGGAATACATCAATAATAAAGTTCAGAGATACATTGATTCGTCGCTTATTAGCCAACGCTTAGTGTTTTTGGGGCAGGGTCTCTCATTATTCTGAGGTTTAAAAGAATTATTCAATTTATTGAAAATCTCTGGTATTAAATATTTAAGCGTTCGGCTTCCATACTTATTTGTTACTCTTGGAATAATGAGGCCCTTATTTTCAGTGAATCTTGTTGTGTGATTATGCACCGGTTGCTTTTTATATTTGCTATCTTCCTCATTATCCATTATAATAATGTACCAAAGAAGACCCTTTATTGGAAGTAGGCCCTCAGAACCATACAGTAGTTTTAGATTACTTCTTTGTCTGTAAATATTCGGTGGTACAATTTTTTTTATTATAGCAATTTGTAAGTTTTGTATATATTTAATATAAATATTGCTTGAGAGCCCCCAAGTTCGTATGCCATATCTGAGTATGGATTCGACCATAGAAAAATAAATTATTTTAAGAGTACAATGAGGCAAAACAAATTTCAGTTTATAAAAATTACTTGCAAAAGATCGGAGCTGGTTAGAGATTTTAGCCACTTGTTTATCCCATTTAAATTTATTGTCTACTATTAGTCCCAGATAAGTATATTCGTTAGTAAAGTCAATTGTTTCACAGTGGCAAATATTTTCAATTTTTCTATGAATACATTCAGAATTATGAGCAATTATTTTGGGTATATTCCATATTCCCAGGCTTGGTGATTTAACATACATACATTTTGTTTTTTTAACATTAATAATTAAACCAACATCATGAGCCCATTTAAGTAGCTCGTTAAAGTCACTTTGCAATTGTTGAATAGCTATGATAGGATTTTCATTGGATACTACAAGTGCAGTATCGTCAGCAAAAATGAATCTAAAGGCCTTTTTAAAGAGTTTTGACATAACAATAACATATATAATGTATAATTTTGGACCTAAAATTGATCCTTGCGGTACTCCTGATTTAATATGTCTTCCTTTACTCATATCATTTAAAATCTTTACGTTCATTTTTCTATTAGTTAAGTAGTTTTTAAAAAATGAGAGGAGTTTACCCCGGATTCCAATGTTTTCAAGAACCTTAATTAATTGGATATGGCTGAGAGTGTCAAAAGCTTTTGAGTAGTCAATAAAAAGCACCAGTACATGTTTTTTAGAATTAAGTTGAGAATTTATAAAATCAGAAAATTTTTCCAGCAAATAAACACAACTTTTTTTTTTCTGGAACCCGTACTGGCATTCATCTATAAAATTCAAATTATTCAAATATTTATCTAAATTTATCGAAATATATTTTTCTAAAATTTTTTCTAGTGCCGGGAGAATAGAAATTGGCCTGTAATTGTTAATTTCGGAGTGATCTCCATTTTTGAAAATAGGCCTTACAATGCTATTTTTTAATTCATCGGGGATGAGGCTCGTATCGATTATTCTGTTGATAAAGTGAGCAATAACAGGGCTAAGTAATTTGACATGTTTTTTTAAATCAAATATACGAATTAGATCTATGCCCGGTGACTTTGAATTTTTCATACCTCCGATAATATATTCAATTTGCTTAGCATTAGCTCTAGGTAAGTACATTGAATGCGGTAGGGATTCTTGCAAGTGATTCTTGCAAGACGCTCGGAAATCACATTCATGTAACAACTTATTAACCCCTTCATCAAAAAAGTTAGCAAAATTTTCTGCCACTGCATCAGAAGATTGTGACTTTAAGAAATATTTAAATAAGACTTCATCGCAACCAGATTTATTTTTCCTACCCAAAATTGTATTAATTTCATTCCATGTTTTTTTAATGTCCTTGAAACAGTTATTAAATTTGTTATTATAGTATGCCTTTTTTGTGTTTAATATTTGTTTATTAAGTTTATTTCTATATTTTTTGAAAGCGATTTCATATTTTTTATTATTAGGCGTGTTTTTCCACTTTTCCACATGGCATCTCGTATTAGAATACTTTCAGCGAGACTGTCATTCATCCAAGTTTTTTGGTTATTTCGAAATTTTTTTGTTTTTAATTTTGTAAAGGTACTTTTTTCATAAATATTTTTAAAAATCGATTTTAATTCTACATAAATAATGTTTGGTTCAGACAATTTTAACATTGCATTCCAATCGGTGATTTGGATCAATAAATCAATCCTTTTGTCCGATAGTGCAGTGTAATACTCTTGGTGCGATTTGTCGACGGTACATTTATCATAGTAACATAAGTTAATACTAGCTGCAGTTAGGTAGTGGTCAGCTATTATTGAATCGCATACGCATGAACTGATTTCGGTCGTCTCCTTCACTCTTACATAGATATGGTCTAAACATGAAGCCGTTACATAGTTAGTCAATATCGCTTCTCTAGTCACATCATTTATACATCTGGTCATTCCTAAATGAGACATGAGGTTTTCATATTGCATAGTTATGGGTTCGTGTACATTTAATAAGTTAATATTCGTATCACCTAGAACCAATACGGATTCTTTTATATCAATATTTCCCAATATTGTCTCCAGTTCATCAAGAAATAATTTTTTTTTGTAATAGGCGGTCTATATATTGCTAAAAGATGTAAGCGAATATGTTTGTTTACTGAAATAGTTCCGTAAACGCATTCAAAATTATTAGTCATAATATTTATTTTTTCAAATGTAAGGTGATCTTTCACGTACACAATAATACCGCCACCCGATCTTTTTGTTCGACAAAAATGGTACGAATTAAATCCCGGTAATTTATAAAGATTTATATTATTTTCATTAATAGACGTTTCGCATAGCGAAATTAAGTCGATGTTTCTCAAATAGCTAGAAACAATTAATAGGAAAGTGTCCCAATATTTAGATAAAGATCGTATATTTAAGTTGAGGGCAGTTATTTTATAATTTCCTAACACATGTTTTTTTGTAGCCCAGTTTTCAAAAATTGACGTGCGTTCATAATCTATTTCTGCTGTGTCAAAATCACAGTTCAATTCACCCATATAGAATAATATTTTAATTAGCAGCAATAATATATAAACATGTATTGGGATTTATAAATATAAATACGATAGATACATAACAATATAGCAGTAAGTATTTCCGATATGTTCCAGGTTATATTATAGTTTTGTACAGAACAAGGTAGGTTTACTAATTGGCACCAATAATTACATATTGTACTTTTTCTACACATACGAATACACGAAGAGATCATAGATTTCAGTATACTAGCGTTTAACACTGTGGCAATGGGATAATGCATTGTAACATAAATGAGTTTTTTTTTTTTTTTTTTTTTTTTTCGGCAAGGATATGAAATATTTATGTCTCAATAAATTATATACATTACGATGCATAAATGAAAGTGATAATATGAAGTTAAAAAATGAAAAAATTGTGATTAGCATTGTAATTGTTTTTTAGAATTATAATACATACCTAATCATAGTCTATACGACTTTGAGCGATATGCATCATCTTTTTGTAGTAAGAACAATTAGTATTATTAGCTTTGTGATTGGTATTTAGGGTCATCTTGAATAAAGTGTTCTGATGTGCACAGTTACTACATTTTTCTTCAGTGTTTTTGTTAGGGCATTTCTTCCATTCGTGATCTTTGGCGCAATGTAAACATGTCGCACGTTTGTCCTTATTAAAACATTTTAATGCAGTGTGACCAAATTTGAGACAATGGTAGCATTGCGTCAAGGGTCAGGCATCTTCCACTCGTACTCTGCTAAAACCAATGTTAATTTTTTCCTTTTCCATGAGGTATGACCTTACTGCTCCGCTGGTTTCAAGTATATAATTAGTGAGTCCATTTTGGTTATTTGGTTTAAACATTTTTATTAATTTAATCGTGTTTTTAGTATCGCTATTCATAATATCTTTTATTCCATCGTTTTGTGTTTTTAATGCCTCAATTATGTCCTCCTCAGTTAAATCTACTTGAAGATTTTTTATGAATATTTTTGGATTTTTCTTTCTTAATTCCTCTGCAACCATGTTTTTTTTAAGGGTTTTATTGATTTCATCTGTCAATTTCTCTGCATGTTCTTTTGAAGGACAAGATATAATTAATTTATTTTGCGAGGCTTTTCGTATTCCGTTTACTGCGATACCCAAGTTTGCAATTTTAATTTTCTTTACGATTTGTTCTTTAATAGCATCCGATGTCATGGTCGAATCTTCACCTTTGATGATCAATGAGAATTTGGATTCCGGGATTACTTTGAGACAACTTGCGTATGTTTTTTTTTCAAAATTGCTCGTATTCTCGATTTTTTTTTCTAATTTTTCAATTAGTTTTGACTGGATACAAACAATCTCGTTTTGAAAAGATATTTTTTCCTGAGTCCATTTTTCTTCTAATAGTTTTATATTTAATTCCAGATTATTTTTAGCTTTCGAGTCCTTTACCGTAGAAATATTTGAAATTTCTAATTTTATGTTTTCTATTATCGACAGCAGGTCCATAATGGGTTAAGCTTGTGACCGCCTCGCGGAACACCTCGCTCCCGGCAAAACTTAGATAAATGTGACAATTCTCTAATATTGTATTGTCTTTCTATAAACACCTCTACACACTACCACGGTAGAATGATGAATGTAATATAAAATTTAAGTATATAAAATTATTAGATACCACTCTTCTGTCTGATAGCTGATGTAAGTGCATTGTTTAGGTTCTGTGATAACTTATGAATAGAATGGTATTATGCCTAATAACATTGATAATTACGACAGAGGTATGTTATTATAGCCTTCTTATAGCTATATTCCGTGCAGTTGAACACATCTACTACTTCTGAGAAAGCATTGCCAACTGCATGCAATCTAGGTATAAGGGAGTTTCTAAATGACGTGATATTGTTATTAAAATTAAAAAGAATTTTGGATCGAGTGGTTCTAGTGGGTATATGGAAGGTAATTAGGCTTAATATATCAGGGCTGTCTATAATACCATTGAAAATTTTAAAAATAATAGTCAAATCGGAAATAAGTCTTCTATCTGAGAGTTTAAGTAGGTTTAATTCTTTCATCAAGTGATTGTAATTTATTGATTCTATAGGTAGACCGAGTTTATAGTTAATGTATCTTAGGAATTTATGCTGAATTTTTTCAATAGAATCGGAGTGGATTTTAAAGTAAGGACACCAAATAGTAGAATTATATTCGATTTGACTTCGAACAAGTGAGGAATATAAGATTTTTAGTGTTGAAATATTTTTAAAGTCTCTGCCATTTCGGAGAATGAAGCCGAGCATTTTTAATCCTTTGTTGGTGACTGTTTCTACATGTGAAAGAAAGTTAAATTTTGAATCGAAAACAATGCCGAGATCGTTAATTTCACTAACAGAGGCGAGAGAAACATTGTTTATTTTGTATTGATAGTTAAGGGGTTGTTTTGTTCTGAAAAATCTTATAATGTGGCATTTACTAATATTGAGATAAAGTTTGTTAGTTTTGCACCAATTTTGAAGTTTATTTAAGTTTATTTGAATGTGAATACAGTCATTTATTGTTTTAATAATTTTAAATAGTTTAAGGTCATCGGCAAAAAGTAGCACTTCAACATTTTTATCAAATACAGTAACAATATCGTTTATGAAAAGGAGAAACAGTATTGGGCCTAAATGTGACCCTTGGGGTACACCGCTAGTAGCTATGAATTTGTGAGAAAGGTTAGAATTATTTTTTACTTGAAGATTTCTATTTGTTAAATAGCTATTTATCCATTCCAATAGTTTACCCTCAATTCCGATTTGAATAAGTTTATTGAGAAGAATTTTGTGGTTAACTTTGTCAAACGCTTTTACAAAGTCTGTATATATTGAGTCGACTTGGGTTTTGTTATCGAGTGAACATGCTTTAAAATTTTCATATAAGGAGAGATTTGTTAATGTGGATCTGCCTGGCATAAATCCATGTTGATAAGTTACAATGATGTTGTTAATATGTATGGAGATTTTATCGAGGATAAGTTTTTCAAACAGTTTGGGGATAGTTGAGAGCATGCAAATGGGTCGGTAATTAGTGACATCATGAATATCGCCTTTTTTAAATACAGGTGTTAGATAGCAATTTTTCCATAGGTCGGGGAAGCAGCCAGAATTTAATGATTGGTTAAATATATGACATAGTGGATTGGCTATTATTGATGCACAGTTAATTAGAAAGGCAGGACTAATTTTGTCAGGACCTGCTTTTTTCTTTAAGTCGAGTGTTTTTATTTTGCGTATAACATCAGGAACATTTATATGTAAAGCGGGAATGTGGACCGATTTCTTTGGATGAAAGGGTGGAAGTTGAACATTTGGGATATCATTATCGTAAACATTTTTGAAGAAGTCGGCAAACAAATTAACGATGTCATTAGTATCACTACTACTTTTCCCTTCGAAATACATGTATGTTGGTAGGCTAGGTTTGTTTTTTCTTAGTGAGTTTACATGTGTAAAAATGTTTTTGATATTTGAAGGAATAGACTTTTCTGTGTTGAGTATGTATGATTGATATAATTTTTTGGAGAGCTTTTTACAGTCAGTTCTATATTTATGAAATATTTTGTAGTCTGAGATAGAGTTGCTCTTTTCGAAATTTTTGTGCCAGATTTTTTTGTTAATTATTAAGTGTTTTAAGTCTTTATTAAACCATTTGGGGAACTTTGATGGTTTGAATTGAATTAAGGGAACATATTTTTCAATAGCCGTGTTGATGATGGAGTAGAAAGATTCAAGATTTTGGTTAACATTTGTGTTTTTGTCTAAAAAGGACCAGTCTGTAGTTTCTAAGTATTTTGTTATCAGTGGATAATCTGCCCTTGCAAAATTGTATGAATATTTAGGAACACTATTAGAGTAAATGTTTAGGAAGTTGTTAGTAATGGTGATGTTTAAGGGAGGATGGTGGAAATCTTCGGGAAGAAGGAGGTCTATGGATTAACATAATTTTACTGAAGGATCGCTACTAAATGCAAGATTTAGTAAGTGGTGATTAGAATTGTATACGTTATTAATTTGTTTAAGACCTAGGAAATTTGACATATTTGTAATTTCACGAGCATTAGCAGATGTATTAAAATGAGTTGTTGAGTTATCACTATGGGTAATCCAGTCTATATTGGGAGTATTGTAGTCGCCGATTAGCAGCATTCTAGCTTCCGGATATTTG
Source organism: Hesperophylax magnus (assembly GCA_026573805.1). Classification (NCBI taxonomy): domain Eukaryota; kingdom Metazoa; phylum Arthropoda; class Insecta; order Trichoptera; family Limnephilidae; genus Hesperophylax; species Hesperophylax magnus. The sequence continues at coordinate 18,721 of JAIUSX010000068.1, read as the reverse complement.
AGCTTGAGGGCCTCTATATCTTCAATGTGGTTTACGTAAATTTGTGTAATAGATCCGGGAGGAATATAAACACATCCAAGAATGATTTTTCCTAGGTTTGTCTTGAGTAGTAGGAAAATTTGTTCTATATTTTTGTGTTTGCATTTTAGCCTGGATGAAGTTATAGATTTGGTGACTGATATTAATACACCTCCTCCTCTTGATTTGGTGCTGGTGGCGGTACTTCTATCTAAGCGGTAGGTGTTGTGTGAAGTGAAGCCTAGTTCTTCTGTGTTAAAGGACGGATCCAACCAAGTTTCAGTCAGGAAATATATATGAAAGGGATGGATTGGAATCGATGATCTTAGCTTATTAAGTTTTGTGCGGCAGCCTCTGATATTCTGATAGTAAGCCATGATATGTTTTAGTTTTTTGGGTTACTATTTACAATAACAGGTTTATTATTTTTGTATTTTATGAGTCCAATCTCACCGTCTTTGGTTCTTTGGTCTAGTGTTAAGCGTAGCTTGGTGAGATAGTTTTTTTGAGCCGGGGTTTGGTCTGAATACATTTTAATACCGGGGTATTCGGTTATGTTGTTCTTTTTCTTCAGTATGTCTATGGCTTGGATGGAACTGTCAAGGATGACTTTAAGAGGTCGAGGTTTGTCAGGTTTTGTGATTCCCAGACGAAAAGTTGTTATGTTGGCTCGGGTGATGGATGAGTTAAGAGTTGTTAGTGTGGTTAAGATTCTCGTTGTATCATCAGTATTTTTTTCTATATGGGAACTGGCTGAGCTTTCAGGGAAATTAAAAATAATTATGTTTTTTGACCGTTTTTTCCTCTCTTCGAGCTCATCGGCAGCTTCACACATTGATACAGTTGATGAGTTTGGGGATTCTTGTGATGAGTTTGAATCTATCAATTTTGAAGAGACCATGTGCTCGTACGACTTGATATGTCCCTCGAGAATTCCAACTTTTACACCTACATCCAACATAGTGCCAGAGAGGTTGGACAGTTTATTGAGTAGTTTGGTCATCTGATCTTTTGTTAGTTTTAAAGCGGGATGCGTTATGTTACTGTATAGAGCACTAATTGCTTATTTCGCTTTATTGATATAAGAAAGAGCATCTGTGGCACTCATCTTGCAAGTTGGAATTTATAAAATTAATTTTATTTTATTTTATATAATAAAGCGGTGACAACCCTGCACTTGAGTTGTCTGTGACAAGTTAGATGGGCTATTCACTTACACACTTCGATACTCTGAATGTGTATGTCAGTAGTACTTCCTTCTGTATGGCGTTTGTTTGTGTGAGTCTAATGCGCTCTGGTGACAGTTGAGATTTGAGATATTAAGTTATAAATAAAAAGTTACCAGTTAGGCAGCTGCAACTATTATTACACTGTTTAAGTTTAGATTTTAGTTGAGTTTTCGTAATAAAAATCACAACATAGAGTCATTAGATTAATGTTTACTGTTAAATTTTGTGGAGCAAAAAAAGTATGTGTTCACTGTGACACTTGGTATTATTGTTATAATCAAAATTATCGAAGAACCTTGAAAAATATTTTAAAGTGTTCTAAAACATGTAAAGTTATTAAAATAATCATGGATACTCTTCGTAAAACACTGAAAATTAGTGAATTGTCTTGAAAATTTGTTAAATAGACGTAAAACATAAAAAAATATTCAATATTATGATAATTAAACGGAAAAAAAATCGTCGTTAATAACTGTCAATTATTGAGAAGCCTTAAAAATGTATTTAATAGACGTAAAACACAAAAAGTTATAGAATAGTCTTAAAAAATCAGAGAAATAGTCGAAATAAACACAAAAGAACTGAAATACCAAAAAAAAAATTGTCAAATCGTCACAAAACTAAAAAAATATAGAAAAATCTCATTTTTGTGTTAATTTGGAGTGTAGACGGTACCTACCAGCGATAAAGCCATAAAGTTAATTTCCTTATTATGGCAACATTACGTTTCCAACACAACGGTCCGCCAGTCCGCTGACCATTTCATTATGATTTCATTCTTGATTTCTCCCTTGTCCCGACTGGTTGTGCCCTTTGAAATACCGTCTACATTCTAGAATCGTCCATGTAAAATTTATTGTCGCGTATAACAATGTGTTCAAATAAACTCCGTGAATTTCAATATTCTTTTATTAAAAACAACCTTCTGATATTGAGAGTCCTTTAGAATCTGTTTTACCTTCAAACTAGTAAAAACATCTAAATTGGTGACCGCCGAATTTACACGTAACAAATTTGAAATTTTTACCGACATTTTACGCGTATTTATTATTATTGTCATCTGCCATCCAGTCGAGGACAGCGTGAAATCAAGAATCCTGAGATAGCATACCCCTCCGTAAGTAACTTTAACTATTATTATTTTCTCATAATTAACGAAAATAAATGTTCCCAGTATCGTTTAAGATAAAGCGCATCGCGCGACCTGCTATTAATAGCAGCCCAAAACCATGGTGTTTACAAGCATTAATATGCAGTACGAGTTGTCAATTTTACGAAATACCTACAAATGATTAAAGTCTTTTAACATTTTTTTAATAAAATGTCCCAACTAATCATGCAAATATACTTGTTTCTTCGAGCATTAAGTGCGTTTTAAACTTAATTCCAGGAAAGATCGACCAAATACATCCAGTGGAAGACGGACTGCGTCAGCACGACGAAACACGACGTCACAATACATTTCATCAGCGGGGCGAAGTTCCACCGCATTTCATCCGTCTATATGCAGAAAGACGATTTGCTGGGCGAATTCCAGTTTTCCTGAGTCATCCTGGGATTACAAGTTCCAGAAAGAAAGAAGAAACCATATTCACGTCACGTAAATGTTTAAACAGTTTTTTACATATTCTTCATTTCCACATTTTTTAAATTAATGTAAATAATTATGTTGCATTGATTTGACGTAAATAATAATGCATTTTAAATAATATGTTGCAAATCAGCACATGTTTGAATAAAAAATCTTCTAGAACTTTTGAAATATTGTAACTACAATATTAGAGTCATACCTACACTTGATTAACATGAAACTACATAATAATATAAAAGATTTTAATAATTTTATGCAGTTCCAAAAAATATTTTATGATTAACATTGAATGTTTTTTAAAAATATATTCATATTTTGCAAATATTTCTAATGATTTTACAATTCTTGCAATTTTAACAAATCAGTTATCAATTTTAAATAATGTGCATGAATCTGAAAAACATTTTAACAAAAACATGTATGATTCTTGAAATTCATTATATTATTAATCATTTGACATTATTGATTTAACATTATTATTCGAAATCTTTGAAAACTAATTAGTGTGGACTATCTACATTTAAATTTTTGGTTTGCGTCTTCGGTTACCCACGCAGTATTCACAAATATTTTCAACAAAAATACATAGATGGTTCTAAACATATGTATTAAAGTTTTTCTGTTTTTTTTTTACTTGATAGTGAATGGTTCAAGATAATCTTATGTTAACTAATTACATTTTGCTTAAATACGTATTTAAATCTTAAGCCTTACATGCATTAAACTTGTCCATTTAAATACTACGAAAATGTCAGAATGATATCGGATGAAGAAATTCCCAACTTGAAGAAAACATTTGAACCAACTACGAATAAACTGGATACAAAGAAAACCGAAAACATGGAATCGTCAAGCGGAACTAATCCCGATACAAATATTAATTATGTATCAGTCAGGTTACCACCATGCTGGAGAGAAAGTATATCGCTTTGGCTAGTACAGGCGGAAGCGCAATTTGCTAACTCACGTGTTAAGGACGACTTTACTAAATATAACATAATTATTGCAGCGCTAGATTCTCAAACTTTACAATGCGTTAGCGATATTGTCACAAAACCACCCGCAACTGACAAATATTTAAGCCTCAAAGCGACACTTATTGACAGACTGCAAGATTCGTCTGAGAAGCGACTCACCCGACTACTTACTGGAATCCAGCTGGAAGATCGAAAACCAACCGGACTCCTCCGACACATGATGGAACTTGCCGGACCAGCTTTAGCGGACAGTGCTATAGTGAGAACACTCTGGTTGCAGCGTTTACCGCAGCATGTCCAAGCAATCCTGTCAGCTTTAACCGACAATGACACGAATCAGCTCGCGTTGGCAGCTGATAAAATAATAGACGTCTACCAGTCATCCGAATGCAGTGCTGTAGACCATCAAAATAAACCGGGTACCTCAAGAAAGGAAAATACGGAAAATTCTATATTATTACAACTTCAACAGCAAATTTCCGACCTTACACATGAAGTGTCACGTTTAAAAATGTCTCAAAATAACAACTTTACAAACTTCCGTGGACGACAAAATCAGAGCCCACGTCGAAATTATTCTCACAACAATTCATCACAACAGAATCCCGCTGGAAGACCGAGGTCCAGATCTCGCGGTAGATCACCCAAGAGGAATCCTGATGGATTATGTCATTTCCATAGACGTTATGGCGAAAAATCCTTCAGATGTTACCAACCATGTAATTTCAAAAACAAAAATTCGGGAAACGACAACGGAACCTCTCAGTAGGGACGTGCGAGATTCCGAGTAACACATGTCGTCTCTTTGTTTATGATCTACAAACTAGACAAAAATTCCTAGTGGACACTGGGGCGGACGTTTCTGTCATTCCTAGAAACCCGTCATACAACAAAAATAACATCACTTCTGACAACTGTCCAGCTACACTATATGGTGCAAACGGAAATCCCATCAAGACATACGGCACAAGAACTGTAGAACTCGATTTTGGCCTACGTCGAGCACTGAAATGGCGATTTATTGTAGCTGATGTATCAAGACCAATCCTAGGTGCAGACTTTCTTCATCATTTCAACCTGACGGTGAATTTAAAAAAGTCAACAATCGCAGACAAGTCAACAGGATTAGTCATAAAAGGAATAACTCATAAGGGACCTACATCCGGTATTTCTACAATCTCTTCATCGCAAAAATACCGCGATATTCTAAACAAATTCCCAAACTTAACGAGACCTATCATGAAGATATCAGATGCCAAAAAACACTAAGTGACCCACTGCATCGAAACCCGAGGACCACCCGTTACCGAACGAGCCCGCAGACTAGCTCCAGCCCTACTGGAAGCGGCGAAGAAAGAGTTCAAATATCTGATGGAACAAGGGATCTGCAGGCCTTCCAAAAGCAATTGGGCCAGCCCGTTACATATGGTAAAAAAACCCAACGGCGAGTGGCGTCCTTGCGGCGATTATCGTCGTCTTAATGCTAAAACGATTCCGGACAAATTTCCAATACCTCAACTTCATGATTTTGCACACAAACTTGCAGATGCAACCATATTCAGCACAATTGACTTGACCAGGGCTTATCATCAAATACCAGTGGAACTTGAAGACATTCCGAAGACTGCCATCATCACACCATTTGGATTATTCGAATTCACATCCATGCAATTTGGTTTATCAAACGCAGAACAAAGCTTTCAACGTTTCATGTATGCTGTGACAAGAGATTTGGACTTTTGTTTTGTGTACCTGGATGACATCCTGATTGCTTCTAAAAATGAAGAAGAACATAGAAAACATTTGGAAATATTACTCAAACGCCTGGCTGAATATGATCTAGTAATCAACATTAACAAATGCCAATTTGGCGTACCTACAGTCAACTTCCTGGGCCACACAATTACACAAAAAGGAATGTCGCCTATCAAAGAAAAGGTAAATGCCGTCATAAATTTTCCATTACCTAAAACAGCTAAAGACTTGCGACGTTTTTAGGCATGTTGAATTATTATAGAAGATTCCTCCCTAAGGCCATTAACAATCAAACTAAATTATTTGATTGCATTGCCGGTTATAAGAAAAATGGCAAGAGGGAAATAACTTGGAATCAAGAACTGACGGATGCATTTAAGGAATGCAAACAACACTTAGCTGACGCAGCATTACTCGCACACCCAAATACCAATGCAAAAATAGCTATAATGGTTGATGCTAGCGACATAGCTATGGGTGCGTCATTACAACAGTCAAATGGTAATTCTTGGGAACCTTTAGCATTCTTTTCCAAGAAATTTTCACCAGCACAGCGAAAATACAGTACCTTCGATCGAGAACTTACTGGTGTTTTCGAAGCGGTAAAATATTTTAGAAGAAATTTCACCATCTATACAGATCACAAGCCAATCACCTTTGCTTTTTGCAAGAAGCGAGCCTCTAGCTCTCCACGTCAAGACAGACAGTTGGATTACATTGCCCAATTTTCAACGGACATCAGGCATATCTCTGGAGAACAAAATATAGTAGCGGACGCACTATCTCGAATCGAAGAGATTAACAGCCCTACTTCTATTGACTACAGGCAGATGGAGAAAGCGCAGTGTCAAGATGATGGACTTATTAAGGCAAAAGATGACACCGCCCTCGCCTTACGTCAAATGGTGATTCCTGGCTCTGAAGCTTCAATATGGTGTGACGTATCAACGGGCCACATCAGACCATTCGTACCCGCTTGCATGCGAATGCAGGTAATCGAAAGTGTACACAATGTTTGCCATCCTGGCATCCTGGGAACGACAAAGACCATTAAACAGAGATTTGTTTGGCCTAACATGGCGACAGATATAAAAAACTTTGTCAAACAGTGCATAGCTTGTCAAAAAGCTAAGGTCTCTCGACATACGGCTGCACCATTAGCAACGTATTTACTACCAGAGGATCGATTCCGTAATATTCATATCGACCTGGTTGGACCTCTCCCAGCGTGTAACGAGTACCAGTATATGCTCACAATGATTGACAGGTACACACGATGGCCCGAAGCAATCCCGCTGAAAGATATGACTGCAGAAACCGTCGCTACTGCACTGACGACACATTGGATTGCCCGTCACGGAACCCCAGATACCATCAGTTCGGATCAGGGCAGACAATTCGAGTCTTGCCTCTTCAAAAAACTAACCGAAAAGTTTGGAATAAAGCATTCTAGGACCACCGCGTACCATCCACAAGCTAACGGTATGATCGAGAGATGGCACCGCACCTTAAAAGCCTCTCTCATGGCTTGTTGCGATCGAAATTGGGTCGAAAGCCTCCCACTAGTTCTACTTGGTTTGAGAGCAACGGTACGAGAAGATCTGAAGTGTTCACCAGCTGAATTAACCTATGGTAGAACCCTTAAATTACCCTGTGATTTCTTCACAGCAACACCACGCGAGGAACCAGACACATATATCGGACGGCTACAAAATACGTTCGAAGCCATTAAACCAACTCCTGCCAGTGTTCATGGTACAGGAAAGTTTTTTGTCCACAAAGACCTACCTAGCGCGACACATGTGTTCCTCAGAACTGACGGTGGAAGAAGACCACTGCAGAATCCGTACGAAGGCCCATACAAGGTGGAAGAACGGAATGAAAAAACATTCCTAATTACTGTAAAAGGAAAACCTAAGCGTGTCACAATAGACCGCCTAAAACCTGCTTTTGTTCCTGCAGAAGAAAATGTATCTGTTCCTATATCTGTTCCAGTATTACCAGAAATAATCAGAACCACAAAATCTGGTCGAAGAGTTCATTTCCCAGACAGATTAGGACAGTTTAAAGCATAAAAAGGCATTTCTTTTCCTAAAATAAATAAATGATCTAACCTATATACTTAGATATGTATAAGCAAATCTTATATACCTATACTTAGAAATGTCACACTACGCTAATGTCTTAAATATATAATAGCTTAATAATATGTCTTATATTGTTCATGCAAAACAATGTATCACATATTACCAAAATATATAACTGTACAAACATGTTTTTTTATAATTTTAAAAATATTCCGCAAGCGATAATAGTTTTTAAGTTTTTTTTTATACTTTCACCATTCCGCAAATAGCGAAGAAATTGCAACTTGCATTTAAAATAATTACGCTTTACGCGTTGAATCCTTGTATAATTTTAAGCTATAGTTTTAAGTATTTTTAGGCTATTTTTTAATATCAAATACACATATGTAAAAATTCTTGTTTGTGTATGGAAGTTTATTGTATCTTAACATAAAACATACAATCAATACAAATAGATCAGCTCCTATACACATATGACAATTGTCTTGTTATATCAAATTTAAAAATATTTAACACACTCCGTAAAGAGTAGTTTTTACAATTATCTTAAATTTACTACAAAATATTAAGTAATATTCAGCTTCATAATGTAACTTTTCCACATTCTGAATTATGTGAAGTATTTTCCATATTTCTGTAATAGTAGATATTTAATATAGTATTGAAACATGATACGCTACCATAGTAGTACAAATGACGTCATTTTTAGATCACATTCATGTAATATTTCTCAACATGTTTCAGAACTGTATTTAATAACATTGTTAATTTTATAACATTATGCAAACATGTATCTTAGTCTTAAGTAATCTTAATGTACGTTTATATCGAACTCTGATATCATGAAATATACAATTTTGTGTTATAGTCACAACTGTTTTCAGCACTTGCTCCAAACCAAAATGTTTCTGAAAGCAAAATTTTTAAATATAGGTAGCTTAAACATCTAGTCGAAGCATACTCCTAGATATAACTTTATTTTTATAACTTAAAATAATATAGATATTTATAGTAAAAATTCTTCTCGTTTGCCACATTGAAATCTATTTTAATAATTTTATATGCATTGTTCAATCACTTACAAGTTCTCAACTATATAAATTATTCTTTTAAATTAAAAATTCATGCTACATGCAGCGATATTGTATGAATAAACTATTTAATTTGAAATTTTACTGCTTTCTGTATATATAAGTAGACTGCAACTCAGTGAGCAACATGTTTATGTGGTGTGTGCCCTACATAACATAATTTTTTTTTTTAAACTGTATACTACTATATGTTTCTTTCTTTTAATATCGTTTAACAACTGGGGGCGAAGTATGTAGACGGTACCTACCAGCGATAAAGCCATAAAGTTAATTTCCTTATCATGGCAACATTACGTTTCCAACACAACGGTCCGTCAGTCCGCTGACCATTTCATTATGATTTCATTCTTGATTTCTCCCTTGTCCCGACTGGTTGTGCCCTTTGGAATACCGTCTACATTCTAGAATCGTCCATGTAAAATTTATTGTCGCGTATAACAATGTGTTCAAATAAACTCCGTGAATTTCAATATTCTTTTATTAAAAACAACCTTCTGATATTGAGAGTCCTTTAGAATCTGTTTTACCTTCAAACTAGTAAAAACATCTAAAGGAGTAAAACATGAAAAATTGTAGAAAAACCTTCATCTTTTGTTAAATCGTCTTAAGAAAAGAAAATAAATATCTAAAATATGGAAAATCGTCGTAAAACACTGAAAATTATTGAAAAACCACGCAAATTGCGTCAAATCGTCATAAAACCTGGAAAATTGTAGAAAAACCTTATTTTTCTCTTAAATTGTGGTAAAACATGAATAATTGTCTAAAACATTGTAAATCGTCGTGAAATACTTAAAATTAAAAAAAAACATACGAATTGCGTCAAATCGTCATTAAACCTGGAAAATGATTGAAAAAAACAAATTATTTGTTAAATCGTCGTAAAACCTTCAAAAATGCAAGAAACCTAATTTTTGTGAGAATTTGACGTAAAACATGAAAAAATTAAAGAAAAACCTTATTATTGTGTTAAATCGTCGTAAAACCTTCAAAAATACAAGAAACCTAATTTTTGTGAGAATTTGACGTAAAACATGAAAAAATTAAAGAAAAACCTTATTATTGTGTTAAATTGTGCTTGAATATGAAAAATTGTCTAAAACATCGTTAATCGTCGTAATACACTGAAATTTTTTGAAAAACCATGCAAAAGGCGTAAAATCATCATTCAATCTGGAAAATTGTAAAAAAACGTAATTTTTGTGTTAATTTGTCGTAAAACATGAAAAATTACTATTTTTCAGGTTTTGTGACAATTTTACACATTTTCAAGTTTTTTCAATAATTTTAGTGTATTTACGACGATTTACGATGTTTTAGACAATTTTTCATGTTCAAGCACAATTTAACACAAAAAAAGGTTTTTCGAATATTTTCCAGGTAAAATGACGATTTGACGCAATATGCATGGTTTTTCAATAATTATCAGTGTTTTATGACGATTTACGATGTTCTATTATTATTGAAGCATAATTTAACACAAAAATAAGGTTTTTCTACTATTTTTCATGTTTTACTTCAAATTAACACAAAAATAAGGTTTTTTCACATTTTTAAGGTATTACGACGATTTAACAAAGAAATTCGTTTCATCTATAGTTTTTCAGGTTTAATGACAATTTTAGACATTTTTCATGGTTTTTCAATAATTTTCAGTGATTTACGACGAATTACGATGTTTTAGAAAATTTTTCATGTTTAACCACAATTTAACACAAAAATATGGTTTTTCTACAATTTTCCAGGTTAAATGACGATTTGACGCAATATGCATGGTTTTTCATTATTTTTTTTGACGATTTACCACGTTGTAGATATAATGTGTTATTTAACGATGATTTAACACCAAAATAAGGTTTGTCGACATTTTTTCATGTTTTACGTCAAAATAACCCGAAAATAAAGTTTTTTTTTCATTTTTCAAAATAATTTAGGTTTTTTTATAATTTTCCAGGTTTAATGACGTTTTGACGCAATTTGCATAGTTTTTCAATAATTTTCAGTGTATTACTACGATTTTCAATGTCTTAGATATTTTTCATGTATAACGACGATTAAACACAAGAATAAGGTTTTACTACAATTTTTCATGTTTTCGACTAATTAACACAAAAATTATCTCTCTTTGCAACTTTTTAGGTTTAACGAGGATTATACACATAAATCCGATTCATCCATAATTTTTTAGGTTTTATGACGATTTTACACATTTTTCAATAATTTTTAGTGTGTTATACGAGGATTTACGATGTTTTTACAATTCTTCTGGTTCAAGCACAAGTTAACACAAAAATAGGGTTTAACACTAGAAAGACCGAAGCGGTCATTTTGACCGTTTCACGATGCAATATGACGATATTTTGCTTAAAATTTATGGTAATGATCTGATTTTTTTTTAATTTTCATAATTCACGATTTAACGACAATGGTGAAAAAAACAGGTACCTACCTTATTTATTTATTGAACTATAATGATTTATACCTACAAAGACCGCCGCGGTCAATGTGACCGTTGGGGCCATTTTAAGCTGGGATTGTTTAGGATCTTCTTTATTCAAGTTTAAAATATACCCATTCCACCTTACACATATTAATACTAATATCATATCGATATAACATAATATCATATCGATATGAGTGCTCGTAGAAATCTTACCGAGTCGGATATAATGGAAGAACTAGCAAGACTTCAAAACATTGCAGAGGATCAGTCAGATGAAGAATGTCGTGCCAGTAAAATTGATGACACCGTTTTTATTTTAGAGCCCAATATTTTTTCATCGGACATGAAGATCATTAAGATCTTCAGATGACATCGACATCTTTTCCTAGAAATCCGATTTCAAATCGTCGTGATCAAGGGGTTAGAATAAGAGGCAGCCGTGGAGGGAGATCTACACAACTTGGAGGACGTATTTCTGCAAGAGTAACAGACCTTCCGTAAATTGGAGATATTCAGGTTGCAGTTGACGGTACAGAATGGACGTGTACACTGTACATCACATACTCAGAGTACTTCCAGCCAGCAAGGACGACGTAATTGACAAAATGTACTCAGAGAAGTTGCAGGCCCAACATCTTATGCGAAGCGATATGTTGAAAACAATAAAGTTCTAAAAGACTTATTATAGTCGACATTATGGGGACTCCTCATATTCAAAGAAACTATAAGTAAAAACAGATTCAAAAAATTATTAAATATTTACGAATTACGAGATCTTCACGACTGGCAACTGATAAATTTGCACTAGCATCGGCAATTTGGAATAAGTTCATTGAAAACTGTAATCTGTGTTACGTTCCTGGTGAAAATTTAACGGGCGATGAAAAGCTATTTCCTAGCAAAACTCGTTTTCCATTTACTCAGTATATAGCAAATAAGCCTGACAAATTTGGAAAAATATTGGCTTGTGGTGGCCGTAGATACTAAATACCTATGTAATGGATTTCCATATTTAGGTAAAACTGAAGAAAGTTCAAATGAGTCACTACCAGAATATGTAATAATGAAACTATTACAACCGTATCTCAAGAAAAGACGAAACAACATAACTGAAAAAATTTTTGCTTCGATGAAGCTGGCAGAGAAATTACGAGCTGAACAAACAAGCATTGTCGAAACGATGAGAAGGGCCAGGAGAGAAATGCCAGCAGTTTGCAAAACCATTTGTACTCCACGTTATGAATCATTTATTTTGAAGGCTAAAAATGGTACTACACTAACTGTTCATCAAGGAAAACCGAAGAAAAATGTAATGATATTGAGTACAGTATATCCGGATGTTCAATTTGGCGACAGAACAAAGAAAATTCCCGAAACGATTGAATTTTACAATTCTACAAAATATGGTATCGATATAATCGACCAAATGGCTCGTAAATATTCCGTAAGAGCTGGAAGTAGAAGGTGGCCTGTGAACGTTTTCTACAACATACTTGATATGGCCGCTATAAATGCATGAATAATTTATAAAAAGATAACAAAAAATATATATATCTAATCACAATTTTATTCTACAGCTTGTTGGAGAACTACGGTCAGCAAATACAAATACCAGCGCTGGTCCAGTTGTGTTTGCTCCTGAAGAATTGACAGAAAGGGAATCCGAAAATAAAAATTCTAAAAGACGAGAGTGCCAAATTAATAAAAAATGTAAGCAAAATAAAACAACTGACACATTTGATAATTGTAAGAAATCTGTTTGCGGAAAGTGCCTCGGATATTATAAAAAAACAGTTTGTACTAAATGTGCACCTTATCGATTAAAGTAAATCATTTCAAAACATAATTGTGGTTTTATTTATTTAATATTATGCCAAATATGACACAATCACAATAATAATAAACTCGCATGTTATCAGCGGTCAAAATGACCGTTGTGGTCTTTATAGGTATGGAGCAGTACCCGGTCTTTCTAGTGTTAATACAATTTTTCATGTTTTATTTCAAATTAACACCTCGACTCCGGTGATGGGTCTGATTTAACCATGAGTTTTTTAAATAAAAGATTTTGCCGCAAATATCTCGTTAAGGCTAATTTCCTTTTGTCTATTCTTTCATCAAATATTTACCCACATTTCGACTCAAAAATGATTAAAATCGGACACGTTTTAAAAAAGTTATTAGAATAATTGTGTATAAAAACACGCAAAAACTCCATTTCTTCTCAGTTGAATTCGAGCAGCCGACGAAACAGCATATCTCTTGCCCTGTCCTTCCGTCTATGTCTCTCACAGTCCCGCGTAGATGTTGTCAACCATTCGGGCACATTTTTAGTATTGTGATTTTTGTTTGTGACTTTGTTTTAATATTTTTTTTTTCGTACCGTACAAACGCAATGGCGAGGCAAAATTATTTATCTGATAATGAGATCGAAAAGCTACTTAACAGTTCGAACAGTGAGATCAGTGATGATGGCGACTTGGAATTCGAAACATTAGATCCAGAATTTGAAAGTGATCTGGAAGAAATATTACTAGAAGAAATATCTGAAAGTGAAAATGGAAGTGATAATGAAGTTTGTGTAGGAAATTCGAGTGAATCCGTTGCAGATCAACATTTTTACGTGTCGAATTCCGGATTCCGATGGAACTCTGCGCCACCAGCCAGCTCACGTACCAGAAACCATAACATTATTTCTTCTACCCCTGGTTGAAAAACGGTAGCCAGAACATAGTATCCATCAGAGATGCTTTTGATTTGTTTATTTCAAATGAAATGGTGGAGTAAATTATTGAAAATACGAATAAATTCTGTCAGCTCAATCCGAAAAATTCCAGCTTTCCTAACATTACGAAGACAGAAATGTATGCATTTTTTGGAGTTCTTTTGGCTTCAGGAAGAAATCGCGGCCGAAAGTTAGAACTAAGCGAACTTTGGACTACCGAGGATTTATTCCGGCAGAATTTTTCCCCTCCGCTTTATCTAGAGATCGCTTCCGCTATATTTTTAGCAATATACGTTTCGATGACAAAAACACAAGGACAGCGAGGATCGAAGAGTCAGGGGATAAGTTAGAAGCCATTCGGTCAATTTCTGATCAGTTTGTTGCAGCTTGTATAAAATATTATGAACTAGGAAATCAAGGAAAGAAAAACAACCAAAGGGAAATAAAGCAAGGCCAAAGGGTAGTATTAGAAATGACCAATCCTTACATTGGTTCTAATCGTGGAATAACGACGGACAATTTCTTCATAAGTATCCCTCTAGCAAACGAACTTTTAGAAAGGGGATTAACTTTGACCGGGACTTTACGAGCGAACAAATGAAAAATTCCTCGCCATATATTTCTGGCTGCCAAAGAAAGAGAAGAACTTAGTAGCGTTTTTGGATTCACGAAGGACTTAACAATAGTGTCATATGTTCCGAAGAAATCTAAAGCAGTTATACTTCTTTCATCTGAATTTTACGACGGTAAAGTTGATTCCGGACTAAAACAGAAACCAGATATAATTTTACATTATAATAAAACTAAGAGTGGAGTTGACGTTGGAGACATGATGACGAGGGAATACTCCTGCATAAGAGCGACAAGAAGGTGGCCTTTCCGATTATTTATGGAGATTATGGACATGGTTACATTGAACGCCTACTTGCTATGGACGGCCAAACATCCCGATTGGCGAGTAAGAGACCCATCCCGCAGGAAGAAATTTATTAAGAATTTGGCCTCAGAATTGATTGCCAATAATGTAATCAACCGTAAAAACAGTGGAATTCACTTTCACCACGAACAGTTAAATAGTTTCTCGATATTTGAAGCATCTAGAAATAGTGGTTGTGACCTTGAAATAACTCAACAAATTCCTGAACCCCAAACTACATTTAAGAGAAAACGGTGTAAATTTTGTCCAAGCAAAAATGATAAAAAAAACTAGATTTTCTTGCGCAGCATGCCACAAGGCAATTTGTAACATTCACAAACATGAAATGGTTTACTGCCAACAATGCAAAAAAACCTTACTTTGATTTTCGTACGTTTAATGTTTTTTGGTTTCTTATAAATTATTTGAACAATTTTAATGTTTCTTGTTACTTTTTATTTTCCGAATTATTTTTGTGAATTTTAGCATTTTTAATATCTTTTAACTTATAAAAAAACTGTTAAACATTTTATAATTGGTAGTCATATATAATTATTTTGCTGCTGAATTTGTAATAATAAATTCACTTGGTGTTTTGTGTATGTATATAAATTTTATTAATCGTCGAATCATTTTTGTATTTTCGTATTTAGAATATTGCTTTTATTCCGTTTTTTTAAATGAAAATTGTTAATTTAAATTTGTTTTGTTGAAAAATAAAAGTTTTAGTATTTTTAATGTGTGTCATTCAATGGTTTTAATTGTGACAAATAAATGTGTGAGGAAAGTAAATACTCAACTTGAATTAGAATGCCATTATATAATATTTTCTTATATTTGCATAAGCAATCATCGTTTAATATGGCTATAAATTGAATTTATTTTCTCTTTACACATATTTCTATTAGAGGTACAGCCACAAGGAAGTTATCAAATAAGTGATTTTATTTCTGGTATTTTAAATAATACACGATATTCTTGTAAATGCACACAATCGAAAATTTTAATAATTATATAAATAAAAAGGTTTGTTTCCGCTGACGATCGCTTCCTGTTCCCCCCTCCCGCACTGCCCGCCTCATTCCCAAGACCCGACCTCATCACCCGGCACACGCACCGGCCATCGGGGCCGTCTTCGATTCAGTCGTTGATAAGCTGTTGCGCGGGATGTCCGCACTGCTGTATATCGACGAACCGCAATATTTACGGAATACTAATTTCAAAAACTTCCATCTTCATACAAGAAACACAAGGGATATGTTATGAGTTAATGAGGAATTACATAATATCATATAAAAGTAAGGATATGAACGAAAAATGCATAAAAAGCCTTTTGATTGAATCATTTCAGCCGGGTTAATCTGGACCCACCATCGCCGCATGTTTTATTTTGAACCTCCGGGTATTACGTGTTAACACAAAAATAAGGTTTTTACGACGATTTATGATGTTTTTCAGACAATTTTTCATGTTCAAGCAAGATTGAACACAAAAATAAGGTTTATCTACAATTTTGCATGTTTTATTTCAAAATTAATACAAAAATAAGTTTTTAACGACAGTTTAACAAATAAATTCTGTAATTTTTTAGGTTTTATGTCGATTTGACGCAATTTGAATGATTTTTCAATAATTTTCAGTATGACGACGATTTACGATGTTTTAGACAATTTTCGTGTTTTGCCACAATTTAACACAAACGACGATTATACACATAAATTCGGTTTTTTTAATAATTTTTCAGGTTAAGTGACGAATTGACATATTTTGCATAGTTTTTAAATAATTTTTAGTTCATTACGATGATTATACACATTTTTGACTATTTCTTATGTTTTTTCACAATTTAACACAAAATGAGGATTTTCTACAATTTTGGAGGATTAATGACGTTTTTACACATTTTACATGGTTTTTCAATATTTTTCAGTGTTTTTCGATGATTTATGATGTTTTTGACCATTTTTCTTGTTTGACCACAATTTCACACGAAATAAGGTTATTCTACCTTTTTGCATGTTTAAGCACAATTTTACACAAAAATAACGTTTTTCTACAATTTTAGGTTTAACGACTTGAATCCACATAAATTCGGTTTCTCTACAATTTTTGAGGATTTATGACATATTTACACATTTCGCATGGTTTTTTAATATTTTTCAGTGTTTTTCGACGATTTACGATTTTTTAGACAATTTTTCTGGTCTTACCAAAATTTTAAACAAAAATAACGTTTTTCTACATTTTGTCATGTTTTTGCCACAGATTTACACAGAAGTAACGTTTTTCTACAATTTTTGAGGATTTATGACGTTTTTCCACATATTGCATGTTTTTCAATATTTTTATAAGACTAGAATCCACATAAATTCGGTTTTTTCTACAATTTTCTAAGTTTATGACGTTTTTACACATTTCGCATGGTTTTTAATATTTTTCAGTATTTTTCGACGATTAACGATGTTTTAGACCATTTTCTTGTTCTACCAGATTTTACATAAAAATAACGTGAGTCTACATTTTTTCATGTTTTAGCACAATTTTACACAAAAATAACGTGTTTCTACAACTTTTGAGGATTTAAGACGTTTTTACACATTTTGCATGGTTTTTTAACATTTTTCAGAGCTTTTCGACGATTTAGGATGTTTCAGACTATTCATCATGTTTTATCACAATTTAACACAAATAAAAGGTTTTTCTGCAATTTTTGAGATTTTATGACGTTTTAACACATTTTGCATGGTTTCTCAATATTTTTCAGCGTTTTTCGAATATTTACGATGTTTTAGACCATTTTCCCAGGGTTTACAAAAATAACGTTTTTTTACATTTTTCACGTTTAAGCACAATTTTACACAAAATAACGTTTTTCTACAAATTTTGAGGTTTTATGAAGTTTTTACACCTTTTGCATGGTTTTTAATATTTTTCGGTATTTTTCGACGATTAACGATGTTTTAGACCATTTTTCTTGTTCTACCAGATTTTTACACAAAAATAACGTTAGTCTACATTTTTTCATGTTTAAGCACAATTTTACACATAAGTATCGTTTTTCTACAATTTTTGAGGTTTTATGACGTTTTTAAACATCTTGCATGGTTTTTTCAATATTTTTCAGTGTTTTTCGACGATTTACGATGTTTTAGATCATTTTTCTTGTTTTTGCACAATTTTAGACAAAAATAACGTTTTATTACAATTTTGAGGTTTTATGACGTTTTTACCCATTTTGCATGGTTTTTCAATATTTTTATACGACTGCAATCCAAATAAATTCGATTTTCGTACAAATTTCTAAGTTTAATGACGTTTTTACTCATTTCGCATGGTTTTTAAATATTTTTCAGTATTTTTGGACGATTTACGATAATTTAGACCATTTTTCTTGTTTTAACACAATTTTACACAAATATAACGTTTGTCGACTTTTTTCATGTTTTAGCACAAATTTACACAAAAATAACGATTTTCTAAAAATTTGAGGTTTTATTACGTTTTTACACATTTTGCATGGTTTTTTCAAAATTTTTTTGTGTTTTTTGATACGATTTAAGATGTTTTAAACCATTTTTCTTGTTTTACCACAATTTCACACAAAAATAACGTTTTTCTACAATTTTTCAGGATTTACGACTACTCCTACCACATGAATTCGGTTTTTCTACAATTTTTGAGGTTTTATGACGTATTTACACATTTCGCATGGTTTTTCATTATTTTTCAGTGTTTTTCGACGATTACGATGTTTTAGACCATTTTTCTTGTTTTAAGCACAATTTAACACATATAAGGTTTTTCTACCTTTTTGCATATTGAAGCACAATTTTACACAAAAATAACGTTTTTCCTACAATTTTTAGGTTTAACGACTAGAATCCACATA